>OX442314.1:37034577-37634577 GCA_949358305.1 Strigamia acuminata
CCTTCTTTATTTTATTTTATTTTATTTCATTTTATTTTATTCTATTTTTAATTTTATTTCCACCTACCTATCTACCCGTCTGTTTATTTATTTGTTTATTTATTTGTTTATTTATTTATTTATTTATTTCTTTCTTTCTTTCTTTTTTCTTCCTTTCGTCTCTTTTCCTCTCGTTCGTTCGGCCAAAATGAAACGAATACTCGAATCGGAAGCGACGAAATTCTAGACGACCACGAGGACGCTTTATCTTCGGCCCCGGGTGGCCGAGCGAGTAGAGTGACCTACCGCACGGAGCTGGTGACCGAGAGTTCGAGTCCCGCTCTCCCGACTTTCCGTTTCTCCGAAATTATTCGGTAGCATCTCTTTCTTTCTTCGTAATTACTCGTTATCGTACTAGTGGTTTATTAATACATTCTCATGGGCAATACTCTCCCGCAAGACCCGCGGGAGGGGGGGTCGAAGGTATCGGCCCTTCTTTATTTTTATTCAATTTATTTATATTTTTATTTTTTTTTTTTTATTTAATTTCCACGTGTCCATTTACCCATCTACCTATCTATTTATCTATCTATTTATTTATTCGTTTATTCGTTCGTGTCTTTCTTCCGTTCATTCGACCAAAGTGAAGTAAATTGGAACCGACACAATTCTAGGCGACTACGAGGGCGTTTTATCTTCGGGCCCGGGTGGCCGAGTGGGCAGAGCTACCTGCCGCACGGAGACGTGGACCGAAAGTTCGAGTCCCGCTCCCGCCGACTTTTCATTTCACCGATGTTTTCTCAGAAACCCTTCTTCTATGATTGATTTGTTACAAATGAGTACTTTACTAACGCATTCTCATGAATACTACTCTCTCGCAAGACCCGCGGGAGGGGGGGGGGTCGAAGGTATCGGCCCTTCTTTATTTTATTCGACCTCCCTCCTCTCGTTCTTTTATTTTATTTCATTCCACTTTTTTATTTTATTTATTTATTTTTTTACTTATTTCTTTCCATTCTTCTCTCTTTTTATTCATCCATTCGTTCATTCATTCATTTATTTGGTTCGTTTTGTTTTTATAAATCCAGTCCGCAGCGTCAGGTGCCGCTCTACGGAGTTTGCGCCGCAGCAAAACAACACCCATCCCTACCTTTGACCCCGCTCGACGGCGTCATTCAATCCGCACGCACCATCGTCGAAAAAGAAAGAAAAAGAAACGAGAAACGAGAAATAAATAAACCAATAAAGAAAGACGAGCCGACCGACCAACTTTCCCGGTTCGTGTTTATTAATTTTTTATTAATCAATTAATTGATTAATTGATTGGTTGGCTAAACGACCGTTTCGTCCGTTCGTTCGTTCGTTCGTTCGTTTAAGCCATGACGGACGGTTTCCCCAAAACGGACGCGGGCGCGCGCGTGTGGGTCGCCACGACGACGTCGTACCGGCAGGACGTCGGTTTAGCCGGCGGGACGCCCGGCTACTGCGGTCGCTGCGTGCCGAGCAGCTCGGAGTTCGATTACTTCGAGGAGCTGTTCGGCGAGGCGGCCCGTTTCATCGTGACCGCGACGAATCGAGCCATCCGGAGAGAGGCAAGAGAGGAGGAAATGGCGCGAGCGCAGGTGCCGAGAAAAAAACAACGGTGACGATCCGCGACACTCACTCACTCTCACGCTCGTTTTCGTTTCTGGCAAAGCTGTATTGTCAAACACGCATTCCATTGACATTGCCATACATTGTGCCGTTTCAGTTTGGTCCCTTCTTCGTTTCAGATAGTGATGGTGAACACTCTCCCGCGAGGTTGCGGGAGGGTGGGGGGGAGTCGAAAGATTCGGCTCTCCTTTTATTTCTTCGTTTTATTTTTTTATTTTCATTTACCGTTCTCATCTTTATTTTCATTCTCGTTTTTTATTTTCGTTTACATGTTTCTATTTTTATTTCCACGGTGTGTCGGGAGGGCGCGCGAAAACCTACTCGCCCAATCTCCGTGGTCGCATTTTCCAAATTTTGTCACTGGATTTCGCGCTTGCGGTGGGGATGGGCGCGCGCAGGCTCCGTCGTCGTGCCAGAAACTCCACTGTGTGATGTAGTCGCCGCCGCCGCCGCCGTCGTCGTCGTCGTCGTCACCTAAACCACCACCACCACCACCACCACCACCATCGTCGTCTCTTCTCTCCTTTTCTTTTAATTTTTGTTAATTTTTGTTAATTTTTGTTAATTTTGTAATTTTGTAATTTTGTAATTTTGTAATTTTGTAATTTTTGAAATTTTTATTTTTAACTTTTGAATGTACAAATGTATAAATAAATAAATAAATAAATAAATAAATAAATAAATAAATACAATAATCAGACTTTATTCTTCAGTCTTAAAAATATAAAAAAAATAAAAAAAAAAAATATTGTAAACCACTCGTTTACGGTCCACGGGGAAATAAATAAATAAATAAATACATAAATGAATGAATGAATGAATGAATAATTAGAATCGAAGAGTGGCTGTCGTCGTCGTCGTCGCCGCCGTCGCCGCCGGTCCTCTCCTCGCCACCTTTACCACCGGTCGCCCCTTTGTCGTCGCCTTCGTCGTCCACCGGCTCCGTATCATCGGCCATCGCTCCCATCCACTTCTTCTCCACCCTCTCCAACATGTTCTCGAATCGTTCCTCCGTTCTCGCCAGCATCGCTTCCAATTTTGCCTCCGTCCTCGCCATCATCTTCTCGACCATCGCCTCCAGCGCCGTCTCCTCGCTCTTCTTTTCACTCGGTGTCGGTGGCGGCGGCGGCGGCGGTGGTCGCGCAGACGCACCCCCTCGACGCAACTAGCGAAAAAAAAAAAAAAAAAAAAGAAAGAGAGAGAGAGAGAGAGAGAGAGAGAGAGAGAGAGAGAGAGAGAGAGAGAGAGAGAGAGAGAGAGAGAGAGAGAGAGAGAGAGAGAGAGAGAGAGAGAGAGAGAGAGAGAGAGAGAGAGAGAGAGAGAGAGAGAGAGAGAGAGAGAGAGAGAGAGAGAGAGAGAGAGAGAGAGAGAGAGAGAGAGAGAAAGAGAGAGAGAGAGAGAGAGAGAGTGAGAGAGAGAGTGCACTGTTCACGCGCCCACATGCGTGAACAGTGCACTCGCCCTCCGCGCCCCGTCGGCGTAGGCGCCGGCCGTCCCCCCCTCTCTCTCTCTCTCTCTCTCTCTCTCTCTTCCGCCCGGGAATCGCCCTTCCGCCCGTCACCGAATTTTGTCAATATCTGATAAATTTCCACAGAATTGCAGCGACATTGTACGGGATATTTCTGCCCGATTTGACGGACTTATGTAAAACATTGCTGAAATTCCGTGGAAATTTATAAAATATTGACAAAGGTTGGTGACCGACCCACGGCGCGTTGCGGCGCGGTCGGAGCACGCGACCCGATCCCCCCCTCCCCCCGTCCCCAAAAAACCACGCCTCGAGGAACCCCGAGGTTCGGTTTCCGACCGGGTCGCCTCTTGATCCGACCCGGGGCGCGTCACGGCGCGGTCGAAGGACGGCCCTCGCCCCCAAAAACCACACTCCGGGTCACGTGGTCTCGCACCCGACTCTCTCAGTTTTCCCGTTACGGGATCATGACGGGCCGTTACGGGATCATGACGGGCCGTTACGGGATCGTGACGGGACCGTCGGCGGCCCGTTAACGGCTTGTACGGGCCGTTACGGGATCGTGACGGGACCGTCGGCGGCCCGTTAACGGCCCGTGCGGACCGTTACGGGATCGTGACGGGACCGTCGGCGGCCCGTTAACGGCCCGTGCGGGCCCATGCGGGCCGTTGACGGGCCGTTGACGGGCCGTTGACGGGCCGTTAACGGGCCGTTAACGGGCCGTGACGGTGTAAATCGAAAAAATCAACAACCGACAACACGTACGTGAAAACGCGTACAACATTCATAGACATTAATCTCGAATCCTGTTTTTGGTTTTACGCCGTTAACGGGCCGTTAACGGCCCGTTAACGGCCCGTTAACGGCCCGCATGAGGTCGTACGGGCCGTTACGGGATCGTGACGGGACCGTCGGCGGCCCGTTAACGGCCCGTGCGAGCCGTTACGGGATCGTGACGGGACCGTCGGCGGCCCGTTAACGGCCCGTGCGAGCCGTTACGGGATCGTGACGGGACCGTCGGCGGCCCGTTAACGGCCCGTGCGAGCCGTTACGGGATCGTGACGGGACCGTCGGCGGCCCGTTAACGGCCCGTGCGGGCCGTTTTCGACCCGTTGCGGCCGTTTTCGACCCGTTGCGGCCCGTTTTCGACCCGTTACGGTCCTTGGCCGTAACGGGCCGAAAACGGGAAAACTGAAAAAGTCGAGTGCGAGACCACGTGACCCGGAGTGTGGTTTTTGGGGACGAGGGCCGTCCTCCGACCGCGCCGTGACGCGCCGCGGGTCGGTCACCAACTTTTGTCAATTTTTGACAGATTTTCACGGAATTTCAGCAACATTTTACGAGACATTTCTGCCCGATTGGACGGACTTGTTTAAAACATTGCTGAAATTCTGTGTTAATTTATCAAAAATTGCAAAAATTCGGTGCGAATTTTGTCAGAAATTGGGAAAATTTTTTTAAAACTAGTCCAACGCGCCGATAAATCGAGCGCCCACACGCGCCCACGTGCTTGGACAGTGCTGGGCGCGTCCAACCCGCGTGGACACTGTCAAGTCGGGCATTTTCGGGCACAGTTTGATGCGAGCAAATCTCGCAAAACTTGCACCGAATTGTGGCAACATTTGATAGATTTCCACCGAATTTTAGCAATGTTTTACAAAAACCTGTGGAAATGTATCCAATCGGGCAGAAATGTCTCGCAAAATATTGCTGAAATTACTTGGAAATTTATCACAAATTGTCAAAAGTCGGTGCAATTTTTTTGGACGCATCAAACCGTGTGCCCCGAGAGTCCACGAGTGTGCCCGACCTGACAGTGTCCACGCGGGGCGCACTGTCCACGCACGTGGGCGCGTGATTTACTGGCGCGTTGGACGAGTTCTAAAAAAATTCTCCAAAATCTGACAAAACTTGCAACGATTTTTAACGACATTTAATAAATTTACACAGATTTTAAGCAATGTTTTACAGAAGCCCCATCCAAAAGGGCAGAAATATCCCGTATAATGTTGCTGCAATTCTGTAGAAATTTATCAGATATTGACAAAATTCGGTGACGGGCGGAAGGGCGATTCCCGAGCGGAAGAGAGAGAGAGAGAGAGAGGGCGGACGGCCGGCGCCTACGCCGACGGGGCGAGAGGGCGAGTGCACTGTTCACGCATGTGGGCACGTGTGGGCGCTCGATTTACCGGCGCGTTGGACGAGTTAAACAAAATTTTCCCAATATTTTGCATAACTTGCACCGATTTTTAAGAACATTTGACTGATTTCCACAGATTTTAAGCGATGTTTTACACGTCCAACCCGCGTGGACATTGTCAGATCGGGCGGTTTCGGGCACAGTTTTATTGTTAATTGTTTTTGCATTAGACATGTGTTTAATTCGTTTTGTCTTTTTAGTGGTTCCTTGACTCGGTGTGTACGGTTCTTGCGCGTCGTGCCCACGTTTAACACGTGGCCACACGAGTACATCGCGCACGCACATGCGTGGACTCTCGTCGACGATCGTGTGATTCTAGTTACGTCAGTCTCGATGTTTTATATGATTTTATTTTGCTAATTGTTTTGAGCGCGTGCAATTTCAATTGTTGCACTCCCGCATTTTCTATTGTAGACTAGTATCTGGACAATTTAGTTCGTGTTCTTGAGTCGAATAAATTAGACGTGTTTTTAATTTTTCTGTCGCCATTTTTTGAATTCACTAGCGCTCTTCAGATGATTCGTTGCGCTGCATGAGAGCTTTAATTGATGAGTTGGAGGCCAGTAAATCGCGCGCCCACATGCGCACGTCCAACCCGCGTGGACACTGTCAGATCGGGCACACGCGTGGACTCTCGGGGCACAGTTTGATGCGTGCAAAAGTTGCACCGACTTGTGGGAATTTTTTAACAAATTTCCACAGAATTTCAGCGACATTTTACGAGACATTTCTGCCCGATGGGACGGACTTCTGTAAAACATTGCTTAAAATCCATGGAAATTTATCACATATTGACAAAATTCGGTGCAAGTTTTGTCAGAAATTAGGAAAAAACTTTTTTCAAAACTCGTCCAACGCGCCGGTAAATTGAGCGCCCACGTGCGTCGACAGTGGGCGCTTCAAAACCGCGTGGACACTGTCAGATCTCGGCACAGTTTGATGCGCCCAAATCTAGCAATACTTGCACCGACTTTTGGCAATTTGTGACAAATTTTCACAGAATTTCGGCAACATTTTACGACACATTTCTGCCCGGTTGGACACATTTCCACAGGTTTTTTGTAAAACGTTGCTAAAATTCCGTTGAATTTCATCAAAAATTGTGTCAAAAGTCGGTGACGGGCGGAGGGGCGAGCTCCGGGCGCCCGAGAGAGAGAGATAAAGAGAGAGAGAGGGGACGGCCGGGGCTCCCGCCGACGGGCGGAGGGGCGAGCCTTGGCGGGTTGGGCGTGCACTATCTAGGCATGTGGGCGCTCGATTTACCGGCACGTTGGACAAGTTTTGAAAATTTTTTTTTTCCTAATTTTTGACAAAATTAGCACCGAATTTTGCCAATATTTGATAAATTTCCACGGAATTTTATCAATGTTTTACAAAAAACCCCTGGAAATGTGTCCAATCGAGCAGAAATGTCTCGTAAAATATCGCTGAAATTTGTCTAAAATTGACAAAAAATCGGTGCAAGTTTTGCTAGATATTTGCCCGGATCAAACTGTGCCCGAAACCGCCCGATCTGACAGTGTGCACGCGGGCTGGACGTGCCCACTGTCCCCGCATGTGCACTCGCCGGCGCGTTGGACGAGTTTAAGAAGATTTTATCAATTTCTGACAAAACTTGCATCGATTTTTTGTCAATATTTGATAAATTTCCCCAGAATTTTAGCAATAAAACCTTTGAAAATGTATCCAAAAGAGCAGAAATGTCCTGTAAAATATTGCTGAAAATCTGTTGAAATTCATCAAATATTGACAAAAATCTGTGACGAGCGGAGGGGCGATCCTTTGGCGGCCGAAAGAGAGAGGGGGGACGGTCGGGGCTCCCGCCGACGGGCGGAGGGGCGAGCCTTGGCGGCCGAGAGAGAGAGAGAGAGAGGACGGCCGGGGCTCCCGCCGGCGCACTGTCCATGGGCGCGCTCGATTTACTGGCGCGTTGGACGAATTTTAAATTTTTTGTTTCCTATTTCTGACTAAATTTGCACAGACTTTTGTCAATTTTTGACAAATTTTCACGGAATTTCAGCAATGGGACGGACTTATGTAAAACATCGCTTAAAATCTGGAAATCTGTCAAATCTTCTTTAAATTTATGCAAGATATTGGGAAATTTTGGTTTAACTCGTCCAACGGGCCGGTAAATCGAGCGCCCACACGCGCCCACATGCACGTCCAACCCGCATGGGCACTGTCACATCGGACGTTTGTTGCGTGCAAAACTTGCACCGACTTTTGGCCATTTTTGGTTAAACTTTCGCACAATTTCTGCCCGATTGGACACTGAGGTTCGGTTTCCGACCGGGTCGTTTCTTGTCCGACCCGCGGCGCGTCGCGGCGCGGCCGGAGGACGGCCCTCGTCCCCAAAAACCACACTCCGAGTCACGGGTCGCACGGCCAACAGGCCGTGACGGGCCGTAGCGGGTCGAAAACGGGCCGTTAACGGCCCGTTGACGGCCCGTTAGCGGCCCGCATGAGGTCGCACGGGCCGTCGGCGAGCCGAAGTCCGGGAACGAAGGCCGTTACGGGACCGTGACGGGACCGTCGGCGGCCCGTTAACGGCCCGTGCGAGCCGTTACGGGACCGTGACGGGACCGTCGGCGGCCCGTTAACGGCCCGTGCGGGCCGTTACGGGATCGTGACGGGACCGTCGGCGGCCCGTTAACGGCCCGTGCGGGCCGTTACGGGATCGTAACGGGCCGTTAACGGGCCGTTAACGGGCCGTTAACGGGCCGTGACGGTGTAAATCGAAAAAATCAACAACCGACAACACGTACATGAAAACGCGTACAACATTCATAGACATTAATCTCGAATCCTGTTTTTGGTTTTACGCCGTTAACGGGCCGTTAACGGCCCGTTAACGGCCCGTTAACGGCCCGCATGAGGTCGTACGGGCCGTTACGGGGTCGTGACGGGATCGTCGGCGGCCCGTTAACGGCCCGTGCGGGCCGTTACGGGATAGTTACGGAACCGTCGGCGGCCCGTTAACGGCCCGTGCGAGCCGTTACGGGATCGTGACGGGACCGTCGGCGGCCCGTTAACGGCCCGTGCGAGCCGTTACGGGATTGTGACGGGACCGTCGGCGGCCCGTTAACGGCCCGTGCGGGCCGTTTTCGACCCGTTGCGGCCGTTTTCGACCCGTTGCGGCCCGTTTTCGACCCGTTACGGTCCTTGGCCGTAACGGGCCGAAAACGGGAAAACTGAAAAAGTCGAGTGCGAGACCACGTGACCCGGAGTGTGGTTTTTGGGGGCGAGGGCCGTCCTCCGACCGCGCCGTGACGCGCCCCGAGTCGGATCAAGAGGCGACCCGGTCGGAAACCGAACCTCGGGGTTCCTCGAGGCGTGGTTTTTTGGGGACGGGGGGAGGGGGGGGGGGGGGGATCGGGTCGCGTGCTCCGACCGCGCCGCAACGCGATGTGGGTCGGTCACCAACTTTTGTCAATTTTTGACAAATTTCCACGGAATTTCAGCAACATTTTACGAGACGTTTCTGCCCGACTAGACACGTTTCCGCAGGTTTTAGCAAAACAACGTTAAATTCTGTGGAAATTTATCAAATGTTGACAAAATTCTGTGCAAGTTTTGTCAGATACTTACTTACTTACGATATAAACTCGAACGTCGTCCATCGACACTCTCAACATTCCACCGGACATTTTCCGGAAGAGTTTGTCCCGATCGGGACCACGCCTCGACGAAGCCCGGGACCCGGTTTCCGACCGGGTCGTTTTTGGCCCAAGTCACGGCGCGTCGCGGCGCTTTCGGAGCACGCGACCCGATCCCCCCCCTCCCCCCCGTACTCAAAAACCACGTTTTAGCGAAACCCTTGACCGGTCACAAAACCCACCGAACACCGAAAAGCAACGAACAAAACGCGCTCGGTCGCACGAACTACTCGGCCAAAACAACATCCGCAAATTCCGCATCGCAGTCGCGATCAACGAAACAACGTATAGGCCGCCGTAATGTTAAAAAGCGGGACCCTTTCGCCCCCGACAAAATCCGCACACATACCCCAAGGTTAAGCGAGCTCGGGGTTGCCTCGCACGCACGAGGGGCGCACCGGTAGTTACTTCCGTGGTGTTGCGCCGTGCACACCGTGCGCCGACGGTAGTTTGCGCGCATTGTCTGTCGCGCGACCCACTCGGTCTATCGGTACGGAGGCATCGTCGTGGTTCGTATTTTGGAGCGGCCGTGTCTGGCCTCGAGAGGGAGAGGAGGGGGAGGAGGAGGAGGGAGGGGAGACGGTGACAAATATTTATTTTGAAACAAATTACCGGGACTACCGGCGCTCGTTGGCGCCCGTTGTCCCGTGCGGGCCGTTAACGGGCCGCCGACGATCCCGCAACGGCCCCGTAACGGCCCGTACGGGCCGTTAACGGGCCGCACGAGGTTGGCGAGGCCGCCGCACGGGCCGCCGACGGTCCCGTAACGACCCCGTTAACGGCCCGTGCGAGCCGTTAACGGGCCGCCGACGGTCCCGTCACGATCCCGTAACGGCCCGTACAAGCCGTTAACGGGCCGCCGACGGTCCCGTCACGATCCCGTCACGGCTCGTGCGGGCCGTTAACGGGCCGCCGACGGTCCCGTCACGATCCCGTCACGGCCCGTGCGGGCCGTTAACGGGCTGCCGACGGTCCCGTCACGATCCCGTCACGGCTCGTGCGGGCCGTTAACGGGCCGCCGACGGTCCCGTCACGATCCCGTCACGGCCCGTGCGGGCCGTTAACGGGCTGCCGACGGTCCCGTCACGATCCCGTCAACGGCCCGCATGGAGTCGTACGGGCCGTTAACGGGCTGCCGACGGTCCCGTCACGATCCCGTCACGGCTCGTGCGGGCCGTTAACGGGCCGCCGACAGTCCCGTCACGATCCCGTCACGGCCTGTGCGGGCCGTTAACGGGCCGTTAACGGGCCGTTAACGGCCCGTTAACGGCGTAAAACCAAAAACAGGATTCGAGATTAATGTCTATGAATGTTGTACGCGTTTTCACGTACGTGTTGTCGGTTGTTGATTTTTTCGATTTACGCCGTAACGGCCCGTTAACGGCCCGTTAACGGCCCGTCAACGGCCCGTCAACGGCCCGCAACGGCCCGCACGGGCCGTTAACGGGCCGTCGACGATCCCGTCACGATCCCGCAACGGCCCGCACGGGCCGTTAACGGGCCGCTGACGGTCCCGTCACGATCCCGTCACGGCCTTCGTTCCCGGACTTCGGCTCGCCGACGGCCCGTACGACCTCACGCGGGCCGTTAACGGGCCGTTAACGGCCCGTTAACGGCCCGTTAACGGCGTAAAACCAAAAACAGGATTCGAGATTAATGTCTATGAATGTTGTACGCGTTTTCATGTACGTGTTGTCGGTTGTTGATTTTTTCGATTCACGCCGTAACGGCCCGTTAACGGCCCGTTAACGGCCCGTCAACGGCCCGTCAACGGCCCGCAACGGCCCGCACGGGCCGTTAACGGGCCGTCGACGATCCCGTCACGATCCCGCAACGGCCCGCACGGGCCGTTAACGGGCCGCTGACGGTCCCGTCACGATCCCGCAACGGCCCGCACGGGCCGTTAACGGGCCGTCGACGATCCCGTCACGATCCCGCAACGGCCCGTACGGGCCGTTAACGGGCCGCCGACGGTCCCGTCACGATCCCGTCACGGCTCGTGCGGGCCGTTAACGGGCCGCCGACAGTCCCGTCACGATCCCGTCACGGCCTGTGCGGGCCGTTAACGGGCCGTTAACGGGCCGTTAACGGCCCGTTAACGGCGTAAAACCAAAAACAGGATTCGAGATTAATGTCTATGAATGTTGTACGCGTTTTCACGTACGTGTTGTCGGTTGTTGATTTTTTCGATTTACGCCGTAACGGCCCGTTAACGGCCCGTTAACGGCCCGTCAACGGCCCGTCAACGGCCCGCAACGGCCCGCACGGGCCGTTAACGGGCCGTCGACGATCCCGTCACGATCCCGCAACGGCCCGCACGGGCCGTTAACGGGCCGCTGACGGTCCCGTCACGATCCCGTCACGGCCTTCGTTCCCGGACTTCGGCTCGCCGACGGCCCGTACGACCTCACGCGGGCCGTTAACGGGCCGTTAACGGCCCGTTAACGGCCCGTTAACGGCGTAAAACCAAAAACAGGATTCGAGATTAATGTCTATGAATGTTGTACGCGTTTTCATGTACGTGTTGTCGGTTGTTGATTTTTTCGATTCACGCCGTAACGGCCCGTTAACGGCCCGTTAACGGCCCGTCAACGGCCCGTCAACGGCCCGCAACGGCCCGCACGGGCCGTTAACGGGCCGTCGACGATCCCGTCACGATCCCGCAACGGCCCGCACGGGCCGTTAACGGGCCGCTGACGGTCCCGTCACGATCCCGCAACGGCCCGCACGGGCCGTTAACGGGCCGTCGACGATCCCGTCACGATCCCGCAACGGCCCGTACGGGCCGTTAACGGGCCGCCGACGGTCCCGTCACGATCCCGTCACGGCTCGTGCGGGCCGTTAACGGGCCGCCGACAGTCCCGTCACGATCCCGTCACGGCCTGTGCGGGCCGTTAACGGGCCGTTAACGGGCCGTTAACGGCCCGTTAACGGCGTAAAACCAAAAACAGGATTCGAGATTAATGTCTATGAATGTTGTACGCGTTTTCACGTACGTGTTGTCGGTTGTTGATTTTTTCGATTTACGCCGTAACGGCCCGTTAACGGCCCGTTAACGGCCCGTCAACGGCCCGTCAACGGCCCGCAACGGCCCGCACGGGCCGTTAACGGGCCGTCGACGATCCCGTCACGATCCCGCAACGGCCCGCACGGGCCGTTAACGGGCCGCTGACGGTCCCGTCACGATCCCGTCACGGCCTTCGTTCCCGGACTTCGGCTCGCCGACGGCCCGTACGACCTCACGCGGGCCGTTAACGGGCCGTTAACGGCCCGTTAACGGCCCGTTAACGGCGTAAAACCAAAAACAGGATTCGAGATTAATGTCTATGAATGTTGTACGCGTTTTCATGTACGTGTTGTCGGTTGTTGATTTTTTCGATTCACGCCGTAACGGCCCGTTAACGGCCCGTTAACGGCCCGTCAACGGCCCGTCAACGGCCCGCAACGGCCCGCACGGGCCGTTAACGGGCCGTCGACGATCCCGTCACGATCCCGCAACGGCCCGCACGGGCCGTTAACGGGCCGCTGACGGTCCCGTCACGATCCCGCAACGGCCCGCACGGGCCGTTAACGGGCCGTCGACGATCCCGTCACGATCCCGCAACGGCCCGTACGGGCCGTTAACGGGCCGCCGACGGTCCCGTCACGATCCCGTCACGGCTCGTGCGGGCCGTTAACGGGCCGCCGACAGTCCCGTCACGATCCCGTCACGGCCTGTGCGGGCCGTTAACGGGCCGTTAACGGGCCGTTAACGGCCCGTTAACGGCGTAAAACCAAAAACAGGATTCGAGATTAATGTCTATGAATGTTGTACGCGTTTTCACGTACGTGTTGTCGGTTGTTGATTTTTTCGATTTACGCCGTAACGGCCCGTTAACGGCCCGTTAACGGCCCGTCAACGGCCCGTCAACGGCCCGCAACGGCCCGCACGGGCCGTTAACGGGCCGTCGACGATCCCGTCACGATCCCGCAACGGCCCGCACGGGCCGTTAACGGGCCGCTGACGGTCCCGTCACGATCCCGTCACGGCCTTCGTTCCCGGACTTCGGCTCGCCGACGGCCCGTACGACCTCACGCGGGCCGTTAACGGGCCGTTAACGGCCCGTTAACGGCCCGTTAACGGCGTAAAACCAAAAACAGGATTCGAGATTAATGTCTATGAATGTTGTACGCGTTTTCATGTACGTGTTGTCGGTTGTTGATTTTTTCGATTCACGCCGTAACGGCCCGTTAACGGCCCGTTAACGGCCCGTCAACGGCCCGTCAACGGCCCGCAACGGCCCGCACGGGCCGTTAACGGGCCGTCGACGATCCCGTCACGATCCCGCAACGGCCCGCACGGGCCGTTAACGGGCCGCTGACGGTCCCGTCACGATCCCGCAACGGCCCGCACGGGCCGTTAACGGGCCGTCGACGATCCCGTCACGATCCCGCAACGGCCCGTACGGGCCGTTAACGGGCCGCCGACGGTCCCGTCACGATCCCGTCACGGCTCGTGCGGGCCGTTAACGGGCCGTCGACGGTCCCGTCACGATCCCGCAACGGCCCGCACGGGCCGTTAACGGCCCGTTAACGGCCCGTTAACGGCCCGTTAACGGGGCAAAACCGAAAACAGGATTCGAGATTAATGTCTATGAATGTTGTACGCGTTTTCATGTACGTGTTGTCGGTTGTTGATTTTTTCGATTCACGCCGTAACGGCCCGTTAACGGCCCGTTAACGGCCCGTCAACGGCCCGTCAACGGCCCGCAACGGCCCGCACGGGCCGTTAACGGGCCGTCGACGATCCCGTCACGATCCCGCAACGGCCCGCACGGGCCGTTAACGGGCCGCTGACGGTCCCGTCACGATCCCGCAACGGCCCGCACGGGCCGTTAACGGGCCGTCGACGATCCCGTCACGATCCCGCAACGGCCCGTACGGGCCGTTAACGGGCCGCCGACGGTCCCGTCACGATCCCGTCACGGCTCGTGCGGGCCGTTAACGGGCCGCCGACAGTCCCGTCACGATCCCGTCACGGCCTGTGCGGGCCGTTAACGGGCCGTTAACGGCCCGTTAACGGCGTAAAACCAAAAACAGGATTCGAGATTAATGTCTATGAATGTTGTACGCGTTTTCACGTACGTGTTGTCGGTTGTTGATTTTTTCGATTTACGCCGTAACGGCCCGTTAACGGCCCGTTAACGGCCCGTCAACGGCCCGTCAACGGCCCGCAACGGCCCGCACGGGCCGTTAACGGGCCGTCGACGATCCCGTCACGATCCCGCAACGGCCCGCACGGGCCGTTAACGGGCCGCTGACGGTCCCGTCACGATCCCGTCACGGCCTTCGTTCCCGGACTTCGGCTCGCCGACGGCCCGTACGACCTCACGCGGGCCGTTAACGGGCCGTTAACGGCCCGTTAACGGCCCGTTAACGGCGTAAAACCAAAAACAGGATTCGAGATTAATGTCTATGAATGTTGTACGCGTTTTCATGTACGTGTTGTCGGTTGTTGATTTTTTCGATTCACGCCGTAACGGCCCGTTAACGGCCCGTTAACGGCCCGTCAACGGCCCGTCAACGGCCCGCAACGGCCCGCACGGGCCGTTAACGGGCCGTCGACGATCCCGTCACGATCCCGCAACGGCCCGCACGGGCCGTTAACGGGCCGCTGACGGTCCCGTCACGATCCCGCAACGGCCCGCACGGGCCGTTAACGGGCCGTCGACGATCCCGTCACGATCCCGCAACGGCCCGTACGGGCCGTTAACGGGCCGCCGACGGTCCCGTCACGATCCCGTCACGGCTCGTGCGGGCCGTTAACGGGCCGCCGACAGTCCCGTCACGATCCCGTCACGGCCTGTGCGGGCCGTTAACGGGCCGTTAACGGGCCGTTAACGGCCCGTTAACGGCGTAAAACCAAAAACAGGATTCGAGATTAATGTCTATGAATGTTGTACGCGTTTTCACGTACGTGTTGTCGGTTGTTGATTTTTTCGATTTACGCCGTAACGGCCCGTTAACGGCCCGTTAACGGCCCGTCAACGGCCCGTCAACGGCCCGCAACGGCCCGCACGGGCCGTTAACGGGCCGTCGACGATCCCGTCACGATCCCGCAACGGCCCGCACGGGCCGTTAACGGGCCGCTGACGGTCCCGTCACGATCCCGTCACGGCCTTCGTTCCCGGACTTCGGCTCGCCGACGGCCCGTACGACCTCACGCGGGCCGTTAACGGGCCGTTAACGGCCCGTTAACGGCCCGTTAACGGCGTAAAACCAAAAACAGGATTCGAGATTAATGTCTATGAATGTTGTACGCGTTTTCATGTACGTGTTGTCGGTTGTTGATTTTTTCGATTCACGCCGTAACGGCCCGTTAACGGCCCGTTAACGGCCCGTCAACGGCCCGTCAACGGCCCGCAACGGCCCGCACGGGCCGTTAACGGGCCGTCGACGATCCCGTCACGATCCCGCAACGGCCCGCACGGGCCGTTAACGGGCCGCTGACGGTCCCGTCACGATCCCGCAACGGCCCGCACGGGCCGTTAACGGGCCGTCGACGATCCCGTCACGATCCCGCAACGGCCCGTACGGGCCGTTAACGGGCCGCCGACGGTCCCGTCACGATCCCGTCACGGCTCGTGCGGGCCGTTAACGGGCCGCCGACGGTCCCGTCACGATCCCGTCACGGCCTGTGCGGGCCGTTAACGGGCCGTTAACGGGCCGTTAACGGCCCGTTAACGGCGTAAAACCAAAAACAGGATTCGAGATTAATGTCTATGAATGTTGTACGCGTTTTCACGTACGTGTTGTCGGTTGTTGATTTTTTCGATTTACGCCGTAACGGCCCGTTAACGGCCCGTTAACGGCCCGTCAACGGCCCGTCAACGGCCCGCAACGGCCCGCACGGGCCGTTAACGGGCCGTCGACGATCCCGTCACGATCCCGCAACGGCCCGCACGGGCCGTTAACGGGCCGCTGACGGTCCCGTCACGATCCCGTCACGGCCTTCGTTCCCGGACTTCGGCTCGCCGACGGCCCGTACGACCTCACGCGGGCCGTTAACGGGCCGTTAACGGCCCGTTAACGGCCCGTTAACGGCGTAAAACCAAAAACAGGATTCGAGATTAATGTCTATGAATGTTGTACGCGTTTTCATGTACGTGTTGTCGGTTGTTGATTTTTTCGATTCACGCCGTAACGGCCCGTTAACGGCCCGTTAACGGCCCGTCAACGGCCCGTCAACGGCCCGCAACGGCCCGCACGGGCCGTTAACGGGCCGTCGACGATCCCGTCACGATCCCGCAACGGGCCGCTGACGGTCCCGTCACGATCCCGCAACGGCCCGCACGGGCCGTTAACGGGCCGTCGACGATCCCGTCACGATCCCGCAACGGCCCGCACGGGCCGTTAACGGGCCGCTGACGGTCCCGTCACGATCCCGCAACGGCCCGCACGGGCCGTTAACGGGCCGTCGACGGTCCCGTCACGATCCCGCAACGGCCCGCACGGGCCGTTAACGGCCCGTTAACGGCCCGTTAACGGCCCGTTAACGGGGCAAAACCGAAAACAGGATTCGAGATTAATGTCTATGAATGTTGTACGCGTTTTCATGTACGTGTTGTCGGTTGTTGATTTTTTCGATTCACGCCGTAACGGCCCGTTAACGGCCCGTTAACGGCCCGTCAACGGCCCGTCAACGGCCCGCAACGGCCCGCACGGGCCGTTAACGGGCCGTCGACGATCCCGTCACGATCCCGCAACGGCCCGCACGGGCCGTTAACGGGCCGCTGACGGTCCCGTCACGATCCCGTCACGGCCTTCGTTCCCGGACTTCGGCTCGCCGACGGCCCGTACGACCTCACGCGGGCCGTTAACGGGCCGTTAACGGGCCGTTAACGGCCCGTTAACGGCGTAAAACCAAAAACAGGATTCGAGATTAATGTCTATGAATGTTGTACGCGTTTTCACGTACGTGTTGTCGGTTGTTGATTTTTTCGATTTACGCCGTAACGGCCCGTTAACGGCCCGTTAACGGCCCGTCAACGGCCCGTCAACGGCCCGCATGGAGTCGTACGGGCCGTTAACGGGCCGCCGACGGTCCCGTCACGATCCCGTCACGGCCCGTGCGGGCCGTTAACGGGCCGCCAACGGTCCCGTCACGATCCCGTCACGGCTCGTGCGGGCCGTTAACGGGCCGCCGACAGTCCCGTCACGATCCCGTAACGGGCTGAAAACGGGAAAACTGAAAGAGTCGGGTGCGAGACCACGTGACCCGGAGTGTGGTTTTTGGGGGCGAGGGCCGTCCTCCGACCGCGCCGTGACGCGCCCCGAGTCGGATCAAGAGGCGACCCGGTCGGAAACCGAACCTCGGGGTTCCTCGAGGCGTGGTTTTTTGGGGACGGGGGGAGGGGGGGGGGGGGGGATCGGGTCGCGTGCTCCGACCGCGCCGCAACGCGATGTGGGTCGGTCACCAACTTTTGTCAATTTTTGACAAATTTCCACGGAATTTCAGCAACATTTTACGAGACGTTTCTGCCCGACTAGACACGTTTCCGCAGGTTTTAGCAAAACAACGTTAAATTCTGTGGAAATTTATCAAATGTTGACAAAATTCTGTGCAAGTTTTGTCAGATACTTACTTACTTACGATATAAACTCGAACGTCGTCCATCGACACTCTCAACATTCCACCGGACATTTTCCGGAAGAGTTTGTCCCGATCGGGACCACGCCTCGACGAAGCCCGGGACCCGGTTTCCGACCGGGTCGTTTTTGGCCCAAGTCACGGCGCGTCGCGGCGCTTTCGGAGCACGCGACCCGATCCCCCCCTCCCCCCGTTCTCAAAAACCACGCCTCGACGAAGCCCGGGACCCGGTTTCCGACCGGGTCGTTTTTGGCCCAAGTCACGGCGCGTCGCGGCGCGTTCGGAGCACATGAACCGATCCCCCCTCCCTCCCGTCACAAAAACCACGTTTTAGCGAAACCCTTGACCGGTCACAAAACCCACCGAACACCGAAAAGCAACGAACAAAACGCGCTCGGTCGCACGAACTACTCGGCCAAAACAACATCCGCAAATTCCGCATCACAGTCGCGATCAACGAAACAACGTATAGGCCGCCGTAATGTTAAAAAGCGGGACCCTTTCGCCCCCGACAAAATCCGCACACATACCCCAAGGTTAAAGGTTTTAGCATTGTCTGAGTAGACAATGCCAGGGACTCCTCTTCTTGCAATAAGTCGTTTAAATGCGAGAATGAATTTCTCCGTAGTGAGATCAGATACAAGTTCTAAATGAACAGCTCGCACCACGGCACAAGTGAACAGAGCGATGTAAGTCTTTTTTCCGTTTTTAGTGTATAGTGGTCCGGCGAAGTCTATGCCAATAATTTGAAATGGCTCCGCACGATTCACTCTGTCCGCAGGTAGCAAACCGACCGTTTGAGTCATCAATTTTGCGTTCACTCTTCGACAAGTCACGCATCGGGAAATCAATGTCTTGATGAATTTTCTTCCTTTTTTAACCCAGTATTTCGCTCTAAATTCTGACAGAGTGTTGCCTAGTCCTCCATGTAAAGTTCTATGATGACAATCTTCGACTATTAATTTTACAGCCGGTGAATTTGAATCCAAAACGATGGGGCTCACAAAATTTTCTATTCCCGTGTTAAAACGTATTCTCGAGTCGATTCGTATAATTTCATTCTGGTCGAGAACTACGGCTACGCTTGCTAGGGGTGAATCGCTTTTCAGTTTCGTTGAATTTTTCAAGCTATATATTTCCTCCGAAAATCTCTGTTTTTGTATACTGCGCAACCAATAAATTTCGGCTGTTTCTAACTCTTCCGTCTTTAACGGTCCGATGACTGTTTCGATTTTTCTTGAATTGTGGCAAAATCTCAAAATCCAGGCGGTGATTCGTTTGACTTTGGTCCAACTGCTGTACTTTTCAATATCGAAAATCGCCTCTTCACTTGATCGAGTCACATTTACGCGAGTATCTATTTCTTCAATTTCTTCTTCAAAGTTGGACTCTGTTTCTTCGTCGAATTTTTGTGGCCAATGTGTCTCGTCCTTTTTCAGCCACTCAGGGCCGCTCCACCATTCGATGTCTTGAACCAATTTGTCGGCCTCCATTCCTCGGGTTAACTTATCCGCTGGATTGACCTTCCCCGGGCAATGACGCCAACAGGCGACCTCGGTGTTCGTGCGGATTTCGCGGACTCGGTTCGAGACGAATGGATTTGACTTCTTCTGTTGCTCGCGAATCCAGAAATATGTAATGGACGAATCGGTCCAGTAGAAAACACGCTGAATTTCTAACTTCTTGAGTTTCACGGCAACTCGCGACAGCAGCAATGCGCCCATCAATTCGAGTTTGGGCAGCGTTAAAGACTTCAGTGGTGCAACGCGCGACTTCGACATACAGAGTGTGACTTCTACGGATGTTTCATTTTTTGTTCGAATGTAGACCACGACTCCATATGCTTTGGGGCTTGCGTCGCAAAACAAATGCAATTCACGATCTGGATTTGATTGTTGTCCAGCGCTGTAATGTCGAGGAACGGCAATTTTTCTTAGCAATACGACTTGTTGTCGCCAACTTGACCATTGTTTTGAAATGTCGGGGGGCAATGGCGAATCCCAACCTATATTTCGAGTCCATAATTCCTGGAACATCAGTTTGCCGACAATTACAAATGGTGTCGCAAATCCTAATGGATCGTAAATCCTTGCCACGGACTGAACGATCAAACGTTTTGATTCCTTGAGTTGATCTTGTGCGTCAGCCCATTCGCCTATTTCGAGCAGGAGGTGGTCGGTTATAAAGTTCCAGATCAGTCCCAACACGGACGTCGAGTGTTTGTCGGCGTCGACCAGATTTGCGTCCGACGGAATTTCTCTCGCAAAAAGTTCTCGCAAGCTTTGTGAGTTCGAATGCCATTTGCGTAGGGGCATGTGCGCTTCCATCATCAATTTGCGAGCTTCGTGGAATATTTTTTCCACCTCCCCTTCGGATTTGGCGCAACCGAGCAAGTCGTCGACGTAAAATTTATCTTTGATTTGAGCAACTGTTTCTTCATATTTTTCACGCATGTTGTCGAGATGTAGTTGAATTGAGTCGTTTAAAAGGTAGGGACTTGATTTGACTCCGAATACTACTCTTTTCTGTCGCATAACTCTGGGCTTCACAAACTGCTGACCGTCCCATTCTTCCGGTGTCCAAAGGAAACGAACGAAATCCCGATCTGCCATTCTCAGCAATAGCTGTAAAAACGCCTTTTCTATGTCCGAAAGATAAGCAAATGGTTCTTTTCGAAACAAAATCAGCAATATAAGTATTTCTGGCAGCAAATTAGGACCGCTGTCCAGGCAATCGTTCAGTGAAAGTTCATTTTTTCCTTTAGCTGAGGCATCGAAAACGATCCGAATCTTTGTCGTGACGCGATCTTCTTTAATAACGGCTCGGTGTGGCATGTAGTACGAATTTTCATGTTGCGGTTCATTAACTTCTTCGATTATTCCATCACGTATTTGATCGTCGAAAATTTGTTTGTAGGCGGCGTAGAATCCTGGATTTTTCTTAAATTTTCTTACTAGATTCCAAAAACGTTTCTCAGCTATTTCATAATTATTGTGAAGTTTTTTCGGTTCGACCAACCACGGCAATGCGACGACGTATCTTCCTTCTTCTCTCGTCACTTGTTCGCGAAAACGAAGTGCGCAGGAATTTCGATCGGTCAATGTTTCGTCTTCACTCTCGTGGCGAATGCCGATGGACTCGAGCTCCCAGAATTTTTTCAGACTCTCGTCCAGTTGCTCCTCGAGACGGACGCTGCACACGCGGGTGACTAGTGTGGACATTGTCGTGACGTTTATCGATGACCCCATCAAAGTCCAGCCAAATAACGTCTCCACAGCAACCAGATTTTCCTCAATTTTTCGAACGCATCCGGTCAGTATCTTCGCGATACAATCAACGCCTAAAAGTATAAAAATGTCAAAATTAGTTTCGTTTTCTGAATTTATCACGATTTTGTTGCGTTCGAGGGCGGCTCGCAAGCCAGCCTGCAACTCAGTATGAATGGGTTTTGTAATCCACGGCGTCTCGAGTGCCGTAACAGAGAGCGATTTATTTTTGTCGCCAACATTGCACAATTTAAGTTCGAATCGATTTCTTTTAGTGTTCAACGGTGTCTGATTTCCAAAAGTGTGCACGTTTAAATGTTCTTCTCCATTCGGCTTCAAATGCAAGTCTTTTGCCAAACTAGCCAGTACGAAGGAACTCTGGCTTCCCGGATCGATCAAACACTGCACGATGGACTCACGAGATTCGTTTTGAATTTTTACGAATATTGTTGCCAATGTTGCGGTTGGAGGTTGTGCGTACGCAGCGAGGTTTTCGTTTGTTGATACGAGCAAAGTGACTTTTTCTTTTGGCGTCTCAGATGGGCCTTCGCACACGAGTTGGTTGTGATGGCGTTGACACAGTTTACACGTAACACGGAAGGTGCAGTTTCGAGACGAATGTCCTTTTTTTAAGCATTTGAAACAGCGACCTTCCTTTTTAACGAACTCTTTACGTTCGGTTGCGGTAGTCAAACACCCGTCACGCTCATGAGTCTTGTTGCAAAACATGCAATTAGTAATTGTTGTGCTCAAAACACGAGCAGACGGCACCCGATTGGGTTTTTGATTGGATTTGTCTACCTCAATTTTTTCAGGTTTGCTTTTCTCTGTTGAGCGGTGAAGATCTTGAAAGTTCTCAATTTTATTGTGGTGCACGAGTTCGTTACGCACCATGTCCAACAAATCTTTAGCTTTGTATTTCCCGTCGGGATATTGACGTGAAAATTCCAGCGAAATTTGTCGTGGCACTAGTCCTAGAATGAGTGGACACGCTGTTGCGTCAATGGCATCAACATTCATATTTGCCGCATTCAGACCGCGTACGTGTGTTTCACACTCATCGTACAATTTTTGAAGAGGAATAGGATCGAGAATATCACGTACGGGTTTCATTTTCATTAGGGAGCGTAAATGTGCGCTGAGAAGAACATCTGTACGGCCAAAGCGTTCGAGCAACAATTTTTTAGCGATCGGATAGTTTTCATTTGTTGGCGGTAATCCCTTCAACACGAGTGCTGCTTCTCCATCCAAGAGCGACTTTAAATACACCAATTTACTTTGCGCAGAAATGTTCGTTTTGGTGTCAATTGAGATCTCAAAATTACCCCAAAAGTCAGCCCAGTCCAGCGGATCTCCTTTGAATTTAATTGTGTCGTACTTGGGCAGTCGCATGGGTGAGTCTTGTGGCACACTCGCGGTCCCGTGGTAATTATTTGTTATCGGCGGGAGTACAGGTGTGGTTGGGGGCGCGATGAAAGTAATTAGCGCCTCGTCGATTTCGACACCACAATCAATAATTTTTTCGTGATATTCAGTCTCGGATCGAGTGATTTCTTCATCTATCTCTTGTTCGTCGGTGAGCATGGCCAAGATTTTGGCGTCGAGCGATTTGAGTTCATTTGATTTTGCTTGTAGATGCACTTTTATCTTTTTTAAATCGAGTTCATTTATAGGTATACCAGCGAGAATTGTTTTGGCCTTCGTTATAGTTGTGGTGGTCAGCCTACGGGTTACTGCACGCTGAGCCTTCAACACGGCGAGGTCGTCGGCCATTGTTAAATTCGAGATGCTACTTGCAGTTTTTTCAGATTGAAGTTACGAGTTTGTTCCCTGGAAAGATGTCCCGGGTTTCGGCACCAATTTACGAAATGTAAATGAACTTCACGATGGGTGATGAATTGTAAAACAGCAAAAGCGACGGTCGAAATAAAACTTAACAACTTTTAATTTTACTTGAGTTGAAAAATGACATTCTTTTTCACAAGTGACGCGTGGTCAGCGAGTTGAGGGTGGAATGTAGGTTACATAGAAAAAACGGGGTCTACATCCGGTCAACAAGGGCCGAAAGATACCCAATTTACATAAAAGAGGGCTCTCGAAAAGACCCTCGAGCGATTTATATAACACAAAAAGAACACAGACAATTTAATGCAATAACACAACTGAAAAGTCAGCAAAAACCATGATGAAACACAATTAAACACGATAATACACAATAAGGCACAATGAATGAAAAAGAACACAAAACACAAAACAAAACACAAAACACTTAATTGCAATAAACACAAATCAATCACTAAATTCAATCGATAATTAAACTAAGACAAAATTACTAAAATCAAATACATGAATAAACATTAAAAACAAATTAAATCAGTCTAGATTTTACAGTTTGAAAGTGGGAGATAAAGTGTTGGTAAGACGGAGAAAGCTGAATAAATTGACCAGCCCATACGACCCAGTGCCGTTTACGGTATCGTCGGTAATGGGCTCCCGGATTGTAGCTCGGAGACGAGAACAGGAAATTGTGCGAAATTCGTCTTTCTTTAAAAAGATCGGTGTGGAGGAGAGGGAGACTGGAATGCGAGAGGATGGAGACGATGAGCTGAGGGGGACGGAGGAGGAAGTTGTCGCGGAGAATCCGGAGATGGAGGCGGAGGTTGGAGTGGCGGAATTCGATGGGGTGGAGGAGGAGGAAGCTGCGGAAGTGCCGGGCGAGACGATGGGTGGTGTACCGGAGGTCGTAGTTCCCGTGGAGCCACCGAGGAAAGTGCGAGAGTCAGTTAGAACGACGAAAGGAAAACCACCACAACGATACGGAAATTATGTGTCCACCACAAAGAAGCGTACATAGACATTAATGAAATTGTAATATACTTATATCTTTATTTATGTGTTCAAGTTCAATGTAAAATAGTTTAAGAAATAATTGTTATTATGTAGGGGGAGGGATGTAGTGTTTGTAAGGATGACCGCCAGAGGGCGCGTCATCCAGAGGAAAGGTGAACGAGGATATAACCTGAATAAAACAGTTATTAGCTGGCTATGAACTGAAGCGGGTGCGCTGTCTTGAATATCATAGGGGGTATAGAGGGGGACCAGTAGATCACATTTCCACCAATCAAAAATTCCAAAAAAAATTTTCCACTTAATAACAGCCCTCAAAACAATGGAAGATTTCATATATCGTGCGTCACGCATATCGCCCACATTTGCCAGGTTAAAGCGCAATTCTCAAATAAAAACACAATCGGTAGCCAACAGCAGAAGTTTATTACAAGAGATGCTCTACATGTCCACCAAGTGCATCAATGCACAGCTGGTAGCGGTGGAATAAATTCATTCTGACTCTGTTAAAGATCTGTCGGTTATCTGTGACCTCTTTGGGGTTTTTTTTGTAATTCTTTAACATTAAAATGATCAGTTTGTGTGTATTTATTTGATAATTGTGCTTTAACCTGGCAAACGTGGACGATATGCATGGTGCGATATTTGAAATCTTCCATTGTTTTAGGGCTGTGACTAAGTGGGAAATTCTTTTTGAAATTTTTGATTAGTGGAAATGTGATCTCCTGGTCCCCCTCTATACCCCCTATTTCTGTGTAACATGAATTCTGATACACCCTGTATATATATATATTAATAGTGCCATCTAGGGACAAAATCAATTACTTTATTAACTAAAGTTCGTGACTGTCACAAATTGATGTGATCTTAAGAGCCGAGCTCCAGATCCTTCGCTGAGATTTGTCAACCATCAATTTCTCCTCGTGACTCGTAATTTGATGGCGAATTAAGAATCGCCGTGTCGGTTTGGTCTTGTGGCGAATCATCCGCGGATTGGGGTCCGTCGACGGTCATGTCCATTGGGGTTGGCGTTGGATCGATGGAAGATGGATGCATGGTGACGAGTCGTGACTGAGCAAGATGGATTGATTTGAACATGTTCTTCCAAAATTTCGTGAGATACGTGATTCATAATCAGATTTTAAAGTCAGCCACTTAGATGTCAAATGTAAACACAGAACCAATTAGGCCTACAGTAGAACGCGCGTGACACTGCGGTCAATGCGCGAGGCACTCGCACGGGCCATTCATCCCTCGGGACGCAAGCGTAAATCAAGGTGTTATCGGCGACCCCCATCGGATGGCGCCTCACGAGCACCACTCGAGCAGAACTGAAAGAGCAAGTCCATAAAGGGGTCGCCATTGTACAGCCAGACGAAGAAATGCAAAACAGAAGACGACGTCGAAGAAGGAACTAGAAAACGGCCCAAAATTTTGTGAACTTATTATTTGATTTATTTATGTATTTTTCATGCCACTCCGCGAATTATGATTGCTTTTTAATTGTGACTTTGTTGTATGTGGGTTGTGCAAGAAGCGTCTCCTGGTGGTTGCCAGGAGCGTTCATTAAACCAAGATTTAAGGACTCCTCCTCTAGATCTGGAAAGGATTTATGGTCAGAATCCGCCAACTGTTAAGATAGTAATGGAGACGGTGATGGTCAATGGAGAGTTGCACCACCGAGATGAGCAGCTTCAGCAATGACAACTCGGGACCTGCAGCCAGTCTATTGAAACGCTTGCTTGCTACTACCTCGATACAACAATATTCTTGGTCCAACACCTGTAAAATCTAAAAACCAGATCCAATTTCATTTCAGTCATACCAACATGCCACTTGCCCAGACAATTTGTCACTTTTCACAGCTACACAAACTGTGTCAACCACCTAAGCCGGGACGGAGGAAGGGTTATATCCTAGTTCCTAGAAACGTAAATCTGGTCCTAGATTATTTTATTTAGCATCTAGTTTATTTTTAGGTTTTATAAATTATTCTTTATTTTTAGGTTTTTTAATTATTGTTTATTTTTAGGTTTTTTAATTATTGTTTATTTTTAGGTTTTTTAATTATTGTTTATTTTTAGGTTTTTTAATTGTTTATTTTTAGTTTTTTTAATTATTGTTTATTTTTAGGTTTTTTAATTATTGTTTATTTTTAGGTTTTTTAATTATTGTTTATTTTTAGGTTTTTTAATTATTCTTTATTTTTAAGTTTTTTAATTATTCTTTATTTTTAGGTTTTTTAATTATTCTTTATTTTTAGGTTTTTTTAATTATTCTTTATTTTTAACATTGATTTTGTCACACATTGCTGTCCATCGCCGCTACCGTAAACGCTCAAAAAGTGTCCCTGAAATGCGAGATATGTATTCGTGCAATGTGCTGCCGTGAAGTTTCAGGGGGCGTTTGTTAAAGCAATGCGATTTTATTCCAATTATATTGCGCAAAAAATATTGACATTTCCGATACCACTAACAGCGTTAACTTCCATTATCAAGACCTCTCCATGTGGTAGCCACACATAAATCTTGCGAAAATGGAATGAAACCCTTGACTGTATTTAGATTAAAAGGATTTTTCTAAACGCTACACTCATTCATTGGAATGAGCTCTTACTGCACCTCAAATTATTCAGAATAAAGTGCAATACCCATGCAGGATTAAATTTAAAACCACTCTGAACTATTTTTCCTGGTGGCAGCACAGAGTGAGTTATGAGGCTCAGCCAATCGGAAATAGGCCCAAGTTACACTTGGACAGAGTATAGACCACTGAGTGTATTGAGATGATGCCACAAATTAAATGTGAATTTAAAAGATCTAGTAAATGCTGCACTCATGCATTGGAATGCAGTCTTACAATACCTCAATCATTCATAAGCAGATTTTAATATCAGAACACCAGAGCTCTCTTTTAGCTGGACTTGGGCACGAAAACCACAAGCTTACCCAGGGGTGACCACGAGGAGGTAGAGAGTTGGATTTTCACATCCCCAAATCCATGTGAAAAATTAAAATATATAAACTCTAGACTTAAAATGGTTTTTAAATAAATTAATTATAAATCAACCATAAAATTTGTTAGCACTCGGTATAATACTCACAATATGCCATTAAATATAATTGGAACCCAAATAAGAATTTGTTCTACATCGCCGCCATTTTCAACTGCAACGACGACAAGAAATTCAGATCAAACACCGAGTAAATGGACCTTTTAAAACAAAATATGAATTAAGTAAATGAAAAGGAATCTTTGGGGAAACATTTCACCTACGGTCACTATAAAATGCAGCAGAAGTGGTAAAACGGAACCCAGTATATAAATTCGAGTCCGTACTTGACGAGCGAGCTGTGAGAATGAAGAAGAAATCATGTGACCTACATAGCCTCCTATACATCATACGCGCTCTGCCGGCAGTAATGCGAAATAAAGGGTATTGCTAAAACTTGAACGGATTTACTGGATCAAAATGGGTTTTGTCCCCGCTCATAATTGACCCGAAATAGAAACGGGTCGTGGTTTTGCCAGCGTTTTTATTCGGATTTTTCAATGTTTGATTTAATTCTTTTTGTTCAAAATGGCTTTTGCTTTTATTCAAAGTTATTTTAAAACATTTTATGCACTGTACTAATGACTTGCCTACAAGATAAGCAGTAAGGTGCCACCTTATCCTTTAGGAAATTGTTAACGCATGAGGAGCAAAAACTGTGCGAGCATGGCAACAAGAAAATGTTGCGCTTGTTCGTCACACAAATGGAACACTGAATTGATTCATGTTCCGCTTCTTCCGCATCCACACCTCTCACAACTTCCAGCAAAGTAAAACGATGCTGCACTTGCTCTTCGGTTTGTGCCTTCCAAGAGTTTCGTGCGTTGAAGGCATCGAAAACCGCTGCAAGCATGGCGTCATCGGTATCATTCCCTCCCAAGGCAGCTCTCTTTAGTGCCAAATCAGCTCTTAATTGTGCAAACACGACGGCATCTTCAGGGTATCGTAGGTAATGGCGATCAGCTGGCTCTGTTCGTGGACGTCTTCGAGGTGGCTGTAAATCCACTTCCTCGTCAACTTGAGGGCGCGCTTTTCGAGTACGAACTGTACGAGGCGGAAGTGGTGGTTGCTCTGGTGCATTCGGTCTGATCCGGTTTCGACTTCCTGGAGGACGCCCTCGTCGGCGTCGAGCGATGATTGGTTGTGGTGGTTCTGCAGCAGGTACATTCGCAGATAGTTGGATGTTAACTTCGGCTCTGGGGTCTGGAGTTTGCAATAACCTTTCGTCAGTCCGTGGAATAGCGACACTGTTCAGTAGTCGTTCGATCAAAACTTCCAACTGAGAACCACCGACGCACTCGTGATCTTTGGTTATGTGGAGAACATGCTCGTTAGCCAAAACAAAGCCTCGTGCACAACAATTAGGCTGCAGGCAACGCAAGAATTTGTGAGTCGGATCCCGATTTTTAGGCGTATTGCCTTCGCGGTATCGATAGAACGTTTCATCGTACCACTGGTACCGACCTGCTTGGCCAACAGGTGTGTTGAATCTCGTAATTGTTGCAGTTCGGATTACTGGAGACATACTGAACGCTGGAAATAAAGTTGCTAGAAATTGCATTCTTTTAAATACAGGTGCTAATGAACGTAAATGCGACGTGTAGCATATACGTCCATGCGACGCGGAATGCAAAAACGCTGAAATGCGGAAACGCGGAAATATATACAAGTATATACAGGGTGTCCCAAAAGTATGAACCACCCCAAATAATTTCCAAAATACTTGAGATATCAGAAAACTGAAGAAAAACTCATAGGGGAAATCTTTCATTGCGAATCTGATGGGATCCTCAAATTTGACCTCAAAGGTCATTTTCAAGATCATTCACTTGCTAAATTCTAAACGAATCAGGTTAGAGCAAAATTTCCAATTACAAAGTTGTAGAGAACCATCTAATTAGTCTAGAACTGTTCGTAAAAAAATTATTTCTTACGGAAAGGTTTTGAGAAAAAAAGGTTTGAAATGTTAGTCTACTCAGCTTTGTAACTTAAAACTATTGAGGCAACCAAGCTAATCCTCAATTAGGACACTTTATTGGGTCATACTTGTAAGTAGAAGAGAGGAAACACAAAAGAAAGGAAATAATTTATTTTGGAAATACATTCTACATGATAGTTTTAGGTTACAAAGCTGAGTAGACTAACATTTCAAACCTTTTTTTCTCAAAACTTTTCCGTAAGAAATAATTTTTTTAAGAACAGTTCTAGACTAATTAGATGGTTCTCTACAACTTTGTAATTGGAAATTTTGCTCTAACCTGATTGGTTTAGAAGTTAGCAAGTGAATAACCTTGAAAATGACCTTTGAGGTCAAATTTGAGGATCCCATCAGATTCGCAATGAAAGATTTCCCCTATGAGTTTTTCTTCAGTTTTCTGATATCTCAAGTATTTTGGAAATTATTTGGGGTGGTTCAGACTTTTGGGACACCCTGTATATGTGAGTAGCTGCATTCAAAAATTAAAATATTTGTGTTTTAACAATTTTAGTTTAAGTTTAAATTTTGAGTGTGAGAATTTTAACTCTATTTTAGAAAATTGATAATATGTGATAACTTTTACATGACATCATTGATCACCTGAATCAATACCAAAATGTAGCATATAATACTCTTCAAGTGATTAGAAAGAAGTATGAATTGTTGGAATGTTATTAAATTCCACCATTTGAAGATTGCAAAGTCGATTTTTATTAATTTTTATTAAAAACTGTATATTTAGTGATTTTCTAGCCTTCTGGATTCGAGCAATAAAAACTTGTCTTTTTTGGGTTGAGAACAAGTTTATTGTGTTTTCTTGCGGTTTACATTTTTTATGTAGCATAATTTATGACACTTTTCACCGACTTTCTGTTGCGCATCATTTGTTATCGCTTAAAAGTCCTGCTGAAAGTTGGCTTCTCCGCAAGTCAACGTCTCATTTCCCTCGAACACGCACGTCCCTGCTTAATACTAAGAACTCCAGTTTTTACAGGGATTTCGTTTAATACCATAACTAAAGATTTCATATTTGTGATAAAACTTCGACAAAAGTGGATACCTGATGACTTGGTGTGTGCAAAATGTAAATGTTTTGAATTCAACTCTCAGAACCAAACTATTAGTACAAATCTTTAATAATCAATTTTTATTAGCACAGATACAATTACAAATACTGAAAAGAAAAGAGGAAAATACAAAATTCACAATTCATACCCAGGGCTAATTGAAAGGAATATTCATAAGCAAAATATTAGTACCGGTATAATCAATTCATACTAGCTTTTTAACGCAAAAATAGTAGAAAATAAGATTTACAATTCAGACTGGTCAACAAACTTTCCATCCCACTGCGTCCATTGCATTCCAGTTGGTGTTTCGCGTTTAACTTTTCTCTTGCGAACATCTTCCCAGTTGTTGCTTAAAACTGTCCCCCCAGACTCGACGAAAGATTTATTCATCGCTCTTCTCATTTCGTCCGAACATTGACCAAACAACTGACCCATCAGATCATCACCGCCGGCTTCTTCCGATTCTTTTCCCTCACTTTCCGTAATGTCGCTCACAACCTTGTCCCAATTCTTTTTCGACGACACGCCCGCCGTTTTGGCAATTACCTGCGCTTCTTCTTCTTCCAACGTTTTCCACAATCCGCCTTCCAATTTTTCCATTTGAATTTCGATCTTCGTTTGCCTAACGTTCCATTTGCTGTGCGCGGGATTAACCGTATGCGCCAAATTAACGTCCAAGTCGTAAGCAACACGTTTATCGTTTCCTTCCACGCTGCATCGCAAACTTTGACTGCAAATTTGCACAGAAACTTCGCCCGGCTTCGCATTTTTAACCAGAATAGTTACGATCACGCTAATTTCGGTTTGGTACCATTCGTGTCTCACCTTGATAAGACTAGGCGTAGCGATGATGAGACTAGGCGTAGCGATAGGACGAACGATTTTCGATTCTCTGAGCGCAATTTCTTGCAGTTTAACCGCGCACCGATCCAACCACACGCCAAAAGTATAATCTTTACTCTCGCTTAAAGACTTTCCTTTCAAAAATGCCTTCTCCGCGTCTTGGTAATCACCCAAATGGAAGCACGCAACACCTTTCCACAGCCTTAATCTAGGTTCTTTCGTTCCTAATTCCAAGGCTTTATTCGCGTCGTATTTAGCTTCTTCGTACTTTTCAAGTTTCAAGTTGCAATTCGCCCGATTGACGTAATAATCCGTTTGCGTCGAGTCCATCGCAATGGCTTCCGTGTACAAATTAATCGCCGACTCGTATTCTTCTCTGACAAAAGCTTCGTTCCCCTTTTGGTAGTAGTCGTCGGACGATGTCATTTCGGAATTCGGATAATCAAAAGAAAGGTCGGGACAACTAGTCAGCTTCGAGATCGTGTCTAAACTGATTTTTACAAACAAGATACCTGATTAAATAGTAGGATGGATGTGACTAGTGACGTCGACTAGTCGTTCACAGACTGGTAAGCCAACCAGCGAACGTTCTTCCGAAATAATCCCAATCTGCGGGGTCCGAATGACTTCCGACACGGGCGCATGAATCATCAGAATCATCAGAAACGGTTAATTATTCAGTAATCAAAACCAGTATCAAATTGAAAAGAAAAAGTAATTTTTTTATTTGAGAATTGCGATGATGATGATCTTAGGAGCTTGTTCCTTCCGTAGTGTAGGGCTCAGTGTTTCAGTGTATTTTCCACTGCTTGATCATGCGGGTGGCAGCTTGGTGGCGTTTTGGCCAATTAATATGAATATTTATTATTATGATATACGGTACTTTTGATGCGCATATAAAATGCAAAAAATAAATAAATAATTAAAAAAAATCAATTTTATGCCGTAAAAAAATATATGAGTGTTTCGGAGTCATACGTAAATGCCTAAAATGGGATCGGTCAGCGATTAGTGGCGACCAAATTAAAAACAGCATTGAAACGTGCCGTGATTGCCAATTTAGCCGCGCGATGGCGTTGTCATCAGTATTTCCCAGCATACCATGCTGGCGATGTCCGACGTGGATCTCGACGTGATTTTTCTCGCTCTTCGACTCCAATGAAATTTGCTTTCATCCTATAACTGTCTAAGCATCCGATGTTTAAAATAAGCAATCCACTATTCTGGCGTCTTTAAGAAGTCTCACGATTCATTTTTTATTGGTTTGAGGTAGGATTTAATGTTTTTTTCTCGTTGAGAACTTTTCGTCATAGCTGCATCGCCGACATGGCATCGTGAGTTTCACACTTTCTTATTTTATTTTATTTTTATCTGAAGTATTTTAATTTTAAAATGGGAGCTTCAAATCCAACTCTCTACCTCCTCGTGGTAGCTCCTGGACCACTGGTCGGTTTGATCCAGTGGACTAAACGAGAGCTCTGGTCATCCACTCAAAATGGATGCTTTCTTTTTTTGTTTGAATTTTACATCATTTTGAAGTTATTTTTTGTCATGTACTGTATTGTAAGACTGCACTCCAATTAATGATTGTAGCATTTACAAAACTCCACAATAAAGTGCAGAGCATTGTAAGACTGCATTCGAACGAATGAGTGTAGCATTTACCAGTTCCAACAATGGTGTAAATTTTGGTATTGTAAGCCTGCATTCCATTCTATGAATGTAGCATTTGCTTTGGGAATGACGTCACACGTACAGACACGAAACGAGTTTAGAGGCGTTTTAGAGTTTTTGAATGCAACTACTGTCAGGCAAATAAGCTTATTCGGGCATAGTTGTTTATTCTCTTCCTTGCTTTAAATTGCTGTAATGGGTTGATATTTTTACTGAGGCAGAATTTATTTATTAAATTAAATTTAAATGTTTACCTTGATGTGTGAGTATGGTTCGAAAATATGATAGTGCGTTCTAATCTAAAACCACTTGTACCTGCTCATTAGTTCCAGCCACAATGTTGCCTAGTGCCAAAAGCGCCTCTGACTGATCAAATTAATGTTTTTTAAAAAAATTAAAGTAAATCCTTTTCTTCGCCTATTTTGCTATTTATTGTACGACTGAATATCTGGTAGGCGATCCTGCCTCTTCCATTGGCAAACATATGCTAAATACTTGTATGAAATGCAACAAACATTAAACAAAGAGATGGAAAAATGGCGGGAATGTAGCTCGTACTCAGTCGTTTCATTTTATTCGTACTGTCTTTCATACAGCGTCATTTATTAGGGAGGTCGTATCCTCTTGGCCTCAACATGTATTTGTTGTGACAGCGCCAGAGCCCGCCGAAATGGCAATCAGATCATCGTCCCTAAAGATCTGCTCTTGTTCATTTTTATCGGCCCACAGGTTGATTTAATTTATAATGAGATAATTCCAGAGCGTCGGTGCAAGTGCTGAGCCCTGCCGGCATCCGAGGTCGGCCTCAGTGTGGCCCGGCTCGGACACCGCGGTCCGTTGGTCCAGAAATGGGCATGTTTTGGGGAGCTACAGTATAAAAAACAAAAACAGAAAATTATTGTTGCTTTTTTTAAGCAATGGGATGATTGCGAATCATGCTTTTGTTTTCTCCCAAAGCCGGAAGCAGCATTTCCGGCCGATTCAGTATCCATCTGTGTGAGTAATCACTGGTGGAATGCTTCATATAAGACTGGAGCTGCTCCAAACAGTGGCTTGATAGATAAAATATGTAGTTTACCAACAAAGTGCTAAATTACACAAAGTGGCGTATTTGACAAATTTGTGAAAGCAGCAAAAGTCTCAATTCTCTCAATAACTCACCAATGGAGCTAAATGGTGACAACGGTGTTTTTCATGTGAGAGCAAAATCAAGAGTGAGCCAAATCACCCAAAAGTGGTTTGGCCCACCCAAAATATGCGCGGTATCGTTATATAAAAGAAAATAAAGCAACTGGATTAACTTACTGTACGTTGTCCCGGAATCTGAATACACCGGTTCGTTGGATTTCCGCCAACAAAAAAAAATAATAATAATTTTTAGAAACTTACAGACAATTCAGCGTAAAATTCATCGAGGTGATTAACTAGAGTATTGTCAACATCATTGGACATAAGGCGACACCAAAATTTGTCGTGTGCTACAATGTCGCGATATTCGTTTACACCCCATTGTAAATCGCATGGGCGAAATGGATTTAACTCGGCTTAAATAAATAAAAAATAAATAAATAAATTTATAATAAATAAATGTTTCTTTTTTCAAAAAAAATCTATTTACACAAAAATATACTTATTTTTACTGTTCGCGGTTAGGATTTCTTCTTCTTTATCCATATTTTCGAGATATGCTTTTTCCACTAAATCGGTCAATTTCACTAAATTCAATGCATTTAAACCGTAAGCTTCGATGTATTGAGAACGTGGTGAAAAAAGCCACTTGCTCCGATGGTTTTAAACTAAACCACAATAGGGTGACGAATAGCCTGTCACGGATTTCTTTTATGTCGCGGAAGTAAATTTGTGTCATAGCAGGGATAAACTCTTTACCTTGAAGCGTGCTCATGTCTCTAGGAAATGCAATAAAGGCTGGCTTTGCAAAACGATGCAAAGCAAGCAAAGGTCTCAATTCACAACTAACGTTAACACGGTCAATACACATAATTTTTGGCAGAGCAATGACAAGTTTGTTGTGTAGATTGTGAAATCAAGATTGTGCCAAAACTGTAAATTGGAGCTTGGCAAATGCAGTCATGACACTGTTGATGGAGTCAGGAGGTTTCTGGTGAGATTCAAACTGTGCCTACTCACACAACATGAAAAATGACAGACATCAAAATAAAAAAACGTTTAATCACCCAATTTCTTTTTAAAAGTGACTCAACAAGGCAGAAGCACTCTTACAACAATCAGAAGTGCTTCTGAACAATCAAATAAACAGAGGAAAATTAAGACAAGCTCTTCTCAACTTCCATACATTAAAATTTCTGTCCAGGCAAGAAGATAATATAAAGAAAATCACAAATATCAACGAATAAAATATCCCAAAATGATCACAAAACATGCCTTAATTAAATGCATAACAGTAATCACAACAGGGATAAGTTAAACATTAAATAGCATCAGAAGAACACTTAAGAATAGAGAAGAATAGGAAGGCCCCACTCCATTATCCTCAGTAATATGCAAATGAATGATTGATATAAATTTAAACATCAGGATCAATACATAATGAATATCTTTAAAAAACCTTACATCTAATTTTAAGACACACCTGGCTAGGAAGGAGGACAGAAGAGAAGCAAGATGGAGCCCATCATGAGGGATTTGATGTGTGAACTCTAGTGGCAAAGAAAATAAACAAAGAGCTATTTATTTCCCGCACATTACCTAATGCTTAAAACATGAAAATCAAACAGACTCTGCTTCATCCCAAGACATAAACAGGATCAAATCGTTCGCAACAGAGAATGGTGGAAATCATTCATCACCTCATGTTGCTCACAACAGGACCATTGGTCGGTATGTGGTAGTGAGTAGTGACGCTGGTCACCCTTGGGTGGCCAAGCGGTCACACTGTGTGTCAGTGATTGTCGAAAGAAATTCAATCGCTGTCACAGTCGCCATTGCTGCTCAGCGCTAGGTCTTATGGGCAGTATTACAAATTGACATACTGTATATTCTTTATGGAGTGCGAACACTCCATCATCTTCTCAATTGGGGACCAACAAAGTACTCAATTTAACATTGTATGGACTCCATGTCATCTTACCTAGCGTGCAGTCAGTGCATCTCCGCAGGTGTGCGTCGCTATATTCCAAACCACGCACGATTTGTTTGTCACGCATTTTATCCATTGTACGCTCGTTCAGATGGCATAATCGCTCGTGCCATAACTCTTGCGGGTGACGTTGGGTCATTAATGTCTGCACCTTTATTATTAAATGATATTGCATACTTGCTGGCCGTCAAACGAGGGATTGAAAGCAAATTTCCTTTCAAATCAGGTACAAATAGTGCGTCAAGAAGAAATATCTTTGTGGGTTGTGTTTCCGACAACTTGCAGTTTAAAATGATGTTGCCCTTTCCCCTCGCTGGGAGCTTCGCCGCCTTTTTGGCCGTGGTGACAACTGCCTCCATTTCTTGGAATGTCCCGAACAGCTTGCGTCTGCTGGACATGTGCGCTGATGTACTCGAGTCTAAGATCCAGTCATTGCTGTGATCTACTTCACCAAAATCGACGACGACGGCGTGCTGTAGAGTCGCCTTTTCTTGCTTTTTGCAATCCTGCTGATTTGAGAGCGTCTGTAATGTGTGCTTACTGTTCTTTTCCAACTTCCTCTTGCTGAAATAATAGGCCTATTTATTGTGCTTCTTGAGCTGATTAGGTTGGATATGTTGGAGTAGGCATAAAGAACGACCATGCTTGGTTAAAGAGATAACATAACTGAGTTTTATTAAAGACAAGATAGGTGGCGATGCACGAAGTAGCGTCACGAAATATCAAGTGGTCAAGCTGACCAATGGAGTCGAACACTCCAGTATCTCCCCTAATTGGGACAAACACCAATTAAGCAAGATAAGGCTAAAAATGAATGAATGTTAATTTCACAAAATGTATTAAATGCTAATAAAAGAATTAAGTTTAAACAATACTACAATAAGAATAATTCAATAAAAAACAACACACGAAAATCACTTGTCCTTCGGATAACCGTAAAAGTCTGGTGGTCTCTTATTTCGCACAGGACGCAGACTACGAGCAACTGGAAGAGCGGCACTTGAGCCAGGAACGGCAAGCGTTGATGGCCCACGAACAGGCAAAAGAGGGACCGGAACCAGGGCAGTGGTTTGTGGCACAACAGTGGGTGCTGGTGTGGCAAGTGGTAGCAGGTATAGTTGGTGGAATGTTCATATTTACAGGTGGAACTGTCGGTTGTGGAGTTGGAAGCAAAGAAAGAAGCGAACTTCCGCAATCTTTCCCCTCAATATGAGGCAATATTGCACCATCCGAGCGCGGACACAACTGATCCACGTGGCGGCTCCAAATAACGTCCAGTGCGACCTCAACGTCGTATGTGGTGGAGGACGTTTTGCGGCGAACAATTTCGGGAATCCAACGTTTGGTGCCTCGATAATCTCGAGCGAACACCAATTCATCTGGCTCGAAATGACGTGGCGTTTTGGTTTGCCCAGTTTCAGGCAACAACCTGGGATTCAACAAATGCAATCTGGAGCGCATCTCCCGATTTGTAAACGCCAATGCAGGTGAGACTTTAGTTGTGGCATGCGGTGTAGAGCAGTACGACGCAAGAAAATGCGACACAGCGTCTGACAGCGAAAACCTTACAGCCAGCAACTTGTCTACCTGATTTTTGCAGGTTTTCACAAACCCTTCCACTGCACCATTTGTAGCGGGGTGGTACGGTGGCGAAAGAGTGTGACGAATCCCGTTGACGGCCAAAAAGTTGCGAAATTCCTGTGAGGTAAACTGAGGTCCATTATCAGTGTGGAAATGCAGCGGCAGTCCATGACACTCGAATCACGACTTCACAACAGCAATGGTGGCGGCAGCGGTCGTAGTTGACATCGCGCGAACTTCACACCATTTGGATTTGGCGTCGACGGCAAGCAAAAACATCGAGTTGTGGAAGGGACCGGCGAAATCCAGGTGCACTCGACTCCACACCTGATCAGGGACAGGCCACTTGACGGTGTTAGACTTCGGAAGATCGGGTAGGCTTTGCTGGCAAACATCACAACTTTTGATCGTGCGCTTGTTGTCTGCATCGATTCCAGGCCACCAAACCGTGGCTCAAGCCAACGATTTTGTACGGACAATACCGTAGTGGCCAGCGTGGAGTTCGATGAGAACCGAGCGCTGAACAGCAGAAGGAATTACCAATCTGTCAGATAAAAATAAAAAACTATCATAAGTCGAAAATGATTCACGGTGCTAGAAAAATGAATCCAAGTTAGAAGATCTCGACGTCATGACGTTGCTAGACTTCTTAAAAGGAGAAGGTGGAGATATATTTAGTAAACTTTTCTTTTATATCATCTGAGACGTTTCCAAGAACACGTAATAGCTTTTTCAATGGCGTAACGAAATGGACAATTTCTCAGTACTTCTTCTAATTCAAATAAAAAAGACCCAATTCCAATTCCCCATTTTAAGTCGCGAGTCGGTAGTAGAGAAACTCAGAATTCGGACGAGCCAAAGAATGAATTAACCATCAACAAGTCAATGCCCTTTCATATTCAAAAGGAGTTCTGTTGCCATGGAAAAGATGAGTCAGACCTTTTCTGAAACTCAATCTTCAGGAGGATCCTTTTTAGGTTATATGATGAGGCTTGCTACACAAGCATAATGCATTATCCACAACCTAGTTTACAGACCCTCCTTCTAACTTAATAACTAAGAAAAGAATATAGATAGTTTCTAATTGGCGGAGAAGAGAAGTCCGTTTCTAATCTTCTATAATGTCTATGCAATCTGAATGCAAGAGCTTAAAGGCCAAGATTTCTAGCTATTTTTATATACAAGTGAAGACAGTGATGGGATATAATTTATTCAGACCCACAAGGTCTCTTCGAAAAAAAAAATATCCATCAGGAATTCGTAAGGTGTCGAATAATCTTAGTGGAAAGGCGTATCTCATTAACCCGACTTGTCTTCTGATTCAGTTGGTTCTACCATCAAAGTGCCAGCTACGGGCCAAGATACTGTCGGTATAAAAATTGAATTACAATTACAATTATAAATATTTTAACGATTCAAACCTGTGTGCCGATGCAAATCTTCAAAACCTTTGTCAAGTGTGTGTGTGTGTATGTGTGTGTCGTGACTTTGATTCTGCCAGTTCTTCGAAAAATTACGTGTGTTTAATGACGTTACGATGATGTCTTAATTGAGAGGGATCAGGACGGAGAGAACGGAAGCGATCGAGAATCGGCTCTCGATGATTTTAGGCGGAAAATAAATTATCGCCGTTGGATTCCTAACCGGGTCAACCTCGACCCTGTCTAACACCAATTGAGCCCCCAAATCGTCCACCGCTCGCGTGGTGTCTCCCATTAAACTCGCCGCCATGTCTTGGGCAGGTTCTCTCTGATTAGTGGTCAAAGCAGCAGAAATTGCATGCCACCCAAACTTGGTCACAACATCTCTACCCACCAAACCTGGGCCAAGCCGACCTACAATTATAAAATCATTTAATTTTCTACATCCAGCCATCAGAACCATCATGTTGACACTACCAAACACCTCAATCGGTTGATGTTGGTAGGCGGTACAACTTCACTTTTTGAAAATGCTGCGATCCGGGTTTTTATCAAGCAAATTACTAATTAATAGGCTTGAAACCGCAGGTGAATGCTTAAAAAGACTTATATCGCGGCCACAAATTATCTAGGGTTAATTTAATGGAAAATAAAAAGACAGTTTTCAATATAAAAATCATACAAATGTTTTATTTGGTTTAATTACAATGACTAGTTAAAAATATGAGAATAATAAGCGACAACAATGGAAAAGCTTGCAACGACTGTTGCAAGCTACAAGCGTCAGAAATGGCGCTTGACAACACACAGTTGTTAGGAAAATGGCTTCGCTATTTTCCTCTCGTCACTCACGTACGATGGTCCTTTTGACGATGGTTCACGTGAGTCTACTGCTCGGCGTGCGACGGCTCGTGGGCGGTGGTTGACGTCGGGCAGGCTTCCGATTCTCGTTCGATGGCGGTGGCAACAGTTCGCGCTGCTGCGATGGCGATGGTTCACGGGAGACGGGAACTTCTCGTTACGGTGGCTGAAATTAGCGACGGCTAATTTAAGCTGGATTGCTGGCTTTGTGCTTTGGTACACAAAGATAGCAGGTGAAACTAAGTTCAAATCACGGTCCTCTGTCAATACGAATTGTCGGAGCAAGAACGCAGTGATGTTGAGGTTTGTGATGTTTGAATTAGAGTCCCGATTGAAGCTAGGGATTTCTCCCCTCGGTCACATGATCTGACTAGGCGTGTGCCACAGTCAAATTAATTAGAAGACACAATTAATTTATCTTCTAAGTTGGTGAACATTTTGAGATCACCACAAAAAGTATCGTACTGTGTATCTATAATACACTGGTACCGCTGAAGAAATCCACAAACGTACCTACCACAAAATCTGAATAATGACTAGCGCAATCAAACTTGCAAATTGGGACAAAAATTGAATAAAAACGCAAATATCTCGAGAACGAAAGCTCGGATTTTCATAAAATAAACACCAAACGAAATAATGAAAAAAACTGCACCAGAAACGTTAATGAAACAACACTACCCACAACTAACGATTAATATACATTTAATTGAACAATACATGCATTTTTTTGAGAACCCTTGAATAAACCTCCTTGCGTTGTCGGGCCTGTTATACAGTATGTGGGCCACCCAGTATTTTGATATGATGCAATTCCAACCACACATATATTACGAATATATTTCTTTTATACAACAGGATAAATTTATTCGTAAAAAGCATTTTAATTTTGCCTTTTGCACAGCCTGAAAGTTAACTAAATGCAGTTCTAAGTGGTCTCTTGTCAATCGAAGCTCCTCTAGAAGTGTACTCAACTATATTGGTGTCATTAAAAGTGATTGATGATTTTATGTGAGTATTTTCATGCGATATTGCATCTTGAGCTTAAAGCTTGTCCGTTTTGCAAACAGTAGTCGAATTCGCACTGCCGCGAACGTTTATGTGGACGCAATGGCAGCACTTGCTGGGCATGTATATTTATTGAAGAAGGAGACGAAGAAAGGTTTGTTGACGTGGGAAGAAATCGTTCTGCTGCAAGAAGAACAGAGGACACGGATTGGAACATTTCTTCCAACGTCGGACAGCGAATTGTTCTCTGACGGAGACGAGGTGGAGGAAGAACAAGAACTTGAATTGATAAGTGTTACTTCGTCAGATAATGTAAAATAAATAAATAAATAAATCGTTGAGTGTGTAATGCTTCGTTTTGATTGCCTTTGGAGAGAGAGACACACAAATGTAATTTATTTGGACGAAAATCCACGAAAATTGATGAAAAAATCGAAAATTAATGAAAAATTCACGAAAACTGACGAAAGATTTCACGAAAATTGATGAAAAATCCACGAAAATTGATGAAAAAATTGAAAATTAATGAAAAATCCACGAAAACTGACGAAAAATCCACAAAAATTGATGAAAAATCCACGAAAATTGATGAAAAATCCACGAAAATTGATGAAAAAACGAAAATTGATGAAAAATCCACGAAAACTGACGAAAAATCCACGAAAATTGATGAAAAATCTACGAAAATTGATGAAAAATCCAAGAAAATTGATAAAAAAAAAATCCTAGAAAATTAAATTGAAATTGTGGTCTGCTGGTAACGTGTGCAGACTCCTGGTGGCAAAATGTGTTGAGGAAAAATTCCAATACGCAAACAAGCATCATGGAAAAAATGTACTCGTCGAACGAGGGAGAAACCGCCGATAAAATAACGAGGAAGATGAGGCGAAGCGCGGACTGGTTCTCAAGCTGAAAAGAGACTCGCTTTCTATGATTACTGCTCGCCCAAGGTAGCAAAACGGATATTTAAATAGGTTTGAAGTGTCCAATTCTCCATTGCTTGTAATTTTCAATGTCACTCTGTAGAAAATGGCGTCGTTTTGCCAAAGTGGCCCATCGTTCAACCCTGATACAGTTATTATTTCTCCAATTGCTTTGATGGTGTAGCAAAAAGAAATAGAACAATAATGAAGTTTGTGTCGAAACAAGGAATTTATGAATGCAAATATTTTTATTTACTTCTCATCGAAGGGCCCCTCGAGTTTCGCTTTCCTGCGGTAGCGCAGTCGCCAACTGCGCAGTTCGAATCAACTTAACGTCGACGATACGTCGTCGCCGAAACTACACGACGGCCACGTTTCTGTCGATATAAATACAAACAAAATTAGTTTCCATTCACCGTTCATCGACGCCGTGAACATCGAAATGTCTACTGGTATTACAATGGGCCAAACTAGTCGCGGAAAACCAAAGCTGTATCTGAAAGGCTACGCGTACGTCATCGATAAGAGGAAAAGTGACCGAATTTATTGGAAATGCGAGCAGTGGCGTCTAGTTCCACGCTGTCCAGGACGCGTGACTACTAGTCCAAACACCGTGCAACCGTCGATCATCATCGCACCAACACAGCATAGCCATTTGCCGGATGCAACTTCGACAAGTCGCAAGTCGCAAGTCGTTAAGGCCGCAGTTGCAGCCGAAGCAATGGAGGCCAAGTTGACTTTGCCGGCCGAGAAGATCGTCGAACGATCACGACGTCCCGGACGGCCGAAGAAGCTAGACAGTGTATTATTAAAGCAGAAAATCAAACAAAAAGTTGCACGCGCAAAAAACGAAGTTGCACATACAAAGAATCGAGTTGCACGTGCAAAAAATGCACTTGCGAAATCAAAAAATGCACTTGTGGAATCAAAAAAAGCACTTGCGGAATCAAGAAATGCACTTGCAGATGCGGAAAATACAAATGCAGAAGCAAAATATGCACTTGCAGATGCAGAAAGTGCACATACAGATGCAAAAATGCATCTTTACATACAAAAATCCGCTTTATTTAGATGTTAGAACTGAAGTTTCTGTTTAATAAATTATTTCTGAATAAAGTGATACTCCGTATTTTATAATTTATACAAAACACGTTTGTAGGTCTGCTAGTCTTTTATTAGCAGTGATTGTTCATGGAATCGATAATTTTCCGAGGTGAGAGATAGGTTTTATCGAATTCATTTGGTCTGCTAAAATTTTGGATTTTTGTCGGCGCCATTTTGTTGGAAATTCCGCCTTGTCGTTGGGAAGAAATGCTCGAGCAATTTGCGATTATGTTTTGTACTGATAACTGTGAAATTCCCACAATAAACTAGCGTTAAAATCCGTTTCTCTTGAAACAATGTGTTGATTTGTCAAAAAGCGTCTCCTTTTTGACGGTGAATGCAACTATCTTTACAGCAGCAAAAGAAAGACAACCTTCTTCTTAAAAGTAAAAACAAGCACTATTTTATTTATTTCAAATTCAGGATTATAAAGTAAAAGGGGAAAGTAATTCCAGGAAAGTAAAACAAAAGGTATGAAAAAGGTCAAAAAAGCCACACAATGACCAACGTCACCACATCTGAAGACAATTACAATTTCTGAGTAAAACACAACAAAACATCAATTTTCTTCCCAAAATTCACAAGAACAATTATTTCTAAAAATATCAACTTTTGAAACTTGCAACTCTTCCCATAATTAATTGTGGCATCAATTGAGGCATAAAATTCAGTCGTTTTGGTCATTTGAGACATTGAATTCAAATGACCAAAACGACTGAATTTAATTTCTCAAATGACCAAAACGACTAAAATAAATGTCTAAATTAGTCTAAATTAACGAAAACGACTAAAATAAATGTCTAAATTGGTCTAAATTAACGAAAACGACTAAAATAAACGTCTAAATTGGTCTAAAATAACCAAAACGACTAAAATAAATGTCTAAATTAACAAAAATGAGGAAAATAGATCTCTGAATTGGTCTAAATTAACCAAAATGACTAGAACAAACATCAAAATTGATAAATAAGACGAAAAATAAATTTTATTAAAGCATCCCCGATAAGAAAAATTCAAAATTTTGCTGCCCAAAACAGTGGGCACTGACCGTGAATTGGCCAAAGGTTTGGTCGTGATCGATAATATTCTTCACCCTCGAGTAAAGAATGTTCATTGCTTTTATTATTAGCTTCCGTTTGAGTTGTCATCTTTCTAAAATATTTTTCAATTCCGTAGTGCGGCTTTCATTTAGTAAACTAAAAAATAGCATCACAACCACTAGGGGCGCTAGTGTCGCCGGTCAAGTGACCTAGTTGCCAAAAAAGGCAGAGAGTGGCGCCTCTTACCATTCTTTACTCCGTGCTTGGACAAGCTTGGACAAGCTCTGTGCTAACGGCGTGCTTGTGTGTTGCGGACCATCTGTTCCGCCATTGCTCATTTGGAGAGACGATTTGCTGGAACAACACGCGTTACGAGAAGGTTTGACCGAATTACGAACGAAAAGATGGCCGAAATAGAAGCGATTGTAGCGAAAATCCGAGGCGGAGAACTAACAACAGACGACGAATGGAAAAAGTTGAGGATCCGCGAGATCAAGCCATTGTTGCAAGAACGTAATATTGTGCCGCCAAAGTTGAAACTTGACATGTTGAACACATTACGACAAGCGTGGCGTACGGAAACGGGATTCGCAGAAGATGAGGAGGAAGAGGAAGAAGAAAAAGACGAAGACGAAGACGACGAATTAATCGAAGAAGGAAACAACGACGGAAAACGCGAAGTGAACGTAGAACCAGAGGTGAACGGGATAATAGAATTGACGGAAAAGTTGAGTCAGTTGGAAGTAAAAAAGGCGCAAAAACTACCACGATTTTCGGGCGATGAGAACGAGCTGCGTGCGACGACGCAATGGTTAAAGGACGTTGACGAATACGCGAAAGAACATAAATGGACGAATACGACCAAAGTAACAAAGGCGGCAGCAGCGTTGGACGGACCCGCGAAAATGTGGCACGATAACGAAGGAACGACGATGCGAAAGTTTAACGAGTGGGCGGCCGAGTTGAAAAGGAATTTTCCGGATCAACAAGCGGGGCAGACGGGCCGAAGAAGGAGGAGAGGCAGAGGCAGAGGAAAGTCGACGGCGGAGGGAGTGGATGTGGGACCAGAGACGGCGACGACTACCGAAGGTGATGGAGCGGAGCCGCGGATGCAGGCGGAGGGAGTAGAGTGTCAGCAGGAAGTGCCAGTGCCCAATTCAACGAGGCCGGAGCAGGACGTGAGACCAGCCACGAGCAGAGCGAGATCCGTGCGGGAGTCCAAGCCGCCAGGATGGCAGGCAGACTTCGAGATGACTAATTGGAGAAAGAAGAAGACAGGAAACTGAACTTTTGTGAATTGAACTTTGAAGTGTTTTAATTCTTTTTTTATTGAATGAGTTTGTGTTTGGTTTAATTCTTTTGTTTTTTGGTTTTGTGTTGGGGGGAGGGATGTAGTGTCGTCATTTATTGTTAATTTTGTAATTGGCCGCCAGCAGGCGCTAAGTGTTGTAATGTTATATAAGTCAAGTACTTGTATAACCAATATTAAATTTTATTTTTTTAATTTTTTTGTTTTTAACGTTTTATAATAAAATAATAATGAATATTAAATTTATATAAGTGAATTTGCCTGCATTTTATTTTCCAGCTTTTTTTGTAAAGCATGGTCTTTTACATTTTAAGAAATTATTTTCCTTGTGATTTCTATGGAGATCACAACCCGATCATAGCAATTTAAAATTTCAATTATGCTCAAATTTATTTTAATTAAATATATGAATTTGTTAGATTTAAAATTTTAAAATTTGATTCGTTTCTTTTATTTATTTTGTCGCACGTCAAAATTAGGAATGCACCAAACACTAAAATCACCAAAGTGTTATTGTTTGAAATCAAAAAGAGCTGTAAATTATATTTTATTTTATTTCTGATGTCCCAAACCACTCAGAATACGTCCCCTCCCTCTTAGCAACTCGTAGGTCACAAAAAGCGGTCATCAATGCGAAGTTTGACCAATAAATTGACAAACAAAGCGGCTTCACGCTCAAGAGAAGACGTTTCATCTCGTCCTCATGGTTTCGGGTGTTCCAACTTTTAGTCAGAAGATCGTGAGATGCATACTATAGAAATGATCCTGTGAAGTATGATCTTAATTTTATCTGCACCGTTCAAAAACACCCACTTGTCAAATTGCACGCTATTAGATTGGTGCGTTGAAATGTAATCACTGTTTTAAAATGGTAATTTGTTATTTTTCGCCCAATAAAAGTATTTTCCAATAGATAAAAGAGTAAATAAACATTATTGAACCCCCAATGTATACTCGCAGTGCCCATTATTAATTCTCCACTAATATTACCGTAGTTGTGGTTATATGGATCAAATCTGGCGTGAATTCGGTAGACGGAAAACGTGATATATGAACGGAAAATTATTTTCTTACAAACCGATAAATAAACACTTATAAAAACCTATTTTAAATAGAAATTATTTATTTTTATTATTCAAATATTAATTACATCGTGTGGCTCTAAAAAGAGCCGATCGTTGCACGTGCAACGAAAATTAGGACCCAAATTCCGGAATTTTTAATCAAAATATGTTAAACGTTAAACTTATACGGAGTACCGTAATAAATGCTCTAATAGAACGTGAGGTAGCTATTCAACGCCGTATCCCTTACAACGCGGGTCTAAATTGACTAAAACTACTGAATTCAAAGTCTGAAATGACCAAAACGACTGAATTCAATGTCTCAAATGACCAAAACGACTGAATTTTATGTCTCAAATGACCAAAACGACTAAAATAGATGTCTATATTGGTCTAAAATGACCAAAACGACTAAAATAGATGTCTATATTGGTCTAAATTAACGAAAACGACTAAAATAAATGTCTAAGTTAACAAAAAAAAGAAAAATGACTAAAACAAACATCAAAATTGATAAATAAGACGAAAAATAAATTTTTTTAGAGCATCTCCGATAAGAAAATTTCAAAATTTTGCTGTCCGAAACAGTGGGCACTGACCGTGAATTGGCCAAAGGTTTGGTCGTGATCAATAATATTGTAGTTTTTGTTCTAATATGTTGGAGGCATAAAAATGGAGACGCGTGGTTGTTAGGTGAAAATATTAACAGTGATGGTTTTAATCTTAAACAGATGTTAAAAAGTGCGTGGAGCACCAAATACAATTCGGGTCACTGATTGGTCAGTGTCAGTGACAGGTGCACAGGTGACAAAGACACCTGGCGGACAGGAATACAACATTCAATAAACAACACTTCCCCTGAATGGCAATATTCCTACATTTTAAAATTCAAAACATTTTTCTTAAACAATTCAGACATTTAAAAAATTAAAGTATTCATTCACAAACAATTCAAATATTAAAAACAATATTTCTTAAACAATTTCCTTCAATCCAAATTGGGCGATCAATTCTTCGTGTTTTGGCTTAAAAAGCCCCTTGGTCAACACATCGGCGACCATCTTCTCACTCTCCAGGAATTCTATGTCGATATCTCCCCGCTCACATGTTTCTCGAACGAAATGGTGGCGAATGTCGATGTGCTTGGTCCTGGAATGAAAAATTGGGTTTCGCACCAATTTGTGTGCCCCCTGATTATCGCTATAAATGAGGGTCGTTTCTTTCTTCTTGTTGATGTATTTAATTTCGTCTAGGAAGTTTCGCAAGTAGATTGCTTCTTTTGACGCGTCGGCCAACGCCATATATTCTGCTTCGGTCGACGAGGTTGCGACGGTCTTCTGCTTTCTTGCTTCCCAGCATATTGTCGCGTTCGCGAGTTTAAAGCAGTAGCCGGTGTACGAGCGACGGTCGTCCAAGTTTGCTCCCCAATCTGCATCCGTGTAGCCGACTAAGTCTTTTCCGGTCTTTTCGAATTTTAGCCCGAGATTCGATGAGTGCTTCAAATATCTTAGGACGCGTTTTGCTGCTGTCCAATGAGTTCCGGTGAAACACGTATTATATTGACTTAATGCGCTGACGGTGTAGGAAATATCGGGTCGAGTGCAAACGGCGAGGTACATGAGTGATCCGATTAAACTTTGGTACGGGAACTTCTCTGGATCCAGTAGCTCTTCGTCGGTCCCATCCTCCTTTTTCTTGTTTTTCTGCAATTTCTGATTTGCGTCGAGTGGAGTTGTGTTTTTCGAGCAGTCTTGCATTCCGAAACGATTCAGTATGTCCTTAACGTATTTTTTCTGCGCCATCGTGATTGATTTCGTCTTTTCGTCCTGTTTAAACTCGATTCCCAAGCAGTAGTGAATTTGTCCTAAATCCTTCATTTTGAACTCGCTCTTCAGGTTCGATTTTAATTTCTCCAAGTTTCTTTTGCAGTTCGTTGCGATGATAAAATCATCCACGTAGATTGCGACGAGCGTGATGACTTCTCCATTCGTTTGGTAATACACGCATGGGTCTGCGTTTGTTGGCTTCAGTCCGTGCTTTTGCAACTTCTCGTCCAGTTTTTTGTACCACTGGCGACCCGACTGCTTCAATCCGTATAATGCCTTTCTCATCCGGCAGACTTTTCCTTTCTTGATTTTTATTCCAGCGATAAATTCCAAATATTCGGGGAATTCCATAAAAATTTCCTCTTCGATTTCGCCGTTCAAATATGCCGTTATCGCGTCCATTTGGTGTACGGTCAATCCCAACTCGGCTGCGATTGCCATCATCATTCGAATTGATCCCGGTCGTGCGACGGGCGCGTAGGTTTCAAAGTAGTCGATGCCTGGCTGCTGTGCATATCCTTTGGCGACCAGTCGGGCCTTTCTGCGTTCGATTGACCCGTCTGCTTCAAATTTTGTGCGGAGGACCCATCTACATCCGATTACGTTTCTATTTTTCGGTCGGTCGCACTCCTCCCACGTTTCGTTTTCAATTAAAGCGTCGTATTCGTCCTTCATCGCTTTCATCCATTCTTGTGGGTCGTTTCCATTCAAAGCTTCGGCCGCTGTCGTTGGATCGTCGAGAATTGCTATCTGTGCAATTTCGTCCAAAACTTCATTAGTTGTTGTCGGATTCTTTCTGGTGTATCTCTTTCTGGGTGGGTCCCCATTTCGATTTGGGTAAGGTTTTGGCGTTCTCGAGGATCGTCGTGGAATTATTTGCGCGTTTTCATTCTGACGAGGTTCGGCTTCTTCGTGTTGCGTCTCTCTCTCGTCCTCATTGTCGGGCTCGTTCTCGCCTGCGCTCTCGACTTCGTCCTCGGAAATTTCGGTTCCATTCTCGATTTGATCTGTTCTGCAATCGGTGAGAATGTTATTAAAATTATTGTTATTATCGTTTTCTTCACATTCTTCATTCGTTTCATTTTCCGATTTTTCGACAAATTTCACATCGCGACTTTTTATAATTTTGTTTTCGCTTTTTGACCACAAGCGATACGCCTTCGATCCGTCCCAATATCCGATGAGAATACATTCTTTTGACTTCGGTTCGAACTTCCCCTTGTTCGGTTTCTTGTCCAACGCGAAGACTCTGCTTCCAAAAACTCGAAAATAGTCGACATTCGGTTTTCTTCCGGTCCAGACTTGATGCGGGATTTCATTTTCCAAACTTCTAGTCGGGCATTTATTTCGGATGTGGCATGCAGTGTTGATTGCTTCCGCCCAATATGAGTTAGGCAATTTTGCTTGCAGTAACATGCATCGTGCCATCTCGATCAAAGTTCTATTCATTCTTTCCGAGACGCCATTTTGTTCCGGGGTTCGTTCGACGCTGGTTTGGCGCTTTATGCCGTTTTCTTGTAAATACGTGTCGAATTTCTTATTTACATATTCCTTCCCGTTGTCCGATCGTAAAACTTTTAGTGCGCAACCAGTTTCCCTCTCGCAAAACGTTTTAAATGATTTGAATGCCTCGAAAACTTCGCTTTTGTGCTTCAGAAAATACACCTTGCACCACCTCGATTTGTCGTCGGTGAAGGTCACGAAGTATCTTGATCCGTTCATGGACTTTGTTGGCATTGGTCCGCAAACGTCCGAGTGTACAAGTTCCAGCAGTTTTTCGCTTTTTGACGTGGAGTCAGGAAATTTCGTACTTGCGTGCTTCCCCTCGATGCAAGTTTCACAAGTTGGCAGCTTGGCGTCCTTTTCCAAATTCATTCCGTCCGCCTTTTCGTTTAGTATTTTCAGACTTGACTCGTTCAGGTGCCCAAGTCTTTTGTGCCATTCTTGTATTTTCGTACTTGCTGGTTTTGCAGGTTTTGATCCGGTTCCGACTTCAATTTCCGCTGCAGTCGCAGCATCCTCGGTCTCGTCGACGATGTAATACAGTCCGTTCCTTTTTTCGGCGGTGAATACGATTTCTCCCTTCGGATTTATCACTTCTGCTGATTTATCATCGAAAATCACCTTGTGTCCCCGTTCTGTGATCTTCCCGACTGACATCAAATTCGTTCGTAAATCTCGTACCAAAAGAGTTTCCGCCAAATCCAGCTTCACATTTCCGTTCCCGGTGTTGACGACAATTTTCGCGGTTCCTTTTCCGTCGATTTTTGTACTCGCTTTGCTGGCCAAATTCAGTTTTTGGTTTTTCAGGAATTCGATCGTCGAAAATGTTGAATCGTTCGAGCACATGTGGGAGCTGGCGCCGCTGTCCAAACACCAATTTTTCGGTCGTGACGTCTCGCTTATCAGTGCTGTCTCGATTTGCTCGCAGAAAAATAATTCGTACTTGGATTTCTCGGCTCTTGATGCGCTTTCCTTCTTGCTTTTACTTCGACAATCGGCGATTTTGTGGCCAATTTTTCCGCAACCGTGGCACTTGTATTTAAAAGCTGGTTTCTCGGTCGAATTCGAATTTTCGTCGCCGTATTTCTTTGGTTGCTTACGTTTTTGGAACGTTTTTCTGGCCATCATGGCGTCCGACACGTCTTCTTTTCCTTTTCCGCGGGCGATCGACTCGTCTTTGATTTTTCCCTCCAAAACTTCCAGTGAAGGCAATTTGTCTTGCGATTCTATTGCGCATCTGAAGTTGTCGTAAGAGTTTGGCAGGCTTAGTAGTAGTAGAATCGTCGTGAAGTCTTCGGGCATCTTGAAATCCATGTCTAGTAGCTTATCCACCAGCTCGAAGAATTCTTTTAAGTGATTCTCCACGTTTTCTCCGTCCGCCATTTTGTGTGTTGCGAGTCGTTTTAACAACGTGATTTTTCTTGCCGGTCCTTTGGATTGGTACACACTGTGCAACTTCTTCCATAATTCATTCGCGGTGTTGCAATTTTTGGCCATTCGAAGTTCCGATTGTTTTATATTTAGCAAAATGTCATTTTTGGCTGTTCGATCACTTTTCTCCCACGTTTCGATCTCCTTCACGCGTTTCGCGTTTCCTTCGATGGTTTCTGGTCGTTTCGACGTACCTTCCGCGTGCACGAGTAGGTCCCGTTGATCCAAAATTGCTTCCATCTGGATCTTCCATGTGTCGAAGTTTTCCTTTCCCAACGCCTCGATTCGAGCTGAATTTCCGCCGCCGTTCGCCATCGTTTCTTAGTTCTGTTTTTTGTGGAATGTTCGTGTTAAATTCGTTTTTAACTTCCTCGAATGTTCCGGTACAAAACTTGATGATTTTTAAGCGCAGTGGAAGCGTGCTGGGCCCATAACCTGTAGTTTTTGTTCTAATATGTTGGAGGCATAAAAATGGAGACGCGTGGTTGTTAGGTGAAAATATTAACAGTGATGGTTTTAATCTGTGACCAGCTGCCCCTGCGCACGGGTCGCTGCACTGCAACGGCAATGCACTTGGCGCAGCTCCAGCGCCTCTCGTATCTCGCGCAGCCTGTTGCGGTCCCCCGCAACCAGGTGGAGCTGCGGGCCTTTGGTCAAGCAGGATCGGGCCCCGGAAGTCGCCCTTCCGGAAGTGGTTGGTCCCCGTAGAGACAAGAGAGTTGTTGATCAACCAGCAAGGCGAACGGTCGCATCGCGACCGCCTCCGAAACTGGCTGCAAAGATAACCCGAACTATCGGCGTGGCGACGTTGTCGCCCGCCGGGACCTGAGCGTCCAGTTGCGCCACGTCCGCCGGACGTTAACCGTAACTTCGGCGGCGTGGCCCAAAACCGATTACCGACCTCGTGTGTCATGGCGGCCGATGGCCGCCGTGCCACGCGGTCTGATTAGGGACGGTTCGAAGGAACCGCCGCCTTGGGAAATACACTATGGGACACTACAATCATACCCCTAGACATCTAATAAAGCCATAACTAAAACTATATTGTGTCTCCGTGTATTTCGTGGTTTGTTTTATCGTGTGTGTTGCGTCCAGCGCCTCCGTGGCTCTCCCCCGACCACGTGGCGTCCGTCCGAACACTCACAATTGTGGGCCCGTCCAGGATTTTGAATTCTCTTGCGAATACTATTCTAATTTACTGATTGTGTGAAGCACAATATTAAATGAATTTTTTCTTTCAACTAGAGGGGGAAATTTCCTTGGTCATGATTGTGATAGGGGGTCAGCAGGCGAAACGGCCGCTAATCGCTGACCATTGGACCCTGATCAGACAAAAATTGGTGGCTTTGCATGTCCAGCTTGCCTGGGTACTGGCAAGCCGGGACTTACACTAGCCACACTTTCCAACGGTCTTCTATTCCTTTCTAGCTTAGCCTAAAAAACTGAGTGGTTGGGAGGGGAATATAATTCCAAACCTTCTTTATTATTTCTATTTCTTGGTGCGCAGCCCAAGTAAAAGTAATGGAACAGTCTGCAGCGTATTCAAACTCGATTCGTGGAGGAGGCGCGCTGGTGGCCACCAGCAAACCAAATCCCACGGGGGAGAAGCGGTCATATTCCAGGTGCCACGCTGCAATCACTGGTTCCATTATGGGCCGGGCGAGGAGGCGATGTTGAACTGAGCTTTGAGTGACATCAAATTTCTTGTAGGACGTTTAGTCGCTTGGATGCAGGTTGCTAGCTTAGTGGTCGCTGGCGCGGGAACAGTCACGTGCGGTGAGTTGGCGTGTAGTTGGACCCGAGTGGCAGCGAAGTGTCCGCACACATGGGAAGACTGCCTTGTTTTTTGTTGCGACTCATAATTTATGGGTTGCGTTGTGGCTGCTCAAGGCGCTCATCCGGGTTCACATCGGTCATAATCCTACCCTGTCCCGTGTACTGGTTGGTAGGCAACTGCAAGTTAACGTATTTAACCCAAGAGTTGCTGAAATTGGGACACGGACAGCAGGGAGAGCTGCCGGAGGTACGGGGATACCGATGGTGAAGTGCTCAAATGGCACAGAGAGTTCGTTAGGGCGTAGGAACGATATCTGTGCGTTCAGGTAGCTACCAACTTTGAAAAAAGATTGGGAATCTAGCCTGTAACTTTTGTTTCTGAATTTTATTCACTCTTGCTTGATTTCTGGGCTACTGCAGTTTGTTAAAGGACTGTGCTCAAACCACAGTCTGGAGCAATCTCTGTAATTTGGAAATTAGTTGTTTTTACATCTTTTTCATTTTTTACTTTTTCTCTAAACTTCCCTATCTATGATTTTCATGGTTTTCTTGGGACTCCACACCTGACAGCGGTAATAATCACCTCAAATGCCGGGTTGTATACAGCGCCAAATGGAGGGCGATATGGCTTCACAATGGCGGCTGAAGGGTGGGACCCAAGGCGACTAGGGACAGAAGATGCATTTCCTTCTTACTTTAAGTGCAACTGACTGTTCCACAAAAAACACCATTTCATTGGGATGAACAGACATCTCAGTGTAGGCACGTTTCTGTCGAAAGGCAGCCTCGTGCAGACTGGAATGAGTCTCCGAAAGGGGTGAGCGGGCGCGTTTGTTGGTCTCTTGGGGCAGAAGAAGAGATTGCAACAATATCCCCGTAGTGTAAATATCTGCAAAAACCTTCTGCTAAAAATTGGAACTTTTTGAGTGTCTTTTAGATTAAAAAACACCCAGTATTTTGTAATTTTTTATTTTTTATTTTCTTATCTTTCTTCCTCTGTTTCTTCTTGCGAGGCATCAAGAATCGGTTTGTCTGCGCACTAGCGCGGTTTGATTTTGTTATTTGTTGCCAACAATGATAAAATTAACTGGTTTGAAAATTTCGAAGTTCTACAGACATGATTTCGTGCTTTTTTAGGAAAGCACAAAAGTCATGTTTTTGTGGAATCAGACCATTTTGATCTGGTTCAGAACTTCTAGTTCCAAACAAATTTCTATTTTGCTTTCAAAAAAATGTTGTTTCTCTTCAGAAATGGAGAAAATTCGGCATTTATATTGGTCAAAGTTTTATTTTTTGTCAAAAAATCAAGATGGCGACCTGAAAACAATAGAAAAACATGTGGAAATCTCGAAATTTTCGAGAATGATTGGAATTTCAAATTTCGACATTTTCTTGGAACTCTGGGAAATCAATTCCATGAATTATTTTAATTTTCTACCAATGGGAAACCAGGGGGGGGGAAGTGACATCACTAATCCCTCTCCCAAGAATGGCTACTTGAGCCTAATCTCCTGTCTCCTCATTGGTCGTGACTTAATTCCACTTGTTCACCTTGCAAGCTGCGGTCCTGCTTTTGGTCACATTGTGTCAATGCCAGCGACCAGAACTGGTAAGACCACGTGGGACTCTCCTGCACCTAATTCTTTCACACCCGCAACGGATTCAGATTTGAACGACTCGGATAACAATTCGATTGCTTCTTCAAACGACAATATGTCAGTCCCTAAAGTTAAATTGTTGGATCAAGCGATGCTTGAAACGACTTGCAACGTCTTTAATCTAGTTATCGATGATATGACAACCTACGAAGTGTGGGAAGACACGCTTCTGAAAGTAGCCGATCACTTGGTGGAACTCCAAGACAAATCGGATAGCACTATGCGTCAATTAACGCAAACGCGCACGGAATTCGGTGATATTAGCGACCGGTTAACTCATGCTTTGCAGGAGTTAGACTCTGCGAAATTATCGAATGAAAGCTTGTTGAAGATGATAGCTAGTCAAAAAGCTATCGTTGACAGCGTGGTGGCGGCTGGACAATCGAATTTGAGAGCACAATCTGCAATCTCAAACACGATTTCTCCCACCGTGACAACACCAAACTCTGGATCCAGCACAGGCTCAACGCCTACGACTGGAAATCCTCTTTTTCTGGCTTGGGGAGAAAAGTTTCTTCACAAAACTGACCAGGCTATGCCTGCTCCCAGGCCAATGGATGAAGTAGAGCTAAGTAAACGAGTCAAATCCATTGGAATTGAAGCGTTTGCAGGGGACAAAACGAAAGCTAAGTCTTTCCTTATTGATTTAAAACGTTCTCTACGCTTTGCTTTGCCCTATCTGAACCAAGTGCTTGCTGAGCATTTGTTTAAGTTTTTCCGAGGAGATGCGGCCACATGGTTCTCTTCTCATGCCAAAACGAATTGGGAGGAATTCGAACATGAATTTATCACCCATTTTCGTCCGAGCGATGCGCTGCTTTTAGCAGAAATTGCTAAAACACAGCAACTGTCTCATGAGTCTGCCACCCAAGTGGTGATAAGACTCGAGAAGTTATACGCTCAATTGACTATTCCTGTGCACGAGAGCCAGCAAATTCAAAAAGTGCTGGCAATTCTGCGCCCAGCGGCCAAGAACATGGTCGCAAATGCCATTAATTTAGAGAACACTTGGGCGTCGCTCAGGAGAGCCTGCATTGCTACGGAGGCCGCGATCATAAATCAGGAAACTGTGACAAATGCAGCAATCATTGAGGCGGCAAAAACAGAAACTGTTACGCCAATTCAAAAATCCAACCAGCAAATGGTAACAATACCAAATGCTGCGGGTGGAGATAAACCGAAATTTGTTCCGTTTGGATTGAGAAATCCAAACAATAGAACACTGTTCCCTGCGCCTAAAAATGCTGCGATAGCAGCAACAAAGGCCGCAGAAGGCAACGAGAAGGCGCTAGTCCCGAGCAATAGGCTCAAAGATTATGCGACCAAACCAAGAGTTGGCGGTTGCTGGGGCTGCGGTGGCGCACACTTTGAAAGGGATTGCCCCCTTAAAGTGGAAGCCGCTAAAGCAGCAATGGAAACAATCGCCGCTGCCCAACACAGCATGATGCAGGCTATGCTTGCAGCCAATGAATTTGGTGGCTGGCCTGAAATGTCGGGAAACGAGGAGTCGCAGTCGACAGAAACCCCCGAGTAACTGACGACTGCGCTCTTACTATAGTGTTGATTCCAATGGAAGAGGACATGGAGGATGCGCTATTTGATGACATTTCATCCACAGAGCCAGATCCTCGCGTGGTTTTTTCCACAGAACCTGAAATCGATCATGTTAACGTTGCTTTAAAGACAGGAAAGAGTATTACTCCCCTGCCTTACTTCAAAGCAACACTAAACGGCTTAAAAGTCACCGCTCTGATGGATACTGGGGCAACCCATAGGTACATCAGCGGAGGAATGCTTAAAAAGCTAAACCTCTTGCACTTTATGACTCCATTTTTAGAAAATCGAGTTGTATACACTGGCGATAGACCAACACGTCCAATCGGAACAATCACATTGCCACTCAAGTGGCGGGGTGGTGAAATCCCTGTGACATTTACTGTTCTTCCATCAGCTTCCAAATTTATATTATTAGGTTGCTCTTGGATTATCGAAAATAGGATTGTTCTCAATCTAACAGATCGAGAATATTTCTTTCTTGATTTTCCACATGACACATTTCCCTTCGACGACCCACCATCGCCTGAAGAACTTGGAAATGCAATAATGGATCGATGGGATGCTTTGGTTGCAGAATCAAAGTCACCTTCTGTCTCCACGGCTGATTTGAGCCAGAGACTGTTAGCAAAAAGCAATTTGTCACCAAGGCAGAGATCTCAAATCTTAACTCTTGTAGAAAAATACAGACATGTGTTTAGTGACAAAGCTGGCTGCCACCCCACGTTGGAACATCCAATTCCGACTGGAGATGCACCTTCATTTCGATGCAAAGACCGACCAATGAATCCCAAGAAAGCTGAGATTTATCGCGAATTGGTTGCTGAATTGCTGAGAGATGGTTGGGCCGAACCTTGCGAGGGGAGTTATAAAAATCCCCCCGTGATTGTTGCAAAGAAAGACGGAGGGTACCGCCTCTGTATTGACTTTCGCTGGCTAAATAAGATCACAATTGAGGACGTCTACCAGATGCCCTCAATTTCTATGATTTTGGCCTGTTTAGGTGGAAAAAAGTTCTTTTCTACTTTGGATTTAACTAAAGGTTATTACCAAATAAAACTTAAATCAAGTGACAAGAAGAAAACTGCTTTTTCTACTTCTGATGGAACATACCAATTTACTCGTATGCCCTTCGGACTGTGCAATGCACCCAGTGCATTTCAAAGAATGATGGATCAAGTTCTTGGAACTGCACAACACAAGTGGGCACTCGCTTACCTCGATGATATTATCATTTTTAGCGACTCATTTGAAGAACACCTTCAGCATTTAGATGACATATTGTCAAAATTAGATAAAAACAAATTGACAGCGAGTCCGTCAAAGTCATTTATTTGCCCTGAAGAATTAAACTTTCTTGGTTTCACGATGTCAAATGGGGGTTATAGCCCAAACAACGACAAAGTGGAAGCAATTTTAAATTATCCGACCCCTTCCAGTATAAAACAGCTTCAGCGTTTTATTGGGATGGTGGGTTTCTATGCTGCTCTAATTCCAAAACTGAGTATTACTCAAAAACCATTTTTTGCCCTTTTAAAGAAAGATACAAAATGGGAATGGTCTGAAGAGTGCAATGTTGCTTTCGAATATCTGAAAAACCAGCTTGCAAAAGGAATTGTGCTACCTCTGCCTGATTTCGCTCGCAACTTTACCATCCATACAGATGCTAGTGGCGGCGGGCTCGGTGCAGTCCTCATGCAACTGGATGACCATGGTGCTTTAAGACCAGTTGCGTACGCCAGCAGAACTCTGCAAGGCGCGGAAAACAACTACAGCACCACTGATTTGGAATGTTTAGCTGTGGTTTGGGCTGTTGATAAGTTCAAACCATACATTGAATATTCTGAGTACCAAGTTGAGACTGACCATCATGCTCTGAGATTTCTCATGACAATGGAAAACCCAGCTGGAAGACTGGCTAGGTGGGCAATGAAATTGCAGAATGAAAATTTCACCATCAAGTACCGAAAAGGCACCGACAATCAAGTCGCGGATGCCTTATCCAGAGTCTCTCTTGATAATGGCAATCCGTTAGAAGGAAAAGCAACTCTAACAGAGATTATAGAGCCTGTTGCTCTAGCTTATCTCACAAATGAGACCGATTACCCGATGTCTTTCGAGAACATTATATTACAGCAGCGTGCAGATAAACATCTTTCAAAACTAATCGAATGGTTGGAATTGGATGATGGACAACCTCGACCAGAACTTCCTAAGTTCTTGGAAGAAAGGCAGTACGACTGCACACTCACTAGAAAAGGAATGCTTATTATTTATGCACCCTTTAAAACTGATTTCGAGAAATCACGTTTTACCGATCCGATATCGGGATTGACCGCTAGGTGACACTTCAAATCGGGAGACCCATTTGGACCAATCACAGACTGTTTACAAAACATCTGCGGTCCATACGCCAATTAAACGTTCGCGAAACGTCTTCCGGTTCTATACTTAGCCACCACCATTCGTTGTCCAAATCACTTATTCGCTGCGATCGCCACTGACCAGTCGTGTGGAACTTCTCTGGAAAATCGAAACGAAAAGATTGGAAAAACGATGGAAAATCACCGAAACAACGAATGGGTTCAGTGCCCAATCTGTAACGGCTTCGGCTACATCACGCTGTGGAATCTATCGCGGATCCCGTGCATGAACTGCGGCGGAGACGAAATCGTTCTGGCGGACCAACCACTCGAGGAATGGTTCGTCATGTTCATGACGCTGCCCGGTCAGCCGATTCCACAACATCACCGACAAATTAACTGGATGCGCGTCCGATCGCGCACAGACCGCGAAAGGGAAGTCGCAGACAGGGAACAAGCGAGTGCGGCGAATGCCACACCGACGGAACCCCCAAAGAAAAGACAGAAAACGGCAACAAAGAGCGTACGCTCTCAACCGCCGCCGACTGCCTCTACCAATATTTCTACGAAGAAACCCGCAGCGACGACGTCGCAGAAGGTTCTTCGTCCGCCACATAAGCCATTTGTGCTTAAAAAGAAGGCTGCCGAGGAGACAAAAGCGACCGTACAAGGTATCGTCGCCCCAACTCCTCACCAACCACCGACCGCCCGTCCAAACATTTCGGAGAAACTGCTGGAAATGCGACGGCTCGTGGCGATCGAAAATCCCACGTTGAGTGAACGAAGCGTGAATACCGAAGCAAAAATTCGGTACAGAGCGAAAAAACACGCGGACCATAAGGACCGAATGGCAAAAAGAGACGCCGAGAAAGCGGCTCATCAGCAATTGACTGCGCCATCGGCCACAATCACATCGAATGCGCCACGCGCACTCGTTAAGAAAATCCCAGCTCAAACGGAAAAAACTCCCGATGAGCTACGAACAGCTTGGGCGGGACAGTACGGTCCTCAACCGATCCAAGGTATTGTGAGCCTGATCCCGACCAAAGCCACGGCGGCCGCAATCGCTTTTCCAGCGGCCTGCCAACTACCGCAAACGGCACAAACGATGTTTGGTGCCAATACAGCAGCGACGCCGGCTGTCATTATGCCGCCGATGGTTGGAGAACGCCCGACGAACGTCGTGTTCCAGGGATTCGCGGATCCTCCACCAGTTTGCGGCAACAATGTAGTCACCGCCGAAGCAACGATCGAGACCGCGATGCAAATTGACAACGCATCGAACGAGGAGTCGCACACGCCGCCACCACCACCGCCAGTCGTTCCCGAGCCCAAAGCTACCACCGTGAAAAAGAAGTCGAATAAGAAGTCACGCAAGAAGCTAGCAGAAGAATTCGTCGACGACAAAACTGAAGAAGAGCCAAAAAACGACGATACGCCACCCACTCCGGGGAAATCGCTGCAGTGAAGTTTTCGCCGTCGTTTTAAAGGAGATTTTGGCCAAGCCTATTAAGACTTTTATAGTGCCAGAAATAATTTTTTTTTTATTGTCAAAACAAGTTTTTTTATTATTATTCCAAAGTGTTAAAATTAGCATACTTACCTTTTAAATGTTAAATGGATTCAATAACTACAAATGTTAGATTTTAAAGTTCAAAAAGTGTTTTTTATTCATATATATTTTTAAATTACAAGTGTTATTTTACATTTTTATTTTTCAATAGTGTTTAAATTGTACAAGTTTTCCATCCTGGGGGTAAGTGTGTGAGTGTTCGGACGGACGCCACGTGGTCGGGGGAGAGCCACGGAGGCGCTGGACGCAACACACACGATAAAACAAACCACGAAATACACGGAGACACAATATAGTTTTAGTTATGGCTTTATTGGATGTCTAGGGGTATGATTGTAGTGTCCCATAGTGTATTTCCCAAGGCGGCGGTTCCTTCGAACCGTCCCTAATCAGACCGCGTGGCACGGCGGCCATCGGCCGCCATGACACACGAGGTCGGTAATCGGTTTTGGGCCACGCCGCCGAAGTTACGGTTAACGTCCGGCGGACGTGGCGCAACTGGACGCTCAGGTCCCGGCGGGCGACAACGTCGCCACGCCGATAGTTCGGGTTATCTTTGCAGCCAGTTTCGGAGGCGGTCGCGATGCGACCGTTCGCCTTGCTGGTTGATCAACAACTCTCTTGTCCCTACGGGGACCAACCACTTCCGGAAGGGCGACTTCCGGGGCCCGATCCTGCTTGACCAAAGGCCCGCAGCTCCACCTGGTTGCGGGGGACCGCAACAGGCTGCGCGAGATACGAGAGGCGCTGGAGCTGCGCCAAGTGCATTGCCGTTGCAGTGCAGCGACCCGTGCGCAGGGGCAGCTGGTCACATTTCCCCCCCCTGGAAAAAGGTAAGTACGAGGGGGTACAACGCAATCACTGAAGTGGTTGTTGAAAGTTAACACATCGCATTACTTTTCTTTTTTCAGATTATCAGATGACCATATTTCGGACGAGCCATCAGCTAGAACGAAGATCACCGGTAGGAATGCACTTGGGAAAATAACAACACTACAAAGGAACACACACACACTTACCCCCAGGATGGAAAACTTGTACAATTTAAACACTATTGAAAAATAAAAATGTAAAATAACACTTGTAATTTAAAAATATATATGAATAAAAAACACTTTTTGAACTTTAAAATCTAACATTTGTAGTTATTGAATCCATTTAACATTAAAAGGTAAGTATGCTAATTTTAACACTTTGGAATAATTAATAATAAAAAAAAACTTGTTTTGACAATAAAAAAAAATTATTTCTGGCACTATAAAAGTCTTAACAGGCTTGGCCAAAATCTCCTTTAAAACGGCGGCGAAAACTTCACTGCAGCGATTTCCCAGGTGTGGGTGGCGTATCGTCGGTTTTTGGCTCTTCTTCAGTTTTGTCGTCGACGAATTCTTCTGCTAGCTTCTTGCGTGACTTCTTATTCGACTTCTTTTTCACGGCGGTAGCTTTGGGCTCGGGAACGACTGGCGGTGGTGGTGGCGGCGTGTGCGACTCCTCGTTCGGTGCGCCGTCAATCTGCATCGCGGTCTCGATCGTTGCTTCGGTGGCGACTACATTGTTGTCGCAAACTGGTGGAGGATCCGCGAATCCCTGGAACACGACGTTCGTCGGGCGTTCTCCAACCATCGGCGGCATAATGACAGCCGGCGTCGCCGCTGTATTGGCACCAAACATCGTTTGCGGTAGTTGGCAGGCTGCTGGAAAAGCGATTGCGGCCGCCGTGGCTTTGGTCGGGATCAGGTTCACAATACCTTGGATTGGTTGAGGACCGTACTGTCCCGCCCAAGCTGTTCGTAGCTCATCGGGAGTTTTTTCCGTTTGAGCTGGGATTTTCTTAACGAGTGCGCGTGGCGCATTCGATGTGATTGTGGCCGATGGCGCAGTCAATTGCTGATGAGCCGCTTTCTCGGCGTCTCTTTTCGCCATTCGGTCCTTATGGTCCGCGTGTTTTTTCGCTCTGTACCGAATTTTTGCTTCGGTGTTCACGCTTCGTTCACTCAACGTAGGATTTTCGATCGCCACAAGTCGTCGCATTTCCAGCAATTTCTCCGAAATGTTTGGACGGGCGGTCGGTGGTTGGTGAGGAGTTGGGGCGACGGTACTTTGTACGGTCGCTTTTGTCTCCTCGGCAGCCTTCTTTTTAAGCACAAATGGCTTATGTGGCGGACGAAGAACCTTCTGCGACGTCGTCGCTGCGGGTTTCTTCGTAGAAATATTGGTAGAGGCAGTCGGCGGCGGTTGAGAGCGTACGCTCTTTGTTGCCGTTTTCTGTCTTTTCTTTGGGGGTTCCGTCGGTGTGGCATTCGCCGCACTCGCTTGTTCCCTGTCTGCGACTTCCCTTTCGCGGTCTGTGCGCGATCGGACGCGCATCCAGTTAATTTGTCGGTGATGTTGTGGAATCGGCTGACCGGGCAGCGTCATGAACATGACGAACCATTCCTCGAGTGGTTGGTCCGCCAGAACGATTTCGTCTCCGCCGCAGTTCATGCACGGGATCCGCGATAGATTCCACAGCGTGATGTAGCCGAAGCCGTTACAGATTGGGCACTGAACCCATTCGTTGTTTCGGTGATTTTCCATCGTTTTTCCAATCTTTTCGTTTCGATTTTCCAGAGAAGTTCCACACGACTGGTCAGTGGCGATCGCAGCGAATAAGTGATTTGGACAACGAATGGTGGTGGCTAAGTATAGAACCGGAAGACGTTTCGCGAACGTTTAATTGGCGTATGGACCGCAGATGTTTTGTAAACAGTCTGTGATTGGTCCAAATGGGTCTCCCGATTTGAAGTGTCACCTAGCGGTCAATCCCGATATCGGATCGGTAAAACGTGATTTCTCGAAGGTCTATTTGAGTCCGAATTTGGTTTTGGTCGAGCCGTCGTGGGTTTTTGTGAATCCACTTGTGGCAACAGCAAGGGTTTTATTCTTTTTGGTTTCCCAAAAGGTTTTACTGGTGTTGGCAACTTAGTTGCGATACCAGATTCCGTTGGTTGCACTGGAGTTGGCAATATTGTTGCTGTTCCAGTGTCCACAGGTTGGTTTTCAAGAACTTCTTCATCTTCCTTATCTAAAATGGGCCATTCAGCCTTTTCTTCTGAGGGGATGAATCTCCTGAGTTTTACAATGTTGTGTGTACCCCTCGCTTGCAAAGTTATTGGTTTCGCAAGGGCATACGCATTGTTGTTAAAGACTTTAGTTATTACATAAGGTCCTTCAAAGCGATCCTCAAGGGACGCAGCATATCGATTAGCAGCATTGGACAATGGGTGGGTCTTTAGTAGAACCAAGTCTCCAATTTCGAACTTATCGTCGCTGCGGTGTTGATCGTAGTAAGTTTTCTGTTTTGCTTGGGCCAGACTCTTATTTTTAAGAGCTGCAGCAATCAGAGTACGGTGTCTAGCGACTAGCATTCTGACAGCGTCGTAGGGCCTATTTGGGTCGAATGGGGTGTCATAAGACACATCTCGATTATCCCAAAATGGTCGCAATTCCCTGCCATACGTCAGCATTGCTGGTGTAAAACCGGTAGACACATTTGGGGCAGAATGCAAAGCAAAATTTATCTGGTCGATGCATCTGTCCCAGTGATCGTGCTCAAATGTAAAAATTCGAAGCATAATCTTGATATTCCTGTTTACGCGCTCAGTCAGGTTAGTCTGGGGATGGTAAGGCGTTGCTTTAATTGGCACAACCCCTGCATCGTCACAGAGAGTCTGAAACACGTCAGAAATGAATTGGGGGCCATTATCGCTCAACATGAAACGGGGGCACCCATGACAGCTGAAAAATCGTTTTAAAATTGGTGCAATTGCAGTCATTTTGGCGGATCTCAGCGGTGTAGCTTCCATCCAGCCGGTGGCATAATCCACCACAACTAGAATGAAGCGATTTCTGTTCGAGGTTCTAGGTAATGGACCTATTAGATCGATTCCTATCTTCTCAAAACGACCAATTTTTGGAGAAGTTGGGACCATCAATCCCTTTGGTTTTCTCTGAATCGGTTTGCAGCGTTGGCAGCGATTGCAGCTTGCTACATGAAGTTTTACTTCTTTTTGCATGCCAGGCCAGAAATAAACTCTTTTCAATCGCTCTAGAGTTACTTCAACTCCTCCGTGACCAGCCATCGGATGGTCGTGAATTAGTTGAAGTGCTGCGAGTTGCAGAGATGGTGGAATAAAGATTTTAAATCCAATTCCCAAATCCTCTTCCTCCACAAAGAAATCAGTTTTAAAGGGTGCATAAATAATAAGCATTCCTTTTCTAGTGAGTGTGCAGTCGTACTGCCTTTCTTCCAAGAACTTAGGAAGTTCTGGTCGAGGTTGTCCATCATCCAATTCCAACCATTCGATTAGTTTTGAAAGATGTTTATCTGCACGCTGCTGTAATATAATGTTCTCGAAAGACATCGGGTAATCGGTCTCATTTGTGAGATAAGCTAGAGCAACAGGCTCTATAATCTCTGTTAGAGTTGCTTTTCCTTCTAACGGATTGCCATTATCAAGAGAGACTCTGGATAAGGCATCCGCGACTTGATTGTCGGTGCCTTTTCGGTACTTGATGGTGAAATTTTCATTCTGCAATTTCATTGCCCACCTAGCCAGTCTTCCAGCTGGGTTTTCCATTGTCATGAGAAATCTCAGAGCATGATGGTCAGTCTCAACTTGGTACTCAGAATATTCAATGTATGGTTTGAACTTATCAACAGCCCAAACCACAGCTAAACATTCCAAATCAGTGGTGCTGTAGTTGTTTTCCGCGCCTTGCAGAGTTCTGCTGGCGTACGCAACTGGTCTTAAAGCACCATGGTCATCCAGTTGCATGAGGACTGCACCGAGCCCGCCGCCACTAGCATCTGTATGGATGGTAAAGTTGCGAGCGAAATCAGGCAGAGGTAGCACAATTCCTTTTGCAAGCTGGTTTTTCAGATATTCGAAAGCAACATTGCACTCTTCAGACCATTCCCATTTTGTATCTTTCTTTAAAAGGGCAAAAAATGGTTTTTGAGTAATACTCAGTTTTGGAATTAGAGCAGCATAGAAACCCACCATCCCAATAAAACGCTGAAGCTGTTTTATACTGGAAGGGGTCGGATAATTTAAAATTGCTTCCACTTTGTCGTTGTTTGGGCTATAACCCCCATTTGACATCGTGAAACCAAGAAAGTTTAATTCTTCAGGGCAAATAAATGACTTTGACGGACTCGCTGTCAATTTGTTTTTATCTAATTTTGACAATATGTCATCTAAATGCTGAAGGTGTTCTTCAAATGAGTCGCTAAAAATGATAATATCATCGAGGTAAGCGAGTGCCCACTTGTGTTGTGCAGTTCCAAGAACTTGATCCATCATTCTTTGAAATGCACTGGGTGCATTGCACAGTCCGAAGGGCATACGAGTAAATTGGTATGTTCCATCAGAAGTAGAAAAAGCAGTTTTCTTCTTGTCACTTGATTTAAGTTTTATTTGGTAATAACCTTTAGTTAAATCCAAAGTAGAAAAGAACTTTTTTCCACCTAAACAGGCCAAAATCATAGAAATTGAGGGCATCTGGTAGACGTCCTCAATTGTGATCTTATTTAGCCAGCGAAAGTCAATACAGAGGCGGTACCCTCCGTCTTTCTTTGCAACAATCACGGGGGGATTTTTATAACTCCCCTCGCAAGGTTCGGCCCAACCATCTCTCAGCAATTCAGCAACCAATTCGCGATAAATCTCAGCTTTCTTGGGATTCATTGGTCGGTCTTTGCATCGAAATGAAGGTGCATCTCCAGTCGGAATTGGATGTTCCAACGTGGGGTGGCAGCCAGCTTTGTCACTAAACACATGTCTGTATTTTTCTACAAGAGTTAAGATTTGAGATCTCTGCCTTGGTGACAAATTGCTTTTTGCTAACAGTCTCTGGCTCAAATCAGCCGTGGAGACAGAAGGTGACTTTGATTCTGCAACCAAAGCATCCCATCGATCCATTATTGCATTTCCAAGTTCTTCAGGCGATGGTGGGTCGTCGAAGGGAAATGTGTCATGTGGAAAATCAAGAAAGAAATATTCTCGATCTGTTAGATTGAGAACAATCCTATTTTCGATAATCCAAGAGCAACCTAATAATATAAATTTGGAAGCTGATGGAAGAACAGTAAATGTCACAGGGATTTCACCACCCCGCCACTTGAGTGGCAATGTGATTGTTCCGATTGGACGTGTTGGTCTATCGCCAGTGTATACAACTCGATTTTCTAAAAATGGAGTCATAAAGTGCAAGAGGTTTAGCTTTTTAAGCATTCCTCCGCTGATGTACCTATGGGTTGCCCCAGTATCCATCAGAGCGGTGACTTTTAAGCCGTTTAGTGTTGCTTTGAAGTAAGGCAGGGGAGTAATACTCTTTCCTGTCTTTAAAGCAACGTTAACATGATCGATTTCAGGTTCTGTGGAAAAAACCACGCGAGGATCTGGCTCTGTGGATGAAATGTCATCAAATAGCGCATCCTCCATGTCTTCTTCCATTGGAATCAACACAATAGTGAGAGCGCAGTCGTCAGTTACTCGGGGGTTTCTGTCGACTGCGACTCCTCGTTTCCCGCCATGTCAGGCCAGCCACCAAATTCATTGGCTGCAAGCATAGCCTGCATCATGCTGTGTTGGGCAGCGGCGATTGTTTCCATTGCTGCTTTAGCGGCTTCCACTTTAAGGGGGCAATCCCTTTCAAAGTGTGCGCCACCGCAGCCCCAGCAACCGCCAACTCTTGGTTTGGTCGCATAATCTTTGAGCCTATTGCTCGGGACTAGCGCCTTCTCGTTGCCTTCTGCGGCCTTTGTTGCTGCTATCGCAGCATTTTTAGGCGCAGGGAACAGTGTTCTATTGTTTGGATTTCTCAATCCAAACGGAACAAATTTCGGTTTATCTCCACCCGCAGCATTTGGTATTGTTACCATTTGCTGGTTGGATTTTTGAATTGGCGTAACAGTTTCTGTTTTTGCCGCCTCAATGATTGCTGCATTTGTCACAGTTTCCTGATTTATGATCGCGGCCTCCGTAGCAATGCAGGCTCTCCTGAGCGACGCCCAAGTGTTCTCCAAATTAATGGCATTTGCGACCATGTTTTTGGCCGCTGGGCGCAGAATTGCCAGCACTTTTTGAATTTGCTGGCTCTCGTGCACAGGAATAGTCAATTGAGCGTATAACTTCTCGAGTCTTATCACCACTTGGGTGGCAGACTCATGAGACAGTTGCTGTGTTTTAGCGATTTCTGCTAAAAGCAGCGCATCGCTCGGACGAAAATGGGTGATAAATTCATGTTCGAATTCCTCCCAATTCGTTTTGGCATGAGAAGAGAACCATGTGGCCGCATCTCCTCGGAAAAACTTAAACAAATGCTCAGCAAGCACTTGGTTCAGATAGGGCAAAGCAAAGCGTAGAGAACGTTTTAAATCAATAAGGAAAGACTTAGCTTTCGTTTTGTCCCCTGCAAACGCTTCAATTCCAATGGATTTGACTCGTTTACTTAGCTCTACTTCATCCATTGGCCTGGGAGCAGGCATAGCCTGGTCAGTTTTGTGAAGAAACTTTTCTCCCCAAGCCAGAAAAAGAGGATTTCCAGTCGTAGGCGTTGAGCCTGTGCTGGATCCAGAGTTTGGTGTTGTCACGGTGGGAGAAATCGTGTTTGAGATTGCAGATTGTGCTCTCAAATTCGATTGTCCAGCCGCCACCACGCTGTCAACGATAGCTTTTTGACTAGCTATCATCTTCAACAAGCTTTCATTCGATAATTTCGCAGAGTCTAACTCCTGCAAAGCATGAGTTAACCGGTCGCTAATATCACCGAATTCCGTGCGCGTTTGCGTTAATTGACGCATAGTGCTATCCGATTTGTCTTGGAGTTCCACCAAGTGATCGGCTACTTTCAGAAGCGTGTCTTCCCACACTTCGTAGGTTGTCATATCATCGATAACTAGATTAAAGACGTTGCAAGTCGTTTCAAGCATCGCTTGATCCAACAATTTAACTTTAGGACTTGACATATTGTCGTTTGAAGAAGCAATCGAATTATTATCCGAGTCGTTCAAATCTGAATCCGTTGCGGGTGTGAAAGAATTAGGTGCAGGAGAGTCCCACGTGGTCTTACCAGTTCTGGTCGCTGGCATTGACACAATGTGACCAAAAGCAGGACCGCAGCTTGCAAGGTGAACAAGTGGAATTAAGTCACGACCAATGAGGAGACAGGAGATTAGGCTCAAGTAGCCATTCTTGGGAGAGGGATTAGTGATGTCACTTCCCCCCCCTGGTTTCCCATTGGTAGAAAATTAAAATAATTTATAGAATCAATTTCCCAGAGTTCCAAGAAAATGTCGAAATTTGAAATTCCAATCATTCTCGAAAATTCCGAGATTTCCACATGTTTTTCTATTGTCTTTCCAGTCGCCATGTTTGATTTTTAAAATAAAAACAAAATTTCGACCGTTTTAATGTTCCAATTCCTACATTTCTGCAGAAAAAACAACACTTTTTGAAAAAACAATAGTGATTTTTCGGTTTGGAACTAGAAGTTCTGAACCAGATCAAAATGGTCTGATTCCACAAAAACATGACTTTTGTGCTTTTCTAAAAAAGCACGAAATCATGTCTGTAGAACTTCGAAATTTTCAAACCAGTTAATTTTATCATTGTTAGCAACAAATAACAAAATCAAACCGCGCTAGCGCGCAGACAAACCGATTCTTGATGCCTCGCAAGAAGAAACAGAGGAAGAAAGATAAGAAAATAAAAATAAAAAATTACAAAATACTGGGTGTTTTTTAATCTAAAAGACACCCAAAAAGTTCCAATTTTTAGCAGAAGGTTTTTGCAGATATTTACACTACGGGGATATTGTTGCAATCTCTTCTTCTGCCCCAAGAGACCAACAAACGCGCCCGCTCACCCCTTTCGGAGACTCATTCCAGTCTGCACGAGGCTGCCTTTCGACAGAAACGTGCCTACACTGAGATGTCTGTTCATCCCAATGAAATGGTGTTTTTTGTGGAACAGTCAGTTGCACTTAAAGTAAGAAGGAAATGCATCTTCTGTCCCTAGTCGCCTTGGGTCCCACCCTTCAGCCGCCATTGTGAAGCCATATCGCCCTCCATTTGACGCTGTATACAACCCGGCATTTGAGGTGATTATTACCGCTGTCAGGTGTGGAGTCCCAAGAAAACCATGAAAATCATAGATAGGGAAGTTTAGAGAAAAAGTAAAAAATGAAAAAGATGTAAAAACAACTAATTTCCAAATTACAGAGATTGCTCCAGACTGTGGTTTGAGCACAGTCCTTTAACAAACTGCAGTAGCCCAGAAATCAAGCAAGAGTGAATAAAATTCAGAAACAAAAGTTACAGGCTAGATTCCCAATCTTTTTTCAAAGTTGGTAGCTACCTGAACGCACAGATATCGTTCCTACGCCCTAACGAACTCTCTGTGCCATTTGAGCACTTCACCATCGGTATCCCCGTACCTCCGGCAGCTCTCCCTGCTGTCCGTGTCCCAATTTCAGCAACTCTTGGGTTAAATACGTTAACTTGCAGTTGCCTACCAACCAGTACACGGGACAGGGTAGGATTATGACCGATGTGAACCCGGATGAGCGCCTTGAGCAGCCACAACGCAACCCATAAATTATGAGTCGCAACAAAAAACAAGGCAGTCTTCCCATGTGTGCGGACACTTCGCTGCCACTCGGGTCCAACTACACGCCAACTCACCGCACGTGACTGTTCCCGCGCCAGCGACCACTAAGCTAGCAACCTGCATCCAAGCGACTAAACGTCCTACAAGAAATTTGATGTCACTCAAAGCTCAGTTCAACATCGCCTCCTCGCCCGGCCCATAATGGAACCAGTGATTGCAGCGTGGCACCTGGAATATGACCGCTTCTCCCCCGTGGGATTTGGTTTGCTGGTGGCCACCAGCGCGCCTCCTCCACGAATCGAGTTTGAATACGCTGCAGACTGTTCCATTACTTTTACTTGGGCTGCGCACCAAGAAATAGAAATAATAAAGAAGGTTTGGAATTATATTCCCCTCCCAACCACTCAGTTTTTTAGGCTAAGCTAGAAAGGAATAGAAGACCGTTGGAAAGTGTGGCTAGTGTAAGTCCCGGCTTGCCAGTACCCAGGCAAGCTGGACATGCAAAGCCACCAATTTTTGTCTGATCAGGGTCCAATGGTCAGCGATTAGCGGCCGTTTCGCCTGCTGACCCCCTATCACAATCATGACCAAGGAAATTTCCCCCTCTAGTTGAAAGAAAAAATTCATTTAATATTGTGCTTCACACAATCAGTAAATTAGAATAGTATTCGCAAGAGAATTCAAAATCCTGGACGGGCCCACAATTGTGAGTGTTCGGACGGACGCCACGTGGTCGGGGGAGAGCCACGGAGGCGCTGGACGCAACACACACGATAAAACAAACCACGAAATACACGGAGACACAATATAGTTTTAGTTATGGCTTTATTGGATGTCTAGGGGTATGATTGTAGTGTCCCATAGTGTATTTCCCAAGGCGGCGGTTCCTTCGAACCGTCCCTAATCAGACCGCGTGGCACGGCGGCCATCGGCCGCCATGACACACGAGGTCGGTAATCGGTTTTGGGCCACGCCGCCGAAGTTACGGTTAACGTCCGGCGGACGTGGCGCAACTGGACGCTCAGGTCCCGGCGGGCGACAACGTCGCCACGCCGATAGTTCGGGTTATCTTTGCAGCCAGTTTCGGAGGCGGTCGCGATGCGACCGTTCGCCTTGCTGGTTGATCAACAACTCTCTTGTCCCTACGGGGACCAACCACTTCCGGAAGGGCGACTTCCGGGGCCCGATCCTGCTTGACCAAAGGCCCGCAGCTCCACCTGGTTGCGGGGGACCGCAACAGGCTGCGCGAGATACGAGAGGCGCTGGAGCTGCGCCAAGTGCATTGCCGTTGCAGTGCAGCGACCCGTGCGCAGGGGCAGCTGGTCACAAGTGTGTGTGTGTTCCTTTGTAGTGTTGTTATTTTCCCAAGTGCATTCCTACCGGTGATCTTCGTTCTAGCTGATGGCTCGTCCGAAATATGGTCATCTGATAATCTGAAAAAAGAAAGTAATGCGATGTGTTAACTTTCAACAACCACTTCAGTGATTGCGTTGTACCCCCTCGTACTTACCTTTTTCCAGGGGGGGGGAAATGTGACCAGCTGCCCCTGCGCACGGGTCGCTGCACTGCAACGGCAATGCACTTGGCGCAGCTCCAGCGCCTCTCGTATCTCGCGCAGCCTGTTGCGGTCCCCCGCAACCAGGTGGAGCTGCGGGCCTTTGGTCAAGCAGGATCGGGCCCCGGAAGTCGCCCTTCCGGAAGTGGTTGGTCCCCGTAGGGACAAGAGAGTTGTTGATCAACCAGCAAGGCGAACGGTCGCATCGCGACCGCCTCCGAAACTGGCTGCAAAGATAACCCGAACTATCGGCGTGGCGACGTTGTCGCCCGCCGGGACCTGAGCGTCCAGTTGCGCCACGTCCGCCGGACGTTAACCGTAACTTCGGCGGCGTGGCCCAAAACCGATTACCGACCTCGTGTGTCATGGCGGCCGATGGCCGCCGTGCCACGCGGTCTGATTAGGGACGGTTCGAAGGAACCGCCGCCTTGGGAAATACACTATGGGACACTACAATCATACCCCTAGACATCTAATAAAGCCATAACTAAAACTATATTGTGTCTCCGTGTATTTCGTGGTTTGTTTTATCGTGTGTGTTGCGTCCAGCGCCTCCGTGGCTCTCCCCCGACCACGTGGCGTCCGTCCGAACACTCACAAATCTTAAACAGATGTTAAAAAGTGCGTGGAGCACCAAATACAATTCGGGTCACTGATTGGTCAGTGTCAGTGACAGGTGCACAGGTGACAAAGACACCTGGCGGACAGGAATACAACATTCAATAAACAACAAATATTCTTCACCCTCGCAACAGTGGGAGGTTGGAATAAATGAGAGGGCAGATTCTTTCCGGGAATAAGAACCAAAGCGGATAATTCAAAATGACATCATAGAGTAAAGAACCTCCATTGCTTTTATTATTAGCTTTCGTTGGAGTTGTCATCTTTCTAAAATATTTTTCAATTCTGTAGTGCGGTTTTCGCGTGCTCTAAACGTTTAGTAAACTAAAAAATAACATCACAACCACTAGGGGCGCTAGTGTCGCTGGTCAAGTGACCTAGTTGCCAAAAAAAGCAGACAGTGGCGCATCTCACAATCTTTACTCGGTGCTAACGGCGTGCTCGGGCGTGCTTGTGTGTTGCGGACCATCTGTTCCGCCATTGCTCATTTGGAGAGACGATTTGCTGGAACAACACGCGTTACGAGAAGGTTTGACCGATTTACGAACGAAAAAATGGCCGAAATAGAAGCGATTGTAGCGAAAATCCGAGGCGGAGAACTAACAACAGACGACGAATGGAACAAGTTGAGGATCCGAGAGATCAAGCCATTGTTGCAAGAACGTAATATTGTGCCGCCAAAGTTGAAACTTGACATGTTGAACACATTACGACAAGCGTGGCGTACGGAAACGGGATTCGCAGAAGATGAGGAGGAAGAGGAAGAAGAAAAAGACGAAGACGAAGACGACGAATTAATCGAAGAAGGAAACAACGACGGAAAACGCGAAGTGAACGTAGAACCAGAGGTGAACGGGATAATAGAATTGACGGAAAAGTTGAGTCAGTTGGAAGTAAAAAAGGCGCAAAAACTACCACGATTTTCGGGCGATGAGAACGAGCTGCGTGCGACGACGCAATGGTTAAAGGACGTTGACGAATACGCGAAAGAACATAAATGGACGAAAACAACCAAAGTAACAAAGGCGGCAGCAGCGTTGGACGGATCGGCGAAAGTGTGGCACGATAACGAAGGAACGACGATGCGAAAGTTTAACGAGTGGGCGGCCGAGTTGAAAAGGAATTTTCCGGATAAACAAGCGGGGCAGACGAGCCCGGCCGGAGGAAAGGCGACGGCGGAGGAAGAGGGAGAGGATGTGGGACCAGAGACGGCGACGACTACCGAGGGTGATGGAGCGGACCAGGCGGCTGGCGGCGCCACAGCGACAAGATCTGGGCGCGTCGTCAAGAAAAGGGAGAGACTGATAGAGGTCATGAACTGAACACAGACCAGGGCTGCAGATGTTTGATTTTATGGAATTGTTGTTTTGATTTTAATTTGTATCGAATTTGTATCGTTTTATTTTATATAAACCAATTCTTTAAATTTTCGTTTTTCAAATTTTCAACTTCATTTTCTCCATTTTCTAGTACAAAGTTTGTATACAAAAGTAACATATATTATGGTTTATTCTATTCAAAAACACGGTTATATGGGGAAAAGGGGAGGAAAAAATACTGAGAAAAGGTAACAAAAGCAGGAAAAAGGGTCAAACAAACACACAATGGAAACGTCACCGCATCGGGTAACAATTACAGTTTTCTAAGAAATAACACGAAACTTTAATTTTTTTCAAACCCAATTAAAACAATTTCTTCCAAAATTCACACACTGATTATTTGCACATATAAAATTTCAACAGTTTTTACAAATATCATTAAATTCCTGAATAATCTATAATGTCGTACGCAAATCATTTCAACAAATAACATTCAAACTTAAAACATTATTAAAACAACTTCTTTTTATTTAAAAACACTTTCAATAAAAAATAGACATTTTTTCCAAGTCTTCTAAAATTCTAGTTTTCACAGAAATGCACAGGCGAAGTGGTTGCCGGAATCGGTGCAAATTGCGATACCTCGGCCTCTGTGACCTCGGCATACGTTATTGCTACAACGTCACCGATCGAGGCCTCCGTAGTTTGGGCGGGATGCAACCCGAGTTCTTTTAATACAGCGGTACCGGCATTATGGCTGGTGGATGCTTGGTCGTCCTAAACCAACTGCCGGCTCTAAAAACACTTGAAACCACCTTGTGCAGCGAGTTGTTTTGTTTGTTCAAACTGCAATTCAATTCCAATTCTTTCCGCGCTTACTGTTTGGAGACTACGGGAGTCGAGGTGAGCCATTCCCAAGACATCTCCATTCTGTCGCCACTTTTCCAAATTATTCAAATTGCAAGCTTTGACCATTTTCCATTTGGATAAAATCAGTAAATGGCACCTCGTTGTATTTTGAAAATGAAGAAAAATGGCAAAAACTTAACTTTCCAATATCTCAGATTCTGAGATTCCGAAATAAGGCATTGCGCATGCGTAGCAATTTCATAGTACACGTTTTCATATTTTTATTTATACTTAAAAGGGACCATACCGTGAAGCTTGTGTTACAACTGACCCATTCTTGCAGTCGTCTTTCCTTTTGCTTAGTCACTGCGGAATTTTTTCGGTTTCGGTTGGTCGCCTTCCGCTTCTGCTTTGAGTTTCTGCGCGCTGCTGCTGGCTCCTCTGACCACAGAAGCCAATTTTGATTTTGCCAATAAGTACTCCCGTTTCTTTGCGAATGTTCCTCTTAAATCGCGGATCCTCATTCTGCTGTCGTTCAGCTCTTGCGTGAGCCGTTCACTTTGCTCCGTCCATAAATCCAAAAAGTGCTTGTCCCACGCTTCTTTCCTTCGGTAGTAATTCCTATTCCTGAACGCACACTTGGCTCCTTTCGTCGGTCGTTCCTTTTCCTTATTCTTCGTTTCAGCATCTGGCGGCATTACAGCGGAAACATACACTTCTCGTACGTCGCCCGGTATTTGGGCGATATACTTTTCATAATCTGATACAACATCCATATCGTTTCTAATTTCATCTGAATTGCGTCTAAACAATTCTTTGCTGCTTTCGTCCTCTTCTTCTTCATCTTCTTCGTCTTGGAAAGTCGTAATGAGAGACAGGGACGGTGATGAGACAAACTCGATTCCATCTAACATCATCATGTGTTTGTGCAGTGCTGAATTCTCTTCGTCGTCGTCTATTAAACCTTGCACGTATTCTGTGTCGGCGAGGAGTCGTTTTTCTCTGGCTAAACTCGCTTTAACGTCCTTCTTTTGTCCTAACACTGTTCTCGCCACAGTAAAAGTTTGCTCCTCAACTGACCGCTTTCGCATCTTTGTGGTCTTACGGTTCACTTTGGCAGCTTCTTTCCGTTTAACCCTCTGCTTTTCCTTACTTAATTTGTTATTCCTTTTTGCTCGAGTCTGCATTGTTTCGTCTGTTGTTGGTTGTTGGTTGTATTCTAAATCGGAACTCATTGCTGCGATCACGGGATTATTCAACAAATTTATATAAAACAAAGGCGACGTTGGAAAATGTCGCGAAAGTGGTCTATTCATCGTAATAAATACATTCAAATTCAAAAGGATTATACATGATCGATGATTGGTTCGCGCCTTTGTCGCGAGATCTCGCGAGATCCCACGCGACGCCACCGCGATTGGCTACATGATAGTAGCATTTACATAATTTTGTATGACCATATTTTTGCATAAATGTGGCATCTATATTTCGGTTTTTTTGGTTTTTGATTAGAATTTTGAGTTTTGTTATTCAGAGTTCATTCTTTCACCACTACCTGCTCAGATAACACCTGAATTGAAATCTTGAGATGTTTGTTATGTGGGTGGCCACATCTCATGCGAGCACGTTGGGCCCTGTGCGTCGGCTTCACCTCTCAGCACCAGAACAAATCGATTTTCTTGCTGAACAAGGTAAACGCACTGAAAACGTTCAAACACGATACCAAACGTCCATCAGTCGTACAGTACATGAATTGTGTATATAATACTGCATATGAAATTACATATTCCATCTCGTAGTAAATCATTATTGTGTATCAATATGCCGTGCAAGAAGTCCCCACCTCGTCTACTGACATTGTGCTTAAACACCGTGGCCAAACACTTTGACACGATGCAACACCAATTGTCTCGTCTCCCAAACAGATTGATCGAGCTCGTCTACCAACAAAAATTTGAACTCAACCTTACAAATCACGAACTATGTTCGAACGTTTTCATCCACTCGCGCACGCGCAAACTAGAGTGTCTCTACATGTTCGATCTGCCCGAGCATCAACTCGTGCAGAAAATAAGCAACATCTGCACGAACCTAGCAATGTTAAGTCTAAAACACTGCCAAGAAATCCCGTCGAAATGCCTGACAACATTGATGAAACACCTGAGTCAGATCCAACTCCTCGACATGATCGACAACTCGCAATGCACCGACAAAGTTCTCGCTGCGATCGGCGCTCACTGCCCGCTCTTACGGCGCCTCGACGTGTCCGGGAGTGAAAACGTCACCGACGACGGCGTACGATCGCTCTGCGCAAACACCAATGCCAACATCGAATACTTGAACGTCTGGGCGACCGCAGTTACGCCCGACGGATGTTTATTCGCGTTGAGAAACCTTCCGCGATTAAAAGTGTTCCACAACGAGTCGTGGGACGAATTGTTTCGACTGCTCCAACAGGAACTCCGTTCAACGACACCCGGTGACGCTTTGCGCACCTATTCCCTCGTTAAACTGCCGTGGAATTTCACGTGGACGGAAGGAAGCGTGCGAGATGCATCCGCCATGTTTCCTAATTTACGCGCCATGAAAATGTCGTGTCGAGAAGGAACAATTCGGTTTCGCGTCGATATTGCACCGACGTTGCTCGCTACTGTCAAGAATTTGACTAGTTTGGCGCTGAGCGACGTTGAGGGTGTCGATGTGAGGTTTATCGGACGTTTCTGTCCACTGGTGGAGAAGTTGGGATTAATTGATTGTGTTTTTCACGATAATGTGTCGATAAAGTCAGTTCGTGGTAGGCACGCTCCGTTTGTGCGTTTGCGGAAACTGGATTTGTGTCGCAATGGATTTATTAGTGTCGGGGAACTGAATGTTTTGCTGGCAAATAGTCATTGTTTGGAGAAATTTCAATTATGCTCAAATTTATTTTAATTAAATATATGAATTTGTTAGATTTAAAATTTTAAAATTTGATTCGTTTCTTTTATTTATTTTGTCGCACGTCAAAATTAGGAATGCACCAAACACTAAAATCACCAAAGTGTTATTGTTTGAAATCAAAAAGAGCTGTAAATTATATTTTATTTTATTTCTGATGTCCCAAACCACTCAGAATACGTCCCCTCCCTCTTAGCAACTCGTAGGTCACAAAAAGCGGTCATCAATGCGAAGTTTGACCAATAAATTGACAAACAAAGCGGCTTCACGCTCAAGAGAAGACGTTTCATCTCGTCCTCATGGTTTCGGGTGTTCCAACTTTTAGTCAGAAGATCGTGAGATGCATACTATAGAAATGATCCTGTGAAGTATGATCTTAATTTTATCTGCACCGTTCAAAATTACCCATTTGTAAAATTGCACACAATTAGATTGGTGCGTTGAAATGAAATCACTGTTTTAAAATGGTAATTTGTTGTTTTTCGCCCAATAAAAATATTTTCCAATAGATAAAAGAGTAAATAAACATTATTGAACCCCCAATGTATACTTGCAGTGCCCATTATTAATTCTCCACTAATATTACTGGAGTTGTGGTTATATGGATCAAACCTGGCGTGAATTCGGTAGACGTAAAACGTGATATATGAAGGGAAAATTATTTTCTTACAAACCGATAAATAAACACTTATAAAAACCTATTTTAAACAGAAATTATTTATTTTTATTATTCAAATATTAATTACATCGTGTGGCTCTAAAAAGATCGATCGTTGCACGGAAATTAGGACCCAAGTACCGGAATTTTCAATCAAAATATATGTTAAACATATACGGAGTACCGAACGTGAGGTGGCCATTCACATAAACATGTTGAACACATTACGACAAGCGTGGCGTACGGAAACGGGATTCGCAGAAGATGAGGAGGAAAAAGAAGAAAAAGAAAAAGAAAAAGACGAAGACGACGAATTAAACGAAGAAGGAAACAACATACAACCAGAGGCGAACGGGATAATGGAATTGACGGAAAAGTTGGGTCAGTTGGAAGTAAAAAAGGCGCATAAACTACCACGATTTTCGGGCGATGAGAACGAGCTGCGTACGACGACGCAATGGTTAAAGGACGTTGAGGAATACGCGAAAGAACATAAATGGACGAACACGACTAAAGTAACAAGGGCGGCAGCAGCGTTGGACGGACCGGCGAAAGTGTGGCACGAAAACGAAGGAACGACGATGCAAAAGTTTAACGAGTGGGCGGCCGAGTTGAAAAAGAATTTTCCGGATCAACAAGCGGAGCAGACGGGCCGCAGAAGGAGAAGAGGCAGAGGCAGAGGAAAGGCTGTGGTGACCCGACTGGGGTGGGGCACGAAGAGTTTCTCTCGTGGCCTACATACGGGTAAAGAGGGGGAGTCGCACGCGCGCCTCCCTTCCCTCAGAGCATTGACATCCAGTCAATGGACGGGCGTCTGCCCTGGGGGAGTGGGGGAGATTCGTCTTCTCCACTATTGGGTGGCTTTAGTCACCTGTCACCCCCCGCTTTGTGCAAAGGAATTCGCCTAGCACTGAGCGGGCAGAACCAACACAAAAATCAACCAAGATACACGTAAAAGCCAAACGTCCTAAAACGATCAAGCCTAAGTACAAAGACTTCAGGAGTGACCTAGGACAAGGGACTTCCAACGTGAGTACGATTGATTTGTGTTAACCTCCGCAGAGTAACCTGCGAAACAAGATTACCACACTATTTTAGCAAGCCAGCTAGAAATAGTAAACCTACTCCAATTTAGCGAGTTGTGCAGACAAACGGTCGCACAAGCCTAAATTGCAGTAACCACGACGAGCGTTCCCGCCGCTGTGTGTATCGCCGGGAACCACCAAGCGTCCGCCGCTGTGTGATCGCCGGACATCTACAAAAAACCCTAAACCTAGACAACAGACCAGAAGTAAGACCTTTTAGGCATTCACTCGCGCCCGACCAGCGTGAGCCCGAAGGACCGAACGAGAAACGTGAGACGAGGACGCCATTCATTGCCACGCCGGCCCAAGACGACACCACGTTGCCACGCGGACGCCATCTTGGATCCAGAGCGCCAACAAAGGACGACCTCGACCAGTTTCCCGCCAACTTCACACACCTTACCTTTTACCTTTATTCCTTTACATATTTTATCCCTTTTAACTGTAAATTCCCATATAATAAATACATTTATTATATTTACCATTTTACATTGTTTGCCGTTTCACATTATTTGGGTAACCGCTTGAGTAAAGCGGTATTGCGAGATTGGAGAGTGACTCATACCACGAGTTAGCGACAGACAGACCTGAGCTCGACACGTGGGGGCCTGTCCGGGATCGATTTAAACGACTCGAATAGAACTTGAGATCATTTTCATACCCAAAGAAATGGCGGACAATATCCGAGTAACGGATTCCGACTCCGACGCAAACAAGAGAGCCAGCAGTCGTAAAGGCGCCGACTATCACTTGCGATCTGGAGGTCCCTTACCCAAAGCCTCAGCGCACGAAGCGAGGCAAAAACGGCGCAAGCCTAAACCCGATCGCAGAAGCGCATCAGAGGCATCGCACCCGTCTCGTTCCGAGACGAGGCAGCGATTGGACGAGACAGAGCGGGGTGAAGAGCAATCTCACTCCAAACTGCCGCGTTCTAACCGTGATGGCGAGACGAGCGGAAACGAGGTTTTATCCCGTAACCCATCGCCTCGTCTAACGCACGACACCGAGGTGGGCAGTCCGAAAGCGGCGTCTCCAATACAAAAGACGGCCTCAAATACGACAGCTAATTCGGCACTAAACACGCCAATTACGCAAAGCCGCCCAGCTTCGGTCAGGTCTGAAGGACACAAGTCCAATGCGTCAAAAACTGAGCGTGTTCCGAGCCAGCCTTACAGCGTCTCGGCCACATTGGTTGACACGATGCAGTTGGCACAGGCAGAAGGTGTACGATACACTCTGCCAACGGGAAAAATAACTGTGTACGAAACATTACAAATCGTACGTGCAGCTTTAAGAGCGCACAGGTTATCCCCAGAGATCACCGTTGTTGAAGGCGCATACGCTCAACAAATGGTAGATTCCGCTCAATTCGAAGCGGATGCCGAGAATGAGGCCCGACAAGCCATCCGCGAGAGAAAGCGGAAGCTGGCGGAAAGAGAAGCGCGAGCCCTCGAGTACGGCAAATCCCAGCGCGTTCCGACCACTCCAGAAGAGGTTGAAATAGTTGATCGAGCCTTACGTGCACATCGTTATGCATTCCATTCTCAGCAAGAAGCTGAACAAGCTTTCATGGCTAGGCTGCAACGAGACAAACCAAAACCCGTTCGCAAGCCAGAAGTTAGCTCGTCCGAATTGTCCGACGAGAGCGTCGAAGGCGACCCGAAGCGCACGCCGAAGGTCAGCCCCAAACCCGAGCGAAAAAAGGAAGTGCCAGTCACTCCACGCAAACGGGAAGTTTCGACCGGACAACGCGTTCGACCCCGCATGATGGCGTTAGACGATAACACTAACAACGCTATCAACCAATTAATAAATGCGAACAACGCGCGTCGTAACGAAGAACAGACTCACACGAGCCGACAACGCGACGACCCGCGGGGTAGCGACTGGCCACAGTCGGTGCCCATCCTCCAAGACGACGGACCTTCGAGAAAACATTCCGAAGACCGCACCTCGTCACGAGAGGAACGTCAACGCGAGAGAGGACAGCAACAGTATCACTACGGGAACAGTGATTCGTCGTCGGATGAACTGGAGTCGAATGCGCCCAGTCATCACGATTCGGAGAGAGGTTCCGGAGAGAGACGAAGGGAAAAAGAACGCGATGAACGCAGGGAAAGGGAACGTGACGACCGTCGTAGGGGCCGGAAAGAGTCAAACTCTTCACGGCGCAACCCGCCACGCCGCTCACCGTCTCCCGACCCCAGCTCCGACCCCTCGTCCAACGACGACAGACGAAATGATAAATCAAGAAATCGCCGGAAGAGGTCCAACTCTCCGCGCGACAGAGAGAAACGACGTCGATCGGAAAATAGCGACCGCCGAAGGGAGGAGTTTCAGGACCTTCCCCGACAAAGCGCGTTTACCGATTCGACGGGTCGACAGTATACGATGGGAGAGCTTGGAAGAGCCCTGCTTGGCTCGTTAAAAGCCGAGGGAATCGATCTGAGCAAACGAAATGATCGTAATCGTAGCACTGGCGACCGCGTAAAGAAAAAATACGCTGTTTCCCGGCGTGATACAATGAGTGTCACCGGGAATATCAGGTGGCAATTTTATATTCAGAACCGTTTCGACGGGTCATGGAAAGCGGGAGATCGCTTCCTTGACGAAGTAATTCGAATTAAGACTGCCACTAAAGCCACCGTAGGAGACATGCTCACCCACGGTATTGTCGAGCTAATGACAGGCTCGGCACGTGAGTGGTACCAAGGATTGAAAAGCGTCAATTGGGACGACTTTTTAATGAGATTCGACCTGCGCTACGGCGAGACACCCGAAGAGGTGAGCCGAAAGATGCGAGGTCTTCGCCAGATGCCTGGTGAAACCATAATGGATTACGACATTCGCGCCAGATTGTTGTTCGAAAAGGCCCCGATGGAATTTCATGCCACGGGATTCAACCTTTTCTTTCTCGGCGGTTTGTCGGAGTACTCGCAACGGGTGCTACTTGAAGAAAGGGCACCGACAGGAGGTAGCTACGAGGAGATGAGCGCCTTCCTGTTCGAGAACACGATAGATATCGAGAAGAGGTATTATTCCGCTTTACCCGAAGCGGAGAAAGCAGCAACCGCAAAACGTCTCAAGTTGAGTGCGGAAAGATATGGGGCGACAGATAAGATCATGCGCCCTACTGAATATCTTAGCGGTATAATGGAGCTGGCGGAAGCTAGCGTTGGTTTACAAATAAAAAATAAACTGACATCCACGCTGCCTTCCAACCCTTTGGCCGCCCCTAAAAAGGCACCGACAGCGTCAGCCATGCAAGCGACACTGGAGGAGGTCAAGGAGGGGGAGGAAGCCGGACAAGATGCCGGAAAATCAGACGAAAAAGAAGAAAAAGACGATTATTCGACGGACGAAGAAATAAGAAGTTATCGCGATACCTTATCAACGGGTTGCGATGAAGAAGGACCGCTAGTACATCTCATCCATCGAGATAGAGCGGTAGAAGAATTTCGCGCCAGGTTAAAACCAAATGCCGGTCGAATTCCGAAGTATTTTCGAAAAAATTACACGCCACCGTCGAAAGCAGACCCTGAAAAGAAGAAATCGATTGAAGCCCCAAGAGACAAATCAAATATTCGTTGTTTCAAGTGTAACCAACCGGGTCACTATTCCAATGAGTGCCCAAGAACAGCGAAAGAAGACGCTAAGTTTGACGCGATAATGAAGCAGATGGCAGAGATTAAACTCGCCATGGCAAAAAACGAGTCAAAAAACGAGTCAGCGCAGGCGGCAAAGAAATAACTTCTCGACCGTCTGCGCCATTCATGAAGAAGAAGGGGTTTAACAAAGGGTTCGATAAGCCGCCACCAGTCAAAGAAATGGGTAGTGACATAGCTAACGCCCAAATTCAAGACAGGGCCAACAACGCTTTGCAGGTAATTACCGCAAACGCTGAGGCTGAGGCGGAAGAACCGAACCTACTGCTTGAAGAATTACCTCAAGTAGTCGAAGAGACAGAAGAATTTCGTGTTTTCATGTGCAACGTGGCGGTCGAATACACCAGCCGCCTATGTATGCTGCCCATGACGATAGAACGCGAAAAAATTATGGGACTATTAGACTCGGGAGCAGATCGCTCGTTCGTTTCCGAAGACATAGTAGCATCATTGGGTCTCACCGATAAGATCAAAGGCGTTAATAAAAATGTACGTCTAAAAACCGCCAACGGAATGGCGCGTCCAAAAGGAGTTATATTATTGACCATGGAGTGGCTCGGAGGGGTAGAACAGCACCCTTTCCTGGTCCTGCCCACGTGCGACAGAATTTTTCTGTTGGGTTTGGACCTCATGGCGTCAATGGAAATACAACCAAATCCAATAACGAAATCTTGGAATTATATCAGAAATGATAGAGAAAGACCCGCAATTGTCGTGCCACCAGCTCTTATAAAAGAAGCGGCCGACAAGACACAGTGGAAAAAAGGCCTAAAGAAATTCGTTCAAGATTACGATTTTAAAGCATTCGTAACAGAATTACAACGGGACAATGTAGTGGAAACGCTTGTCGCCGACGCCGCTTTAGAATTAAACGAAGCGGCAGCCCTACGAAGGGTCCTACTTAAATATGAGGGGATTCTGTCGAAAAAACCGGGCCGAACGAATAGGGCTATTCACGAAATTAAATTGACGGATAATAAACCTATACGAGTTGCGTATAAGGGAATGAACCCGCAAAAACGTGAAATAGTGCAAAAAATGTGCAAAGAAATGTTGGACAACGGCATTGTCTCCGAGGCCCAGGGAGAATACGCGACGCGAGTTGTGCTCGTGATGCGCCCGGGCTCGGACCCACGTCTATGCATTGATTACCGCCCTTTAAACGCGGTGACAGAGATAGATCCCATACAGATGCCGTCTATCGAATCCATTTTGAGAGAGCTTAGCCCCTTTTCTTGGGTTACGACGATGGATCTGTCGAAGGGATACTGGCAAGTGGAGATGAGGCCAGAGGATAAGCTAAAAACAGCATTTTACTCGCCAATTGGACGGTTGATGTTCAACGTCATGCCGTTTGGTTTAGTGAATGCTCCCAGTACCTTTCAGAGACTAATCGAAAGCGTATTGGGTGATATCCTGCATCAGTTTGTGTGGGCATACCTAGATGACATAGTTATTGCCTCTAAAACATTCAAAGAACACATTGAGCACATCGACCAAGTGCTCACCCGGCTGGCAAAAGCTGGGTTACACGTTCACCCGGGCAAGAGCAAGTTCTGTCGAAAGGAGCTTGCCTTCCTGGGTTATCGCATTGGAGTCAATGGTTTAGCTATTGGCCCCGAAAAAATCGATGCGATTAATCGTTTCCCACCACCCGAGGACGTTAAAGGTGTCCAACGGTTTATGGGAATGATAAACTTCTTCGGCAGGTTGCTACCGGGTCTAGCTGAAGTGGCAGCCCCAGTTACCGACCTCCTGAAGAATGAAAACGAATTTGTATGGTCAAATGAGTGCAACATCGCATTTAATGCGATAAAGAGGATGCTGACGGAAGTCGGCGTAATGCCTCTACCCGACTTAAACCGGCCGTTCATATTACACACGGACGCCAGCAGAGTTGGGTTGGGAGCAGCATTGCTCCAAACACACGTGCGCGACGGAGTCGAACAAGACCTGCCGTGCATGTTTATAAGTCGCAAACTCCAAGGCGCTGAAAAAAATTACAACGCCACAGAGTTGGAGTGTTTAGCAGTTGTGTGGGCTATAAGGAAATTCAGAGATTATCTCGAATATACCAAATTTGTAGTCCACACAGATCATCAAGCGTTACAATGGCTGATGAAATTAAAGGAGCCAGCCGGTCGACTAGCCAGATGGCAGTTAGAACTGATGGCATGCGACTTGACCATTCAATACAAGCCCGGCAAATATAACGTCGTGGCTGACGCTCTATCAAGGGCACCAGTGTCAGATCCTATCGACGCTGACGATGATGGCGAGGATGATTCCCGCATCATTTACTGCCCGACGAGTTGTCACCGTTGGGATTTAAGGAAAATGAATGAAATTCCTACCGCGTCTCCGGCAGATGTAAAATTCTGTGGATTCTGGACGCGGTTATACCAACCAGCTGCTGACAATTACCCAAATGCAAAGAAGGAATTTAAGCTAGAGCGGAGAATAAATGACCCGCTTCTAAGCGCCTTCCACGCTCGTGTCGGCAAGCAAATGAAAAGCAATCTGTGAAAACCGACACGTTTTTACGCGTTTTGATTATTATTGCCACTGTTTATTTGTTTTTCATGTTGATTATTGGATTTTGATTGTTTTTATAATAATGTGAAATTTTGAGATATTGCTAATTTTAATTGCTCATTAATTGATGTGATGTTAGTTTGATTTTGACAAACTATTATTTTATTGTGTTTTATTTGAACCCTTTTGAAATTATATTTGTTTAGTTAAAAATAGTTGTTTTTTCACCTTAAACCACTTATCTTTTCTATTCCAAGAATTCACCTACTTTTAAATGTGTAACTAATTATCTTGTGCTCCCCTTTTGGAGCGCGTCATCTTTTCTCTGTGTGCTTTACTTGTAGCACAGAAATATTAGTCATTTCCTTTTTGTATATTTAATTGCCGTTGTTTGAAAGAATAAAACCAGTCTTGAAGAAGTTTTGAACCAACAAGTCATGCTCTTTATTTCTCACAATCTACACAACAATTTGAGATCGAATATTGTTATTCAGGGAATCTACAATTAATCCGCAAATATCATATTGCATTTCAAATTTGGTGCCGAAACCCGGGAAAACATCTAAGTAATTCCCCACATCACACGCTGAATCACAAATATGGTACGCGTGTACGAGATAAAGAGGCGAGCGCTCACGACGGCCATTACTGCTGCCAACGCCCTGATGACCACTATCACCACGGGAGTCAACAACGCAGCCCTATTGTCGAAGGACGAACTCGCCCTTTGGTCGCAACAACTCAACCAAAAAATGTTGAGAGCACAAAAGTCGTTTGAAGTCAGTTTGGAGCAAGCCAAGTCGGAACACGAGATCGATGAAACAATGGGCGATATGGATGCAGTGGAAGACAGAGCAGCCGCTACAAAGGCAACGATAGACAGGTACATTCGATTAAATTACCCACCTGTTCCACCTGTAGTCGACGCTCCGCTACCCGCACCCACGCCGATTGACCACGACGCGCTCGTCGCCGCTGTGACCGCCGCTGTGACCGCCACCGCTCGAGCCACTCCGCCGCCCGTAATCCACCAAAACGTAAGAAGAAAACCGCTAGAAATTCCAAGGTTCGACGGGAAACGACCCGAGGACTGGGGGGGTTTCTGGAAGACTTTTTGCGTGCAAGTCGCGGACGACGTGACACTCGACGAGGAGCAAAAACTGCTGCACTTACGCGCTCACCTGCTCGGCGACGCGATGGAGGAAATTAGAACACTCGAAATAAACGCCGCTAACTACGCCGTGGCTGTAAACCGACTGACGAAAAAATACTGTGATCGGGCAGTGTTGGAAAACAGGTTTTTGTCTAACCTATTAAATTTGCCAATTATTAGCAGTGAACGAGACATTGTTGGACTACAAAAGCTGCACCGACACGTGGAAATAAACGTGGAAAACCTGTCAAATATCGAGGTCCCGCTCGTAGAAATTCAGCGCATGCTGTTTCCTGTCTTAGCCGCAGCCATTCCAAGAACCGTGATGCGCAAATACGATGACGACTGCGACGGCGAACGATCGGTAATAAGATTAATGTCATGGGTACGAGAATTTTTGTTGAAGGAAAACCGTTACGAAATGATGATAAACCAACAAAAAACGAACAAACCACCCACGTCAACTGAACCGACCAAAGGAAACGGAGATTCGAAGGGAAAGTCACATCGACGCAGAGGAGGAGCCAAGGAGAGCTCCGTCAACTCACTCTCGGTGGTAACAAATAAATGCCAGTTTTGCTCTTCTAATGAACACAGCCGAAAAACGTGCCCACTCACGGTGGAAGAGCGAAGGAGGAAAATTCAATCGCAAGGAACATGCATGAGATGTTTAGGCAGAACACCCCATAAAACTGAGGACTGCCGCACCACCATGAAATGTTTTCGATGTGACGGACTGCATCACACTCAAATTTGCGATCAGCCCCGAACCAATCCAGCCGACAACACTGCAACAAAAGTACACGCCTCTGCCGTCGTGAGTAAAACCAAGAAATACGAATTTTTAATGGTGATGATGGTGAACGTGATTGGCAAAAAAATAACGAAACCAGCCGTGTGCTACGTCGATGGCGGAGCACAACGGACATTTATAAGAACTGACCTGTCGAGAAAACTAAATCTGAAAATTATAGGAACTGAGCAAATGACTTTATCCGTGTTTGGTCGCGAGCCGACGACTGGAGTCCACAACAAAGTGGAATTAACCCTCACTCCGACGCACGCCAAGACGCCTCGCATCACAATCGAAGCCGTGGAAATCTCACACGTGACGTCAACACCCTGCGAAGTCCCGAACGAATATTTGAACAAAAAATTGGAGGAGAAAGGAGTCCAAGTGGCGTGCAAACAGGTGGCCCTACATTCCGACGAGGTGGATCTGTTAATCGGAGTCGACAATTACTGGAAAATCACGACGAAAAGGACTGAATTCATCGAGGACAACTTAATAGCTGTCAACACGAATTTTGGATGGACACTGCACGGGCAAACAACCAATGGCGTCCACATCCTGGCGTCAACAGTAAGAACAAATCGAATAACCCTTGTACGTTCTACAGATGACATTATGAAGAAGCTGTGGGAATTGGAGGCCATCGGAATTCAACACGAGTCAATGGCCGACACGGACGAAGCAGAAGTTCTACGCAAATTTGACGAGTCGATACGATGGACAGGAAAGAATTACTCAGTAGCACTGCCATGGATCGTCGACAGCAACGAACTCGAAGACAATTTTACAATTGCCGAACAACGCTTCTTGAACCTGCTCAGAAAATTCCGACGACAGCCCAACTTATATTTGGAGTATAAGAAGGTCATCGAGGAACAGCTAGAACAAGGCATCGTTGAAGAAGTGACTGGAGACACGTCCAACCCAATTTATTACATGCCACACAGGCCAATAATAAAAAAAGAGCGAGTTACAACAAAACTGAGGATCGTGTTCGACGCGTCAGCCCATCGAAAGGGGCAGCTATCGCTAAACGATTGCCTGTCCAAAGGTATAAACTTTTTGCCGTCCCTAATCGTTGTATTGATGAAATTTAGACTCCGAAAAATCGCTGAGACGTCGGATATTCGCAAGGCGTTCCACATGATCGAAATTGAAGTAAAGGATCGAGACGTAACACGTTTTCTGTGGGTTTGCGCAGACTGGGACGGAACGGGACGAGCCAAAATTCGAGTACTACGCCAAACACGCGTTCTCTTCGGCGCAGCGCCCAGCCCTTTCCTTTTAAATGCGACCATCAAACGCCACATCAAGATCTACCAAGACAAATATCCCGCCACATACGAATTACTTTGTCGATTTTTATACGTGGACGATTTGATCACGTCGGTGGACGACATTGACCAGGCAGTGAGGACATTCGAACAAGCTCGCGAAATGCTCTCATCAGCCGGCATGCAACTGGTAAAATGGCAGACTAATTCTCCTGAACTACGCGAAATATTCAGAAAAGAAGATCCTGCAGATGCAAAGGTGACATCAAATGAAGAGTCCAAAGTGCTGGGATTGAAATGGGATCCAACTTCAGACAAACTGAGTCTACAAATCGAAAATATATCGAGCGTGGACAGCACAACAGTGACGAAAAGAGAAGTAGTCCAAATCTCCGCCCAGATATTTGACCCACTCGGATTCGTCACGCCATTCACCGTCACTGCAAGAATCTTTTTCCAATCACTTTGGCTGAGAAAATTGGAATGGGATGAAAAATTGGATGATGTTCTTAGACTCAACTGGCTTAAATGGGCAGAACAAATTCCAAAATTGAGTGAATTCCAAATTCCAAGATGGCTGGGAGTGAAAAATGAAATGAATTGCGAGATCCATATTTTTTCCGATGCAAGCCCCAAGGCGTACGGTGCTGTCGCCTACATTCAAGACACCACGGAAGACTTAATCAATTCCTTTTTTATTTTTTCTAAATGTAGGGTAGCACCAGTCAAGCCATTAACATTGCCAAAATTGGAACTAATGGGAGCTTTGGTAGCAGTCCGCATGGCCGACCAAATTAAAGAGGTGACAAGATGCCGTGAAATTCATTACTGGACCGACTCCCAAATATGCATACACTGGATCCGCAACACAGCTAAAAGGCCGCCAACATTTATACAGAACAGAGTGTTGGAGATCCGAGAAAAGTCAAAAATTGACAATTGGCGTCACGTACCGGGCATCGACAATCCTGCTGACCGCTTGACACGCGGCCTGATGGTCGACGAATTGATGACCGACCAGCTGTGGTGGAACGGACCAGATTGGATGCGAGGCCCTCGTGACGATTGGCCGAATTCGAATATGGAAATGGCAGACGAGTCGGACGAGGACGACATTGAGACTCACATCGAATCCCTCCAAATCATTAATACTGAATTTATTTTCTCCAAATTTAGCTCATTCAGTCGATTACGACGGGTCACGGCTTGGATGCTGAGATTCGCCGCCAATACACGAACTGTCGACTTCTCAAATAAGATTCGAGGACCATTGACCGTCGTCGAACTCAAACAGGCCGAGACGACGCTGATCCGAGCTGCACAAAGAGAATGTTACGGGATCGAGATGACACGACTACAAAACGAAAGGCCGCTGACCGACTCGAAACTGCAAAACTTAAGCGTTTATCTAGACGTTTCTGGCGTACTCAAATTGGACACTCGACTCAGGAACTCCAAAGACGCCATCACTGCAAACTCCCCCGTGCTTCTCCCGTCCGATCACGCACTCACCAAATTAATTTTATCGTTTTCACATTCTCAGGTTTTCCATTGCGGTTTGACAGCCACCCTGGCATACTTCCGTCAGAATTACTGGACGCCAACCGCGAGGAGAACCTTGAAAACGATCCTAAATAAGTGTGTGACTTGCAAGAGAATAAATGGACGATTGATGAGAGAAGTGCCCGGACAACTACCTTTTGATCGAGTGTCACAGTGCAGCCCATTCGCCATTACCGGAGTCGATTTCGCAGGCCCAATCATCGTACGAGGAAGGAAGACGAAGGCATACATCGCCCTCTTCACCTGCGCCAATATTCGAGCAGTGCACCTAGAACTGATTCCGTCACTGACCACTTCAGACTTCGTAGGCGTGCTAGAACGCTTCATCAGCCGACGAGGGATGCCTAGGACCATCTACAGTGACAACGGGACGACGTTCCATCGTACAAACCGTGAACTGAACGCTCTGTTGCGAAATACGAAAGACGACTCCGTGCGTAATTTCCTAACTCAAAAGGGAATTGAGTGGAAATTTATTGTTGAGAATGCTCCTTGGTGGGGGGGATTTTGGGAGAGGATGATTCAAACTGTCAAATCTTGTTTAAAAAAAACGATAGGATCAGCCTCTCTCAACTTCTTTCAATTGGAAACTTTACTCACTCAGGTAGAAGCTGTCATCAACAAAAGACCTATCACTTACATCTATGACGCGCCAAACGAACCCGAAGCGCTCACACCGGCCCATTTTTTGACGGGAACCAACCTAACAGGTTTGCCATCTGCTGAAGACGCTGCCTCGAACGAACCGACTCAGCAGTCATTTATCCACCAATGGAAGAGACGCCAAAGCATCTTGATGGACTTTTGGCGACGATGGTCTCGTGAGTATTTGGTCGACTTAAAGAGACAAGTGGGAAAACCAAATACTTGTCAACTTCAAACGGGAGATGTAGTGTTGGTGGAAGATTTACTAAAATCTAGAATCAATTGGAAAATGGCACGCGTCGTCAGCATACACCCCAGTAAGGATGGTGTGGCACGTTCATGCGAACTTTTAATGCCTAATGGTAATAAATTTAGGCGACCTATTCAACGTTTGATAAAAATGGAGATTCACCCCGGTCCTGTGCCGCCGGCAGTGTGAAAACCGACACGTTTTTACGCGTTTTGATTATTATTGCCACTGTTTATTTGTTTTTCATGTTGATTATTGGATTTTGATTGTTTTTATAATAATGTGAAATTTTGAGATATTGCTAATTTTAATTGCTCATTAATTGATGTGATGTTAGTTTGATTTTGACAAACTATTATTTTATTGTGTTTTATTTGAACCCTTTTGAAATTATATTTGTTTAGTTAAAAATAGTTGTTTTTTCACCTTAAACCACTTATCTTTTCTATTCCAAGAATTCACCTACTTTTAAATGTGTAACTAATTATCTTGCGCTCCCCTTTTGGAGCGCGTCATCTTTTCTCTGTGTGCTTTACTTGTAGCACAGAAATATTAGTCATTTCCTTTTTGTATATTTAATTGCCGTTGTTTGAAAGAATAAAACCAGTCTTGAAGAAGTTTTGAACCAACAAGTCATGCTCTTTATTTCTCACAATCTACACAACAATTTGAGATTGAATATTGTTATTCAGGGAATCTACAATTAATCCGCAAATATCATATTGCATTTCAAACAATCCCCCAACAAGGGAGGAAATAATTGTGCAACAAAAATTAGACAAAAAATGTCAGGACAGAGCTAGATTCGTACTGACAGGAAAATATCCGCCCAACTTAACCAGAAGGCAGAAGCGTCGTTATGCACACGAATCCATAGATTACCTACTGGATGACGGCCTTTTGGTGAAACATCACCCAAATCACCAAGATGACTTGAGTGAATCGGACACCGCAGTAAAGGTAGTAATACCTGCTTCCTTAATCGGTCGCGTGCTGTGGTTGTTACACGGGCACCCGCTTGCGAGCCATGCGGGAGTAAGCAGAACACTCTATCGTGCTACACAGCTTTTTCACTGGACAGGGATGAAAAAAGATATTGCTCTTTTTGTCCACCAATGTCAGCGATGTCAAGCGTGCAAGCCGAGGAGTAAATCACCATTCGAAACTATTTTCTTAGGGCCTTACGCGCCTTTTGATTGTTTAAGTGTCGATGTGATGGGCCCAAAACCCGTTACGGGAAATAAAAATGCGTACATTATCGTTATAACGGACGTGGCGACTCGTTGGCCCGAGTTGTACGCCGTCGCTAGACCTTCAGCAGAGAAAATCGTTGAATGTATCTACGACGTGGCGTTACGTTACGGATTTCCACGTAAAATAATATCCGATAACGGACCCCAATTTATCTCGAAAATTTGGGGTAAGTTTTGTGAGAAATTCGGGATTGTGGCGTCACATACTTCGACCTACAATCCCAGAACAAATCCCGTTGAGCGACTCAACAGGGATATCAAATATGCATTAAGTATATTCACTGACATCCACAATAGGTGGGATGAATACTTGAGGGAGATCGCGTTCAGCATACGAACAACAGTCTCGAGGACGAGAGATTTTTCTCCGGCCTACCTCAACTTCGCCCGAGAGCTACGAGTGCCTTGGGACCCACGAGTGGCAGAGTCGGTAAATGTGGTGGACCCCGAGAAACCACATGAGTACGTGTATCGATTGGAACAAACAATTTCGAACACATACAAGCATATGATGGCGCACATTTTTAACATGCGCGACCGCATTTTACAAGATAAAAGCGGTGGAAAATTCGTGAATTTCGAGATCAATGATTTGGTGTGGAAAGTTGCACACACCCTCTCAAATGCAGCGAGAGGAATCACCGCCAGCTTGGCCGACAAGAGAGATGGTCCGTATGTGATCATCGGCAAGCATGGCGGTAACGCGTATAAATTACGCAAGCTCGAGGACAATACCGAGCATAAATCGATACAAGTACGAGAGTTAACTCCGTACATTCCGGAATTCCCGCAAGAAATGTGGGCCAAAGGCCAAGTCAAGTCTAAAACTGACGGCCAAATCGTCGATATGTTCGCTGGCGAGTCGGAAAAAGTACCGCCAAGTGACAACGAGGAGTATTTCGACGCCCCTTCACCTCCGGTAAACGAGATAGTTGAATCCGTTCCGGATCCAATTTTGGTCGGGGGGGAAACAGGAGAAACTCCTGAAACAAACACAAAAAATACGGATAAAAAAAGAAATACACATGAGGAGGTACAGACACAAAAAACAACAAAAAATATCGTACCTGTCTCAACTCATCACCTGCGGCCTCGTAGAAGTAATCCGTTTATAAAAGACGGAAAGGTCGTAGGAAAAGAGTAGAAAACGTTACGAGTCGATGGCGACGCTGAAAAACAAAAAAAAATTGATCGATCGACAGCGCTAGCCATCAAAATCCGAGACTCTGAAAAATTTCGCTAAGTCCAACAAAGCGGATATCGGTCGAATTCACGTCACGAGATGGCGTGGAAACGCGGGACCCGTAGCAAAATTATCGGCACGGGTCGGATACCGCGTGCAAAAGACCCCGTAGCAGCGATCGCGCACGGGCGTAGAAACAAAGGAGCCCCGTAGCGTAACATGCGCGCGGGCTGTTGCGCACAAGTCATAAACACCTGGTTCTGGAGTAAAATTACCCAGAACCCACCACGATTGCCTCGTTTTCACTCGGACTTCCGCTAAATCAGCTGATCGCCGTCCGCACGTGATACACATCGAGTTTATTTTTAACCGAGTTTTTCATCCTTTTTACGAGAAGTTTTAAGTTTTTTATCGTGGTCTGACTGAACGCGCAATCCTCACGATGGCTGAGGAAGGAGGGGACGAGGAAATGCTTGAAATCGAGCATCAAGCAGATGAAAATTGGGACCAGGACGTTAACGTGGTTCCACCCGATCAGGTAGTAGTCGGTGTCGACGCACGAGATTTAGCTCCGTGCGGTTGAATTAAAGATACATTTGACTAATACTTGACATGAACGCTCTGCGTTCGAAATAGTGTATAATTATTATACTAATATCCACGATCGCGAGAGCGATTGTATTTTCCCCTTATTGTTTGTTTTCAAGGACGCGATCGCAGACTTAATGTCGCCTCGCTCCTTGAAAATGACTCACGACAATTGACACGAACGAGACAAAGGAAACGAGCTTTCTTTTTATAATTCCAGGAATGGAAATAATTTATTGGGTAGATTTTGGAATAATTTATAGAACGTTGTTTTTATTTTTATTCGTTATTTCATTTGCGAATTTTTCCGATGACACTAATTTATTTTAGATTCTTTTTTTTAACTCGACTTTAACTCCGAATTTTTGAGTTATTATTAGATAAATTTATTTTTACGACAAGAACATTTATTTACATGTTCTAAAATCGTCATTTGGAATTTTCGCGAACGATTTCGCGAATTTATTTAATTTATTACACTTTAATTTTAAATATTAAATAATCCGAAGAGAATTTCCGGATTAAAATGCCTGATTCCGTCTCGTGGCTATCATTGGACGTGAGCCAGATGTGCCAAGAAGACTCTTTCTTCCTGACAAGGACGAATCGATGAACAGGAATCGGACTCGACGAGCGGTCGCACGTTTTGGCGACGTTCCTCGAGCCCACCCTTATATATCTCCGTGTTATTGGCAATTGTAGTAATTATTTTATTTCCATCATTGCAGATGGAGCTCCGAAACACGTGGGGAGCGCTCAGCCCCGCATGCATAGTGCGAGCGGGCATTTATCGAGGCGTACTGCCCGATTTTCTGCGCCGCTGCTTTGGCGATGATGCGAATCCATACCGCCTGCGCGTATTATTTTCGCGCGCCCTCGCCAAGCGTTGGGTTAACGATTGTACACTCCTGGACGCGTTTCCGGAGTCGGTTCGAGCGGTTGTCGCTACAGAGCTCGCTCGCAGCGATGACCCGAAGTCACCAATCTTCCACTCGGCCCTGTCGAGCCAATACACCGGCAGGCCAGTGGAAGAACATGTGTTGTTCGCGTGGCAAGCAGCCGAGACCGAGGAGGCCCGCGAAGAAGTGTATCAACACTACCGCCAGCAGCTAATCGACACTGCGCCGGCGGTTGCAGAGCGTATCCTGCAGGACGACGGAATGAGGACCGCCGATATCCACCTGTGGTGCGAGCAGATTCGGCAGGGAGAAGTTACGCCACAGTGGCGACCGAGAATGGGGATTCTCACGTCACAAGCCGAAATGTGGCAGTTACACTATTTGGGAATTCTCGGCCCCAAATATAATTTCCCAAGGAAGCGCAAGCGCTCCAAGGGAACCGGGGACAGCGAATTGCGCTCCCCGGGCCGGTCGAAGAAACAGTGCGTCGAAAGGCACTCGACCGTAAACGATGGAGCGGGAACGTCAGCGCAGCCACCGCGCGACTCCGCGAATTACACCAGACCAAGGGTGTTTGTCAACCGTCAGATGAAAGACGGTAAAGAGACTCGAGAAGTCTGGATTTCGGGTGACGAAGAGCGAGTCTCTCGTCCCCGTGCCGGCAGACGTCCGCTGACTCACCGCGAGCAGCGGAAACAAGACCGCAAAGAGCGGTATTTCGCTCGCTGCGAGGCGCGGGGAATTCCCCTTCCCGAACACGCTCTCAAAGCAATAGAAGCGAAGGAGGCGAGAGAAGCACGATCGAAGTCGAGTGGCAGATCTTCCGGGGAGCGTCGCGTCCTAGCGCCAGACACGCGGGACCTTCGCGAGATCATCACTCAGATGAAACGCAAGAAATTGTCGCGTTTCGACCCCGCGATGCAGTTCGCCCGCAAGATGGGCATCGTCGAGGATGGTACCGTGATTCCACACGAAGTGGCACGGTGGTTAAGCGAATATGTCAATTCGCGACCCACGGCCGTCGTTCCGCCGACGAGCGCCGTTACGCCCGCCCCGGCGCCTCAAGTCACGACGACTGAGGCGCAAGCGACGCTGCCGCCGCCAGCACAACAGTCTTTGACGTTGCTGTTGCCGACGCAGTCATCGACGTCGCAACCATTGCCGGCACAGCAGTCATTGACGCTGCCGCCGCCGACGCAGCCTCCGCCGCCGCCGCCGCCGATGCCGGGTTCGAGCACCACGCCGGACTTGGCCGTCGACGACTCTGGAATGTTGCCCGTGCACCAGAGCATTGCGCGGGAATGCCATAACGCCCGATTCGGAGAATATTACCCGAGCTCGGCGAGGCACGACCGCACAGCGATGTGGTATGAACAGCGTGATGAAAACGCGAGGCTAGCGCGAGAAGCAGCCAATCCATCGATTGAAGAGCTCTTAGCCTTCTCGTTCGTGATGGAGGACCCGAGGGCCGCCGCCGCTGCTCTGCAGAGCGCCGACGTCACTCAGCGTCATTTTATCGAGTGGGGGATCTCGATGATGCGACACCACTCGCGTGCGTTCGCTGCAGATTCCGACCGCAGCAATCCAGTAAACCGCCGTCGTCTGCAGCTGGCCTTGACCGAAATCATGGTCCAGCTGTTAACCCCTTCGCTCTTTGGGGTCGGGCGACAGGCGATGGCCTGCTGGTCCGTTGTAGACCGAGAAGGTGTACAGATACCTCGTGCACTCGTTGGGGAATGGAGCGCCATTCTCCCCAACCCGGCGATGACTCGCTTCGAGCTGACCCGGGACGTGGTGAACCCCGAATGGGAGGGGTATAAGTTGCGGAGCATGGCCTTCCGCCACGCCGTTACCACGTGGGCGCCGACACCATCAACGCAGCCGTGCGCGATGATGGTCACGAGTGAAGAGCCGATGGAGAGCGACGCCGCCTCTTCGACTGCTTCACGTGGAGCCCCAACTCCACCTCCGCCGCCGCCACCGATGCCACCCGCGGCGGCACCACAGACACCCGTCCTATCAAATGCGGCGGGTAAACCGAGACGCCTGCTGTGTCGGACGCCACCAACGATGTCCGCCGCCCGCCAGAGCCTGACGCCTCCCGCAGCCCAACAAGCGCGGGAAGAGACTGTCCAGCAGGCGGTAGTTTCGAAGAGCGCCAAGCCAGCGAAAGCGGCGAAGCTTCAGACAAACTACTACGAGAAGTTATGCGACGAGTTCTCTCAACTGTCGATGACGACAGCGACGCGAAAATTCATCCTCGCGCAGAGAGACAAGGGGAAATCGGTATTTGTTTGGCTACACAACCAGGTGCGCCAGACCACCGATTTGATCCTCCATCAGCGTTTGCTGAGGGCCCATCGTGCACCCCGAACAGCCGCGGAGGCGAACGCGATCCGGCACACCAATTCCGGGTTTTCGGCGTTCATTCCGCGGGTTTGGCTGCATGAAAGGAGACGTGCCCCGTACGAGCCAGCCGGCGGCCACGAATTGTGCTTTATTTCCGAGCACGAGGACCCCCGCGACCAGTCTTCAGCCTTGGTTGGAGATCTGGTTTTGCCGCCCGGCGTTGTGCCACCCGGCGCTGAGCCGCCCGTCCCTGGAGTGAGTTTCGCCCAGGCGATGGATCCAGCGTCGGGTCCCAGCAAGAAGGATTGATCGCTCCGATCACACGCGGTGAGAGCTGGGAGGGGGACGTGTGGTGACCCGACTGGGGTGGGGCACGAAGAGTTTCTCTCGTGGCCTACATACGGGTAAAGAGGGGGAGTCGCACGCGCGCCTCCCTTCCCTCAGAGCATTGACATCCAGTCAATGGACGGGCGTCTGCCCTGGGGGAGTGGGGGAGATTCGTCTTCTCCACTATTGGATGGCTTTAGTCACCTGTCACCCCCCGCTTTGTGCAAAGGAATTCGCCTTGCACTGAGCGGGCAGAACCAACACAAAAATCAACCAAGATACACGTAAAAGCCAAACGTCCTAAAACGATCAAGCCTAAGTACAAAGACTTCAGGAGTGACCTAGGACAAGGGACTTCCAACGTGAGTACGATTGATTTGTGTTAACCTCCGCAGAGTAACCTGCGAAACAAGATTACCACACTATTTTAGCAAGCCAGCTAGAAATACTAAACCTACTCCAATTTAGCGAGTTGTGCAGACAAACGGTCGCACAAGCCTAAATTGCAGTAACCACGACGAGCGTTCCCGCCGCTGTGTGTATCGCCAGGAACCACCAAGCGTCCGCCGCTGTGTGATCGCCGGACACCTACAAAAAACCCTAAACCTAGACAACAGACCAGAAGTAAGACCTTTTAGGCATTCACTCGCGCCCGACCAGCGTGAGCCCGAAGGACCGAACGAGAAACGTGAGACGAGGACGCCATTCATTGCCACGCCGGCCCAAGACGACACCACGTTGCCACGCGGACGCCATCTTGGATCCAGAGCGCCAACAAAGGACGACCTCGACCAGTTTCCCGCCAACTTCACACACCTTACCTTTTACCTTTATTCCTTTACATATTTTATCCCTTTTAACTGTAAATTCCCATATAATAAATACATTTATTATATTTACCATTTTACATTGTTTGCCGTTTCACATTATTTGGGTAACCGCTTGAGTAAAGCGGTATTGCGAGATTGGAGAGTGACTCATACCACGAGTTAGCGACAGACAGACCTGAGCGCGACAAGGCGACGGCGGAGGGAGAGGGAGAGGATGTGGGACCAGAGACGGCGACGACTACCGAGGGTGATGGAGCGGAGCCGCGGATGCAGGCGGGAGCGGACCAGGCGGAGGGAGTAGAGTGTCGGCAGGAAGTGCCAGTGCCCAATTCAACGAGGTCGGAGCAGGACGTGAGACCAAGCACGAGCAGAGCGAGATCCGTGCGAGAGTCCAAGCCGCCAGGATGGCAGGCAGACTTCGAGATGACTAATTGGAGAAAGAAGAAGACAGGAAACTGAACTTTTGTGATTTGAACTTTGAAGTGTTTTAATTCTTTTTTTATTGAATGAGTTTGTGTTCGGTTTAGTTCCTTTCTTTTTTGGTTTTGTGTTGGGGGGAAGGATGTAGTGTCGTCATTTATTCTTGTAATTGGCCGCCAGCAGGCGCTAGGTGTTGTAATGTTATATAAGTCATGTACTTGTATGACCGATATTAAATTTTATTTTTTTAATTTTTTTGTTTTCAGCGTTTTATAATAAAATAATAATGAATATTAAATTTACATAAGTGAATTTGCCTGCATTTTATTTTCCAGCATTTTTTGTAAAGCATGGTCTTTTACATTTTAAGAAATTATTTTCCTTGTGATTTCTATGGAGATCACAACCCGATCATAGCAATTTAAAATTTCAATTATGCTCAAATTTATTTTAATTAAATACATGAATTTGTTAGATTTAAAATTTTAAAATTTGATTCGTTTCTTTTATTTATTTTGTCACACGTCAAAATTAGGAATGCACCAAACACTAAAATCACCAAAGTGTTATTGTTTGAAATCAAAAAGAGCTGTAAATTATATTTTATTTTATTTCTGATGTCCCAAACCACTCAGAATACGTCCCCTCCCTCCAACTTTTAGTCAGAAGATCGTGAGATGCATACTATAGAAATGATCCTGTGAAGTATGATCTTAATTTTATCTGCACCGTTCAAAAACACCCACTTGTCAAATTGCACGCTATTAGATTGGTGCGTTGAAATGTAATCACTGTTTTAAAATGGTAATTTGTTGTTTTTCGCCCAATAAAAGTATTTTCCAATAGATAAAAGAGTAAATAAACATTATTGAACCCCCAATGTATACTCGCAGTGCCCATTATTAATTCTCCACTAATATTACCGTAGTTGTGGTTATATGGATCAAATCTGGCGTGAATTCGGTAGACGGAAAACGTGATATATGAACGGAAAATTATTTTCTTACAAACCGATAAATAAACACTTATAAAAACCTATTTTAAACAGAAATTATTTATTTTTATTATTCAAATATTAATTACATCGTGTGGCTCTAAAAAGATCGATCGTTGCACGGAAATTAGGACCCAAGTACCGGAATTTTCAATCAAAATATATGTTAAACATATACGGAGTACCGAACGTGAGGTGGCCATTCAGCGCCGTATCCCTTACAACGCGGGTCTAAATTGACTAAAACTACTGAATTCAAAGTCTGAAATGACCAAAACGACTGAATTCAATGTCTCAAATGACCAAAAGTACTAAATTTTATGTCTCAAATGATACAACAGGCCCGACAACGCAAGGAGATTTATTCAAGGGTTCTCAAAAAAATGTATATTAATCGTTAGTTGTTGCTAGTGTTGTTTCATTAACGCATCCGATGTTTTAATTAATTTCAGCGTTTATTAATTTAATTTAATTTAATTTTTTTTTGTTTCAGCGTTTTGTGTTTAGCGTTTTATAATAAAATAATAATAAATATTAAATTTATATAAGTGAATTTGCTTGAATTTTATTTTCCAGCGTTTTTTGCTATTTAAATTGAAGGAAGATAATACATTGATAATACATTGAAGACGCCAGCGTTTTTGTTTTCAGCATTATGGTTTGTAGATTCACTCTTTAAGAATAAGCTAAAACATTTTATAAACAGTTGTAATAACTTGCCTACAAGACGGGCAGTAAGGCTCTACCTTATCTTTCAGGAAGTTATCCACACAAATGGAGCAGAAGCTATGTCCACAAGGCACCAAGAAAATGTTGCGCTTATTGGTGATGCAAATAGAACACTGATTCGATTCATGTTCTGCTTCTTCCGCATCTACACCCCTCACAACTTTCCTCAAGTTGAAGCGATGCTCTACTTGTTGCTCTGTTTGTTCCTTCCAAGCGTTCCATGCATTAGAGGCATCCAATACGGCCGCTCTCTGCTCGGCCAAATCAACTTCTAGTTGTGCAAAGACAGCTGCATCCTCAGGGTGTTGTACGTAATGTTGTCTAGTTGGTTCGGTCCTTTGTCGTTGGCGCGGTGGCTGCAAATCCAATTCCTCTTCAACGTCTGGACGAGCTACACGACGCGGTGCTGTTGGTTGTTGTTGTGCAACTGGTCTAATGCGACTGCGACTACCTGGGGGACCTCGTCGTCGAGCAACGGTTGGGGGCACATTAGCTGTTGCAACCAGTTCGATGTTGGTTTCGGCTCTGGGGTCAGGCAACTTGGGTTTGGCATGAGAGCTCAACAGCGATGAAAGAGAGGCAAATGGAACATGTGCTGCAACATGACTCGGAAACTCGGCAGCAACTATGTCGTACTGCTGGCTACGACAACGAGTTGCTGGGTGCAGATTTCGCGGAACTTCTGCTTCAAAACTTCTAATTCGGAACCACCTCCGCAGTCATGGTCTTTGGTTACATTGATAACATTCGTGTTAGCCAAAACAAAGCCTCGTGCACGACAATTAGGTTGCAGACAACCCAAGAATTTGCGCGTGGAATCCGGATTTTTAGGCGTATTACCTTCGCGGTATCGATGGAACGTTTCATCGTACCAATGGTACCGACCTGCTTGGCCAACAGGTGTGTCGAATCTCGTAATTGTTGCAGTTCGGATTACTGGAGCCATACTGAACTTAGCACTGGTTGGAAAGTGCAAACGCGGATTTTTTTATTATTTTATTGAATTTACACGATTTACGAAATAAAACTTTTCCCCCACATTTCATTTCTTAATATCCAACGACGTAACGCTGGTCACACGCAGATCGTCTTCGTTCTGACTCGTTCTCTGAACTTGGTGTTGAGTCACGTATTCGTTCTGGAATTTGCTAATCCGTTTCGCGGATTCCTGCTGCTGAATTATCTCCTCCCAAGTCAGCAAATCCTCGTCGCCCAAAACGGTCTGCAGCTTGATCTGCTGCACTGCTATCAAACTAGCTAAATCAGCAAACACGTTCATCGAAGTCCGGAATCGATCCCTGCAACAAAAACATGCACGCGTGTGCTGCAGGAAAGCCCCGACCGCTACTCACAGAAAACCGTCAACTGCACCCAGAAATGCGGCGAGCGCACTAAATTCCTTCATGTTCGTTCCCAATGGCATAAATATATCCAACATACCCCTAATTTCTGCGGAATTGTAAGGTACTGGCGTCACATCGAGCACTCCAGCAACCGCATTGGCACTGCAATAACGGTAGAATACAATATCAATGTATAAACATGGATTTCTTTTCGTTTTAAGCGTTTACCAGATGGCCATTAGTGTCCAGAAGGTCATTTTGAGTTGAAGGGCTTGCGCTATGAAAATAGCCGTCACAGTAAACCAGATTGCTGACCCGTTTTTGTTTAATACAACACCCAAAGGGACGAAAAGCCTCGCTTCCACCGAGCCGATGTCGACGTCTTTTTCCAACCATTTCACCGTGCTTGGAATTGTAACCAAGCTGTATATAAAAATTTAGGGTAATCGTCATTTTTGTACACTTCGGTTAAAACTGCGGTGTTCGGTTTCGGGTGAACCGTAATCACTAATCGTAAAACTTCTTCTGCCTTGCTTGGGCGTGGGCTTTCCCTTCCGCTGCTAGACCCCTCATGTGAACGGGTCTACGGTGCGAGGCGCTGACTCTGTCCGGTGGTAAGAACTCTTCGGCGTCCAAATCAGAGTCCGGCTACCCAGGCAATCTGGCGCCCGTCACGTGGACCAGCTCGAACAGGGAAAAGCCGGTCGAAGCTTTGACGGCTGAATTGAATGCAAATTCAACTTCCGGGAGAAATTTGTCCCACTCGCAATGATCTAACTGGTTGATGGACATCAGTGATTACGGTTCACCCGACTTTATATTGAATATAAATATATTGCATGCATTTATGCATTTATCCAGTCTCTAGTAATCGCCAACTGCGCGGCCTCACCTGGATTGAGTGCTGAAGCTTGTGTAGAGCACTGGGATGCTCGCGCTGAGTTTGATGAACTGCCATGGGTTGATTCGTGTTGCGAGACAAATAAAGAAAGGTAAAACAACGAACATATGAATTGCAAGTGTGACCAAATACGACCAGACATAATTGAATATTTGTTCGGGGAAGACCTGGCTGTAAACAGTATCAATTTGCAGAATGGCGTCTAAAAACAAAAAGAATCTCCCAATTGGCGCATACCTGTGTCGCAAAAGTTGATTAAATCATTAAATGTTGCTAATCAAAGATCGTAAGTCGGTAATTACCATGAAAACCAATCGGCGATAGTCCCAAGTGCGCGTTCCAAGCAGTCCACGAGGACGAATAAATTTAAATTTTGGCGTCTAAAGCCCAGAAGAATAAATCCGATTATTGTACTCAGAGTGATGATTCCTATGTAATTGATGTATCCACTGTTCGTTGTTTTGAGAAACCAATTGTCTGGGTTTGCTACATTTTTGTTTGCAATTGAAATGTGCATTTCTTGGAGAGTCACTCAATATGTTTATTACCTAAAAGTGACTTCTGCTCGTCAGAATTCGCGATTAAATCCGGACCAATGTAAACGAAGTCCGTTCCTGTCTATTTTAAAGACGAAAAATTAACTTTAAGATTTAAGTGGTTGATCTGTGACAATCATGCTGTTTTATTCCGAATAAATAACTAATTTCGCCAACAGATGGCGCATTCGCCCATTTAGCAGTAAATTTAACCAATTTGAGATTAAACTACATAAAACCATGTTTTATGACAATTTAAGGCCAATTGATCGTTTTAGATGCAAAACTAATCATTTTTGACAAAAACAAAAACTCACCGCATTGAAAAACATTTGAACGCCATTGTTTGCAATCATATTGAGTAGAACATCCGTAAACGTATCCCAAATACCCTTTCGAACGATTACTAATTTGCTTGACCTAGTTGCGTCATATCCGATCCCCGGCGTAAGCAAATACATGACCAAGATGCTCAACCCGATCGCCATTCCGTTCGACGCGAAAACGAAAAACAAGAAATGTCGAACCAGTTTTTTCTCCAGAAACAATTCAATTTTGCCAATCGACGAGATGATGCTGGCCGACACCAGAGGCAGTAATATTCCGGTCAACATCCTCACGTAAAACGTTCCCGGAAACGTCACGAGGTAAAGTTCCAACGCGTTCAATTTGATCTTACAAATGCGCAGAATGATGCCAATCAACGCCGCCACCAACATGGACACGAAAATAATCGAAACCTCCCGGTGGATTTTCACCCAGCGCTGGATAATCTTGATCACGGATTTAAATCGAAAGATGTTCCAGTTAAATTCTTCAACTATAAAAAAAAATAAATTGTTAAAAATGCAAATAAAGACCTTTTATCCGGCATTTATATATCCAATTTTTAACTTTTTTTATCGCAGAACACTGCATAGTTTGTATATACCTTCACGAGTATTTTCGTAGAGTATTGGTTTGGGAGATCTTATTTCAATTTCTTCCTTGTCTTCGTATTCTCGTCTTGATTTTTATTCCAAAAATAAAACAAATGTGAAAAACAATTAGATTTTGCTAAAGGAAATTCGTGAAATAAACCCTAATGTCCAATCTAGTAGAATTTACAGTTAGAAATTAACGTAATTTTAAATTTGTTTGTTACTTTTTGATTGATAGTTCTGCAGCAGTGTGCATGTTGAGACTTTGCTGCAATTGGTCCGAAATGAAGAACACCGACCTGGAAAATAAAAACAAATAATCAATCATCTTTTCCGACGTTTTATTTTGTTTAATATTACTAATTACTTTCGTGAGTATTTCGTTTTTCGGACAATTCTATCTCTATCCGAGCTCGACGTTGACGACACGCTAACAACTCTCGACTCGCCAGATCCCCGACTGAAATTTAATAAACCATCGTTTTACACCACGTTTCTCACAACAAATACAACAATAGCATTAAAATTTATGAAAATAGGTATCAAACATCCGTTTTGCTACCTTGGACGACCGGCAATCATAGAAAGCGAGTCTCTTTTCAGCTTGAAAACCAGTCCGCGCTCCTCATCTTCCTCGTTCATTTTCCCGCGGTTTTCTCCCTCGTTCGACGAGTACATGTTTTCCATGATGATCGTTTGCGAATTGTGATTTTTCCTCAAAACATTTTACCACCAGGAGTCTGCACACGCTACCAACAGACCGGCACCCAATAATGCTGAAACAAAAAAAAACCATTTCAATTTTGTCAATTTTTTCATCAATTTTCGTGGATTTTTGTCCAAATAAATTACACTTGTGTGTGTGTCTCTCCAAAGACAATCAAAACGAAGCATTACACACTCAACGATTTATTTATTTATTTATTTTACATTATCTGACGAAGTAACACTTATCAATTCAAGTTCTTGTTCTTCCTCCGCCTCGTCTCCGTCAGAGAACAATTCGCTGTCAGACGTTGGAAGAAATGTTCCAATCCGTGTCCTCTGTTCTTCTTGCAGCAGAACGATTTCTTCCCACGTCAACAAACCTTTCTTCGTCTCCTTCTTCAATAAATATACGTGCACAGCAAGTGCCGCCATTGCGTCCACATAAACGTTCGCGGCAGTGCGAATTCGACCACTGTTTGAAAAAGGGACAAGCTTTAAGCTCGTCAAGATGCAATATCGCATGAAAATACTCACAGAAATTGATCAATCACTTTTAATGACACCAATAAAGTTGTGTACACTTCTAGAGGAGCTTCGATTGACAAGAGACCACTTATAACTGCATTTAGTTCACTTTCAGGTTGTGCAAAAGGCAAAATTAAAATGCTTCGTACGAATGAATTTATCCTGTCGTGTTAAAGAAATATATTCGTAATAGATGTGTGTTTGGAATTGCATCATATCAAAATACGGGAATAATCACCAAATAATGGCCACATCTAAAACATTCAACTCGAAACGTGTCACTTGGCAGACAAAAATTGTTGTGACCGTCATCCAAATTGCGGATCCATCTTTGCTGATAATTGCGCCAATAATTGTAATAAGTCGTGCTAAAACTACATCGATTTCAGCACGATGTTCGAGCCAGTGTAAGGTGGTTGGGATGCTGATTAAACTGCATTTCTACCGTTATTAAAGTCATTTTTGTTATTGTTTCTGTACGGTTGAGTACCTCGATGATGTGGTGAAGCTTCCGTACAAAATGGTGATTCCTGGCATCATCTGGAAATTCGACCACGGACTTAACCCGCTGATTGCATAGAAATGAATAGGAACTGTCACGAATATATGAATAAAAACAGCCAGGAAATATGTAAAAGTGTAATAAAACAATTCGTTGAGCATGGGATTTTTGTCCAGTAATGAAGTCACCAAAACACTGAGCAACAGAAAGAATTTACCAATTACGGAATACCTATACATAGAAATATATCAAACGTTAAATACATACAGAGGTGGAAAGATAATGCAATGAATACAAATATTATCAAATTTGTTGATTATATTGTGACAAATTAATAGGGCTATAAATGCCTGATTTTCCACCAGAAGGCGCTGTTGCGCCATTTTGACGGTAATTCTACTGTATTTGTTGTAGAACCAATGTAATTCCTAAATAAAGTTATTTATGGTGTTTTAATTACAAATATGTTCGTTTGATAAGAATAAACAATTCAATCTTCATGATATCGAAATATCACGGCCGAAATTACAGAGAATCGTCTGCTAAAACCGCATTTGTCAATGCGCAATGTCGCCACTAGATGGCGCTATCGCAGATCAGCGGTAAATTCGAAATACGGAATTAAATGAATAACAAGATATATATATTAAATAAGTAGTTAATATATTCACGTAGATTATTTAATTGGACAATAATATAAAGATATATTATTGCATTGAATGTTTGGAAGAAGAATTGGTCACATTCTTGGAAATGTGACCTTGCGGATTAAAGGATTAATGTGTGACTTGGGAATGTGTCCTGGGTATCCACTTCCGGTCCCCGGTATCCATTTCCTGTTTCATGTCAAGGATTAGCATAATCCAAGTTTGCATCTCCGTATCCACTTCCTGCGATACGAGATTGGTGGAACTTAATCCCACCGAGTATAAAACTCCCTGACAACAGGAAGTTAAGTAGTTCTTGATTTCTGGTTATTTGGTATGTTCCGCATGTCAAATAACTGTTTCTTACTCAGGGCATGGGCCTACCGGTCCATGCATAGCATGGCTCTGCTGAGCCATGCAACCCCCGTCAACTGAAGGCGAAGTTCGGACTGTTAATGTTTCCGTCAAACGGTCTTGCCGAGGAGAAAGCCTCCCGCATAAGTATCCTCGTGGTCGGACAATAGAATCACGTGTGATACCAAAGTATTTAGTAACCGTTAGTAGCACTGTTACTGAAAGAGATTGACTCCATCACTTGATGGTGCCAAAGCAGTCTACATGCAAAACATGCAGTTACCGCCAGTAGCACTATGTGTTTTGGGAAAGTTATATCTCTTCGGTGATGGTGCCAAAGCAGTCTACTTATGAGTAGTATCTCGGGTGATTAATTCTGTTGTGCAGAACTGCGGGCTATATCCCCCTGAATACCAGTGCCGTCTCTCACCGCACTGTTATTTAGGGCACGCGCGATACTGTTCTGCTCGGCAAGGCGAACTTTGACGGCAATTGTGTGTTGCGATGTTTAACCTTTATTATATTTTGTAGTTGATAAATACACCTTAATTGTTTAAACTTGGCAACAAGTTAACAACCGAAGTAAGTCACGGGACTTATTTCACTGTATGACGAATCAAATTCGTAACAATAAATTGAATACAATTTATTGAGTTAATTTATTAAACTCACAACATCGCGAATTAAATATAATTCGCAAGCGGAACCTTGGCGAATAAATGACTTCATTTATTCATTACCAATTTCCAACCCTAGTTGTGGCGGTGCACATGAGTCAACCGCACCTCTCGGATCGAACCAAGAAGCATTACACGGACCATTACACGATACGGACCTGGAACGCGAACGAAGCAGTTCCACGATTACGAAGCGCCGACGGAAGCCGCGAGGACACAGCCAGCCCGGCTATCGCAGACGACATCTATAACTCGGTCGAGCGGGCGTTTTGCCGTTCCCGAACCCCGGATCACCAATAACCGTAATCATATTATTTCAGGGCTGTTTTACAGCCAATTTCATGTATAGTTTAACTTGTATTTAACTTGCCAAATGTCGGCATTAGTCATTTGTATAACTTTAGATTTGTTTATATTGTTTGATAACAATAAATGTCTTGTTTTGATAACTCTGTTGTATTTATTTATCTCGTTACTATTCACTAATTCACGCGACTTATACCCGGTACTATCATGCGATAGGAGTTGTGGTCGTCACCGTCACACGTGGAGGTCCCACCGAGATAGGTTGCAAAGTTTAAATTTATCGAATTTAAATAGAAAGTGAAAATTGAGATAAATAAAGATTATAACATTTTGAAACGAATTTTATATTCCTACTTTTGCGAAGTAGGAGAATTTCTTTTAAAAACGTTGGAATTCATACGAAAACCGACATTAAAGGGAATGTTATGTGTGTTGAAAAAACACTCGAAATATTGAAGTGAAATTATTTATTAATTTTCACATAAACTGGCTGGTATTTTATAAATTTTATAAAAATATTTTCGAAGGAAAATATTCAATCGGTAAAAAGATTGACCAGACCAAAGAGCGGACCTAGTAGAAGACTACTACAAACGAACTGGTGAAAATACTTACGGAAATTAAGTTTTCCGAAACAGTACGTCGACACCGATGCCAAGCGACGATCTCCGTCATAAACGCGGCAGGAAAGCCACTCAAACCTTCGATGCAAGGTGCGAACGAATGCTTGGAAATTAGGGCGGACAGTGTATCAAAAACAGCGTGGAAACGTTACACAAAGTTCGTAGAGATTTGTGTAAGCGTTGCGAAGTTGTTTCCACTGACCGTTGGTATCCAAAAACGATCTAGTTGTTTTGAAAAAACAACACACTTCATTTTACTAAAAAGAAAGTTGCAAATCGAAATAAAAGTTACCTTTATTTGAAGGAATTAATTATTTTCAAAAGTACATTTTTTCATTCGAAAACAATGGAAATTAAAGAAATGTAAAATGGCGGCGATTAAAGATACCGACCACGTGGAGTAGTATTTTTGCGTCGAACATTACGAATCCCGATTAGCACTCTGGACTCTGAATTCAGTGAAGTTCTCCAGGTTTATCTTTTCATTCAAAGATTTGAATTGGGGAAATGCTGCAGCATATGAAAATATTTACGAAAATTGTGGTCAAAATATTCTTTCATTCGAAAGATAAAAAGATTTCAACAAACATCTCGTTATTAGAGATAAGGGGGACAAATTATTAAAACTAATAATTAAAAACACGTCCTTCGTAAGTAAGAATTAGAGAATTTTTCTCGTGGCAAATTTAAAAGATTTTAACGAATTTTTTGTTAAAACAATTTGTTAAAAAAGGGGGAAATGGATATTATCAAAAGATTTTATAAAACTATTATTGCACTCGAAAAATGGAATTTAACCCCTGAAAATGTAAAACTGGATCAAATTACTTTTTCCTATTGGAAATAAAAAAATACACAATGTTGAAAGTCGAAAACTTTATTAAAACTGTGGTTGTAATAATATTACACACAAACACAATAATTAAAGAAAAATATTTTTCGAAGAAAAATTATTTAATTATTTAAATTGGTAAAAAAGTCCAAATTCCAAGAAGTACGGACTTAGTAGAGAACTACTAATTAAGGTGAAACCAAAATTCACCAATCACAGAGGCGCAGATTAGGATCCAGATTTAAGCGTGGACCCAGACCACCAGACCAGACCCGGATAGATGTGTTCCAGTGCCATCTTGACCACGCCGTCCCGATTTCAGTCACGATTCGAATTACCGCGCCGTAACCTGCAAAGCTAAGTATTGTTTGTTCTTTTATTGTTAACTTTGAATTAAGCGTGCTTTTAATCACGCCAGTTTAAATATTCTGATATTTAGTGTTTTGTTTTAATTTTTTGAAAGTTTAACGCGTATTAAACAACGCGAAGTTTAATTTCGCTTTATTAAAGTTTAGAAGTGTTTCCTTTTGAAAGTGTATTGTATTAAAGTGTATATTGAATTCTTTAATAATAAAGAATTCTTTATTTCCGAATTGTTCAAGTTTTAATATGGTTCAACAACCGTTTACCATATTTGACTCTGAAGAAGGAGATAATGAAGGTGATAGTTTAAATCTAAGTTATCAACCTTTAGGAGAAAATGAGCAGGCAAACTTAAATCTAAGTTACCAACTGTTCAAAAATCAACCCGAAATAATTCCGGATGATCTGACAGTCTACTGTCAAGTGTATGAGTTAGATCGAAATCGATTTGCGATCCTAAGGGAAGCAATACTTCATGTAAAAACTATGGATAAACAAAATCAGTGGATAAATCCAGATAATGTTCCGTTGAATTCAGTGGATTCTCTGCTAAAGCCCAATCAAAGTCACTTGATTGTGGAAACCCCAGTCGAAACTTGGCGAATCAAATTATTTCAAGTGAAAGGTTTGATTCACTTAATTCAATAGAAAAAGAGGAATTAAGAACTGAAAACAAGCGTTTTCAATTACCAAACACAGCTGGATGTGAAGAAACTTTGATTACAAACCAATGTTTGCAATCGGCACATACACACTGACGTGTTCGAATGCCAACTCCAGGTTTGCAGTCGTTAGAGATACGACACAAGTTACACTATACATCACCGTGTAACTATCCAAGAAAAAGGGCCGAAAATTGTTAAAGCGAGCTAAGAGAGCTCGGAAATTCGCAATGGCGCGAGCTCAAAATTTTGTAAGGAATCTTATTGACTAAACATGATAAGAAAAAATACGATGTCTTTTCTAAAGAATTGACTATAGTTACGACAATTAAGGGGGACGTGATGATGCTTAATTGTCAATATTATCGGAAGGAAGTTTTATTATTTATTAATAAACTTGACTAAATTACGTAGAACAAAATCGAATTTGTGCTATTGAAAAATCCTGAACTTAGGCAATCTAATTGAGTTAAACAACTAAATTCAGAATTGGAAGTCACAGCATCTCCCAAGATATATCAAGCCTGACAAAAGCATTTATATCCATTAATAGGATAGAAATAAGTGAAAGTGTAAACACTTCCAATTATTTAAGGGGGATTTGTGACAAATTAATAGGGCTATAAATGCCTGATTTTCCACCAGAAGGCGCTGTTGCGCCATTTTGACGGTAATTCTACTGTATTTGTTGTAGAACCAATGTAATTCCTAAATAAAGTTATTTATGGTGTTTTAATTACAAATATGTTCGTTTGATAAGAATAAACAATTCAATCTTCATGATATCGAAATATCACGGCCGAAATTACAGAGAATCGTCTGCTAAAACCGCATTTGTCAATGCGCAATGTCGCCACTAGATGGCGCTATCGCAGATCAGCGGTAAATTCGAAATACGGAATTAAATGAATAACAAGATATATATATTAAATAAGTAGTTAATATATTCACGTAGATTATTTAATTGGACAATAATATAAAGATATATTATTGCATTGAATGTTTGGAAGAAGAATTGGTCACATTCTTGGAAATGTGACCTTGCGGATTAAAGGATTAATGTGTGACTTGGGAATGTGTCCTGGGTATCCACTTCCGGTCCCCGGTATCCATTTCCTGTTTCATGTCAAGGATTAGCATAATCCAAGTTTGCATCTCCGTATCCACTTCCTGCGATACGAGATTGGTGGAACTTAATCCCACCGAGTATAAAACTCCCTGACAACAGGAAGTTAAGTAGTTCTTGATTTCTGGTTATTTGGTATGTTCCGCATGTCAAATAACTGTTTCTTACTCAGGGCATGGGCCTACCGGTCCATGCATAGCATGGCTCTGCTGAGCCATGCAACCCCCGTCAACTGAAGGCGAAGTTCGGACTGTTAATGTTTCCGTCAAACGGTCTTGCCGAGGAGAAAGCCTCCCGCATAAGTATCCTCGTGGTCGGACAATAGAATCACGTGTGATACCAAAGTATTTAGTAACCGTTAGTAGCACTGTTACTGAAAGAGATTGACTCCATCACTTGATGGTGCCAAAGCAGTCTACATGCAAAACATGCAGTTACCGCCAGTAGCACTATGTGTTTTGGGAAAGTTATATCTCTTCGGTGATGGTGCCAAAGCAGTCTACTTATGAGTAGTATCTCGGGTGATTAATTCTGTTGTGCAGAACTGCGGGCTATATCCCCCTGAATACCAGTGCCGTCTCTCACCGCACTGTTATTTAGGGCACGCGCGATACTGTTCTGCTCGGCAAGGCGAACTTTGACGGCAATTGTGTGTTGCGATGTTTAACCTTTATTATATTTTGTAGTTGATAAATACACCTTAATTGTTTAAACTTGGCAACAAGTTAACAACCGAAGTAAGTCACGGGACTTATTTCACTGTATGACGAATCAAATTCGTAACAATAAATTGAATACAATTTATTGAGTTAATTTATTAAACTCACAACATCGCGAATTAAATATAATTCGCAAGCGGAACCTTGGCGAATAAATGACTTCATTTATTCATTACCAATTTCCAACCCTAGTTGTGGCGGTGCACATGAGTCAACCGCACCTCTCGGATCGAACCAAGAAGCATTACACGGACCATTACACGATACGGACCTGGAACGCGAACGAAGCAGTTCCACGATTACGAAGCGCCGACGGAAGCCGCGAGGACACAGCCAGCCCGGCTATCGCAGACGACATCTATAACTCGGTCGAGCGGGCGTTTTGCCGTTCCCGAACCCCGGATCACCAATAACCGTAATCATATTATTTCAGGGCTGTTTTACAGCCAATTTCATGTATAGTTTAACTTGTATTTAACTTGCCAAATGTCGGCATTAGTCATTTGTATAACTTTAGATTTGTTTATATTGTTTGATAACAATAAATGTCTTGTTTTGATAACTCTGTTGTATTTATTTATCTCGTTACTATTCACTAATTCACGCGACTTATACCCGGTACTATCATGCGATAGGAGTTGTGGTCGTCACCGTCACAATATATGTGACTGTTTTTGAAAATGAATGATTTTTAGACTATTTTGATGGCGCTCTACAACTTTGTAATTGACAAATTTGCTGCATTTATATTCATTTGCATTATATTTGACAAAATGAAATTTTTTCTGTGCAGTTTACCGTTGAAACCAACCAGCTACAAGCAAGAGAGATTGCTCCAAACAAGAGAAAATCCGAACTGTCGATTTGTTTTCATTCGATTTCAATTGCAGAGCAAGTCCTACGACCACACCGACGGTTATCAATCCAATGTAATTTGCAACTCCCACTTCTGGAACGTCTCGCGTCAACCAGTTCTTTGAATCATCTGCAAAATAAAATAAATAAATAAATAAATAAATAAATAAAAATCCTATAGAAAAAAAAAACATTTTTATCCACACTTGCACACCTAACAGAGATTTCCTTAATTTATCGTCCTGTAATCGTGGCCCCGTGTAAACAAGCTCAGTGTGATGCTAAAATCAATTTAAAACATTAAATAATTAATATTTAACAATTTTAATTCACTTACAACTTTTATAAACATTTCTACGCCATTAATTGGCACCATATTTCTATAAAATATAAACAATTACCTAAATAACTACAATTAATGCCACAACGATATAGGTTTATACTTTCCTCAGAAAATCGCTGCAAACGACAAAAATATCGGACTTCATGATGTGAGTCACCGGAGTTTTACCGACGTTTAGTCGCGAGCCAGGTTTGAGTAGATAAGTGACCAACGTTGCCATCACGATGGCCAGAAATGTTGTCGACATAGAATAAACGATAAAATGCCGAAACAGTTTCTGCCCAATGTGCAAATCCATTCGACCCAAGTTGGAAATGACGCTGACGGTTATCAGGGGCATCAGAATACACCGCATTATCCTCAAGTACAAAATCCCAGGAAACGCAATCAGATACAATTCCAACTCGTTGTACTGCTCCTTGCGGATCCTCAGCAGAAAGGCAACAATAACGCCAAGTGTAATTGACAGTAAAACACTAAAAAATATTCTATGTTGCCAGATAAAGTTGAAAACCCTGCGTGGTGCACCTTTAAAACTCAGGTGTGGAACTTTCCAATCAAATTCACCTAAATTAAAAAAAAATTAAAAAAAATTGGTCATATAAAATTTATTAATTTAATATTTATTACTTGTGATACTCCGAGTTGGTGTTTGGTTGGGGTTGTAGTCATTGGAATAACCTATGCCTATTTCTTCCCTGCTTTCATATTCAGTTCTGCACTTAAAAGAGAGAGACTTTATACCGATTAACACATTTTGGAAACACGTTTTAACTACTTTTTGAAGGCCAATTCATCGTTAACTCTTTGGTTGTATACGCTCTGCAGTTTTCTCGAAACAAAATGCAGTGCACTAATGAAACAACACGGGATTAATAATGATTTTAAGAATGAAATGAGTACATACACAGCTTGTATCATAAAAAGTGTATACACAATTTAAATTAAATATGTATTAATCGTTAGTTGTGGGTAGTGTTGTTTAATTAACGTTTCTGGTTTAGTTTTTCCCGCTCTTTCTTTTGGTGTTTAGTTTGTGACGATCCGAGCTTCGGTTCTCGAGATATTTGCGTTTTTCATCAATTTTTGTCTCCTCGCCGTGTTTGATTGCACTTTCATGGCGGACTTCTATATTTTCATTGATGAAAAGCGCAAATTACTCGAGAACGGAAAGTAAGATCGTCAAAATCTAAACGCCACAAGAAAGAGCGGAAAAAACTACACCAGAAATGTTACTTAAACAACACTGCCCAAAACTAATTATATATAAATACGTTTAATCAAATGTGTGCACATTATCATGATACAGTTATACACCCTGCATATGCTCATTTCAAATGGGAACATCGGCTTGCGGACACCCTGTGTTGTTCTTTTGTGGTAGTTTATTCTTGCTGGCCGAAAACGAATCCTTTTTAATTCTACGTGCGAAATTAGACGACGTTTCCCCGCCATCCTGCGAGTCAACACCGTCGTCTGCGTTTGGCCTCTCCATAGAATGATCAAACAAGGTCTTCAACAATCAAACAAACTTTTTTAATAACAATACGTCGTCGTTACACAATCATTTGCTGAGGGCGAAGCCGACAGATTTCGTCGACGCCATTTTACGCGCCGGCGAGTACAATCTATTACAGTCGATTTGCTCCTTCGATTTTAAAAGCTTTATCTCCTTGCCGCTGATCGTCTGAATGATGGGCTCCAGGTTACATTTGTGAGTGTGTCTCTCCAAAGAAAATCCAAACGAAGCATTACACACAACGACTTATTTATTTATTTTTTTATTTTACATTATCTGACGAAGTAACACTTATCAATTCAAGTTCTTGTTCTTCTTCCACCTCGTCTCCGTCAGAGAACAATTCGCTGTCAGACGTTGGAAGTAAATTTCCAATCCGTGTCCTCTGTTCTTCTTGCAGCAGAACGATGTCTTCCCACGTCAACAAACCTTTCTTCGACTCCTTCTTCAATAAATATACATGCACAGCAAGTGCTGCCATTGCGTCCACATAAACGTTCGCGGCAGTGCGAACTCGACTACTGTTTGCAAAACGGACAAGCTTTAAGCTCAAGATGCAATATCGCATAAAAATACTCACATAAAATCATCCATCAATTTCAATGACACCAATAAAGTTGAGTGCACTTCTAGAGGAGCTTCGATTGACAAGAGACCAGTTAGAACTGCATTTAGTTCAATGTCAGGTTGTTCAAAAGGCATAACTAAAATGCTTTGTACGAATGAATTCATCCTGTCGTGTTAAAGAAATATATTCGTAATAGATGTGTGTTTGGAATTGCATCATATCAAAATACCAAATAAGGGCCACATGTAAAACATTCAACTCGAAACGTGTCACTTGGCAGACAAAAATTGTTGTGACCGTCATCCAAATTGCGGATCCGTCTTTGCTGATAATTGCGCCAATAATTGTGATAAGTCGTGCTAAAACAACGTCGATTTCAGCGCGATGTTCGAGCCAATGTAAGGTGGTTGGGATGCTGATTAAACTGCATTTCTACCGTTATTAAAGTCGTTTTTGTAATTGTTACTGTACGGTAGAGTACCTCGATGATGTGGTGAAGCTTCCGTACAATATGGTGATTCCTGGCATCATCTTGAAATTCGACCACGGACTTAACCCGCTGATTGCGAAGAAATGAATAGGAACTGTCACGAATAGATGAATAAAAACAGCCAGGAAATATGTAAAAGTATAATAAAACAATTCGTTGAGCATGGGATTTTTGTCCAGTAATGAAGTAACCAAAGCACTGATCAACAAAAAGAATTTACCAATTATGGAATACCTAGACATAGAAATATATCAAACGTTAAATACAAATAGAGGTGGAAAGATAATGCAATGAATACAAAATATTACCAAATTTTTTTACTGTTTTTTAAAATGATTTTTAGACTACCGTAATTCGATGGCGCTCTACAACTTTGTAATTGACAATTTTGCTGCATTTATATTCATTTGCATTTTATTTGACAAAATAAATTTTTTCCTGTGCAAGTTTACCGTTGAAACCAACCAGCTACAAGCAAGAGAGATTGCTCCAAACAAGAGAAAATCCGTACTGTCGATTTGCCATCAAACGATTTAAATTGCAGAGCAATTCCTACGACCACACCGACGGTTATACATCCAATAAAATTTGCAACTCCCACTTCTGGAACGTCTCGCGACCACCAGTTCCTTGAATCATCTGCAAAATAAAAAAATAAATAAACAAAAATAAAAATCCTATAGAAAAAAATTATTATTTTTTATCTACACTTGCAATTGCACACCTAACAGAGCTTTCCTTGATTTATCGTCTTTTAATCGCGGCCCCGTGTAAACAAGCTCAGTGTGATGCTAAAATCAATTTAAAACATAACAAAATTACACATTTAACGATCTTAATTCACTTACAACTTTCATAAACATTTCCACGCCATTAATTGGCACCATATTTCTATAAAAAGTAAACAATTACCTAAATAACTACAGCAATATTTGTTTATACTTTCCTCAGAAAATCGCTGCAAACGACAAAAATATCGGACTTCATGATGTGAGTTACCGGAGTTTTACCGACGTTTAGTCGCGAGCCAGGTTTGAGTACATACGTGACCAACGTTGCCATCACGATGGCCAGAAATGTTGTCGACATGGCATAAACGATAAAATGCCGAAACAGTTTCTGCCCAATGTGCAAATCCATTCGACCCAAGTTGGAAATGACGCTGACGGTTATCAGGGGCATGAGAATACTCCGCATTATCCTCATGTACAAATTCCCAGGAAACGCAATCAGATACAATTCCAACTCGTTGTACGGCTCCTTGCGGATCCTCAACAGAGCGGCAACAATAATGCCAAGTATAATTGACAGGCAAACACTAAAAAACATTCTATGTTGCCAGATAAAGTTGAAAACCCTGCGTGGTGCACCTTTAAAACTCAGGTTTGGAACTTTCCAATCAAATTCACCTAAATTAAAAAAAAATTAAAAAAATTGGTCATATAAAAATTATTAATTTTTAATATTTTTTACTTGTAATACTCCGCCGAGTTGGTGTTTGGTTGGGGTTGTCGTCATCGGAATAACCTATGCCTATTTCTTCCCTGCTTTCATATTCAGTTCTGCACTTAAAAGAAAGAGACTTTATACCGATTAACACATTTTGGAAACACGTTTTAATTACTCTTTGAAGGCCAATTCATCGTTTACTCTTTGGTTGTATATGGTCTGCAGTTTTCTCGAAACAAAATGCAGTTCACTGATGAAACAACACGGGGTTAATAACCAATTTAAGAATGAAATGAGTATATACACAGGTTGTGTCATAAAAAATGTATACACATTTAAATTAAATATGTATTAATCGTTAGTTGTAGAGAACTGTTGGTTAATTAACGTTTTTGGAGTAGTTTTTTCCGTTCTTTCTTTTGGTGTTTAGTTTTTGACGATCTGACCATCCGTTCTTGAGATATTTGCGTTTTTCATCAATTTTCACGGCGGATATCTATCTTTTCATCGATGAAAAGCGCAAATATCTCGAGAACGGAAAATCAAATAGTCAAAATCTAAACACCAAAAGAAAGAGCGGAAAAAACTACACCAGAAACGTTACTTAAACAACACTGCTCACAACTAATCACATATAAATATATTTAATTTAAATGTGTGTACATTATCATGATACACCCTGCATACACTCGGCTTGCGGACACCCCGTATTATACTTTTGTTGTTGTTTATTCTTGCTGGCCGAAAACGAATCTTTTTTAATTCTACGTTCAAAATTAGACGACGTTTCCCCGCCATCAACATCAACATCGTCGTCTGTGTTTGGCATCGCCATAGAATAATCAAACAAGCTTTTCAACAATCAAACAAACAACAAACACACTTTTTTAATAACAATACGTCGTCGTTACACAATCATTTGCTGAGGGCGAAGCCGACAGCCTTCGTCGACGCCATTTTACGCGTCGGCGTGTACAAACTATTACACTCGATGTGCTCCTTCGATTTTAAATGCTTTAACTCTTTGCCGCTGATCCTCTGAATGATTTTCACACCCAACACGTGCCCTAATATATTGCCACACACTCTTAAGCGATCCCTGAACCAAAATCAAAGGAAAAATAAATTTATACTCCAAAAAATCCCTCATCAATCGTCTCACAAAAGCCATCCCGCCGAAACAAAAATCTCGACTTCCTCTCTCGCAAAACCTTCTTTTATTCCAACGTGCCGACCCAAATTCAACAGGTTTTGCAACAAAGACGCGTCCAGCGTCACCTGGTTATTGCTGAAAGTGGCGAAAAACCTTCAAAGACGAGTAAATCGAATTTAGTTTTGAGAAAAATCGCAACCGCATGTTCCAAACGCTCACAGAATTTGCAGGGCCTTAACCAAAGTCATTCCCAAGTCGGTTCGCCTCACGAGATACGAAGCGAGCAGAGAAGACAACAATGCGTTGCTGTTTTTGCTAATCGTGACTAAAAGCGGCAGAACTGCGCTCGCCAGCAGAGGATTCACCTTATTGTGCCGCAAACCTTCGAGCATAAACGGCAGCGCTGAAAAACTGTCGAAAAATGTGTAAAATCGTGTAAAAATCGATCAAAAATCGATCAAAAATGGAAACCCGTACCTCGTGCACGTTGCAAATCCCGCAGAAATTCCAAACGACGTGTTGTACAAGTACCGGAAAGGATTCGTGAACGTAATCACGTAGAAAACGAGCGGCACGAGGAGCAAGCACTGCATGGTCAAGCCCAAGACGAAGAGTCCGGAAAACACGGCCACTTTTGTCGATATGATTCCCCAGTCGTGGTTGACTATTTCGCCAATAATGACGAAGAAAAGACCCACGGGTGACGCCCTGAAATGGAAAATCACTATATATGTGAGTTAACTGCGTTGTGTGTTGCATTTACGTACCACAGCAGCCACGATGTGATTAATACCATCAGCTTGGTGATGACGTCTGTCAGACAGAAGAACCATTCGGCGGCACTGCCTATTTGCCGCAAAGCCAGGCCGACGAGCACACAAAACACGACTAGTCCCAAATAGTTTGTTCGCTCTACGGTTTGGATTTCGTACGAGCCTTTAATCACGCCTGGAAAAACGACAATCAAAAGTGACAACTAGAACGTAATGCAAATGGTGTGAGAGGGTGAAGCCAACCCAATGGGGATAAAAAGATCTACAATATATCTTTGGTTTGGTATAACTTTTAAACTATTGGAAATAGAGTAAAATTTTCAATTACAAAGTTGTACAGCACCATCAAATTAGTCTAAAAACGTCGATTTCATTTCAGATTAATTGATTGGTCGGCTAGAAAATACTCAAAATTGAAATTTCTCTATTTGTTTGCATTGTATTCACTATTCAGGACGATTTACCTGAAACGTTTTTATCTTCGCTGATCCGGATCCGCTCCTGTAAAGTATTTGTCGTTAAATTTCCAGAATAGAATTAATTTTTTAAATGTTATTTCTCAATACTGACCGTGGCAACACAGGCGTACACTATATTATTAGGAAGAATATTACTGGAAAAATAATAAAAAGAATTAAAAATTTTACAATTAAATCAAGAAAAATAAAATAAAACACGAATAATAAATACAGAAATATATCCAGACAGATTTCGACCACTCCAAAAGCAACATTGAAATCCTTTTGAGGCATCTGTCCTTCTCTTCGACCAGGTGAATCCGGAATAGAAAAACTGACGATAATCCCCAAAAACGACGCACTCAAAGACATCAAAATAGAATAAACAACAACTTTGCTCGAAATTTTAAAAAACACCAAAGAAGGAACTTTCCCTGCGAAAACCAACACCAAAATAAAAATAAACAAATAAAATAAATATATATATACCAACACTCGAAATGATACTCGAAGTCAAATACGGAATGAGCAGAATCTGCACACTCCTCTGGAACAAAGTGCCGGGAAATTTAATATAAAACACTTCGCGCTCCGTGTACGGCTCGCTCCGCAGTGTCATCAACGCGCCGATCAAGAGCCCCGCGATTATGCTTGTGGCCAACGATATGACTAAGTAAGTCGGCTGGCGTGGTCTCTTCTCTTCTTTCTCGTCGTCCGTCACGTCCGTGCCCGACGGGATGAATCTCTGTAATGGCCGGAAGATGGACACGTTTTTCCTCCTAGTTTCCGTCGTTCCCGATTCGATCTGTTCGCTCATTCGTTCATTCTCCTCCGCCGTTTTACTCAACGCGAAATCCTCCTGCGATTGCAATATTGACAAACGTTTCTTTAATTCCTCCCCGAATTTCACTTCCGTCGACGCCGGGGGTTCGTTCGTGCTCGGTCTAATAAAAATCAAGAGAAATTTAACAGGAAAATCGATTTTTTTAATACTACAATGTGTGTATAGGTGTATCAAAAAAATGTATTCACATTTAAATTAAATATATATTAATTATTAGTTGTGGGCGGTGTTGTTTAATTAACGTTTCTGGAGTAGTTTTTTCCGATCTTTCTTTTGGTGTTTAGTTTTTGACGATCCGATTTTCCGTTCTCGAGATATTTGCGATTTTCATCGATGAAAAGATAGACGTCCGCCATGAAAGTGCAATCAAACATGGCGAGGGGGACAAACATTGATTAAAAACGCAAATATCTCGAGAACGGAAGCTCGGATCGTCAAAAACTAAACACCAAAAGAAAGATCGGAAAAAACTACACCAGAAACGTTAATTAACCAACACTAACCCACAACTAACCATTAATACACATTCAATTTAAATGTGTATACATTTTTCTGATAAAACAAATGGCCATTGCCGACTGCGTCTAAATAGTGACTCAATTTTATCAATACAACTTAACTTTACTACAATTTTAATTTTTAAATAAAAAATACAAACCAACTGAAACTTTTTACAATAAAAACTCCAACCTATCGAGTCCCCACACAAGCCTAAACGACCTAAACGCAGTCAGCACTCACCAATTATTTCCCAAATGTAAAAAACCCCGTGAATTCCTCATACCTCTTATCCCAAGACATCTTATCAACATCCAAGGCTTAAACCCATTAAACTCGCTTCATTTTCCCATTGAAAACACGCCGGTGCATCATAATTGTTGTGTTTTGATTGAGTATAATTACTTCGCGATAAATTGTTTGCCGCGAATCGGTCTCGGGCCCCCTCATTCAATCCCCGGCCTATGATTTACGTTAGCGAGCCACACGTGTCACATACGGGTCTCGTGTGAGCGAAAAAGGGGAAGCGGGTAAAGGAAAAGTGTCGTGTCAAGGAGGGGTGAGGGTGATCCCATTGGGTTGCGCCAACAAAACGAGAGAGTAGAGGCGTGAAGGGCGGCCAGAACCATGTACACCCTGCATAGGTGGGGAGCGATTGGCCACGGCGCAGCTGCACTATCTGAAAGCGCACAATGCGGGGAAACTGGGCGAAATGAAGCGCATTCAGCGTCGCTTTAGATTGTTAACATGGGCACAAAGATTAGCCACAAAGGGAACTGCCTCGGCTGCTCGCAAATAGGAGAGAAAAATGCTGCTGACAAATTGCCGCTTAATGACTTCGGTATCTTTTGCCAATTGTTGTGACCAGTTCAACGCCTCGCGTATTTATCGCTTTCGTTTTGACACAACTCGAAAAATTCGAATAAATTCCCGCCAAATTAATTGCAACGTACGAGAAATAAAATAAATTAAATAAATAATATTTTTAAAAAAATTTTTTTTTTTATATATAAATTAATTTTTTAAATTAATTTTTTTAAATTTTTTAAATTTTTTAAATTTTTAAATTTTGGGATTTTTGGATGTGTTGTGGAGCGTTTGAGCGTTGGGCACAGAGTCATTGCATCCGTTGGCACCACCCGGTGAGCAATTAGCATGGTAGCATTGTGCGAGTAAACTCTGTGTGGCCAAGCATACCCCTTTCATAGGGTCACGTATCACCCAAGAGGAGGTCCTGTGGCGCTGTGGGTTAGGAGCGTTTTAGTCTCCCCTCTCTGAGTTGGTGGTTGTGACAGACGCACGGATTTAATTGTAGCGTGCATATATTATGTGTTGCAGTGTGGAATTCGTGTGTTAAATGAATGCAATTGAGTCCACTTGACGAAACGTTTGTTGGGTTTGGTTGTTCCCATTGAGAATGCAAACGAACAACAACGTCTAATCCTGTAACAATCCCTGAAGCAAACAAAACCTCAAGTGAAACTTTCCCATTCATTCGCGTTTGTTTGAGTCGCATTCAACCGGTGGGACAATTGCAATTTTGAATTTCGAGATGAAACACGTGAGGTGCAAAGATTTGTTTACAGGAAGTTGTTGGAGATTGAAGTTGTCCGTGTTTATGTTTAGTTTTAACTGTATGTTTAAAATAAATTGTGTTTCAGTTTGATTGTGTTTGTCGTGTGTCGTAATAAGGGAGCGATACGTGCCGTGTTAAGCTTTAATGAAAAGTCACTCCCACCACCGTGCACATGTGACCGCGCCCCCATCGCCCTCTAGTGGCGAACACCACATCTTCCCCTGGGGGAACGCGATCCGACAAAGGATATAAAATACAATTCAAAATCAAAACACAATCGAAATACAACACAAAATAAAACCACTAAAATCAGACTCCATTAAAGTTCACATTCAATTCATTCATCGTCTCTATCAAGCGCTCTGGCGGTATAACACGTCGCCCTGACCTCGTCGTATACACGGTCCTTCCTCCATTCTCCGCCACCGCCGGATTCGCGGCCACTATCGGCTCCCCCGGTCCCTCGTTCGCCTCGCCATCCTCCGTCTCTCGTTCGTTCGCCTCAACTCTGGTGGGGTCCGATGCCGCTGACCGCTCTGCCGCCTCTATCCCGGGTCTCTCCGTCATCCTTGGCACCAACTGGTTACTATTGCGCCGAATGGTCCCCCGCGGTGTCTCTACAAGGTACGACCTCGGAGTCCCGGCAGGTCCCACCACTGCTCCCGACACCTTCTCGTTCGTAATCCAAACCTCCTCGCCATCGACCAACTCGCGCCGCTGGACCACACGGTGCCGCCTGTTGTAATCCGCGCACTGTTGACTCTTCACCTCCTCTTGTTTCTTTCGGAACTCGCGATGATTCGGAATCCTTGGCTGCAGCGCTGTCTGGAGCACCGGAATGCCCGTCCTCAAGCGCCGCGACATTAGCAACTGTGCCGGACTATACCCACTTGGTCCCGGTGTATTTCGATATTGGAGCAATGCCTTATATGGATTCTCATTCTTGGCCAACATCTGCTTGACCGTGGCAACGAATCTTTCGGCTTGCCCGTTACTTTGGTGGTAATGCGGACTACTCGTAACGAGGCGGAAGTCGTTCTCGGTCGCGTATCGCACGAATTCGGCCGCCATGAACTGCGTCCCCGAGTCGCTCACCATTTCCTCAGGATACCCGTGTCGCGCGAAAATTGACTCCATCCTACTAATCACTGCCGCCGATGTAATGCGATCCAAGCGTTCTAATTCCACGAAATGCGAGTAGTAGTCGACAACAAGCAGGTAACTACCGCCCTGCCAAAAAAAAATATCAGTTCCCACCTTCTGCCAAGGCAGCAAGGGCGTCGCCGTCGCGATCATCGGCTCCCGCAGCGGCACCCGAAACTGCTGACACGTCCTACAGTCGCCGACCAACTGTGCCAACTGCTGGCTCAGGCCAGGCCACCACACTGACTGCCGGGCCCTTGCCCTGCAGTGACCAATCCCCTGATGGCCTTCGTGCAATTTAGCCAAAATCTCCTTTCTTAAGCCGGCCGGCACAAAAATACGGTCATTCTTCAGGATCAACCCCCTCCACGCTGTCAGATAGCCCAGATCCCTCCAAAACACTCCCATCGACAGGGGCAAATGATGCTTCTCTGGCCAGCCTCCCTTGATGTATCCCATCAAAAGTCTACCCTCTTCATCCTCGGCGGTTCGCTTCCGGATCTGATCCAACCTTGCGCTTGACGCCGGAAACCCACTCGCTATGCTATCCACCTGGAACTCTGCTTCCCGTACAAGCTCTCCCATCCCCGTTGGCTTCTCCACCGGCGCACGCGACAATGTGTCCGCAATTATCAGCTGTCGCCCCGGCACGTGCGAAATGGTGTATCTGAACCACATCAACCTCATACGGAACCGCTGAATTCTCACCGGCATTGCGTCCAAACTCTTATTTCCTAATAGAGGCACCAACGGCTTATGGTCTGTGTGGATGTGAAAATCACGGCCTACTAAATATTTCGAAAACTTTTCGCAAGCCCAAGTAACCGCCAAAGCCTCTTTTTCGATTTGAGCATACCGTTGCTCTGTCTCTGACATCATTGAAGAGGCATAGGCGATCGGCCGCAAATCGCCGCCCTCCGCCCGCTGCAGCAATGCCGCCCCGAGCCCGAACGACGACGCATCCGCCGACACCACCACCCCTGCTCCTAAGTCGTAATGGGCTAGCTCCACGTCCCTCGACAACGCAGCCTTTATGCACTCGAACGCGTCCTGTTGCGGCTGACCCCAACTCCACATCACCTTTCGCTCGTCCCTCAACAACTCCGAAATTGGGTGAATCTTCTGCGACAGCTGGGGCACGAACTTGCCCAAATGATTCACCAATCCCATCAATCGTCGCACGCCCGACACCGAAGTTGGCGGCCCCATTCCCACAATCGCCGCCACCTTCTCCGGGTCCGGCCGCACTCCGTGTTCGCTGATGTAAACTCCGAGGAACCTAATGTCTCTCCTACAAAATTCGCACTTTTCTCGATTCAACTTCACCCCCGCCTCTCGCAACTTCTTCAAGACCACCGTCAACCGCTTATCATGTTCCATTCTAGTCCGGCCATGAACCAAGATGTCATCGATCTGACATTCGCACCCCTCACATCCCTCCAAAATTTCGTTCATACGCTGCTGGAAATATTCCGGTGCCGACGTTATACCGAACGGCAAGCGATTGAAACAAAACCGCCCAAACGGCGTAATAAACGTTGTCAACAAACGACTTCTCTCCGACAACATCACCTGCCAAAATCCGTGAAAAGCGTCCAATTTAGTGAAAAACTTTGACCCCGCCACCGACGCCAAAGTAGTGTCCACGTCGGGCATTACCGTCCTCAGCCTTCTCACGCCCTTATTCAGAGGTATCAAATCGACACAAATACGAATCCCCCTCTCTCCGTTCTTATCGGGCTTCCCCTTCTCAGCTGTAACCATTCCGGCGCACCACTCAGTCGGTCCCTCTACTCGGCTAATGATCCCCTGCTCAAGCATAATGTCCAACTGTTTCTTCACCCGGGGCAGCAATGGAATCGGAACACGTCTCGGCACTGAAATAGAAAATGGCACCGTATCAGGTTCTAACTCAATGTCATATTCCCCTTTCATCCGCCCGATCCCGTCGAACATCTCCGGATAATCCGTTAAATATCGTCGGTCTTCTTCCGTCACCTCCGACATACTCCCCGTAAACCGTATCAGACCCAACCTCTCACTAGCGTCCCGACTCAGCAGGGGCTCACTCAAATCGTCCACCACATAAATCCATTCCTGCACCGACAGCTTTCCGTACTGTATGTCCTCCAAGAACATGCCCACCACCGACATGCGATCCGCTCCTGCGTGAAACAATCCTCGGCCCGGTCGTTCCAACTGCCTCGGCCGCCAGCTACTCGTCGATGGAATCGCCGTCACGTCCGCCCCTGAATCTACCTTAAATCGTATTAACTGTTTATTAATTCGTACACCTACTCTCCATGGCGGCGACCGCTCTGGCCTGGCCGAAACACGCTCTGGTCCGGCCGAAACTCGTCCCAAAAACAGCGCCTCTTGCTGAAACAGCTCTCCCAGCTGACCTCCCTCGGCTTCGCGAATCTCATGCGTCGGCGCACTCCTACAAACGCGAGCATAATGGCCTCTTCCTCCGCATCTTCGACATTTGGCCTCCCTCGCTGGACACTCGCCTCGCTCGTGCCTTGGGAACCCACAATTGCGGCATCCAGGCCCCGGCGGCCGAACTCCCGAACTCGACTGACCGCCACTTGGCGCATTACCGGACCTCCGCTCCTGCTGCTCCCGACGGCCGAACTTCATCTCTCCCACCGTCAATATGTTCGGCTCTTCCGCACGAATAAAGCTCTGCTGGCCCTTAACCACCTCCTTCATCCGTGCCTTCTCGACCGCTGTCTCCAATGTCAATTTGCCGTCCAGCTGCAGTGTCTCGGATATTTTCGCGTCCAACAATCCCACGACGAACCGATCGCGCACCAACTCGTCCTTCAAACTGGCATAAGCGCACGTATCAATTAACGCATGCAGCGCCGTCACGAACGCGTCCACCGTCTCTCCAGGCTCTTGTTTCCTACGGTGAAATTTAGCACGTTCATAAATCACATTCCGCTTACCCACAAAATAGTCCTCGAATATTTTCTTCACATTGGCGTATTTCTTCTTCTCCGCCGCTGTCACGGTTGAAGCGGCCAAAATGTCCTCCGCTTCATCACCCAAGCAATAAATTAACGTCGTCACCTGCCTCAACTCAGTCGCCACATCCAACTCCGAAGATTCACGGTACCGTTCAAACCTTCGAATCCACTTTGGCCAACCCTCAGCGCATTTAAAATCAAAAGGCGTCGGCGGAACGAACTGAAACGACGCCGCCATCTTTGATTCTCGGCCCGCCGCCACGACACTGTTTCCAACCTCAATATCAATCCTTCACTCGTCAAAAACTCACACGTTCTTCCCACTGTCGCCTGCAATCCTACGCCACACCAAACTCTTGAAAAACCGTCCAAAAAACCACTTCTGGCACCATGTCGTGTGTCGTAATAAGGGAGCGATACGTGCCGTGTTAAGCTTTAATGAAAAGTCACTCCCACCACCGTGCACATGTGACCGCGCCCCCATCGCCCTCTAGTGGCGAACACCACAGTGTTTAACATAAATTGTATTTCAGCTTATTTATGTTTAATTTTGACTGTTATGTTGAAAATAAATTATATTTTAGATTCTTTATGTTTAATTTTGACTATTATGTTCCAAAATAAATTGTGTTTCAGCTCATTTCTGTTTTATTTTCACTATTACGTTCAAACTAAATTATATTTCAGTTTATTTATGCTTAATTTTGACTATTGACCGAAAGAATCGGGATCCGGCTTGGCACATTATAAAATAAAGAAGTTAAATTAATTAAATGAATAAATACAACAATAATACTTGCAAAAAATTTCCTAGATGATCCAAACAGCTCGTATAACCACCCTCTGCTACCACTTGTGTTTAAAATAAATTATACGTCAGTTTATTTATCTTTATTTTTTACTATTATGTTTTAAATAAATTATATTTCAGTGTATTTATGTTTAAAATAAATTATATTTCAGTGTATTTATGTTTAAAATAAATTATATTTCAGTGTATTTATGTTTAAAATAAATTATATTTCAGTGTATTTATGTTTAAAATAAATTATATTTATGTTTATTTATGTTTAATTTTGACTATTATGTTTAAAATAAATTATATTTCAGTTTATTTATGTTTAATCTTGACTATTATGTTTAAAATAAATTATATTTATGTTTATTTATGTTCAATTTTGACTATATTGTGTTTCAAATTAATCATATTTCAGTTTGATTGTGTTTCACTTTAATTATGTTTCACTTCACTTAATTCCAACTCAAAATTTTACTCTAATTATTTCTTTGTTTACAATATTACAAAAATCCCTTCCATTTTCTTTTCATCAATCCACCAATTAATTCCCTTACCAAACACTCCACTCTTACCTTCCAGTCAAGCAGGCAGCACAACTTCTCCCAACCCAAACATCCACCAACTAGACTACATTTACCACTTAAAAATCGGCCCCAAAAAAAAAACTGCCTGTGGCAGTTAGGACTAAGTGCACCTCTTCATGTCAACAGCTTTGGATGCTTGACCCTTCTCATGAAGCCCTTGGCAGAAAAGTATCCCCCTCTTCACTCAAGATGCGAGCATGGGGAGGATGTGATCTCACAACAGGTACCTCCGTCCCGTCCCGTCCTTCCTTCCTTCCTTCCATCGCCAAAGAGGGAGTTGGGGGGGGGGACTTTAGGGGAGGGCAAACGAGGGGAGAAAAGATTTGCTAAGGCCTTCACGGCCAGACGCTCGGCTGAACAGGAATTGCTGGCCCCGTTCGTGTGCTATGATCCGGTTTATTGCCGCGATCGCAGAATGTAATCGCCATTTTCTGCGCACCTCCTTTGGCTAATTGTGTCGCCTTGGTGGGATCGTTGTGCATGGCGCTTTGTGGCTCTGTCACCGCCGCCCTACGACTTGATCAACAACCCTGCCCTCTTCGCACCCGCCCTCTGTCTGCATATATAGAGCCGGGATCGAGGGGGGGACCACCGGGCTCCCCCCTGCCAAAAGCTGCTCGCTAGAGGCGCTGCTAGAGAGGAGGAGTGGATTGATCAAAGGCCGCCCACGAGGGACTGGCGGAAACACCCACTTTGAGCGCCCAATGGCGGGAATTGGTGGAGATTTCGTGTTTTTTGGGGGTTTTTGGATTGTGGTTTGGGTTGTTTGGGGAAAGGGTGAGGCTCGGGGCGTTGGCCAGGTGAGGGTACTTGAGTATTCACACCTGCACTGGGAATCCTCTCATCAGATGAGAGCTGGCAGGCGCTGTTCATCCATCAAGATCATGTCAAGCGTGGTTGGAAAAAGTAAACATTTGCAAACAGATGTTCGTGCAACTACATTTCCACTTAGTATCGACGGGTTTTAAGCCTCGTTTGGAGATTTTCGCACATATTTTGAAGATTGGGAAAAAGTATTTTTTTTTTTTTAATTTATTTTATTTGGGGTTGTAATTAGTTGGTGTTTGTTGGTGGAGATTAGAGGGAAGAGGATTAGAAGATGTAAATAGGGGGAGAAGGATTTTTGATGTTGACTTTAAGTTTAATGTGTGTTTGGAAGTTAATTTGGTTGTAGTTTTGAATGCAATCTTTTTAAATTGGATTAATGGGTGGATTTGAGTTAGTGTTGCGTAGGACGCTGTTAGAGTACGGGTCTCTAATGAAGCGCGGGGGGATTTAGAATGTGGGATTAGTGTGCGGGTTTCTGTTGTAACGCGGGGCGTTATAATAGTGAGTCGCGCACGAATGATAAAGTATTTCGGTGGAGATTGAGATGGGAAATGTGATGGTTATGGTTTTTTAAGGGAGGATTTGGGGAAATTTGGATTTTTTTTTGTGGGAAATTTTGTAAAATTTGAACTTTTTAGTGGGAAGTTTAGTAAAATTTGAATTTTTTAATGGAAAGTATAGCACAATTTGGATTTTTTTATCGAAAGTTTAGTAAAATTTGATATTTTTTAGTGAAAGTTTGGTAAAATTTGGATTTTTTAACGGAAAGTTTAGTAAAATTTGGATTTTTTAATGAAAAGTTTAGTACAATTTGGATTTTTTAATCAAAAGTTTAGTAAAATTTGATATTTTTTAGTGAAAGTTTGGTAAAATTTGGATTTTTTAATGGAAAGTTTAGTACAATTTGGATTTTTTAATCAAAAGTTTAGTAAAATTTGGATTTTTTAACGAAAAGTTTAGTAAAATTTGGATTTTTTAATGAAAAGTTTAGTACAATTTGAATATTTTAATGGAAAGTTATGTAAAATTTAAACTTTTTAATGGAAAATATAGTAAAATTTGGATTTTTTAATCGACAGCTTAGTAAAATTTTATATCTTTTGGTGAAAGTTTGGTAAAATTTAAAATTTTTAATGAAAAGTTTGACCAATTTGAATATTTTAATGGAAAGTTTAGTAAAAATTGATAGTTTAACAGAGAATTTGTGGAAAATTTCAATTTTATTGGAGAATTTGTGGAAAATTTCAATTTTATTGGAGAATTTGGAAAAAATTTGAATTTTTTAATGAATAATTTAGTACCGTAATTATAAATCGTTTAATAAAAAATTTAGTAATTATGAAAATTTAAACAAAAAAAATTTAGTAATTATCAAATTTTTAATGAAAAATTTAGTGATTATGATTTTTTTAAATGGAAAATTTAGCAAAATCTATATTTTTAATTGAAAAATTTGAATTTCCGACAAAAATTTGACTTATCCACACGAAATATTGATGAACTTATTCCCACTTATCTAACAGTTCATGCGCGGGTCTCCATTAGACCGCAAACCCCTACTTCACCGCGGGTATAGAATTCGTTTTGCCAATAGTGCGCGGGTGCACAAAAAATATCCAAACAAAAACCCCCAAAAGTTGCATTTTCTTATATCGTCAACAACATACACACCAACACCGTTAATTAACCAACACATTTTAAACTTCCCAAATTTACTTCTCCAAAACTCTATACTGCGATTTATTTTCATTTCTCCTAACTTCCAAATTAGTACATCGACACAAACCAGCACACAACCGTCGTCCGAAATGTCACCGATGTCAAAAAAGGAATGACTAAGCACGCTTTTGTCAACCGTGCTGTTTTGGATGGTCAGTGGCAAAGAATGACTATCAAAACAGCATTGAGATAATACCGGAAACGTGTGACATATCCATTCCTGCATGAAGTTTGTTTTCCTCATCTTCCTACACAAACCCCCGTTCTTGTTCCATCATGAGTCATGCATGGTCATCGATGAATAACTCCATTTTTCGTCGCTCCTCACGAACAAACACTCCCAAAACTCCCCACCAAAATTGATTTCAAACAAACTTTGCATTCTCCGTCAAAGAAAACCAAAAAATCGTTTCCTCGCTTATATATTAATCACATCCTTTCAAAACCCACGATAATGGCTACCCATAACGACCACAACTCATTCACACAGTTTGAATGTGTTAAAAAAAATAGTATACTCTTTTTTCAATACCCTAAACTTTTTATTTCCATTTCTGTATAATATAAATGTCCTTTTCTTCCATTCAACAGGCAATTTAAGCCGCTCCCAACACGCCCACAGCTCCGTACATTGTATACACGACACGGTTTGGTGGTGGAAAACCATTCAACTTGTATTAATTGCTCGTGCACAATTGATTGAGTAAAATATCGCCCCTATACATGAATACCAAATCATAACAGATGTGTATCTAGACTCATAAACTGCTTACTTGATCTAGAATGATAAGTTTCTCTCGCGGGAAAACTGGAACAGTCAAATAAGAGAAATAAACACACATAGATCAAATTGTTGTTGAGAAATTCTGATTTTTTAATAGACGAGTTTTGTTCGGACCCTCCTGATACAAATCATTGTGACAAGTAGCATCCAGACAGCTGCCATATACGTACTAAGAGGACAAGGCAGGTGGTGTTAAACCCATTTTTTATCCCATGAAAAGAAGCAAGGATTGTGTGGAAGAGATAGAAGAATTGCTCATTATATTGCAATGCAGCGCATTTTGGAATATGTTTTTGCGTGTACAGGGTGTTTGGAAAACTGTATGTATTGTTCAATTAAATTATTGATTGTTAGTTGTGGGTGGTGGTGTTTGGTAAATGTTTCTATGGTGCGGGTTTTTGCGTTATTTCGTTTGGTTTTTAGTTTTTGACGATCCGAGCTTTCGTTCTCGAGATATTTGCGATTTTGATCAATTTTTGTCCCGATTCACCAAGTTTGATTGCGGTAGTCATTCCGGAATTTCAGATTTTGCGGTACTTTTTGAATCTCTTCAGCAGTACTTTTGTGGATTTTTCAGATGTACTAGCACGAAATCGCGCGAGATTTTGCAAGATTTTGCAAGATTTTGTGAGATTTTGCTTCATTTTGTGAGATTTTGCTACATTTTGTGAGATTTTGCTACTTTTTGTGAAATTTTGCTATATTTTGTGAGATTTTGCTACATTTTGTGAGATTTTGCTACATTTTGTGAAATTTTGCTACTTTTTGTGAAATTTTGCTATATTTTGTGAGATTTTGCTATATTTTGTGAGATTTTGCTACATTTTGCTATATTTTGTGAGATTTTGTTACATTTTGCTACATTTTGTGAGATTCTGCTACCTTATGTGAGATTTTGCTATATTTTGTGAGATTTTACGTAAAATAGGTAAAGTACCAAAAAAGTGGTACACAGATGCGGTACTTTTTGCAATCAAACTTGGCGAATCAAGACAAAAATCGATCAAAAACGCAAATATCTCGAGAACAAACGCTCGGATCGTCAAAAACTAAACACCAAACGAAAGAACAAAAAAACCTGCACCAGAAACGTTAATTAAACAAACACTGCCCGCAACTAAAACTAAAACACATTTCATTCAACAGTGTACACACATTTATTCAAAACACCCTCAACAACCCTCCTTGTACCATCGACCCACCATTTGCCCCACCAACTAAAATAAAATTGCGATTAAAAATCACCAACAAATCATCACCGCAAATAATCCACCCAAAGACTTCGACCACAAAGAGATTACCCAACGAAGTCCTCACCTCACAAAGTCAACTCCATTTCATATTTCTCCTCAATGAACCCAAAATCTCACCTAACCTAAGCAGCTTAACAACATAAACCTACGAAAAAAACTCCATCTCTACTTACATTTACTACAACCACTTACAAACCATTTAAATCCATTTTATTCAAATCTCTTCCGCTTTTACAATATTTAAAAACTCCAAAAACCCAAAAAAAGACAAGGCACATATTAATTTCTCATCATTTATTAAAAATATACAAATCTATTGCACACCCATCAGTCCTCACCACCACCTCGCCTGATGGATCAACGGATGTGCGTAATTGGGAACCACATTGAGTCCATACATGCCGCCAACCAACGTACACGCCGAAGGTAAACACGAGTTCAAATTAGAAACACCACTTAAACCGGGCATCGGGAGACTCAAAGCTCCCGCATTGTTCAGACCGAGAGCTTTAAATCCGTTCATTTGTTGTTCGTGGCTCATTTTAAACATGTCGGCGGGCTGGCACGGCTTGCCGTTGCGCACGAGCACGGGTATGGGGACGTGTCGGGGCGGCGGAACCGCGTTCAGGTCCATCACTTTGTCGTGCCGCGACCGTTTCGTCTTGTATCGGTGGTTCTGGAACCAGATTTTCACCTGGGTGGGCGTCAGACGGATGATGCTCGCCAAGTGTTCTCTTTCCGGCGCCGACAAGTAGCGCTGTTGTCGGAAGCGCCTCTCGAGTTCGTAGGTTTGCGCTTTGGAGAATAGGACGCGTCGTTTGCGCTTCTTCGCGCCGTTCGCGTCGTCCGTCTTGGAGTTGCAGTCCTCGGTGTCGGACGCTTCCTGGTCGGAGTTGTCGGGCGAGTCGGTGTTGCGGTCGGCGGACGGCGACGACGGGCGTAGATGGGGCGACGAACTCGGCTCGGAAACGGGCGCCGATGTCGAGTCGGGGCTGAGTCGACTGGGTGTTTGATTCTCTTGTTTCAGGGTCGCTTGTTGCAGCAAACTGTTGTTGGTCGGGACGGACGGCAGAGCTTTATGGGGGAAAAAGGAGATTAGAATTTCAAGTATTTCGCAGTTGTTTGTTATGGTGTTATCGAAGGTGGTTTATTGATCGTTGGAAGACCGTTAATGCGTTGTTGTGGCATGTTGGTCGATTTTGTGCGAATCTGTACTTTGGGATTTGTTTATTGCACACCAACAAAGCTCATTTGGAGAAAAAGTAATTAAGTCGTAAGCAATTGTTATTCAAAAAGTGTTTAATTGCAGTGAATTGGTGTTCAATTTCGTTCAGAAGTCGATCAATTGCGTACTAAAAGTTCTTAATTGAATTCAGAAAGTTCTCAATTGCATTCAGAAAGTTGTCAATTGCATTCAAAAAGTTCTCTATTGCCTACAGAAAGTTCTCAATTGCATACAAAGTTTTCAATTGCCATTCAGAGAGTTTTCAAACATATACAAGAATGCTCAATTCAACTTTTAGTTGCACTTTTTAATGCTAAATTGAACTTATTAGTGCGTAGTTACACTCTTTACTGCCTATACTTGCATTTTTTAATGCGAAATTAAACTTTTTAATGCGAAATTAATACTTTTTAATGCGAAATTAGACTTTTTAATGCGAAATTAGACTTTTTAATGCGAAATTAGACTTTTTAATGCGAAATTAGACTTTTTAATGCGAAATTAGACTTTTTAATGCGAAATTAGACTTTTTAATGCGAAATGAGACTTCTTAATGTTAGAAATTGAACTTTTAAAGGCTAAATTCGACTCTTGAATGCTAAATTAAACTTTTGAATACTTAATTGGACTTTTGAATACTTAATTGGACTTTTCTAATGCTAAATTGGATTTTTCTAATGCTAAATTGGACTTCTTAGTGCCGACACTTGCAATTTTGAATGCTAAATTAGACTTTTTAATGCTAAATTAGACGTTTTTTATCAAATTGGACGTTTTTAATCAAATTGGACGTTTTTAATCAAATTGGACGTTTTTAATCAAATTGGACGTTTTTAATCAAATTGCTAAATTAGACTTTTGAATGTAATAAATTTGACTTTTGAATGCTAAATTCGACTCTTGAATGCTAAATTGGACTTTTGAATGCTAAATTTGACTTTTAAATGCTAAATTTGACTTTTGAATACTTGATTGGACTTTTCTAATACTAAATTAGACTTTATAATGCTAAATTAACCTTTATAATGCTAAATTGGACTTTTCGAATACTAAATTGGACTTTTTATTGCTAAATTGGACTTTTTTATTGCTAAATTGGACGTTTTTAATCCCAAATTGGACCTTTTAATCCAAAATTGGACTTCATCGTGCTTTGTTGCATTCTTTAGTGCCTACTTGCGCTTTTAAATGCTACATTAAACTTTTTAATTCTCGGTTGAACTTCCTAGACTTATCATTCAACTTTTTAATATCATAAATTGGAGCTTTTAATATTCTAAATTTAAGTTTTAACGCTAAGTTGGCACACTTCTTATTCTTAATGCTTAATTGCACTCATTTGTGCTTAGTTACACTTATTAGCGACTTCCTGCACATTTTAATGCTAAATTAGGCTGTTTAATGTCAAATTAGACCGTTTAAGCATCGAAATTAAACTTTTTAATGCCAAATTTGATTTTTTTTTCATCCTCAATTGCACTTTTTCGTTATCAATCGCACAATTTCAGTCGAACAACAAACTCCATCATTGCAAAATCACACTTAAAAAGCACGAAAACTAACCGATGAAACCTCGCAAAAAAAAACACCAAAAGCCTAACCAAAATCATCACAATATCGCCATTTACATTATTCCAACGAGTTTTCACCCGCTTCAATCAACGAAATCCGTGCAATCAACCAACCCAAAGTCTCACAAACCGATTTCCGCAATCAAAAAACACGACACAAACCACGCACACTCCCCAAACCCCCAAAACCCAATCAAAAAACCCCCAAACCCCTCCAACAACTTGCAAAACAACCATCACAAACCCCCACAAACCACAAAAAACAAAAAAAAAAAACAACCAAAACTTACTTGAAAAATACCCGAACGAGTCGGCCGTCGGCACCCATCGCCCGTAGCCGCTTTCCGCTCCACAAAACGCCGGATGGAACGTCGCCCCACCGCCGCCGTCGATCGATAAAACTCCGCGGGACACCGCACGCACACTCGCATCCTCGCTCCTCCCGCACAAACTTTTCACGTCGCCCTCGTGCAAATCGAGAATATCTTTGACGGAAAAACTGCTCGTCTTATTCCCGGACATGTCGCAAGAGCCGCGTACCACGTGCCAATCCCGATCCGGGATGTTTGCGATCGGTTCAGCTCCGCGCGCGAGGCGAGTACGAGTCGCGAGTGCCGACTCCATTGGTCAGCGTGCGGTGGGGCGCCGCCAGACGATTGGTCGGCAAGGTAGGCGCTTCCCCGCCCATCGTGGAGGGTGAGTTGTTGCGAGTGTTATGTGCGAATGTAAAGCGCGGCTTGACATCGACTGTTGACATGTACAATTGACCCGATGCCAGCTGCTTCGACCGCGTTTTGCAAATGTGGCTTTGTTCTTACCGCGCTATCAGTCTGGCTCGCGTGCGACCTATCGAGTGTGTTTTGTGTGTGGTGTCACTGGTGTGCTATCCCTTTTTCCCATGTGGATGATGGGGTGCTGGGGTGGGGGGGTTTTGGATTGATTTTGGTAATCCCGACTTGTAATGCGCGAGATGTGAGGTTGCTGGTTGTTATGAATTTATTGACGGGTTGGGTTTGATCGCCCACTTGATGGTGGAGTGGGTTGTGATGTGACGGAGTTAGAGCGACACGTGGAGTTGCGCGGAGTTTGTTTGGGTTTTGGGTGCGGGGAGGAATTAAAGGGGGATTGTTTGGTATTTTTTTTTTGGTTATCTGCTGGTGTCTGTTTATTGTATTTCTATAGGCTGTGTATGAAATATATATTGTTTATGTTTAGAATAGAGATTATTAGTTTTTTCCGTAGTTAATGAAGAAATTATCAGTTTTTTTTCAATAGTTTATGAAGAAATTGTCAGTTTTTCAATAGTTTACGAAGAAATTATCAGTTTCTTCAATAGTTTATGAAAAAATTGTCAGTTTTTATCAATAGTTTATGAAGAAATTGTCAGTTTTTCAATAGTTTATGAAGAATTTATCAGTTTTTCGATAGTTTATGAAAAAATTGTCAGTTTTTATCAATAGTTTATGAAGAAATTGTCAGTTTTTATCAATAGTTTATGAAGAAATTGTCAGTTTTTCAATAGTTTATGAAGAATTTATCAGTTTTTCGATAGTTTATGGAGAAATTATCAATTTTCCATTATATTTAATGCCGGAATTCTCAAATTTCAATTTTACTTAGTAGAATTTTATTTTAATTTTCTACATTTAATGAAGAAATTATAGATTTTCCATTACATTTAATGCATAAATTCTCAATTCCAAATTTTCCATTTTATTTAATGGAGGAAGTCTTATAGTTTTTCTATATTTAAGGCAGAAATATTTCTACATTTTGTACAAAACATCTGGATTTGTTCCAGACTTAGTGGAAAAATTCTTAATAATTCCAGATTAAATGCAAGAATTCTCAATCTTCTTATTACATATAAGAGAGTAATTCATAATTTAACCATAACTAATTCACAAATTCTCATTTTTTGAATGAAACTTGGGTAGAAGGTTTCTAGCATCGTTTTCTCACAGTAGTTTCCAAACTTTCAGATGCCTAGCTCCTGCGGTTTTTGTGCTACGACAACTTTCGTCTTCAAAGTTCATATCTCAAAATCCATCGTTCTCATTTCGATAAAACTTGCTTTGGGGATTTAATTCACAAATCCTCAATTTTTCCATATTTAATGCACAAATTCTCATTTTTTCCATATTTAATGCAGATATTCTCATTTTTTCAACATTTAATGCAGAATTTCTCATTTTTTCCACATTTAATGCACAAATTTTCAATTTTTTCCATATTTAATGCAGATATTCTCATTTTTTCCACATTTAATGCAGAAATTCTCACTTTTTCCAAATCTAATTCATAAATTCTGCATTTTTCCATATTTAATGCACCAATTCCCAATTTTCCCGTCACATTTAACACAAAAATTCCTACCTTCTTCTATTTAATGCACAAATACTTCAATTCTAAACTCAAAACACATAAAACCCCCAAAAAACCCCGATTTACAAACCGTCAACCTTATTTAATTTCAACAACAAATTAATTTCCACACAAACAAACAACCCCAACCAACCAAAAAAAAAACCTTCAAAAATTACATCACACATTCCTCAAACCAGCACCTCGAGACTTGACATCTATCTTATTCCTCCACTTTTAATGCCTTATTCCTTTTGTACGTGCTTTTCCTTCCCTTTTTTTCCTACACTCAAGTATATGCCTCTACACCGCGACACTCAAACTCAAGTAGGATTTATGACTGGGATTAGGCTTTGGAGGGGCCATAGAAAACAAATCACGACCAAACAAAAACATCCACAACCGTGACATGTCCAAAAATAAAAAAAATAAAATTTAAATCAATTAAAACATTTCATTCCAGAGTATATATCCAGACTCACACACGAGACCTCAAACGTTTTGCATCACTGAACTCCGTATGTCAGTCAGACTTTTCTTGCCGAGGGAGAATTACAAAAGAGACGAGCGTTTTGCAGGAATCACGAACCAGAGGAAAGCACAGATCGTCCACATTGTACTATGGAATGTCGAGGAAATTTCAATTGATCAAAAGAAAGAGAGAAAATTCCGGGTTGGCATCTTCGTTATTTGATGCGATGAGAGAAATGTGATTGTCGTATGCGGGGTTAGCGGAGGGTGGAAATATGAAAAACTTGTCTTTTTGCTCGTTTTATCGGTGTTTTTTTTTTTTTTTTTTTTTTTTTTTTTTTTTTTCGTGTGTGTAGTTTAGTGTAGTTGGAATTACTGGTTGAAATTACAAATCGCCACTTTTGTGTGTCAAAAGAGGCCGGCTTACAGCCGAAAAGGTGAAGTATAAAACGGGTCTATTGTGCACTGCGCCCATTCAAGGTGTTTCCGCTAATCCTGGCTAATACTGTTTGAAATGTTTTTGGGGGGAAATGAAAGGAAAAAAGGAAATTTGTGGGTTTTAAGTGAAATGATTGTATTTTTTTTTTTTTTTTTTGGTTATTTGTTTGTGCGGTGGAAGTTTTGTTTTTGGTGATTTGTTTTAGAGTTTTTGTTTTTGTTTTGTGTGGAATTAAGTGGATTGTGAAATATTTAGTTTTATTGCCACTTGTTTTTTGTTGATTTTTTATAAATTCACACGTATTTATTATTGATTTGTCATGAATTCCAATTTATTTTTCATCAATTCCCACTTAATTTTTTTAATTTTTTATCAATTCCCACCTATTTTTCGCAATTTTTCGTAATTTTTTCGTAGATTCGCACCTGTTTTTCGTTATTTTTCATCAATTCCCAATTATTTTTCATCAATTTCCAATTATTTTTCATCAATTCCCAATTATTTTTCATCAATTCCCAACTATTTTTCGTAATTTCTCGTAAGTTTTCATAAATTCCCACCTATTTTCCATACTTTTTCATCAATTCCCACTTATTTTTCTTAATTGTTTTTATAAATTCTCACCTGTTTATCGTAATTTTTCATAAATTCCCAAATATTTTTGTAATTTTTCATAAATTTCCAAATATTTTTCCTACTTTGCTATAGAAACTCCCAACGATATTTTTCGTAATTTTCTACAAATTCTCAACGATATTTTTCGTAATTTTCTACAATTCCAAACTATTTCTCGTAATTTTTCATAAAATCCCACACATTTTCCACAATTTCTCTTAATTTTTCGTATAATCCCAACTATTTTTCCCAATTTCTCCTAATTTTTCATAAATTCCCAACTATTTTTCTCTATTTCTCACACATTCCCACCAAAATTTCCTATAATTCTTCCTAAAAATTCCCATACCCATTTTCCCTAAATTTCCAAAATCCCCCAACTCTCCCAAAAATCCTTCAAAACCCCCCAATTTACCCTAATTTCCCACAAATTCCATATCACATCAAAAAAATCCATCAATCCACAAACCTCACTCATCCCCCCACTATTCACTCCCAACAACCAGCCTGGGACAACCGTCTTTCCTCCAGGACCTCCACTACCCCCTCTACCCCCTTCTCACACCTGCAACAAACCAAAAACACCTCCAACCACTAAACCAATCCCAAATCCACACAAAACCACACCAAACACCCCAAAAAACACCAAAAAACACCAAAAAACACCAAAAAACACCAAAAAACACCAAAAAACACCAAAAAAGCAAACAAATCCAAATAAATCAACAATTAAATCGCAAGAAAATCCACCACCAACACCCAAAACGTCGCGCACTCAGTCGCACTCAAAGGAATGCCCTTTACAACTTAAAGTACGCCCTGGTTTCCCATCCATAGGCCTCTCTCTTCTTCTCTTTTGCTCTCAGACCAGAATAAAAGCATCTACTACGTCAAACGTCATTTTCTCCATACCCTCTTACCGCCTTCACCCCCCGCTGTGTGCTGGCGACAAGCAGGCTGGGGCGACCGTCCACCGACACCCCCATACCCCTTTCTCGCACCTGCAACAACCCACGGCTCAAATGCCACATTCCTGCTAGTTAACAGGTGAAAACACAGGTGTGTGTTACTTGTCTCTGTGTGCAAGCACGAACAGGAAGTACCAAATACTCCAAAATTCGAATTTATTCGTATTTCCGACTTAAAGATTGGATTGTAACTGATTAATTAATTAATTTTGTTGGTTTTTGTGGGCGGAAATTTATTTATTTATTTATTTTTATTGTGATTGGTTGTGGAAAAAGTAGCCGGAGAGAGGTATGATACTCTTGAGCACAGCAGGACGAAATTCAAAGTGAATGGCTTGGCCAGGTGCAGTGTTTAAGACCACCTAGCAAGCTTAGTTCCATGCTAAAAATCTCACACCTGTGACCCTTGTGCTTTTCAAACACGGGCTTTGTCAGTGTGGTGACCGAATTCAACTTGTCATCGAGTAATTGTCAATCAAGTCGGGGAGATGAAAATTTTTTCGTCACCGATCAATTACTCGTTTAATAAGTGTTTCGTATTTTGCAGGCATTAAATTTATTGGTTAATTTTTAGAAAAAAATATTTTTTGGACGATAAGATATGTTGGACCAAAAGGATTTTTTTAAATAAAAATTTTATTTTTTCAAAAATTTCTTAAATTTTTATTTTTGATTATTATTTTCGTAATTCCTCGATTTATTTTCACGGGTTTCGCTGAATTAATTTTTTTGGATTCCCCGATTTGCCACTTGTCGTACAGAAGTTCGGACTATAAGACGCTCTCCGAACTAGGGTGTCGGTGAGAAATCACGGTACAGGAAACCGGGAAATTTGAAAAAAACGGTTCCGTCAAAAATTCGTTGCTGAAACGTTATTTGCATCATCGAAACGTTACATTTTGTTAATGAAAATGGCCATTTTTGATGAAAAACAGCCAGTTTTGCGGAAAAACGGCCATTCTTGACGAAAAACGGCCATTTTTCACAGAAAATGGCCTTTTTTAGCATGAAAAATGGCTATAAATGGCTAAAGACGGCCATTTTTGACGGAAAATAACCATTTTTCACAGAAAATGGCCATTTTTACCATAAAAAATGGCTATAAATGGCTAAAGACGGCCATTTTTGACGAAAAATGGCCATTTTTCACAGAAAATGGCCATTTTTACCATAAAAAATGGCTATAAATGGCTAAAGATGGCCATTTTTGACGGAATATGGTCATTTTTTGCCATTTTTCGTCGCCTTTAGCGCGATTTTTTTTAGTCCCGGGAGTACTGACTTCCCGGGACCGGGAGTACCGGCCATTTTGGTACCGGGAACCGGGAATTCCAAAAAGGCAAGAAAACAGAAACCCTACTCTGAACTATTAGCCGCACCCCAATTTTTGGTCAACTTTTCAAAGTAAAAAAGTGCCGAAACTATACAACGTGTACAAATTTTCTCCGAAAAGTCGACGACTGTTCGCACCAAAGAGTACTGGTTCACACTTCAACCTAAATAAAATATACGTTGGCAGTTCTGGTTGTGGCATTTGAAGGAAGTGCACGAAGAGATTGTTTCCTGTTTGGCAATTTTGTATCGCTAATGGGTGTCTCAGTTTTTCATTTCCAAAATCTGGTTACCCTGGCATTTAATGAGATGTGACCTTGCAAGTTCATTAGAATAACATTTGTAGTTGTTTTGAGTAGGCCATGACGTGGCCTCATATTATTGGTGCGTGCTCAGCACGATCTTATTTAAATGCAACATGTTGACAACGTCTTTTTATGTTTTCAATATAGTTTTAAGTTATAACTCTGCATTTTTAAAAGTGTTAAATATGAATTCCGTTCATTTTTTCATGTAGTTTTAGTGGAAAAAATTGTTAATTGACCAAATTCACTCAAAAACACACAAACTCGAAGTTTTTAAAACGTTCCGTTTGTCAGATTCGCCTTAAACCCTCAAACAATAACATTGTAGTGTCGCCATCTCTTATTCTGCAAAGCAACTATTTCTTCTCGGAGGAGTTTCAGATTTCATGATTCTAGTTCACTTTTCAATTCACAACTGAACTAGAAAAATGAAAGCACACAGCATGACAAGAATAGACAGCCGTGTTCCTTAAATTCTATCACATTATTCGTAATGAGAGATACTATACCACAATTTACCACTTTATCGGTCTATCATCTCAATAATAAATTTTGATCTTGAATTTGATTCTAATTTGTCACAAACCCAATAATTGAGTCCGTGATCGAACACTTTCCCTCCATCAATCACGAGCCCTGGTTTTAGACACACCGACTCGGATCCACCGAGATCCACTCCCAGAAAACTGAACACGCACTTACGTCATCAACCCTCAATTTTCATTTACAAAACATCACGTACGAAAATCGAGAACCAAACGCAAAAACAACACAACAAACACATCCATCCAAAATTAAAAATGGATAAATTTTTACACCTCAAATTATCAAAAAAAAATTAATTTAATTTAAAAAAAAAAAACCAACCGACCTTTTCGTTTCCACTCGAATTAAGGAACAGCATCACAACAAAAATGGCGGCCACCAGTCGTCCCAAATTATTTTCACAACTCACGGACATTTAGAACATTCGATCTGAAAATCCAGAAAACAAACACATCAAAATGGCTTTCCGACATTGCGTAAAAAAAATCTACCAGCATCAACTGACCCAAATACGAGCGACGAGCGGCCCCGGCAGCGGCAGCGGCAGCAGACGTTTCGAAGAGCCGCAATACTCGCCGCTCTACCACGTCGAGAACCCCGACGAAGATATCCCCCCCGAACTAGACCGTTACGCCGACGTACCCGAAGACAAATACCGATTCCGTCGTCGCAAGGAGGGATTTCCGGTAGAATGGATCACCTTCATGACCCAACCGATCGATCTGAGCCCGCGATCGGTAAAAAATTGGTTCTACCGTACGGCGCACGAAAATACCGTAAAAGCGCAAAGGCAAATCACGAAAAATTGATGTAAATTGATGTGGAATATTAATTTTTTTTTTTTTTTCTCCAGCAATGTGAAAGAGAGGCGGATTTTGTACGGAATCGAGTTGGGAGCAGCGGTGTTTATGTTGGAGTTGAACGGGTCGATTCGGTTTAAGAATAATTCGATGTGGACGAAGTTGACCGATGCGGACAGGAAAAAGGGAAATTTGCCTTTGATGCCTTTGCGTGGGACGTTGGTGGAGGAAGTCGACGCGTCGGACACGCCGTTGCTGTACGAGGGGCTGGAGAATTTGTGTAAAAGCTCGAGTTTGAATTAAGATATTTGCACGGAATTAATCGATTTTAGTGAGGCGTTGATTTTTTTAGTCGGAAATTCGACCACAAATTCGATTATTTGCGTGAAATGACATTTTTTTGTCACGAAAAAACCGCTCGAATCGATTAAAACGTGAATTTATTCGATTTTTTTTGAGAAAAACTAATTTTTCCCGCTTAATAAATCGATTTGACGGTCATTTTGAGGTAAAAATTCAATTTTTATTCAGAAATTCAACCACAAATTCGATTATTTGCGTGAAATGACATTTTTTTGTCACGAAATGGCTGCTCGAATCGATTAAAACGTGAATTTATTCGATTTTTTTGAGAAAAGGTAATTTTTCCCGCTTAATAAATCGATTTGACGGTCATTTTGAGATAAAAATTGAATTTTTACAAGAAATTCAACCACAAATTCGATTATTTGCGTGAAATAACACTTTTTCTTGGCACAAACTGGCTGCCCGAATCGATTAAAACGTGAATTCATTCGATTTTTTTGAGAAAAGGTAATTTTTCCCGCTTAATAAATCGATTTGACGGTTATTTTGAGGTAAAAATTGAATTTTTACAAGAAATTCAACCACAAATTCGATTATTTGCGTGAAATAACACTTTTTTGGCCACAAAATGGCTGCCCGAAACGATCCAAACGTAAACTCATTCGATTTCATTGAGAAAAACCAAAGTTACCCGCGTAATAAATCGATTTGACGGTCATTTTGAGGTAAAAATTGAATTTTTACAAGAAATTCAACCACAAATTCGATTATTTGCGAGAAATAACACTTTTATGGCCACAAAATGGCTGCCCGAAACGATCCAAACGTAAACTCATTCGATTTCATTGCGAAAAACTAAAGTTACCCACGTAATAAATCGATTTGGCGGTCATTTTGAGTCCACAATTAAATTTTTATTCGCAAATTCCTCTTTTTTCAGCGATAAAATAACAATTCACGACAAATTGCTTGCAAAACCGTCCAAAAACCTAAACTAACATTGATTACCACTTATTTCAGGTGGTCTTCGAGGTCTGCAGACGCTAATTTTAAACAACTGCCCCTACATCGACGATTGGTGCTTGGACAAACTAAGTGGGAGAATGCGGAACACTTTAAAGAACCTCACAATCATCAATTGTCCACAAGTAACCGAAAGAGGCCTCACGGTCCTTTCTCGGTTAAAGTGAGTCATAAATTAATTATATAATTAATAAATTAATTTAATTAATTTCAATATTATTTTTTAAGGCAACTGGAAACACTTCATTTGAATAATCTGATCGGAGTGAGTCATCCGGGTCTCGTGGCAATCCTACTGGAAGAAGCGATGCCGCGGTGCAGAGTGGACGGGATCGATTTGATGACGGGAGAATTTGTCAAGGAGGAGAGTTTGCCGGGGTCCGAGAAGAAAGTGGTGAAGAAATTGGGGGTTGCGTTTGTTAAGGATTTGAAACTGAAGTAATGGTGATAGGATGTGGATGTGTTGATAGTTGTAAATAAAGTTTAATAAATTAAAAGAAAAATTGTTTAGTATGAAAAGAAAGAGATGCACGTGTTGTGGGAGTTTGTTTCTTGTTTTTGTGTGATGAAAACTGCATTTTTGGACACGAGGATTCAGTTTTATGTGCAAAAATAGGATTTATCTATCTAAAAAGTGCGTTTTTGCATCTGAAAAAATTTTTTTTTGTCTAAAAAATGCATTTAAGTATTTTTTAGTCTTAAAAATGGATTTTTTCACTAGATTGCAGTTTTTTGTGTTAAAACTGAATTTTTGCACATAAAAATGGATTTTTGATGTTAAAAATTGAATTTTTGTACAAATCTGCAGTTTTTCTATAAAAATGCAATTTGAAAATTGATTAAATTTTGTGTTTTAAACTTCAAAGTTGGTCGAATTAAGTGGTTTACACTTCATAAATGAAGATATTTAGTCTTTCAAAAGTGAAAATTGAGTGGATGAGTGTTTTAATCGTGAATATTTGGTGAATTTGGTGTTTTTTCTTCAAAAGTGGTTGAATTTGATGTTTCAAAACTCAATCAGTTGACTTTGATGTGTTAAATTTAACAAATATGTGATAAAATTCATCTTTGCAGCTGCTAAGTGAGTTTTCACTAGCTGCATTCAAAAACTAAAATATTTTGTGTTTTACGTCAATTTTAAACCAAAAATGACATCATTTCCTGCTTAAACCCATGTTAAAACTTAAAATACACTTAAACTAAAATTGTTATTTTAATTTTTGAATGCAGCTACTGCTAGGGTTGTTCCAAAACCGCACTGCGGTTTTTATAAAAAACCGCAACACGGTTAATCGCAAACCGCAAATCTGCAAATTTCATTTTACTATATGAAACAAAAAAAATTTAATTTTAATTTTTTTTTCTTTTTGAATTTTGGAGTTTTTTTTCGAAATTCGAAGGATTTTTGGGATTCTTGTAATTTTTAGTGTTTATTACTTATTCAGGTGAACTTTGGAATTTTTATTGCTTATTTCCATGATTTCTGCATTTTTTATTGCTTAATTTTTGGACTTTTTCCGCTTTTTTGTGATTATGCGATTGTTTGCGGTTATGCGATGTCCCGCATGCAATGCGACTTTTTACGAAAACCGCACCGCACTCGCCAAAAAAATAACCGCACAACCCCATTCACTGTGCTGCAATTTTCGTGCCTTATCTACCGGGATTAAGTCACAAAACTTTATTCAAGCCACAAAAACAACGAACAAACATCAATTAACTTCAAAAGAAAATAACCCACCGGTACTTGCTAACTAAAACGCGCAATTCCCCGACGTCGTACTCGGCGACTTGCTCACCGATCTCGACCTAGCACCGACCGGCGACTCACTCGGCGACCTGCTCACCGATCTCGATCCCCAACCGCCCGGCGACCCCAACGGACTTCTGCTACGACTGCGAGATCTCGACCGCGACCGACTACGTCTTCTATCTTCAACCAATCGTATTTTCTCATCACCCAATTCCGTCCCGTCACACTTTTCAATCGCCTTCCTCATATCCTCTTCCGTCGCGAAATCAACGAGTCCTTCGTTCGCTTTCTCTCGATGCGCATCGACGTAAGTCACGTCTGCCACGCGTGCCATGTGGCAGTAAAGTTCCTGCCAGGTGACGCTCCTCGGCAGGTTCTGCACGATTAATCTGAACTCGGTCCTTAACGACAGATCGTTCTTCGACAACCGATTGCGTCTGGGATATCTGCGCGCGTATTCCACCGTCGCTCGTCGTCCTTGCAAAAGCGTCCCGTTTAATTCTCGAATCGCGAGATTCGCTTCGCGTCTGTCTTCGAACTCCACGAATCCGAATCCGCGGCCATATTTCACGTCAATTGCGCGGATTGATTCGTATCCCCAGAAAAAGTGCTTGAAATGCACACGTTCTACGTTATCCATTACACCGCCAACGTAAAGACTGTCGCGCTCAACTCTAACTGTCGCTAACTCGTGGTATGAGTCACTCTCTAATCTCGCAATACCGCTTTACTCAAGCGGTTACCCAAATAATGTGAAACGGCAAACAATGTAAAATGGTAAATATAATAAATGTATTTATTATATGGGAATTTACAGGTAAAAGGAATAAAATATGTAAGGGAATAAAGGTAAAAGGTTGGGGATGTGTGAAGTTGTCGGGAAACTGGTCGAGGTCGTCCTTTGTTGACGCTCTGGATCCAAGATGGCGTCCGCGTGGTAACGTGGTGTCGTCTTGGGCCGGCGTGGCAATGAATGGCGTCCTCGTCTCACGTTTCTTGTTCGGTCCTTCGGGCTCACGCTGGTCGGGCGCGAGTGAATGCCTAAAAGGTCTTACTTCTGGTCTGTTGTCTAGGTTTAGGGTTTTTTGTAGGTGTCCGGCGATCACACAGCGGCGGACTCTTCTGGCTCCCGGCGATCACACAGCGGCGGGAACGCTCGTCGTGGTTTTTACTGCAGTTTAGGCTTGTGCGACCGTTTGTCTGCACAACTCGCTAAACTGGAGTGGTTTTTGCTGTTTCTAGCGGGTGTGCTAAAACAGCGCGGTAATCTTATCACGCAGGTTACTCTGCGGAGGTTAACACGAATCAAATGTACTCACGAAGAATATATCCTTTGTCCCTGGTCACTCCTAGTGCTTGACTTAGGCCTGATCGGTAGGACGGTAGATTTCTCGTGTGTTTCTTGTTTGATGGTTGTGTTGGTTCTGCCCGCTCAGTGCAAGGCACATTCCTTTGCACAAAGCGGGGTTGACAGGTGACCAGAATCACCCGATGGTGGGGTGGACGAGCCATCCCCACTCCCTCAGGGCAGACGCCTGTCCATTGACTAGATGTCAATGCACTGAGGGAAGGGAGACGCGCTTGCGGCTCCCCTTACACCCGAAACGAGGTCACGAGAGAAACTCTTCGTTGACCCCGGTCCAGTCGGGTCACAACACTTCCCCCTCCGAGCTCAGACCGTGGGGCTGAGCGATCACTTCTTTCCTGAGGGACCCGACACTGAGTCCGTCACCTGGGCGTAACTCACTCCAGGGACAGGCGGTTGAGTGCCGGGTGGCGCGGGTAGATCGCCTACTAGCGCCGAGGACCGATCTCGGGGGTCCTCATGCTCCGTAATGAAGCATAATGCATGGCCGTCAACTGGCTCATGCGGGGCACGCGTCCTCTTGTGTAACCAAACGCTCGGGATGTAGGCGGAGAAGCCGGTGTTCGTATGCCGGATGGCATTGGCTTCCGCTGGCGTCACTGGCGCACGGTGGGCTCTCAGCAACCTCTGGTGGAAGATGAGGTCTTTAGTCTTCCGGATCTGGTTGTGAAGCCAGATGAAGACCGATTTGCCTTTGTCCCGCTGCGCGAGGATAAACCTCCTGGTCGCCGTCGTCATCGAAAGATGGGGAAATTCTTCGATGATTCGCCCGTAATAATCTGGTGGAGGCGGTGCCGGCTGCGGCTTCTGGGTGGCCGCGGGAATCACGGCTTGTGTCGTTGTCGCCGCTTGGGCCGGTGGAGTCACGGGCGGGGTCGGCTTCGTTCGCTCGACGGACTTGACGGGTGGTGTTCGGCACAGCAAGCGCTTTGGTCTACCCGCCACTTCGAACAGGGCGGGTCCTTGCGGGGATATCTCCGCAGGCATCGGTGGCGGAATCGGAACTCCGCTCGTCGGCGAGATCATCATCTCCACATCCTCTGCCGATTCTTCCGTCTGGATGGTCATGGCGCGTAGTTGTTGGGTAGGCGCCGCCGTCCAGGTGGCGGAGGTGTAACGAAACGCCGTGCTTCGCAACTTGTACCCCTCAAATTCGGGGTTTACCACATCCCTGGTTAGCTCGTACCGAGTCAACACAGGGTCGGGCAGAATGGAGCTCCACTCTGCGAGGAGTGCACGGGGAACCTGTACACCCTCTCTGTCCACGACAGACCATGCGGCCATCGCCTGACGCCCTTCTCCGAAGAGTGCTGGGGTTAGCAGCTGCATCATGACCTTGGTCAATGATAGCTGTAGGCTGCGACGATTCACTGGATTCGATCGCTCTGAATCCGCAGTGAAGGCACACGAGAGCTTACTCATCATCGCCGTTGCCCATTCGATGAAATATCGCTGGGCCTGATCCACACCTCGCAAGGCGGGTGCGGAGACTCTTGGGTCTTCCATCACGAAGCGAAACGCTGAGAGCTCGGAGATAGTCGGGTTGGCGGCTTCTCTCGCGAGTCGCGCTTCTTCGTCTCGCCTCTCGAAGAACAGGGCCGAGGAACCGGGTCGGGGTCGGCTCGGCCTGTAAATGTCGGTCAAATTGGCTCGACATTCCTGCATAATGCTCTGTCCAACGGGGAGAGGGACTGAGCGGTCGGTGTGTAAATTCGGCGGATCGCTCGAATTCAACAACGACGGCGGCGGCAGGTTCGGAGGCGGCTGCGTCTTGGTCGGCAGCGTTGGCGTCGGCAGCGGTGGTGGTGGCTGCGTCGGTGGTGGTGGCGTCTCCGTCGTCTGCACCCCAGTCATAGCGACTTGGGGCGCCGGGAGAGGTTGTTCGGAGCCCGAGGGCTGCACGATGGCGGTTGGCATGCCATCGGGTCGTGGTCGCGAATTTATGTAGTCTGCGAGCCACCTTGCCACCTCGTGTGGGGTCACCTTTCCGTCGGTGACAACACCCATCTTCCTGGCGTGTTTCATCGCGGGATCGAAACGTGTCAGTTTCGTCCGCTTCATCTGCGTCAGAATCTCGCGAAGGTCCCGCGTATCTGCCGCTGGGACGTGTCGCTCACCTGACTGGCTACCACTTCGTCGACCCGCTCTCTTGGAGACGTAGGCGGGTTCGGGGATGGGACGGCCCCGAGCTTCGCACCTCGCGAAGTATCGCTCCTTGCGATCTTTTTTCCGCTGCTCGCGATGAGTCAGCGGACGTCTAGAAGTGCTGGGACGAGAGACTCGCTCTTCGTCACCAGACATCCAAACCTCCTTGTACTCCTTACCGTCTTTAATCTGACGGTTTACGAAAATTCGCGGTCGGGAATACTGCGAAGGGTCACGCACTGTACTAGTGGATGGCCCAGCTTCGTTGCTTTCAGTCGTGTTTTGAGCGACACGCTGCTTCTTGGTTGTCACCGGGGAACGCGACTGGCTGTTCCCGGCGCCTTTGGAGCGCTTGCGCTTCCGCGGGTAGCTGCTTTTGGGCCCCAAAATCCCCAGGTGGTGGAGTTGCCACATCTCGGCTTGGGATGTTAAAATTCCCATCCGAGGTCTCCACTGGGGCGTACTCTCTCCCAATCGCAGCCTCTCAAACCACAGATGAATATCATCCGCGGTCATCCCCTCGTTTTGGAGGATGCGCTCGGCCACTGCCGCAGCGGTATCCACCAGCTGTTGTCTATAATGCTGGTAGATGGCCTCACGGGCCTCTTCTGTCTCGGCTGCTCGCCACGCATGCAGCACGTGTTCCTCCGCCGGAGAGCCAGTGTACTGACTTGACAATCCGGGGTGGAAAATTGGCGATTTCGGGTCCTCGTCACGAGCTAACTCTGTGGCGATGCCTTCGCGCATTCCCTCCGGGAACGTATCCAGGAGCGTGCAGTCTCGTACCCAACGTCGGGCGATGCATCGGGAATGTAGTATTCGCAGGCGCCAAGGGTCGGCGTCTTCGCCGAAACATCGTCGGTAAAATTCGGGCAGCGCGCCTCGAAATATCCCGCCACGAGCGATGCAAGCGGGGTCTAATGGTCCCCATGTTTTACGTAGTGCCATCTGGAAGGATGGAGAAATAATCAATTAATAAAAAGTTAATATTTAAATACGTAGATAAATGGTTGGTTTCGAGGGACGTTGCCGATACGTGCAGCCGTCCGTCGAGACCGATTCCTGTCTATCGGTGCGAACGTAGGACGAATTGTCCCTCGTCGGATAGAGAAAGAGAAGTCATCACGTAAAAAAATCTGTCTCATGTCCAAAACGCACAGCGAGACGGAATCGAGCCTTTAATCCGGATTTTTATCATCAGATTTTACTTAAAATTAATTCTAACGTTAATTAGAACATTACTAATAATTAAATTAATAATTATCAGTCATTCGTAAAAAGAATTCGTCGGGTGTAAATTATTACTAAAATTGCACAATAAATGTGCTTGTCGAAAGTTTATTAAATAAATAAATCTAATAAAGAATTATTCCGAAGTCGGACTTTGTCTAATTTTTAAAAAAGTTAAAGTCAAATTAAATTTATCCAACACACCGAAAAATTCATCGTACGAATGTTAAGTTGCATCAATTCGATGCGTCAAATTACTTGTGGAGAAAAATATTCTTTTACAGAATATTCTCCCCTTGTCATAAAATTATTTATGGCTCGAGCCCATTGTCTCGCTCGTGACTCAAGTCATGAGGAATTTTCGAGACGCGAGGCGACGTGAAGTCTGCGCTCGCACCCCGAAAACAAATTAACAAGGAAAAAAATACGATCGTGTGAGCGATCGCGGTTAATAATTAATTAAACGCTATTGCGAGTGCAAAGCACTCATGTCAGGTATTAGTCAACAAAATTTCTTCTTCAGCAGCATGGAAATAATTCTCATGCGCCGAGGCCGACTTCTACCTGATCGGGTGGCACTTGGTCCACATCGTGGTCCCAGTTCTCGTCCTCGTGCTCGATGGCAAGCACGTCGTTCTCTTCCTCGTCCATGGCGAGGAGCGCGCACAAAAAGCTCAATCACGATTACAAAAAAAAAGGATGATAAAACTATCTCAAAAAACTCGATAAAAACGTTAAAAACGAGGATCACGCACGAATGCAGCGATCAGCTGTGAAAAGCGGAAGTTCGTGTGAACACGAGGTAATCGCGATGGATTCTGGGTAATATACTCCAGAACCCGGGTGTTTGAGACTAGTGCGCACCTACCCGTGCGCATGTTACGCTACGGGTCTCCTTTGTTCTCACTCCCGTGCGCGATTGCTGCTACGGGGTCTTTTGCACGCGGTATCCGACCCGTGCCGATAATTTTGCTACGGGTCCCGCGCTTCCACGCCATCTTGTGACGTGAATTCGACCGATATCCGCTTTGTTGGACTTAGCGGAATTTTCTTCGAGTCTCGCAACGTGATGGCTTGCACTATCGGTCGATTAGAATTTATTTTTAGTGCCGCCATCGACTCGTAATTTATTTTACTTCTTTCCTACGACCTTTCCGCCTTTTATAAACGGATTATCTCTTTTTGGTCGCAGGTTACGGATCGAGGCAGGTACGATATTTTTTGTTGTTTTTTGTGTCTGTACCTCCTCATTATTGTTTTCTTTTTTATCCGTGTTTTTTGTGTTTGTTTCAGGAGTTTCTCCTGTTTCCCCCCCGACCAAAATTGGATCCGGAACGGATTCAACTATCTCGTTTACCGGAGGTGAAGGGGCGTCGAAATACTCCTCGTTGTCACTTGGCGGTGCTTGTTCCGACTCGCCAGCGAACATATCGACGATTTGGCCGTCAGTTTTAGACTTGACTTGGCCCTTGGCCCACATTTCTTGCGGGAATTCCGGAATGTACGGAGTTAACTCTCGTACCTGGATCGACTTTTGCTCGGTGTTGTCCTCGAGCTTGCGTAATTTATACGCGTTACCGCCATGCTTGCCGATGATTACATACGGACCATCTCTCTTGTCGGCCAAGCTGGCGGTGATCCCTCTCGCTGCATTTGAGAGGGTGTGTGCATCTTTCCACACCAAATCATTGATCTCGAAATTCACGAATTTTCCACCGCTTTTATCTTGTAAAATGCGGTCGCGCATGTTAAAAATGTGCGCCATCATATGCTTGTATGTGTTCGAAATTGTTTGCTCCAATTTATACACGTACTCATGTGGTTTCTCGGGGTCCACCACATTTACTGACTCTGCCACTCGTGGGTCCCAAGGCACTCGTAGCTCTCGGGCGAAGTTGAGGTAGGCCGGAGAAAAATCTCTCGTCCTCGAGACTGTTGTTCGTATGCTGAACGCGATCTCCCTCAAGTATTCATCCCACCTATTGTGGATGTCAGTGAATATGCTTAGTGCATATTTAATGTCCCTGTTGAGTCGCTCAACGGGATTTGTTCTAGGATTGTAGGTCGAAGTATGTGACGCCACAATCCTGAATTTCTCACAAAACTTACCCCAAATTTTCGAGATAAATTGGGGTCCGTTATCGGATATTATTTTACGTGGAAATCCGTAACGTAACGCCACGTCGTAGATACATTCAACGATTTTCTCTGCTGAAGGTCTAGCGACGGCGTACAACTCGGGCCAACGAGTCGCCACGTCCATTATTACGATAATGTACGCATTTTTATTTCCCGTAACGGGTTTTGGGCCCATCACATCGACGCTTAAACAATCAAAAGGCGCGTAAGGCCCTAAGAAAATAGTTTCGAATGGTGATTTTCTCCTCGGCTTGCACGCTTGACATCGCTGACATTGGTGGACAAAAAGAGCAATATCTTTTTTCATCCCTGTCCAGTGAAAAAGCTGTGTAGCACGATAGAGTGTTCTGCTTACTCCCGCATGGCTCGCAAGCGGGTGCCCGTGTAACAACCACAGCACGCGACCGATTAAGGAAGCAGGTATTACTACCTTTACTGCGGTGTCTGATTCACTCAAGTCATCTTGGTGATTTGGGTGATGTTTCACTAAAAGGCCGTCATCCAATAGGTAATCTATGGATTCGTGCGCATAACGACGCTTCTGCCTTCTGGTCAGATTGGGCGGATATTGTTACGAGGTTGACGAGCACACTGTGAACCAGTTGTCGCCACCTCGCTTCCGTAACTAAACGATTCGAATTAATGCTGTAAACCCTCACTAGAGTTCGCCTTAAGCGAATGATCTCACTAATTTACCCATTAAGTAATAGTAGAATCACCCAAGTTTACTTGGCTGATGAGGAGAACTGAAATGGTAGTTCATTCCGAGCTTTCATACCGAGAGGTTGTCGGGCAGGTACTGCCGCGGCATCTTGAGGTTCTTCACCCACCAAAGTTATTCATGCTTACTAGATTTAAGATAGTTTTATAAGATTTAGTTTTAAGTTAATCTTTGGTTCATTTCAGATTGTATTTATGATTTAATAAACATACAGTTATATTTTATTAATAATACAATGAGTCCTCTTTATTTCCTTCTTATTAGCAACACAGTTAAATGCTAGTTTAACTTAATGTAATTACAAACCCCCAGTTTAATAGTAAAGTATTTACGTGGTCAAACAGTAGTCAGTCTGGCCACGTAACAAAGTGGTGGAGATTGCGGTTCTTTCTATTTGAGACCCATTAATTGGCTAAAAGTAGTGAAAAGTAGTAAAAGTAAAGTGAAATTGGCCAGTTATTTGCTAAAATTAGAAGATCCATTTGAAATCCGTACAAATTTGCATTAAAATTTAGTAAAATTTAAGTGAAACTCATATAAAATTTTGAAAAGTTGCAAACTCATTTGCATGAGTGATAAGATTGAAAGGTGACTCATTGTGAAAGTTTTCTTTTAAAGTCAATTGCAGTTGAATATTTAATTATAGTGCACTAATAAGATTTACATATTTGAATTTATTAAAGATATTTACTCAAGTTGAATTTATAATAAAATGAGGTTGTTTTGGAGGTTAAGAGTGGTGAATATTCAATGTTTGTTTAATGATAAAACTTATATTAATAATGATTCAATTATAGGAAATGTTTTCTTTTTGGTTTATGTAGAAGTTTATGTTGATTTTGATGATTAATTTTGATTATTTTTCAGGAAATAATAATAATTTTTTTTTGTTATTGAAATTTATTTTGAATTAGTGACTAATTGTGATAATTAATTGTGCATAAGTTTATTTCAGGGTTAGTAAAAGTTGTGAGTTGTTAAGAGCGTTCTGTGAATAAAGTGAAGGTATAATTAAAGGCTTAACAGTGGATCAGCCAGTTAAGTTATCACAGGCGCAAGTGGATAATCTACTGGACTTAAAGAATCAAGAATTAGAAAGAGAATTAGTAAGCACAGTGGATGATTCCAAAGTAGCGGTTAGAAAAAGAAAAACAACTTCACAGTCGGAACCTGGAATAAAGGAGGTTGAGCAAAATACTTCCACATTGGATGATAAACTTGTTTTTGCAACCCCATTAAAATTTGCGCAATCGAAGTCTTTTCAATCAGTATTTGAATTATTAACACCAGTAAAATTAAAGGAATCCACATCAAAAGGAACTGTATCCAAGATGGCGGACCCAACAACAGTCTTGACTGATCTTCTCAAGGGTATTTTGGTACAAAAGCGCGAAGTTGTTTGTTATGATACAGAAAAAGGTAACATCGACCAATGGCTTGTGGCTTATGAAGCTACAATAGCATCAGATGATGAACGAGTGAAACAATTGCCGTTAGCCCTTAAGACTGACGGACTGGCATGGTTTGTGGAACAATATAAAACGAATCCAACATGGACTTGGACAGAATGGAAGCCACAAATCGAAAAGAAGTTCAGGAAAAGCCAGGAAAATGTATTGAACACTCTTCATTTTATGAGGCATTCAGATGGTAAAGCCGATGCATTTATGAAGAAGGTCTTGGCCGAATGTGCTTATGCGCGACCAGAATTACCTGAGAATTTGAAGATTAATTATATTTTTCAAGGATTGAAGCCGGAAATGCAAAAGATGTTGATTACTGTATTCCCGAAGACTTTGGCGGATATGGAAGAGAGAATTAAGTTATTCGAAAGTCATAAAGTAAAAGACCCAGCAGATGTTCTACTTGCAGCGTTTAAAAAAATCGTGGATGAGAAGGTGATCCCGGTAACAGCAGGTAAACTGAGTGGAACCGTGGGGACCCAACCAACCCACGCTGAGTTAATAGCTGAAGTCGCTGATTTAAAGCGGCGATTGTTAGAGGCAGAGTCAGTGGATTTGCTGGATGAAGAGTCGATACTGATACAAAATCAGTGGTATGCGCCAATAAGGAATAGGGGACAGTATAATCAAGGAGGTAGAAGTAGAGGCAGTAGACAAGGCTTTAACCCTAATTACAATAATTATAATACTAACAATAGTAATAATTCTAATAACCGTTCATGCGGATGTTATCATCATTTCAGCTGTGAGTTTTACAATCCACCCAGGCAACAACAACAGCAACAACAGCAACAGGAAAGAGGTGGAAGTAACAGCTGGAAGTGGAATAAAAAGAGGAGAAGAGGTGAACAGCAAGATGGAAACCCTAATCCTCAGGCACAAACGAAGGCCCAAAATTCGAAAAACTAGTTGAACGGCCACAGAGAAATTGTTGCCACCCAAAGAAAAGGAAAAGACAAAAGAAGAAGAGTAAGATAATTATAATTGACGTTCAGGTATCAGAATCATTGTTGGAGATCCCAGTAATTGTAAAAGAAATGGAAATAAAAGCGGTAATGGACACTGGAGCCAAACGAAACCTGCTAAGCGAAGAAGTTGCAATAGCTCTTCAATTGGATTATTCACCCAGCCCTAACATTAGGCTACGTGGGATAGGAAAGGATTTGGTAGTTCCAGTGGGTAAAACAAAAATGAACATTGCAATTGGAAAACTGACCTATAGAGTGGAAGTGTTAATAGTGTCAGGATTTCATCATCAGCTCTTATTGGGGGATCCATTCATGAGGTCAACGAGAACTGTCGTCGATTATGATTTACAAAAAATCTTTGTGGGCCGGAACAATGATAGTGGAGTAGAAGAAGCAGTTTTTCCAATAAATAGATCATTTTCGGACCAGAGTTATGTTGCCAGAGTAATGAAGAATATCTCAATTCCACCAATGCATGAATGCGTTATACCAGTTTATTTAAATACAAAACTAACCACAGAAATGTTTATGGAACCTCTAGGAAATGTAATAGATAGGTTTGGAATTTTGTGTTGTAAAACATTAACAAATTTTGAGTATGGTAAAGGAGTTCTGCGTGTGGCTAATCCAACAAACAAATCAGTCTTTCTGAAGGAGAAATCTGCAATTGGTAAGGCGTATTACATTATCGAAATTGGGTTGTTGGATGAGAAGCAAGTGTATTGCACTGACTCCTCAACCAAAGCGGTTGAGTTGACAGATGAAAAGCAAGTACATTGCTTTGACTTTGACTCCTCGATTGCTAAAGATAAGATGAACAAAAGCCAACAAGAGCAGATGAAGCAGTTACTTCAAAGGAATCAGGATAGATTTGCAGCCACAGACAAAGACTTAGGTAGAGTAACAACATTTAAACACAAAATTGATACGGGGGATCATGATCCAATACATTTGCAGCCTTATAGACGTTCAATCGCAGAAAAAGAAGTAGAGGCAGAAGAGACCAGAAAGTTGCTTGAGATGGGAGTCATTAGGGAATCAGAAAGTCCATGGAGTGCACCAGTACTTCTCATCAAGAAAAGAGACGGTAAATGGAGATTTTGTGTCGATTGGAGGAGGTTAAACGCGATCACAAAGAAAATGGTATACCCACTGCCCAGGATTGACGATACATTGGACCAACTGGCAGGGGCCCAGTATTTTTCGATGATGGATCTTATTCAAGGATATTATCAAGTCGAAATAGATGAACAGGATCGTGAAAAAACAGCGTTTACCACTTCAAGCGGACATTTTGAGTTTAACGTCCTAGGAATGGGATTATGTAATAGCCCAGCTGCGTTTCAAAAATTGATGAACAAGGTGCTTGGTAATCTTCTTGGCAAGGTCTGTATAGCTTATATTGACGACCTTATAATATTTTCAAAGACATTTGATCAGCATCTTCAGGATCTCGATGCTGTCTTCAGCAAGCTGCGGTTGGCAAACTTAAAGGTTAAACTCAGCAAATGTACGTTTAGTACTAATACCATCAAATATTTAGGCCACATAGTTGATTCTGATGGAGTGTCACCTGATCCACGTAATTTGGAAAGTGTAGCTAAATTTCCAAAACCAACAAATTTGAAGCAGTTGAGAGGGTTTTTGGGTTTATGTTCGTATTATCGAAAGTTCATTCCAGGATTTGCGGACGTATCCAAGCCCTTAGCCAACTTAACTCGCAAAGATGAAGCTTTTGATTGGGGGCCACCACAGGAAACAGCGTTTAAGGCCTTACGAACAGCTTTAATTACGGTACCAGTTTTAGCACATCCAAATTTTGCAGAGCCATTCATTGTATCTACGGATGCAAGTGCTTATGGGCTCGGTGCAATTTTGAAGCAGCGTATTAACAAGCAAGAACATGTGATTTGTTACGCCAGTCGATTGTTAAGTACAGCGGAACAGAATTACACAGCTACGGAAAGAGAATGTTTAGCCATAATATTCGGCATTAACAAGTACAGACCATATCTTTACGGTAGGAAATTTACAATTGTGACGGACCATTCTGCGTTACAATGGCTGAATAAGGTGAAAAATCCCAACGGTAGATTGGCCAGGTGGAGTTTACAACTGGTAGATTACGACTACGATGTGATGCATAAGTCAGGCAAGAAGCACACGGATGCAGATGCTCTTAGCCGAATCCAAGAAGAGATTGGTGAGGAAGAAAAAGAAATTATTCCCTTACTACTTCTCGAAAAACTCAACTTACCTGTAGAACAGCGTAAGGATGAGAAAATTTTGGAGATCATCACCGCAATGGAGAACATTGAGCAACTTCCAAGAAACAGGAAACGTCCTTTAAAACAGTTCGTTCTCCTGGATAACACATTGTTTAGAAAGAAAAGTTACAATTCTCTAAACATGGAAGGAAACCTTTTAGTAGTACCGCAGCATTTACGTAAGCAAGTGTTAGAAGAAATGCATGACGGGCTCGTAGGTGCTCATCTCGGCCTAAATAAGACGTGGAAAAGGATTAGAGTAAGATTCTTTTGGCCGAGGATATACAGGGACGTAAGGAATTACGTTCTCAGTTGTCCACATTGCGCAGGAAGTAAGTCAATGACCACTCCACAAAAAGGTTTATTACAACCTTGGTCGACGATTTCAAGACCGTTCGAGAGGATTGGTATAGACACGTTAGGAAGCTTTCCAGTTTCAAATAGTGGAAATAAATTTGTTTTTGTCATCACTGATTATTTATCGCGTGCAGTCATTGCTAGAGCGGCTCCAGCATGTACAGCGTTGGAAGCAGCAAAAACTCTTGTATTCGAGGTAATGCTCAAACAGGGAAGTCCACGCGAGATACTCAGCGATAAGGGGACAGAGTACAGGAATGAAATGATCAATGAAGTATCAGCACTGTTTAAATCCCAGCACAGATCTACTTCCGGGTACCATCCAAGGACCAACGGATTAACGGAAAGATTTAATGCAACGTTTGCCAAAATGTTGACATGTTACACTAATAAAGATCACACAGATTGGGATGAATTTTTACCATTTGTCATTTTCTCCTATAATTCAGCAGTCCATGAAACAACTGGATATACCCCATATTATTTGTTGAAAGGTTATGAAGTTGATTTGAGTGTGGACGTGAACTTGAACCTTCCTCGAAAGGAATTCACTCTTCGCACTTCTAGATTTATGAGGGAGATGCGGAAAATTGCCAACGAAAGACTAGAATGGCAGAGTGAGAAAAGCAAGAGAAGATTTGATTTGGACAGAATTGTGGTGGAATTTGAACCAGGGGAATTAGTTTACTTGAAAACTCCAAATAGGAAAGTAGGGTTAAGCGAAAAACTCCTGCCACCATTTTCTGGACCATATGAAATAGTTAGACGCACAGCGCCAAACGATTATGAAGTAAGGAATTCATCAGGAAAGAAAACTAGTATTGTCAATGTTGAGCGTTTAAAACCATACAAGCCGAGAGAGGAAATTCCAGAAACTATTCTGCAGGATTTACCACCAAAGAAAGTAACATTTTCTGATGAAGTGCAAGGAAGTTCGCAAAAAGACGATCAAAATGCGGAAATTGTGAAGAAGGACGATGATCCGCGAGATAGGCCTAAAGTAGGAGCGAAGGAAAGGTTTATTGATGATGATGATCAAATTTCGTTGAGGAATTTCTTTGAATCCGGAGATAAAACGTCGGATTCGCCGGTTCTAACTGAAAGGGAGCGATTGAAGGCAATTTACGGGCCGAAAGAAATTGAGGCACGTCGAGTGAAAAAGGAAGTTGAATTGGAACAGCGAAATCAGTTGCTAAAATCGTCGCCAGACGAAAGCAAGAAGAATCGGTTGCAGAAACCATCACCAGGTGTCGCAAATGCTGTTGGCGCCGATACGCATGCGCGACGTCCTGCTGAAAGTGATTTCCGGTCACGACGACTTAGATCGCAACCACGCCAAGATTACACTGCATTTTACTAGCTTTTCTTTAAGTGAACGCAAGTTATTTGCAGTGAGCGAAGGGAATTGTTATTCTCCGAGTGTGATTGACGAGGATTTCGCATATTTTCTGTGAAAGTAGGTACTTTTAATTGACGAAAGTTAATATGAACGTAGACGAGACGTGACACGATTTTGAAGTTGTATTTTCTTTTTTTTTTGAGGCGAACGCAAGTTATTTGCAGTGAACCAAGAATAACTCGAATTTACTGGTTGATTTGAACAATTTTGAGACATTTTTCTCCAGTTTTGGATAATATTAATAAAAGTGCCGAAAGTGAACAAAACGAAACGAATCTATCGCCATTTTTCCAGCAAATAAAGAGAACTTCGCACATTTTTGAAATGTTAACTTGACATTTAATTTTAAAATTTAATAGAAATAGCTATGAATATTTAATTGGTTTAGATGAAATAATTTTTTTTGTGTATAATTTATTTTGTATTATTTGTCAATGATGTGAGCCCAGGTGTACTGGAGCGAGCAGAGACATGGTTTTTTTTTCTTATTATTGGAAGTTGATATTATTTTTTTGATTTTGATATTGTTTTCATTTTCATTCACATTGAATGTAGTGTATATTGTTTTTTTTGAATTATTAGTTGTATAGAAAATAGGAAAACTGTAAACAAAAAAATTAATATAAGTGAGAAAAACATCAAAAAAGTGTTAATCTTGAAAGTGTATTTGTGTAATAATTGACATATGATTTTGAATTTTTGTAATTTGAAATTGTTTTTAGTAAATGTTGTTTAAAGTATAAATTTTGTGAAAGTAAGCATGAATAACAGGGAATGAACTCATATATAAGCATGAACAACAAGGGAGTTTGTTTAGTTAAATAACTTGTTTTTGGGGTCCAAAAATCTAAAGGAGGGGGCTGTTACGAGGTTGACGAGCACACTGTGAACCAGTTGTCGCCACCTCGCTTCCGTAACTAAACGATTCGAATTAATGCTGTAAACCCTCACTAGAGTTCGCCTTAAGCGAATGATCTCACTAATTTACCCATTAAGTAATAGTAGAATCACCCAAGTTTACTTGGCTGATGAGGAGAACTTGTGACGATTACCTTCTGGAGATAGCAATTGCTAAACTAAAGTGTGAACTATCCGTGTGAAAATGTAAAATATGCAAACCTGATGTTTTCTCAAAACATATAACATTTATTCCGGTTTGAACCTTATATAAATACTATGCCTACAAGTGGCTAAAATGACGATAAGTTAAACTATACAGTTATTTGGCAAAAGCCCTGAAATAATATCATTTGAAGGCTTCAGTCATGCAATAAGAATTTGTAACGGTCTTATTGCTGTGACGTAAAAGATGTCATCTATGAATGGCTTTGGCTTCTAAATGGTCCGGGGTTTGGTTCTAAAAGGCGTGTAAATGGTTAGGCTGGGTGGGTTATATCCGAGAGGTGCGGTTGACTTTTCTGTATCGTCACACACATCGCGTCGCAGATAATTATTGTAATCAATAATTATTGCGAGATGTAACAATGTGAGAATAAATATTCATATTAATTCCATGGAATTGATCATGATATTTTATAGTCACAAACTTAACTAAAACTATGAAAATAAGTAAAATATATTAAAATAGCGCCGAGCTATTTTTGCCCCGAGTGCAATCAACATCTAAGTTAGACTTAAATGTTCCGTCAAACCAATAACGAATTGAATCGAAATATCTCGCAGGAAAGGTTATCCATCGCCGGGAAATTACTCCACTCGGTCCTGGCTGGCGGGAGAGTAACCGGGAAATTACTCCGCGTCGATCACTCTGATAATGCGTCTGTGAAATATAAATACTCCACTCTAGATTCTACATTACCAATGCGTCTGTGAATTTTACTCCACTCTAGATTCTGCACTCTACAACGGAATGTTGGCATGAAGCTGGAGGGAGTGCGTCTGTGGGTTGTACCCCACTCTAGATACTACACTTAAATGTGTCTGTGAATCTCTCCACTCTAGTTACTACATTTCTACAACGGAATGTTGGCATGAAGAGGCGGGAAGTGTGTCTGTGAGTCTTCTACCCACTCTAGATACTTACACTAAATACAAAGTATTTCTACAACGGATTGTCGGAACGCAGAGAAGTATAATATGTGCTCAAGTAATATCAGTATCAAACAAAAACAGAACAAGAGCGAGCTATATCCGTTTTGCAGGGGGATATATACTCGGTGAGGAGAATAGCTGTTCAGTGATCCAATGGGATCACTGGGCAGTCAAATCCATCCAATCCCAGATCATAGGAAGTGGATACTCAGGACATAGTCTTCTACTAGGTCCACTACAGGAACTGGATACGCAGGACACATTTTGGATTAAGTCCCTTTGACTATAATCCAAAAGGAGTCCAACTCACAGTGGGTGATGGGGGGTGACTTCACCAGGTGTAGAGTTTGCACATAATTCAATAGAATTATGTGACAAATAAATCAACTAGTATTTAAACATCCAAAAGTATTTAAAAGTGTATAAAGTTGCAGTGGAATAAAATATAAATAGTAATTTATATTTTATTCACTCAAAAATTGTCGAAATTTGAAATTGCCGCTAAAACGTATCAGCGCCATCTATTGACAAAATAAACGTCCTAACTAACAACGTGCATGACAGTGTAACCGTCACAAGTCCCCCTTAAATATATGTTAATACCTGTATTAACATACTATTTATTCCGAATATCTTGAGGATCAAGACCACACTGTCATCTAGGGGACTCGAGCTGTAATCCTTGGTAAGCAAAAACCTTTATTTTATATCTTAATAGTATAAATAAAGAGTATTTCTTAATCAAATGCTTCAAAAAATATTTATTAAGGTTATAAAACTTTCAATTATTAATAATAACTCCAATCTCTCTTTACAGGTGGACTTACAACTGTATCAAGAAAAACGATAACTTAAACTAACATCAAAACTCTTGTATCAAACAAATGATTAATAAAATTTTAACAATTATTTTCACAAAACTTAACTTCTCACTGGAAATGTAATGATTTGCAAAATAACACTTTACACGTTAAAATTCAAGTATTAAAATTAGTATTTTTATAAACAAACTCACATTGACTCGTAATCAAATTTTAGCAAAATTGTTAATTTAAATATTAAAGATCTTTGAAATATCCACACAAAAAAAAAACGGCATAAAATACACCTGAACCTGACTAAATCTTTGTTTCATCCCGGGTCAAGTAATGGAGATGGAGAAAATGGACTCGTTACTTCTGGTCTTGCCTTAAAGGGGAGAATGTCGGGAAAGTAACGGATCCCGACATCGTTGACGCTTTTCTAGTCCAACTCTTCATCCTCAATAAATCCGTCCATGGATGTAACAACTTCCGAGACGGCTGCGGGTGGAGAATTAAGTCGAATAGCTACCAATTCCGGTACTACATCTGGCTCAACGTCATGGATCAGTGGATCCAGGAGCATTCTGTGTTGTTCCTCGGTGAATACTTCCAGGGGATCCGGCCCTCCTAACGGAATAGTGTTAGCGCTGGTTGGCTCAGAAAAAACCAAGTGATGGTCGGGTAAGCCAGAGTGCCATCCCTCACGAATCAACGGGTGTGCTGCTGCTGAGACCTGTTGCAAAATCTTACACCAAATAAAAGAGCGAGTTTGAAAAGACTCCGGCCGGGATGGATGAAAAATCCATTGGATCACGGCCAGTGGCACGCTTAAATCTGGAATTCGGTCGTTCGAAATCGACACGCTAATACGCTTAGCTGCTTCCAACAAAATTGGGAAATAATGTTCCACTTCCGCCTTAGTTTGCTCCGTGAGCGACATGTTTGGTCTTGGCATGTATGGGTGAACCAGTAAAATGACCGGTTCAGCAGCGTCGCTTACTTCGGGGAGCGGAATAGTCGCTACAATCATGTTGTTAGTCGATGTTCCCTCTGGAGAAGCGGCGGTTTGCAGACCAGAATCGGAGGCAACCGGCGGAGAATCAGACGCAACAACTGACATTGGTTCGTTTTCCGCCGAGACGACTGAAGTTCCATCAATCGCAGGGGTGGGGGTTTCCGGCTCGCGTTGTGGCTCCGTAAATCCTCCTCGTGGAGTCGAGGTGCTGGACATTTGTGCCGGGTCTACATAAATAGCCTGCTCCGGGCCCTGGTGGATGAGGCCACATTCGCGACACATCGCCCAATTGCGTGCTGTCGGCGTACTTAGCCCCTTGACGATAAATGGAAGAATTTCTTCATTCCACATGCTGGATATGGCAACGCGTTTACCACCGTGACAGTTCACACAGACCACGGCGTGAATGCCGGATAACAAGGACGACAACCATCCGCATCCTGCGCACAATGGGCAGAACATCAGTTTCGACTTCGGCATGATGTTGGTTCCCAAGGCGGCAGCTTCCATGTCGCGAAATACATGTTCTCGCCGTTGCTTCCGATAAATCGGTAAGTTGAGCTCCGATAATGAGCGAGCTTGCGATGTTGGGCGGGTCAACGCCTCGGATGAAGATGCCAACGTGGACTTGGTGGGTCCTTTGGACTTGCCGGTTTTTCCTCGACTAGCGGTATCGCGAGGATTTCGTGGTCGAGCAAATGGTCTGCTGGTAGTCTGGGGCGGAGCTTCCTCATAAGATTCTTCTTCTTGTGAGAAGTCGTCTTGGCGCCGTCTCCTTGAAGCAGAACGGGAGTATTGTGACGAGTCGTCAGAAAAATCCCAATTCGGAGTCTCGTGGGGCGCATCATAGGTTACGACACGCTGACTCGCTTGACGGCCTCTGGAAGGACGTGAGTCGGTCGGGCTAACACCCATGGCGGTCCTAATTCGGGGCGGTACGAGATCCGGGTTATCACGGGCCCAGTTGGCGACGAGCTCGGGGTCAGAGGAGGGATTAACAAAGCGATAATCCGGTTCTTCAGACTCTTCTGGATCCCAATGCACGTACTGTCGCTTGCTAGCACGACCTCGGCGACTCATTGCATCTTCAAAAAATATAAATTTTATTTGAGAACACGAATCAAACTGTCGGTAATTAATTTAATTTCAAATTAAATTAATTGTCGACCAACAACTGGATTAATTTCGCAATTAAATTCTTAAGTTCCTTTTGTTAGCGGGTTTCCTTCATTTGTCGAATAATTATTAACATTAATAATTATTCTTGACTTGGTAGATAATTTCATCTTATCCTTTAAAACAATATCGTTGAAAAACTATTCAAATTAGTGTTTATTAAATAAAATAAACCTAATTTTTACATCTAAACGACATAATAACTAAACAACCTGTCAAAATATTAAAAAATATTTTTGCAGTATTTTTAGTATCTGACAATATACATGATTTTTAACTGTACGAATAACTCTATAATTCGTCCGAGTAAAAATCTATCACCGACATCTGGTGGCGTTCGTTAGTATCATACACGTGACTTGTTAACACATGTATGCTCACCAATTTCAAAGGAATTTAAGCGATATTTTTTATCTTTTATAAAATAAACACTTACTAACTAGGTGCAGTCCTAACAGGGTATATTTGGCTAGTTTAACGTCTAGCTTCGCGTATTTGCGAGGGCTGCTCGGTTCCGGCGACGTTGGCCGATAAAGACGTTGTGCGGCACGTGCAAATTCTAAGTCTGCCGTAATGGACGCTTAACCAAAATAAATGTCGTCAATTAATGTCAAAATATTATTAATTTTGACAAAATATTGCTTAAATATTTACCGGAAAATCACGTAGTGAATTCGCGGGAAGGTTCCTTGTGATTTTGCCACGAAATGGTTTCGATAATCAGCGTCGTGTCGATAATTTCTGAATTTGAACTGATATTCGTCAAATGAAAAAATCAGTAAAATAAACGATAAGTGTTCAAAATCATCTAGATTTTAACTCACTAAAATTCAGCGAAAATCCGTTAAAGCGTCGAAAAGTCGAGAATAATCCTTGATTTCAGTCCAGTACAAAACTTGGCGAACAAGTGAGTGATAATCTCAAACCAGGGGTTAAGGGGAGTTTCGAGGAGTAATTTGATTGGTTTGTAATTACTCATCTCGAAGTTTCTATTAACCCAAAGGGGGAAAACATAGTTTCAAGTAAATGTTTACACGTAGATTAATTTAAATACAATCGGCCGTGTAAAAATAACTCAAACATTTGTTAAATTTTATCTACATTGGTGAAATGTTTTTATTAATAAAATTTAACAATCCTTCGTGAATATGATTGGAAATATTTATTTAAAAAATAAAATATTTTCAATATATTGTGTCCTAACCCAACTTGACTTGTGTTAAACAATTTATGAGTTGTACAAAATCGGTCACGTATTTTGTGTTCGGCTTGGGTCTACGTTTAGACTGTCGAACGGGAGATGGAAATCTTTTCCTCTTTTTAGACGGATTTTGAGGAGTTTCGTCCTCTTTAGAAGAAATCTGAGAAGTTTCCTCCTCTTTCTCTTCAACTAAATCCCCTGTTTCTATGGACACAGGTTCATTTATTAATTCTGAAGAATTAATAACCTGACCTGCCATCCAATCTGGAGTCGGGTGTGACTCGTTGGTACCGACTTTCTGATCTAATGTCCATTCCTCAATCGGGTAACTTGGGATATAAGGCATTAAATCCTGTATGTTGATCGCTTTTGCTTTTGAATTGTCGGAGAGCTTCCGTAGCGTGTAGGAACCTCCGCCGAGAATAGCCGTAATTTCCCAAGGTCCATCACGTTTCTCAGCGAATCCTGCCGAAATCCCTTTATCTTTATTTGATAAAATATGTGTGGCTTTCCACACGAGATCTCCTTTGGCAAATTGACAAATATAATATTTGTCTTTATGTAGTCGATCATGCTTTTCGTAATTCGATTGAATTTTCCGATGCATTTCGCTGTGTGCACGTCTAATTACGTCTAAAATACTATAGACATAAGCTTCGGGGTTCTCTTTGTCGAATTTGATGGCGTGTTTAGTAATACGCGGGTCAAATGGTAAAGGAACGATTCTTCCTGTATTAAGAATCATCGGAGAACAATTTGTTGCCTCGGACTTAGCGGTGCGCATCGCAAAGGCAAAAGAATTTAAATATTTTGGCCAGTGAGAGTGAATGTCTGAGTATAAAGCTAACATCATTTTTAAAGTCCTGTTAGCCCGCTCTGTAATATTAGCGGCAGCGTGATATGGGCTAATGTGAGCAATATCTACGTGATTTTTTCGACAAAAATCATTAAATATTGTTGACACGAATTGTTTGCCGTTGTCGGAGATTATCTTTTTTGGATATCCCCAACGGTGGAAAACTTCGCTCATCTTATTAACAATGCATTCACTTGATGCAGTTGCTAGTGGGAAGACTTCAATCCATTTTGTACAATTATCAATGATTACTAAAATCCATTTTAATTGTGAACGACCAGCTGGCTTTGGTCCCATCAGGTCAATGCTTATTGTCTCCCATGGGTTGGTCATGTTGTGGGGTGTATAGCTTGCCCGATGCTTTTGGTGTTGACTAGGTTTGTATTGTTGGCAATGAGTGCAACTGCGAACGTAGTTTCGAGTGTCTTTGCTCATTCTAGGCCAGAAATACATCTTCTTTGCTCTATCTAGGGTTTTACTCATGCCAGCGTGTCCTGTAAGTGGGTGGCCATGGCATGCGAATAATGCACGTCTCACAAGAGAGCGTGGAATTACCGCCTTAAACCCGTTGCCGGAGTCGTTTAATTCCTCCTCATCGGTCGGAGCAAAATAAATTAGCATAACACCTTTATTTTCTTCCGGTTCGTCGAGAGTGTAGCCACGAATCGCATTTAACCAATGTTTATCCGTGATACGATTTTTTAATTTTTCGTCTCCTTTTAGGTAAACAAGGATTTTACTACATGCTGGATCTTTAAGCTGCGCTTCGATAATTTCGTCTCGCGTCGGCGGAACTACTTTTAGGATATCTGTTAGCGCAGTGTGTACATTTTCGTGATTACAATTGTGGACATCTATATGTCTGCAATTTTCTCTCGTACATCCTTCTTCCTCCCCCTTTTCTCCAGAATCATGAAATCTAACTGGATTATATGATTCTGAGAAAAAATCCAAACTAAGGCCAACATTTGTGAGAAAATGTTTGCGCTCAGTCTCCGTCACTTGTAAAGATGCACACCTGTTTCCATTCCAAGTTGGATAGAAATGGGTGATCTCCTCTGGTTCGATATAATCATAATCCGGAGTGTCTAGTGCAGACAGTGGAGCGCGTGATAATGCGTCCGCTACTTGGTTCATTGCACCGCGTCTAAAAATAATTTTAAACGCGCCACATTGTATTTTGACGGCCCAACGACCAAACCTTCCCGATGGTTCCGGCGTACTCATCAACCAGCTAAGGGCCTTAGCATCGGACTCGAGAGTGAAAGTCGTGTATTCAATATAAGGGCGAAATCTTTCGATTGCCCATACAACGGCCAAACACTCCAATTCCGGCGTAGAATACCTTACTTCGGCCCCGTGTAACACTCGACTGGCGTACGCGACTGCTTTTGGGACCATAATTAATTTCTGTTTCTTTTCACAGAATAATTCTACGTCTTGACAGAGTACTGCACCTAAACCTGAATGAGAAGCATCTGTCAAAATGACAAAAGGCTTATTCATATCTGGCATGTGGAGAAGGGCTTGGTCCTTGTCACACAAAATATCTTTGATAGTTTCGAATGCAGTTGTTTGTGGATCATCCCACACAAACTTTGCTTGATCATGCATAATATTGGTCAATGGACGAGCAATATTTGCGATGTTAGGAATGAATTTTCGGAAAAAATTCGCAAGTCCTACAAATCTTTGAATGTCTTTAGAACAAGTCGGTTTGGGAAAATTCCTTACAGCCGAGACTTTGTCCGGGTCTGGAAGAAGAGATCCCTCGGAAATTAAATGGCCTAAAAATCGTAATGATGTTCGACCAAATTTTGACTTGTCTTTATTGATAGTTAGATTTGCGGCATCTAACTTCTCAAGTACGTCTTTAATATGTAATAAATGATTTTCCCATGTGTCGGAAAAAATAATTATATCGTCTAAGTAGACCAGAGCGTGTTTATATAAAGAGTCACCCAATACGGTAGTCATGAGGTGTTGAAAAGAGCTAGGTGCATTACAAAGACCAAATGGCAGTCTCTTGAATTGAAATTTGCCTTTTGGAGTGTAAAAAGCAGTTTTGCTCTTATCCTCCTCCTCCATTTCCATTTGATGATAACCTTTAGTTAAATCAATGGATGTAAAGTACTTGGCCTGATTAGTATGGTGAATTAATAGGTCAATACTTGGCATTTGAATTGCATCAACTTCTGTGATCGCATTCAACCAGCGGTAGTCGATACATAATCGATACTTCCCGCCGGGTTTAGCCACTATGACGGGGTGACTTATATAAGGGCCAGTGGCAGGTTCGATTAACCCATCAGCCTCTAACTCCTCGACCAATTCCGTCATAATGGCCTTCTTGGCTGGATTGTACATTCTATATGGCTGGTGTTTCCAAGTAGCACCAGGTTTAAACTTGATGCTGTGCTTGGCCACCTTCGTACAGCCCAATTGATCTCGAAATACGTTTTTTAATTGCAAAAGAACGTTTACGAGTAACCGTTTTTCTTCCGCCGAGCTGTTGCAGCCTTCGACGAGTTTTTCTGCCCAATCAGGTGAAGTGGGAGTTCCTTCACCTTGGAGACCCAAAGTCCTAATGCTTGCTAAACAACAGTTAAGTTCAGTGGTCTCGTATGGCGCTGTCCATCCGGGCATGTCATCACAGGTGAACACAGCCCGTCGAGGATTAGGGTTTATCCCCGTTCTACGCATAAAATTGTGACCCAAAATCAACCCACATACATTCTTGTGTAGAATTATGAAGATCATAGGTGTAACTCTCCTTTTATCGGCCCATTTGACACAAAGACAAACTTGACCGATAGGTCGGTGATCTATTCCGACCGCGCAGACACGCATTCCGCGGGGACATTCTTGTATGAATTCCACCGGAATTTCTGTGTTTGAAAGGAGTTGTACTCCAATAAAACATTGGGTGGCTCCAGAGTCCATTAGTGCGTTGTAATCTAAACCTCCAATTTGGACATTCATACGCGGATCATCTTTGCCACCATTAATTAATTTGCTATTGCAAAGTTTGCCAAGAAATATTTTTCGTTCTTTCTTGTTCCATTTTTCAAGTTTAAGAATTTTCCTTAACTTGAAAACTTTGGGTACAAGCGGTTTCTTTGGCGCATTCCAACTTCCACTGAAAATACTCAAATTTTCTAGTTGGTCTGTCATGATTTTTAAATTCTCATCGACACCACCAGTGGAACTACTAGCTTTCCGACAGACAGGCACTGCTTCGTAAGAAATGACCAACGATGGTGGTTTATTCTTCGAATCATCGACATAAGGTACTGTGAGATGACTAGGCTTATGTCTTATTTTAATTTCTTTTTTATGAAAAAATAAATCATTTGAAAATTCCGAGAGAGGAAACAACTCGTTAGGCGGGGGTTGGGCAACTTGAACAACCCCCTGAATCAGTTTTTTGTCTCATCGGGAGTGACTGACTCAGTGGCTGCTGGTAAATGCTTAATTAACAGGTCAACCATGTTTTTCTGGAAGTCAGTAAATTTGGAGTCTAAAGTTTCTGACGTAACCCAATTTTGTTTGGGTCGTTTAAACTCGGGGTTGGGAGCAGAGTGGTTAAATCTTTTATTTGTATTTAACGAGTCTGATTTCCCTGCTAATTTTTTGGCAAGAGCGGGACATTCTCTTTTAAAATGTCCAGGCTCGTGACAGAAAAAGCATTTTCCAGTAGTTTTTTCATACTGGGCGGCAAATAATCGCTCCATTGAACCATCGTCAGTTGAGTCGTCATTTTCCGACTCGTCTTCATCTTCAACTTCATCTTGTGTTTGCGTTAAACGTAGTGAGGTTTTGGATGGAAAAATCTTAGATTTTTCGTGAAGTTTGGGAGTAGGATGATTCTCTCGATTATCGTACTCCAATTTGGCTGCAAGTTGAGAACTTTCAAACTTAGAGCGATTTGCTCCTACATATTGTAGAATGTCATCTACTGTAAAGTTACCATACATTCCTTGTGTACATAACGCCGTGAAACTTTCTTGAGTTAGATTGTCGAATAATTGCGCACGTCCAGTTTTATCACCTGGCGGCACTTCACCTTGTTCTTGCGTATAACGCAGAAGAAAACTATAAAGTGATTCGTCGGCTCGTTGTTTTACATTAAGAAGTCGCCTTTCTCTTGTAAGTGGAACGAGGTCGAAACAATCGAGAAAAGAGGCTTCGAAAGTTCGCCAACTGTTAAAAGTATGGCGTTGCTTATGGAACCAACGTTGTGCATGGCCTAATAGTCGTCCAGGTACAGCAGTGTGTACCATGTCGTCTAAAGGAATGCCTTTCCCGAGTGCGACAGCTTTGACGATTTCAAGGAATCGCGCAACCTCTGTCTGTTTCCCGTCAAAAATAGGAATCTCGATTCCTTTTCCAAAATTCTGACTGGGATTACTCGGGCTTCGAATCTGACCAACCAAACCCTGAATAATTTGTTTTACGTTTTCGTCTGACAAATTAGAAGCAGAGTTCGAATTGGGTGTAGACCGACTTTCTTGGTCTCTGAGTGGCGGATTTGGTTCTTCTCGAAAATTTTGGCGTCTATCAGGTGGCGGAGGAGAACGAGAATTATTACGTCGGTGGAAATTATTGTTATAATTTCCCCCTCCACCAGCGTGAGATTCGTCACTACTCGAGTTAGGATCGGAGTCACGAGGGTCACCAGGAGCTCTGGGAAATCGTTGATTTCTCGGCGGAGCTCGTCCACCCTGAGAGCGGGAATTTCTATAATTCCTAAAATCCCCATCAGATTGGGTGTGAGATTGAAAATTTTGATAATTTTCATTTCTCCCCCTTGGTAGGACCGACAGATTAGTTCGAGGCTGTGGAACTCGAAAAGAATCATTCAAATTCCCAGTGGGAGCGGGTAAATTATTATTTACTGCCGTCGCACTTGGCAAATTTCGGGAAATTGGCGCAGAAATATTTCCTTGTCCGGAATTTCCCATTCTTTCGGCCGAATTCGATCGCCAAGAACTAGCTGGTAACTGAATCGAAGGTTGAACGGATAATGAAGAATTTAACTGCCCATTGTCGTCACGAGCAACATTCATTCGCCATCCAGGTAATTGCTGGTAGCGATATGTGGCCGGTGAACGAGGGCCAGTTCGATCTACAGAAACACTTCGTTCGTTGGTTACAACTACATCGGGAGTAATTACACGATTTCTCTCGTGATGATTATTCGCCGTGTATTGTTGAGCTTCACACAGAGAGGAAAACTGCGTCACTTCCAATTGGTAATGGCGACAGTAAACCTCTAAATCATGCGGGACGGATAGTGGATCCGTTTGAGAACTACCTGGGTTGGAAACGTCTCTAGGAACATTTTCTTCCCCCTGGCTTTCTAAATCAGACTCCACAATTCCTCTTGGTGTTTCACACATACCACCACGTCGTCGTGCTCCACGATTTCCTCGTGTTCCACGAACTCTTACAGGTCTACGGGCCATAATACTCAAAGAAATACACGTACAAAAGAAAAAATAAACTTTAACTGACTAGCGTAAATGTAACACGCTTAATATTAAACTAAGAAATAATTTGAAAAAATACAACCTTAGCTGCTAAAACTGAAGTGGCTTCGGGAAAAAACTGTCCTGTTGCGTGGTCAAGAATGGTCCAAACGGGCACTGGTCACAAAGGCACAACTGGATGGTCGCACTGTCGAAAAGCAAGTGTGGCTGAATATTGGTTGTCAAACTAGCTTCCGGAAAATCTCCTTTGTCAAGACAGTCTGCTGCGATTGGCGATGTTGAAAAATTTCTGATAATTTCTAACCCGAAATTCTCAACAATGTCACATCTGGATGACCTACTCCGAGCTGCATCGTGAGTGGCTCTCTTTGGCACATTCTTTACCTTGTCAGGGATTAAAAAATCATAATTCCTAACATTGACAGAACAATAGAAAACTAGTCAAGTTTTTAACCAGTAACATAAAATATTTTAACTTTTTATTTTTTAGTCAGCAGAATTTCTAGTCAAATTCGTTTTTGATCGAAATTCAAGGTTTCGCAATTTTTCAGAATATAGCCGAATATTCTGGGAAAATCAAAATAGATTTTTTCGTAAGAGATTCGGAATTATAATGAGTTTTCAAAATAATCCAAAAATTCGACTCCAAATGTTTCCAAAAGATAATGAGAATTTTTTGAAAACAAATGAATATTTCACAGTAAATTTATAGAGAAAAATCGGAAATTTTCTAATTATAATATCTACATAAAATAATCAAAAAATTCATTTTTCAATTTTACACTTGATCACAGAGTTCACTTCAATAAAATGCAACCTATCTCGGTGGAACCTCCACGTGTGACGATTACCTTCTGGAGATAGCAATTGCTAAACTAAAGTGTGAACTATCCGTGTGAAAATGTAAAATATGCAAACCTGATGTTTTCTCAAAACATATAACATTTATTCCGGTTTGAACCTTATATAAATACTATGCCTACAAGTGGCTAAAATGACGATAAGTTAAACTATACAGTTATTTGGCAAAAGCCCTGAAATAATATCATTTGAAGGCTTCAGTCATGCAATAAGAATTTGTAACGGTCTTATTGCTGTGACGTAAAAGATGTCATCTATGAATGGCTTTGGCTTCTAAATGGTCCGGGGTTTGGTTCTAAAAGGCGTGTAAATGGTTAGGCTGGGTGGGTTATATCCGAGAGGTGCGGTTGACTTTTCTGTATCGTCACACACATCGCGTCGCAGATAATTATTGTAATCAATAATTATTGCGAGATGTAACAATGTGAGAATAAATATTCATATTAATTCCATGGAATTGATCATGATATTTTATAGTCACAAACTTAACTAAAACTATGAAAATAAGTAAAATATATTAAAATAGCGCCGAGCTATTTTTGCCCCGAGTGCAATCAACATCTAAGTTAGACTTAAATGTTCCGTCAAACCAATAACGAATTGAATCGAAATATCTCGCAGGAAAGGTTATCCATCGCCGGGAAATTACTCCACTCGGTCCTGGCTGGCGGGAGAGTAACCGGGAAATTACTCCGCGTCGATCACTCTGATAATGCGTCTGTGAAATATAAATACTCCACTCTAGATTCTACATTACCAATGCGTCTGTGAATTTTACTCCACTCTAGATTCTGCACTCTACAACGGAATGTTGGCATGAAGCTGGAGGGAGTGCGTCTGTGGGTTGTACCCCACTCTAGATACTACACTTAAATGTGTCTGTGAATCTCTCCACTCTAGTTACTACATTTCTACAACGGAATGTTGGCATGAAGAGGCGGGAAGTGTGTCTGTGAGTCTTCTACCCACTCTAGATACTTACACTAAATACAAAGTATTTCTACAACGGATTGTCGGAACGCAGAGAAGTATAATATGTGCTCAAGTAATATCAGTATCAAACAAAAACAGAACAAGAGCGAGCTATATCCGTTTTGCAGGGGGATATATACTCGGTGAGGAGAATAGCTGTTCAGTGATCCAATGGGATCACTGGGCAGTCAAATCCATCCAATCCCAGATCATAGGAAGTGGATACTCAGGACATAGTCTTCTACTAGGTCCACTACAGGAACTGGATACGCAGGACACATTTTGGATTAAGTCCCTTTGACTATAATCCAAAAGGAGTCCAACTCACAGTGGGTGATGGGGGGTGACTTCACCAGGTGTAGAGTTTGCACATAATTCAATAGAATTATGTGACAAATAAATCAACTAGTATTTAAACATCCAAAAGTATTTAAAAGTGTATAAAGTTGCAGTGGAATAAAATATAAATAGTAATTTATATTTTATTCACTCAAAAATTGTCGAAATTTGAAATTGCCGCTAAAACGTATCAGCGCCATCTATTGACAAAATAAACGTCCTAACTAACAACGTGCATGACAGTGTAACCGTCACAAACTGAAATGGTAGTTCATTCCGAGCTTTCATACCGAGAGGTTGTCGGGCAGGTACTGCCGCGGCATCTTGAGGTTCTTCACCCACCAAAGTTATTCATGCTTACTAGATTTAAGATAGTTTTATAAGATTTAGTTTTAAGTTAATCTTTGGTTCATTTCAGATTGTATTTATGATTTAATAAACATACAGTTATATTTTATTAATAATACAATGAGTCCTCTTTATTTCCTTCTTATTAGCAACACAGTTAAATGCTAGTTTAACTTAATGTAATTACAAACCCCCAGTTTAATATAAAGTATTTACGTGGTCAAACAGTAGTCAGTCTGGCCACGTAACAATATTTTCCTGTCAGTACGAATCTAGCTCTGTCCTGACATTTTTTGTCTAATTTTTGTTGCACAATTATTTCCTCCCTTGTCGGGGGATTGCTTTGCATTTGCTTGCCGACATGAGCGTGGAAGGCGCTTAGAAGCGGGTCATTTATTCTCCGCTCTAGCTTAAATTCCTTCTTTGCATTTGGGTAATTGTCAGCAGCTGGTTGGTATAACCGCGTCCAGAATCCACAGAATTTTACATCTGCCGGAGACGCGGTAGGAATTTCATTCATCTTCCTTAAATCCCAACGGTGACAACTCGTAGGGCAATAAATGATGCGGGAGTCATCCTCGCCATCATCGTCAGCGTCGATTGGATCTGACACTGGTGCCCGTGACAGAGCGTCAGCCACGACGTTATATTTGCCGGGCTTGTATTGAATGGTCAAGTCGCATGCCATCAGTTCTAACTGCCATCTGGCTAGTCGACCGGCTGGTTCCTTTAATTTCATCAGCCATTGTAACGCTTGATGATCTGTGTGGACCACAAATTTGGTATATTCGAGATAATCTCTGAATTTCCTTATGGCCCACACAACTGCCAAACACTCCAACTCTGTGGCGTTGTAATTTTTTTCAGCGCCTTGGAGTTTGCGACTTATAAACATGCACGGCAGGTCTTGTTCGACTCCGTCGCGCACGTGTGTTTGAAGCAACGCGGCTCCCAACCCAACTCTGCTGGCGTCCGTATGTAATATGAACGGCCGGTTTAGGTCGGGTAGAGGCATTACGCCGACTTCCGTCAGCATCCTCTTTATCGCATTAAATGCGATGTTGCACTCATTTGACCATACAAATTCGTTTTCATTCTTCAGGAGGTCGGTAACTGGGGCTGCCACTTCAGCTAGACCCGGTAGCAACCTGCCGAAGAAGTTTATCATTCCCATAAACCGTTGGACACCTTTAACGTCCTCGGGTGGTGGGAAACGATTAATCGCATCGATTTTTTCGGGGCCAATAGCTAAACCATTGACTCCAATGCGATAACCCAGGAAGGCAAGCTCCTTTCGACAGAACTTGCTCTTGCCCGGATGCACGTGTAACCCAGCTTTTGCCAGCCGGGTGAGCACTTGGTCGATGTGCTCAATGTGCTCTTCGAATGTTTTAGAGGCAATAACTATGTCATCTAGGTATGCCCATACAAACTGATGCAGGATATCACCCAATACGCTTTCGATTAGCCTCTGAAAGGTACTGGGAGCATTCACTAAACCAAATGGCATGACGTTGAACATCAACCGTCCAATTGGCGAGTAAAATGCTGTTTTTATCTTATCCTCTGGCCTCATCTCAACCTGCCAGTATCCCTTCGACAGATCCATCGTCGTAACCCAAGAAAAGGGGCTAAGCTCTCTCAAAATGGATTCGATAGACGGCATCTGTATGGGATCTATCTCTGTCACCGCGTTTAATGGGCGGTAATCAATGCATAGGCGTGGATCCGAGCCCGGGCGCATCACGAGCACAACTCGCGTCGCGTATTCTCCCTGGGCCTCGGAGACAATGCCACTGTCTAGCATTTCTTGGCACATTTTTTGCACTATTTCACGTTTTTGCGGGTTCATTCCCTTATACGCAACTCGTATAGGTTTATTATCCGTCAATTTAATTTCGTGAATAGCCCTATTCGTTCGGCCCGGTTTTTTCGACAGGATCCCCTCATATTTAAGTAGGACCCTTCGTAGGGCTGCCGCTTCGTTTAATTCTAAAGCGGCGTCGGCGACAAGCGTTTCCACTACATTGTCCCGTTGCAATTCTGTTACGAATGCTTTAAAATCGTAGTCTTGAACGAATTTCTTTAGGCCTTTCTCCCACTGTGTCTTGTCGGCCGCTTCTTTTACAAGAGCTGGTGGCACGACAATTGCGGGTCTTTCCTTATCATTTCTGATATAATTCCAAGATTTCGTTATTGGATTTGGTTGTATTTCCATTGATGCCATGAGGTCTAAGCCCAACAGAAAAATTCTGTCGCATGTGGGCAGGACCAGGAAAGGGTGCTGTTCTACCCCTCCGAGCCACTCCATGGTCAATAATATAACTCCTTTTGGACGCGCCATTCCGTTGGCGGTTTTTAGACGTATATTTTTATTAACGCCTTTTATCTTATCGGTGAGACCCAATGATGCTACTATGTCTTCGGAAACGAACGAGCGATCTGCTCCCGAGTCTAGCAGTCCCATAATTTTTTCACGTTCTATTGTCATGGGCAACATGCATAGGCTGTTGGTGTATTCGACCGCCACGTTGCACATGAAAACACGAAATTCTTCTGTGTCTTCGACTACTTGAGGTAATTCTTCAAGCAGTAGGTTCGGTTCTTCCGCCTCAGCCTCAGCGTTTGCGGTAATTACCTGCAAAGCGTTGTTGGCCCTGTCTTGAATTTGGGCGTTAGCTATGTCACTACCCATTTCTTTGACTGGTGGCGGCTTATCGAACCCTTTGTTAAACCCCTTCTTCTTCATGTATGGCGCAGACGGTCGAGAAGTTATTTCTTCGCCGCCTGCGCTGACTCGTTTTTTGACTCGTTTTTTGCCATGGCGAGTTTAATCTCTGCCATTTGCTTCATTATTGCGTCAAATTTAGCGTCTTCTTTCGCTGTTCTTGGGCACTCATTGGAGTAGTGGCCCGGTTGGTTACACTTGAAACAACGAATATTTGATTTGTCTCTTGGGGCTTCAGTCGATTTTTTCTTTTCAGGGTCTGCCTTCGACGGTGGCGTGTAATTCTTTCGAAAATACTTCGGAATTCGGCCGGCATTTGGTTTTAACCTGGCGCGAAATTCTTCTACCGCTCTATCTCGATGGATGAGATGCACTAGCGGTCCTTCCTCATCGCAACCCGTTGATAAGGTATCGCGATAGCTTCGTATTTCTTCGTCCGTCGAATAATCGTCTTTTTCTTCTTTTTCGTCTGATTTTCCGGCATCTTGTCCGGCTTCCTCCCCCTCCTTGACCTCCTCCAGTGTCGCTTGCATGGCTGACGCTGTCGGTGCCTTTTTAGGGGCGGCCAAAGGGTTGGAAGGCAGCGTGGATGTCAGTTTATTTTTTATTTGTAAACCAACGCTAGCTTCTGCCAGCTCCATTATACCGCTAAGATATTCAGTAGGGCGCATAATTTTATCTGTCGCCCCATATCTTTCCGCACTCAACTTGAGACGTTTAGCGGTTGCTGCTTTCTCCGCTTCTGGTAAAGCGGAATAATATCTCTTCTCGATATCTATCGTGTTCTCAAACAGGAAGGCGCTCATCTCCTCGTAGCTGCCTCCTGTCGGTGCCCTTTCTTCAAGTAGCACCCGTTGCGAGTATTCCGACAAACCGCCGAGAAAGAAAAGGTTGAATCCCGTGGCATGAAATTCCATCGGGGCCTTTTCGAACAACAATCTGGCGCGAATGTCGTAATCCATTATGGTTTCACCAGGCATCTGGCGAAGACCTCGCATCTTTCGGCTCACCTCTTCGGGTGTCTCGCCGTAGCGCAGGTCGAATCTCATTAAAAAGTCGTCCCAATTGACGCCTTTCAGTCCTTGGTACCACTCACGTGCCGAGCCTGTCATTAGCTCGACAATACCGTGGGTGAGCATGTCTCCTACGGTGGCTTTAGTGGCAGTCTTAATTCGAATTACTTCGTCAAGGAAGCGATCTCCCGCTTTCCATGACCCGTCGAAACGGTTCTGAATATAAAATTGCCACCTAATATTCCCGGTAACACTCATGGTGTCACGTCGGGAGACAGCGTATTTTTTCTTTACGCGGTCACCAGTGCTACGATTACGATCGTTTCGTTTGCTCAGATCGATTCCCTCGGCTTTTAACGAGCCGAGTAGGGCTCTTCCAAGCTCTCCCATCGTATACTGCCGACCCGTCGAATCGGTAAACGCGCTTTGTCGGGGAAGGTCCTGAAACTCCTCCCGTCGGTGGTCGCTATTTTCCGATCGACGTCGTTTCTCTCTATCGCGCGGAGAGTTGGATCTCTTCCGGCGATTACTTGATTTATCCTTTCGTCTGTCGTCGTTGGATGAGGGGTCGGAGCTGGGGTCAGGAGACGGTGAGCGGCGTGGCGGGTTGCGCCGTGAAGAGTTTGACTCTTTCCAGCCCCTACGACGGTCGTCACGTTCCCTTTCCCTGCGTTCATCGCGCTCTCTTTCCCTTCGTCTTTCTCCGGAACCTCTCTCCGAATCGTGATGACTGGGTGCATTTGACTCCAGCCCATCTGACGACGAATCACTATTTCCGTAGCGATAATATTTCGGTCTTTCATCGCGTTTGCCTTCTCCTCGCGAAGAGGTGCGATCATGCGATTGTCTCCTTGACGACTCGTCGTCTTTAAGGATGGGTACTGGTTGTTGCCACTCAGTCCCTTGCGGATTATCTTGCTGTTGGCTTGTGAGAGCTTGCTCTTCATTTCGCCTAGCATTATTAGCGTTGATTAACCGTGTTATCGCATTATTTGTGGCTGAATCGAGAGCTTTCATGCGGGGCCGAGTTTGTTGTTCTCTGGCCGACGCATCTCTCTTGCTCGGAGTAGCTGGTGTCGCCCTCTCCGGCTGGGGTTTGGGTTTGGCCTTCGGCGTGCGCTTTGGGTCTCCCTCTAGGCTCTCGTCGGACAGCTCGGATGAACTGACCTCTGGTTTGCGAACGGATTTCGGGTCATCTCGTCGCAATCTGGCCATAAATGCTCGTTCTGCTTCTTGTTGCGAGTGGAAAGCATATCGATGTGCTCTCAGGGCTCGGTCAACTATTTCTACCTCCTCGGGAGTAGTCGGATTGGGCTGGGTTCTGCCGTACTCGAGAGCTTGCGCTTCTCTTTCCGCCAGCTTCCTCCGTCTCTCGCGAATGGCTTGTCGAGCCTCGTTCTCTGCATCCGCTTCAAATTGAGCGGAATCAACCAATTGTTGAGCGTGTGCACCTTCAACAATGGTGATTTGTGGGGATACACTGTGCGCTTTTAAAGCTGCACGTACGATTTGTAACGTTTCGTACACTGTAATCTTCCCCGTCGGAAGGGTGTATCTCACTCCCTCCGCTTGTGCCAACTGCATCGCATCAATCAAGGTGCCCGAGACGCTGTAAGGCTGGCTCGAGACACGCTTGACAGAGGACGAGTTGGACTTGTGCCCTTCAGACACTACCGAGGCTGGTCGACTGTGCGTAATTGGCGTGTTTAGCGCTGAATTCGCTGTCGTGTCGGACGCCGTCCTTTGTATCGAAGACGTCGCCCTCGGATCGTTTACCTCGGTATCGTGCGTTAGACGAGGCGATTGGTTACGGGATAAAACCTCGTTTCCGCTCGTCTCGCCGTCACGATGGAGACGCGGCGGTTTGGAGTGGGACGGATCCTCACTCCGCTCCGTCTCGTCCAATCGCTGCCTCGTCCCGGCGTGAGACGGGTGCGATGCCTCCGAAGCGCTTCGTCGGTCTGGCTTGGCCTTGCGGCGTTTTTGCCTAGACTCGTGCGCTGAGGCTTTGGGTAAGGGACCTCCAGATCGCAAATGATAATCGGCGCCTTTACGGCTACCAGCTCTCTTATTTGCGTCGGAGTCGGAATCCGTTACTCGGATATTGTCTGCCATTTTTGGGTATGAAAAATGATCTCAAGTTCTATTCGAGTCGTTTAAATCGATCCCGGACAGGCCCCCACGTGTCGCGCTCAACTCTAACTGTCGCTAACTCGTGGTATGAGTCACTCTCTAATCTCGCAATACCGCTTTACTCAAGCGGTTACCCAAATAATGTGAAACGGCAAACAATGTAAAATGGTAAATATAATAAATGTATTTATTATATGGGAATTTACAGGTAAAAGGAATAAAATATGTAAGGGAATAAAGGTAAAAGGTTGGGGATGTGTGAAGTTGTCGGGAAACTGGTCGAGGTCGTCCTTTGTTGACGCTCTGGATCCAAGATGGCGTCCGCGTGGTAACGTGGTGTCGTCTTGGGCCGGCGTGGCAATGAATGGCGTCCTCGTCTCACGTTTCTTGTTCGGTCCTTCGGGCTCACGCTGGTCGGGCGCGAGTGAATGCCTAAAAGGTCTTACTTCTGGTCTGTTGTCTAGGTTTAGGGTTTTTTGTAGGTGTCCGGCGATCACACAGCGGCGGACTCTTCTGGCTCCCGGCGATCACACAGCGGCGGGAACGCTCGTCGTGGTTTTTACTGCAGTTTAGGCTTGTGCGACCGTTTGTCTGCACAACTCGCTAAACTGGAGTGGTTTTTGCTGTTTCTAGCGGGTGTGCTAAAACAGCGCGGTAATCTTATCACGCAGGTTACTCTGCGGAGGTTAACACGAATCAAATGTACTCACGAAGAATATATCCTTTGTCCCTGGTCACTCCTAGTGCTTGACTTAGGCCTGATCGGTAGGACGGTAGATTTCTCGTGTGTTTCTTGTTTGATGGTTGTGTTGGTTCTGCCCGCTCAGTGCAAGGCACATTCCTTTGCACAAAGCGGGGTTGACAGGTGACCAGAATCACCCAATGGTGGGGTGGACGAGCCATCCCCACTCCCTCAGGGCAGACGCCTGTCCATTGACTAGATGTCAATGCACTGAGGGAAGGGAGACGCGCTTGCGGCTCCCCTTACACCCGAAACGAGGTCACGAGAGAAACTCTTCGTTGACCCCGGTCCAGTCGGGTCACAACAAGACGAATCGTCATTTTTGAAACGAAAAGTTTGCAATGGGATCACGAGACTTGTTTATACACGTTTGTATGAAATCCACGTCATCGACTCATCGTGATATGCGTTTTCATCGCTAATCTCGCGAGATCTGGCCAGAGACAGCGCCATCTTGGATCTTTTCGAAAATTTTCATCTTCTGTACAAGCAAAAAAAATATATCTATCTTTTATATTAATTTTAATTCGACAAAAACAAATGTAAGTCAATTTTATTTCACGTATTTACCGTATTTTCTCGAGTAAGAGCCGCTGCTCTTTTTCTCGTTGAAATTTCGATTAAAATTTCAATTTTTTGATCGAAACTTCACGTTTTTCTATTGAAATTTTTATTTTTTTGATTAAATTTTCACTTTTTTCATTGAAATTTCAACTTCAATTCCAAACGAAATTCAACAAGATGAACAAACATACTACAAGTCAGTGCAGTCACAATACAAGGGACTAAACATTTTTTTCAGATTCGGTTCAATAAATAAAAATAACAATAAAAAAAGCTTTTTCAATTTTGAAATTTAAAAATGAAGAAAAATGGCAATAATACTTTCATGGACTTTAATTTGCGAGCAAATTGTCATAAAAATATCTTAACCACGCGATAATAAAATAAAAACTTAATTTTCCATTATCTCAGATTCTGAGATTCCAAAACAAGACAATGCGCATGCGTAACAATTCCATAGTACACGTCGCGCGTACATTACGATGAATACCATTATCATGTCGTGTCTATACGTTCGTTAAGTACTATAAAAGCATCCCACTTGGCATTAATAAACATTATCAAACTTGTGTAGTATTTCGAAATACGCTTATATCGCTTGAACCTTGAATTGGATCGTTTCTTTCTCTTATTCCTGAATTCCTAGACATCCAAAGGAGAATCGCAAGCAACTCGGACATCACAATCGAATGCAACGACGGTCAACTGCGCGCGCACAAAAGCGTCCTGACGACCGAAAGCCACTACTTCGCCGCCATGTTCAACTGCCAAATGATGGAGTCAAGAACGAACAAAATCGTCTTCAAAAGCTCGTCCGCGGCAATAGACGCCATCCTAAGGTTCATCTACGTCGGATCGTACTCTCTAAGCTTCAGACGACCCCAAATTAGTCTTAAAGGTCATCCAAGTGTCTCACATGTTACTCGAGTGACATGTGAGACACTTGGGTGACCTCTAAGAGTAATTTGGGGTCGTCAGTGATGATTGGAGAGAACAATCCGACGTATATAAACCTTAAGATGGCTTCTATTGCCGCGGACGAGCTTTTAAAGACGATTTTATTCGTTCTAGACTGCTTCATTTGGCTGTTGAACATAACGGCGAAATAGTGGCTTTCTCTGGTCAGGACGCTTTTGTGCGCCCGTAGTTGACCGTCGTTGCATACGATTGTGATGTCAGAGTTGGTTTCGATTCTCCTTTGGATGTCGAGATTTAAGGTTCATTTAAACATTTGCAGTGTATATATACCGGTTGTGAACGGTTTGGAAGCGGAATCAAGAGTGCGGGAAGAGTGGGCCAAAACCGTTTGGCTCACTCCGAATTCTGCTCAGTAAAGCTGCGCAGATGACGAGTTGCGTAGAGATCACACACGGCCGCCTTCGGGTCGTGTGCAACAATTGAGCCAGGCACGCGCGAGAGGAGGGGATGCTCCGCCCAGGCATGCGCCAGCAGCATCATCAAAGCAATGCATGCCGCAGCGTGATTGGTTGACGCTGTTGTTGAGCCAAAACTTGCTGCAAGAGACAATATTATTTGGGTAATATTGTGTCTTTTATTTAACTATGGCAGTATATGTTTTATTTCAACCTACATTGAAATAGAACATATACTCTTTCCGAACTCAAGAAGAGCCCTGGAAGCTGGGCTCCCATTGGCCTACTTGGAACTGCAATGCAACTACTGCTACACTAGTGAGATAGCTCGGCCAATGGGAGCCCAGCTTCCAGGGCTCTTCTTGAGTTCGGAAAGAGTATAGAATAATATTTGTTCTTGTTTTGAGACAATTTGGAACTATAGTTCGCACTCAAATAGGAATATTTGAGGTCACCACACTTCAAACACGACAAAAATTGTCCCAAATCCCAATCTGAGGTCGATGCTGAACACCCCGGTCAATAAATACAAAAAGATTGAAGAAACCTTCCTGTTCATAGTGTTCAAGCAGATTTAATTGGAAAAAAAAATTAAAATCAATAAACATCAATTATTTGTTACAATATTTTGTATAATTTACCTGCGCCGGTAGATTTCCTTCTTTTGTGAATATACCGAGTAAGAAAACTAACTCTGCTGATTATGACATATCCACCGGTGGTGACGATGCCCAAATACAGGAGCGATTCGTACGCGTACAATTAGTCATAGTTACGTAGGAGACAGAGGCATACTACTCCACCAAACTGATGCGATGTAGTCTGTCTTGACTAAATATTAAAACTGCAATGGAGCATGTAAAATAACGTGACCGTTGGTGCTGCTGAGATTTACATAACTGACTAGTTTATTCAAAGTAACATATAGGTGGCGCTGCCGAAAGGCAGTGTCACAAATTAACAAGATACAAGCGACGTGCATCCCCTCAATTGTGAACACACAAGGGGAGCAATTAGTAAATTCAAAAGGTTAAAAATTAACATGAAAAGTAAATTTAAATTGAACAAAAAAGCTTTTTAAACTTCAAAATTAGAATTAGTGACACCATTCAAACCACACAAATACACTCGGAGATCTGTGAATATTCCTTTCAATGAGCAACAATTTCACAATTTAATCCCAGTGGAGGTTTCAGAAAGAGAAGTTCTGTTGAAGCTTCAACAGAAGAAAATGAAAATTAAAGCTTGCAAACCCAAAGCCAGACCACGAGATCCTGAGCCAAACATAATGCATTTCTACAATAGTGATATCATTTACCGCGAGCACTGTGCTATTCATCTAGAAATTCCTAGATTAGAATTAAATGCACCAGAACTTGCACCTCCGGATTGGACGAAACGACATTATCGACAGTTACTTGAAACAGACGAACCTCTATAAAAATGCTCAATTTAAGTTTGGTGTTTGAGTCGACCCAGCAATTCAATAAAAATTCATCAAAATTCAACGCCAATTCACTAAAAATGCATAAAAAAATCAACCAAACTTGTTAAAGTCTAAAATTTCGACAATTTTTTTTAGACATTTCGACAATTTTCAGGCAAATTAAAACATTAATTTTTCAAAAGTTTGTTTTGTTCACCTTACCGTTGTCTAAAATGGATGCCTATCACTGGCAGCTTTCTCGATTCGTCAATAATCTTTCTCTGTCGGTCTTGTTCGATGGAGTAATTAAAATTAGTTATCGTTCATTCCCATTCTCTTTCTATCGTTTCGTTTAACTGGTCGTAGAAGCACACTACTCAACATGTTGCTGCCATTACTGGTCTAAAATTAACCTGGCAACAAAATGAAAAGAGAAATAAATAAATATGAAAATACTACAAGATACTAGATTTTAAAAAATAACGAAAAAATATCAACTCAAATATCAAATAAATTACGGAGAACAATTTTGGACAAATTTGCCCAAAATTTCACTAAAAAAAATCACTGAAAACATCACTACAAATTCATCAAATTTCACTAAATCACCGTTGAATTGTTTTATCAACTGTGCTTAAAAATGGCAAATAAATTTGCTAACAAATTAATTGTATGTCTTTATTGTACATGAGCGAGCGAGGAGTGGTTATCATGGGAGTTTACGTGGATGATTTGGTGACAGCAAGGACGAGTAGTCGTCCTTGGTGACAGCGAGCATGAGTTCAAAGATCTCGCAAAATCTCGTGCCCACCTCCCCTTTTATTGGCCAGAGACGGAGCGCCATCTTGGATCTTTTCGAAAATTTTCATCTTCTGGACAAAATAAACACAAGCAAATAAATCACAGACAAAAATAAATATATCTTTTTTATTAATTGGAAAAAAACAAATGCAAATCAATTTATTTCAACAATGAAAACTAACACTGACCCACGATTTTGGCGAAACGTTTAATCCCGACGACGGCAACTCGAACCACCGCTCGCACGAAACGAAAAACAACCACATCTTCGATCCACCTTTCTCCCAAAAAACTATCAAATCCAGATCGCAGTTCGAGGCAACGGCCACTCTATCTACGATCGAAGGCACCACTTTTTCTATCCAGCTGTCGTAGCTTCCATTCCACACGAACAAACTAGGATCCCCAATACAATTATGAATAAAGTAAAGTTTCTCTTCGCAGCAACTCGACAAACACCTGCACTTCAGGAGAACCATTTTCGTATCATCGGGTTTTCGGACGAGCGTCCACGAATCCGTCCCCAACACATGGTAAAAGAAATTATCCTCCTTGTTGGAATCGGAATAAACATTCCCGTTCGAAATTGAAACTATTCGACCGTATTCTTTCAATTTAATTCGCAATTTCTTCCATTTCCTACTGACGAGATTAAAAACCGCCAAGAACAGATGCTGTTCCCGAAAATACAGTTCGTCGCCGTCGATAAAACCCGACACGGTCACATTGTGCGAGCGCGGCCCAAGATAGCATTCATTCACAACCGAATCGTAAACGACGAATTTCTGACTTTTGCTCAACCCGTAATAAAACAATTCGCCTTTCGCGCTCACAATCGCTCGCCAACTCCTACAAACTTGCTGCGGCAATTCCAAAATCCTTGTTCGGCTCCACGTGTTCCTCACCAACTCGTACTGGGCAGTTTCGCTCGAAAACGCATCCACCACCACAAGCGTGATTTTAAGCTCGAAATCGGCCGGAAGCGAGTAACTCTCAATCGCTTTTTTCACGTAAACATCCTTAAAATCCGACCGATAGTCCTCCAAAACCTCATCCTTCAACTGCGCACCAACAAATGCACACGCCAACATCTCCTCGACACTCGACACCAATTGAACGACTAAATCCTTGCGCCGGCTCAAATCCCCGGATCCCCATCGCAATATAAGCTCCACAAATTCCGTCTTCAGATTCTCGAACTTAATGTGGTTGAAAAAAGCGATGATTTGAGCTTCGTCCAGCTGATGGACGACTCTGTCGGGTAGAAAACGCGCGTTGCAGCACACGAATTTCAAAACTCTACTTATCCAAACGTAAACTTCGTATTTTGTCGCTTCTTTCCAGATTTCGATGAGATTTTCTACATTTAGCATCTCGAGCGATCTTTTCCAGTAAAATTTGAATACATCGGTGATAAGTAACATGTGAGACACTTGGATGATCTCTAAGACTAATTTGGGGTCGTATGTGCAGCTTAGAAAGGGCAATCCGACGTAGATGAACCTTAGGATGACGTCTATTGCCGCAGACAAGCTTTTGAAGACGATTTTGTTGGTTTTTGACTCCATCATTTGGCAGTTGAACATGGTGGCGAAGTAGTGGCTTTGGCTCGTCAGGACGCTTTTGTGCGCGCGCAGTTGACCGTCGTTGCATTCGATCGTGATGTCAGAGTTGGTTGCGAATCTCCTTTGGCTGTAGAGGAAAGTATCAAGGAGCGTTTCTTCGGAATCCAGGTGGAGGCGACTTAAACGATTCACGCGAGATATGCATATTGCGAGAGTTTCTTCGGCCTCGGAGACGCCGCTCGCGGGATTTTCTGGAACTAAACGAGTGTCGTTTTAATTGGATTTAATGATGATGTAATGAAGGATTCAAATAAGTTGTTAGTACCTGGTGTTGCCATAGAGTAAACGTGGGTTTTGTCGTCTTTAATTGTTGGCCTACTATTGATGATGAAGGATTTCTCGAGGTTGTAATTGCGTGAGACGATTTCGTGTTTGTTGAAAAGTGACCAAAACGATGCTCAAAGGCGAGTCCAATGGTCTTGCAGATTAGGAATCACGTGGGATATGACGTGATGAATTATTATACATTCATTCAAATTACTAATTATCATTTAATGCGAGTTTATTTCATTGCTAATTAAACTCTGCAATTTTTTTTTGCGATGCGCTGTGATTTTAAATTAATAAATATTTACAAATTTTCTACAAATTTGATGACGGCGCTTTTATTGCTTAAAATGTGAATAAAAAAATTTTTTTTTTCTGTAAAAATGAGAGTTTGATATTTCATTTTATTATTTTGTGGTTTTAAAAACAGAAATAAAGTTATACATTTATCCGTTATCTCAAAACTTTTTTTTTAATTAAAATTTAGATTTTTTTTATTTCTACGGTTTCTCTTTCACATAAAAGTCTTTGACCTTTACCGTTTGATGAATAAACACGCTAGAGAGACATTGAAGTGATAATACTGACATTTAATGGTCCAATTATTTTGAAAAAGTGATTCACAAAAAACGGCCCTGAAATAACTGGGGCGCATTTACAGTCGCGAAAAAATATATCGCGAATCTAGAAATCGCGAAAAATATATCGCGAATCCAGAATTCGCGAGAAAAACAATCGCGAATCCATAAAACGCGAATCTGCAATACTGTTGGACCAAGTGTCGCGAATACGGGCTACCGCGAATATGTGTACCGCGATTCGCGATTTAATTGCGTGTGCAATTAAATCGCGAATTTGAAATTACTAAAAAAATTGGTAAATTCCGTATCCGAGACGTGATCCCGTGTCACGGTTGGCCGACGTGACCACTGTCACTTTGACAGTTGAGAGTCCACCTGACGAACTCAGCAAATCGATCGCTTCGTGGCCCCATTTCTTGCCGGCCGCCAGTGTGGACAGGAAGCACAAACTGGCCCAAGCGTCCATCCAGACGGCGGCAAACTGCTTGCGCCGGAAAAACACGTCGTGAGCGCACCGAGGCACGCACTTGACGCCCCCGGGCTTGTGCAGCGGATCAACGGGCAAGAAGCGGTCCGGGCAGCCGGAGTACGCCTCGGTGTACGTCGGGACGGGTCCGTCGAAGCGCCGGTGGTGCGGGAACTAGTGCGGGAAGGGCATGCCGACCGATCGCGGGCGCGCACCCGTCCGTTCGTCGGTGATGTTTCGCGTTTTCTTTTTTTTCGCGATTTCTTTTTTTCGCGTTTATCTATTTTCGCGATATATTTTTCGCGTTTTCCCATTTCGCGATATATTTTTTCGCGATTTGGTTATTCGCGATTACTTTTCCATAATTTTGGAATCGCGAAAATCGCGTTTTCCTTTTTCGCGATATATTTTTTCGCGACAGTAGCGCCACATGAAATAACTTTCACACAATTGAACAATTAAAAGGAAAAAAAAAAGAAAAAAAAAATCAATGATGACAATTCGAATGGAAAATGAAGTTGACACCCCTAATCATCATCGTCATCAGGATTTCGGCGCGTGGCAACCCAAGTGTCCACCAAGTACAACAATCCCATACCGACACACAACGCCTAAACCAGCGGTCGGCATTCTCGGCAACAGGCGGACCGCGGAAGGTCGAAACTTGGACCGCGGTGACGTTTTACCGACGTTTTCCCCTCGGTTTCTTTGGTTTTTCGGTTTTTTTTCCTGTTTTTTTTTTTCGTGTTTTTTTAGGTTTTATTGGTATTTTTTTGGGTTGTGTGTGTTTATTGAGGGGTTTATTTTGTTTTTAACTGTTTTTTCCGTTTTCTTAGGTTTTTATTAAAATTTTTAAGTGTTTTTTTTCTGGACTTTGATAAAAATTTTCAATAGTATCCAGACCCCACTTAAGATTACTTGCCGACCCCTGTATTAACGCCTATTTTAGTCTCTCTCAGTGCAGTTACAATACAAGGAATTACACATTTTTTCAGCACAGATTCGGTTCAATAAACAAAAATAATCATAAAAAAAGCTTTTTAAACTTCAAAATTTGAAAATGAAGAAAAATGGCAGTAATACTTTCACAGACTTTAATTTGCGAGCAAATTGTCATAAAAATATCTGAACATGCGATAATAAAATAAAAACTTGATTTTCCATTATCTCAGATTCTAAGATTCCGAAATAAGACATTGCGCATGTGTAACAATTCCATAGTACACGTTGCGCGTACGTTACGATGAATACCAGTATCACGTCGTGTCTACGTTCTTTAAAGTACTATAAAAGCATCCCACTTGGCATTATTAAACATTATTAAACTTGTGTAGTAGCAAGTGCGAACAAACAGAAGATGAGTTATAGAGATTCTTGCCGAGCCCGAGACCATCCTCTAGATGAGGACGATATAAATCCAAAGCAATGCCTTCCCACACCGTACATTCAGCATCGAAAATGACTAGATCCCGAATTAGAATTAGAATTAGAATTAGAATTTAAACCGTACAAATCCACTCGGAGATCTGTTGTGAACATTCCATTTAATTTAATTCAATTTCACAATTTAATCCCAGTGGAGGTTTCAGAAAGAGAAGCAGCCATAAAGCTTCAACGGAAGATGAAAATGCAAATTAAAGCTTGCAAACCCAAAACCAGACCACGAAATCCTGAGTCAAACATAATGCACTTCTACAGTGATGTCATTTACCGCGAGCACTGTGCTATTCATCTAGAAATTCCTAGGTTAGAATTAAATGCACCAGAACTTGCACCTCCGGATTGGACGAAACGACATTATCGACAGTTACTTGAAACAGACGAACCTCTATAAAAATGCTCATTTTAAGTTTGGTGTTTGAGTCGACCCAGCAATTCAATAAAAATTTATCAAAATTCAATAAAAAAAATCATCGAATTCCAACGCCAATTCATTAAAAGTGCATCAAAAATCAACCAAACTTGTTAAAGTCTAAAATTTCGATAATTTTTTGAGAAGTTTCGACAATTTTCAGGCAAATTACAACAAATTAATTTTCATCATCTGGACAAAATAAACACAAGCAAATAAATCACAAGCAAAAAAAAAATATCTTTTTTATTAATTAGACAAAAACAAATGTAAATCAATTTTATTTCAATAATGAAAACTAACACCGACAGACGATTTTGGTGAAACGTTTAACCCCGACGACGGCAACTCGAACCATCGCTCGCACGAAACGAAAAACAACCACATCTTCGATCCACCTTTCTCCCGAAAAACTATCAAATCCAGATCGCAGTTTGCGTCAACGGCCACTCTCTCTCCGATCGACGGCAACACTTTTTCGTACCAGAGGTCGTTGCTTCCATTCCACACGAACAAACTAGGATCCCAAATAAAATAAAGTTTCTCTTCGCAGCAACTCGACAAACACCTGCACGTCACGGGAACCATTTTCGAATCGGGTTTTCGGACGTCCGTCCACGAATCCGTCCCCAACACATGTAAAAAGAAATTATCCTCCTTGTTGGAATCGGAATAAACCTTCCCGTTCGAAATTGAAACTATTCGACCGCATTCATTCAATTGAATTCGCAATTTCTTCCATTTCCTACTCCCGAGATGGAAAACCGCCAAGAACAGATGCTGTTCCCGAAAATACAGTTTGTCGCCGTCGATAAAACCCGACACGGTCACATTGTGCGAGCGCGGCCCAAGATAGCATTCATTCACAACCGAATCGTAAACGACGAATTTCTGACTTTTGCTCAACCCGTAATAAAACTGTGAGTGTTTGGACGGTCGCCACGTGGTCGGGGGAGAGCCACGAGGCGCTGGACACAACACACACGATAGAATTCACTCCGAAATACACAAGAGACACAAGTTTAGTTTAAGGTAAGCTTTATTGATGTCTAGGGGTATGATGTGGTGTCTCCCAGTGCATTTCCCAATGCGACGGCTGCGAACAGCCGTCCCTAACAAGACCGCGTGGCACGGCGGCCAATGGCCGCCATGACACACGTGGTCGGAATACCGTTTAGCCATGTCGCCGCTACGTTCACGGAGAACGCAGGACGGACATGGGGAACGTGGACTATCAAGTCCCGGCGGGCGACAGAGTCGCTACGCCAACTGGATTCGTCATTGCCGCCAGCGTGGAAGAGCGATCGTGGAAGCGACCGTTCGCCATGCTGGAAGTTAGAGAACTCTCTGGGGCCTCTGCGGGGCCCACCACTTCCGGAAGGGGCACTTCCGGTTCCCAATTGGCCGGGCCAACGACCATCAGCTCCACCTGGTGCGGGGGTCCGCAACAGGTGCGCGCGAGAAACACACGAGGTGCGCGAGAGCCGTGGAAGCGCCGTGTGTTGCAGGCAAGTGAGCGGACTGAGCGGGCAGCCGGTCACATCTCCCCCCCCTAAAAAAGGTAAGTACTGAGAGGGGTACCTCAACACAATCACGAAAGTGGTTGTTTGAAAGTTAATTTCATAATTAAAAATTAATCATTACTTTTCTTTTTTGCAGATAACCAGATGACCGGATGAGTTGATGACAACTGGACCACGGATCACCAGCAGGTAACATCGGGAAAAATACACCAGAGAAAAACAACGCACACTTACCCCCAGGATGAAGACAAAATACAATTCGTGAAATATAAATACTGTAAATAACACTTGTAAATTTTTAACACATTTGAATAAAAAATTCTTTGAAAAATATTAAAATCTAAGTTAATTTAATTCTAATAGGTAAGTAAATGCATTTGTAGCTTTGAGAATAAAAGTTAGGACTATTATTATTACTTTGATAGAGAAAAAACCATTTAAAAAATGTAAAAACTATCAACACTATTGGCATTATAAAGTTTTGAGAAAAACTGGCCACTTCTTCTATATCTGTAGCGTCTTGCCGGGCGTCGGTGGCGTCTCGTCGTCGTCACGTTCGTTCTCTTTTATCGACGGCAGCTCCTTCGCCAGGTTACGACGCGTCTTTTGCTCTCGCTTCGCGGCGGATCTGGTTTTCTTTTCCGCCTTCTTCTCCGCCTTCTCTGCCTTCGATTGTGGTGGAAGAGGCGGCGGAGGCGTATGCGATTCTTCGGTTTCCATCGCACTCGATGCTTCGGCGACGGTCTCGGTGGCGGCCGCGCCATTTTCGATTGACATCGGAGCGGTCTGGAGATTCTGAAATGAAATGTCCGTTGGTCTCTCGCCGAATATTGGCGGCATAATGACCGCTGGATTTGGAATTGACTGTAAAACAGTCGAGGAACAAACGAATTCCGTCGGCATGCTCGTATCGTTTGAGACGATCGTACACGACGGTGGTGGGATTGATTTCTTCGCCGCTTGCGTACATGACGTAACCGTAGCGGTCACTCGTTGGCTCACGGCGAGGGCGGCTTGTCGCTGTTTATAATCAGCGACCTTCTCCCACTTGAGACGTTCTTTGGCTAAAGCGTTTACTGTCTCTTCCGCCATCTTTGGATTTCGTTCGCGGATCTTTAGTCGCATTGCGACGAGGGCCGCCGAAATCTCAGAGCGTGGTTTGGCTTTCGATTCTGTCACCGTCGAACATGACTGTTTTACAGTCACTTTCTTCGGTGGTCGAAGGATTTTAGTCGAACTCGAAGTTGAAGTTTTTGGTGTCTGCGACGTTTGCGAACGATTCGCCGCAAATCCGGCTAGTTTCAAGCGTAAAACCGCTCTTTTTGAAACTCGTCAGCTTTTGACGTGGAATTGGGATTTGATCCCGTTCGTGGCGATTGGGCCGAAGTCGAGGCGCCGGAATTGGCGTAAAACGCCTTTTCTGACTTCTTTCTTTCTCTACGAGAACGCACTCGCATCCAACCGACCACGCGGTTTCTTACTGGAATCGGGCGTCCGGATACCGTCATAAAATGACGGAACCAGAGTTCCAAAGGCTCGTTGCGATCCACATGTCCTTCGCCAAGACAGTTTTCGCACGGAGTTAACGCGCCGTTGTTGCGTTCGGTTACGCAACTTCCTAAACACACTGGGCATACGACTCGAGTGCCGGCTGGATATTCTTCCATTGGAAAATAAAAATGAATTGATCAAATCAAATATACGGAACAGGAAATCGACGGGATTCGTGCGGAGGAGACGAACTGGACAGTCACTTGCTTGGAACGAGAATGATTTGATGTTGCCAAGATTCCTTCTTAAGTACCGCAGAATAACGTCTTTTACGCAACGTGTACGAAACCGGAAACGCTATGTTGTCGTCTCGTGATTGGTCCGTAGGAATTTCGAATTCGGAGGTGTCCACCTAGTGGTCAATCTCTGTATCGTATCGGCAAAATATGATTTCTCGATGGTCTTTTCGAATCCGAATTCGGTTTTGACTGTGCTGCCGTGGTTTTGTGTGAATCCACTCGTGGCAGAGGCAAAGCCTTTTTCTTTTTTGGATTTCCCAAAAGTTCTACTGGTGTTGGCAACTTGGTTGCGATACCAGATTCTGTTGGTCGCACTGGTGGTGGCAAGATTGTTGCTGTTCCAGTGTTCACAGGTCGGTTCTCAAGAACTTCTTCATCTTCCTCATCTAAAATGGGCCATTGAGCCTTTTCTTCTGAGGGGACGAATCTCCTGAGTTTTACAATATTGTATGTGCCTCTCGCTTGCAAAGTGATTGGTGTTGCAAGGGCATACGCATTGTTATTAAAGACTTTAGTAATTACATATGGTCCTTCAAAGCGATCCTCAAGGGACGCAGCATATCGATTAGCAGCATTGGACAATGGGTGGGTCTTTAGTAAAACCAAATCTCCAACTTCGAATTTATCGTCGCTGCGGTGTCGATCGTAATAAGTTTTCTGTTTTGCTTGGGCTAGACTCTTATTTTTTAGAGCTGCAGCAATCAGAGTACGGTGTCTAGCGACTAGCATTCTGACAGCGTCGTAGGGCCTATTTGGGTCGAAAGGGGTGTCATAAGACACGTCTCGATTGTCCCAAAACGGTCGAATTTCTCTGCCATACGTTAGCATTGCTGGTGTAAAGCCGGTAGACACATTTGGAGCAGAGTGCAAAGCAAAATTTATTTGGTCAATGCATCTGTCCCAGTGATCGTGCTCAAAAGTAAAGATTCGAAGCATGATCTTGATATTTCTGTTTACACGCTCAGTCAGATTAGTCTGGGGATGATAAGGTGTCGTTTTTATTGGGACAACCCCAGCATCGTCACAGAGAGTCTGATAAACGTCAGAAATGAATTGGGGGCCATTATCGCTCAACATGAAACGAGGGCACCCATGACAGCTAAAAAATCGTTTTAAAATTGGTGCAATTGCAGTCATTTTAGCAGATCTTAGCGGCGTAGCTTCCATCCAGCCAGTGGCATAATCCACCACAACCAGAATGAAGCGATTTCTGTTTGGAGTTCTAGGCAGTGGACCAATTAGGTCAATTCCTATCTTCTCAAAACGACCAATTTTTGGAGAGGTTGGGACCATTAATCCTTTTGGTTTCCTCTGAATCGGTTTACAGCGTTGGCAGCGATTGCAGCTAGCTACATGAAGTTTAACTTCTTTTTGCATATTTGGCCAGAAATAAATTCTTTTCAATCGCTCCAAAGTTACTTCAACTCCTCCGTGACCAGCCATTGGGTGATCATGAATTAGTTGGAGGGCTGCGAGTTGCAGAGACGGGGGAATAAAGATTTTAAATCCAATTCCCAAATCTTCTTCCTCTACAAAGAAATCAGTTTTAAAAGGTGCATAAATAATAAGCATTCCTTTTCTAGTGAGTGTGCAGTCGTACTGCCTGTCTTCCAAGAACTTAGGAAGTTCTGGTCGAGGTTGTCCATCATCCAATTCTAACCATTCGATTAGTTTTGAAAGATGTTTATCTGCACGTTGCTGCAATATAATGTTCTCGAATGACATTGAGTCATCGATCTCATTTGTGAGATAAGCTAGAGCAACAGGTTCTATAATCTCTGCTAGAGTTGCTTTTCCTTCTAATGGATTGCCATTATCAAGAGAGACTCTGGATAAGGCATCTGCGACTTGATTGTCGGTGCCTTTCCGGTACTTGATGGTGAAATTTTCATTTTGCAATTTCATTGCCCACCTAGCCAGTCTTCCAGCTGGATTTTCCATTGTCATGAGAAATCTCAGAGCGTGATGGTCAGTCTCAACTTGGTATTCAGAATATTCAATGTATGGTTTGAACTTATCAACAGCCCAAACCACAGCTAAACATTCCAAATCGGTGGTGCTGTAGTTGTTTTCCGCGCCTTGCAGAGTTCTGCTGGCGTATGCAACTGGTCTTAAAGCACCATGGTCATCAATCTGCATGAGGACAGCTCCGAGCCCGCCGCCACTAGCATCTGTATGGATGGTAAAGTTGCGTGCGAAATCAGGCAGAGGCAGCATAATTCCTTTTGCAAGTTGATTTTTCAAATATTCGAAGGCAACATTGCATTCTTCAGACCATTCCCATTTTGTATCTTTCTTTAGAAGGGCAAAGAATGGTTTTTGAGTAATACTCAATTTTGGAATTAGAGCAGCATAGAAACCTACCATTCCAATAAAACGCTGAAGCTGCTTTATACTGGAAGGGGTTGGATATTTTAAAATTGCCTCCACTTTGTCGTTGTTTGGGCTATAGCTCCCATTTGACATTGTGAAACCAAGAAAATTTAATTCTTCTGGGCAAAGAAATGACTTTGACGGACTAGCTGTCAGTTTGTTTTTATCTAGTTTTGACAATATGTCATCTAGATGTTGAAGGTGTTCCTCAAATGAGTCGCTAAAAATGATAATATCATCGAGGTAAGCGAGTGCCCACTTGTGTTGTGCAGTTCCAAGAACTTGATCCATCATTCTCTGAAACGCACTGGGTGCATTGCACAGTCCGAAAGGCATACGAGTAAACTGGTATGTTCCATCAGAGGTAGAAAAGGCAGTCTTCCTCTTATCACTTGGTTTAAGCTTTATTTGGTAGTAACCTTTAGTTAAATCAAGAGTAGAAAAGAACTTTTTCCCACCTAAACAGGCCAAAATCATAGAAATTGAGGGCATCTGATAGACGTCCTTAATTGTGATCTTATTTAGCCAGCGAAAATCAATACAGAGGCGGTAACCTCCATCTTTCTTTGCTACAATCACGGGGGGGTTTTTGTAACTCCCCTCGCAAGGTTCAGCCCAACCATCTCTCAGCAATTCAGCAACCAATTCGCGATAAATCTCAGCTTTCTTGGGATTCATTGGTCGATCTTTGCATCGAAATGAAGGTGCATCTCCAGTCGGAATTGGATGTTCCAACGTGGGGTGGCAGCCAGCTTTGTCACTAAACACATGTTTGTATTTTTCTACAAGAGTTGAGATTTGAAATCTCTGTCTTGGCAACAATTTGCTTTTTGCTAGCAGTTTCTGGCTTAAATCAGCCGTAGAGATAACAGGTGACTTTGATTCTGCAACCAAAGCATCCCATCGATCCATTATTGCATTTCCAAGTTCTTCAGGCGATGGTGGGTCGTCGAAGGGAAATGTGTCATGTGGAAAATCAATATGGAAATATTCTCGCTCTGTTAGATTGAGAACAATCTTATTTTCGATAATCCAAGAGCAACCTAATAGTATAAATTTGGAAGCTGATGGAAGAACAGTAAATGTCACCGGAAGCTCACCACCTCGCCACTTAAGTGGCAACGTGATTGTCCCGATTGGACGTGTTGGCCTATCGCCAGTGTATACAACTCGATTTTCTAAAAATGGAGTCATAAAGTGCAAGAGGTTTAGCTTTTTAAGCATTCCCCCGCTGATGTACCTGTGGGTTGCCCCAGTATCCATCAGAGCGGTGACCTTTAAATCGTTTAGTGTTGCCTTGATGTAAGGCAGGGGAGTAATACTCTTTCCTGTCTTCAATGCAACGTTTACATGGTCGATTTCAGGTTCTGTGGAAAAAACCACGCGAGGATCTGGTTCTGTGGATGAAATGTCATCAAATAGAGCATCCTCCATGTCTTCTTCCATTGGAATCAACACAATAGTAAGAGCGCAGTCGTCAGTTACTCGGGAGTTTCTGTCGACTGCGACTCCTCGTTTCCCGACATGTCAGGCCAGCCACCAAACTCGTTGGCTGCAAGCATAGCCTGCATCATGCTGTGTTGGGCAGCGGCGATTGTTTCCATTGCTGCTTTGGCGGCTTCCACCTTGAGGGGGCAATCCCGTTCAAAGTGTGCGCCACCGCAGCCCCAGCAACCGCCAACTCTTGGTTTTGTCGCATAGTCTTTGAGCCTATTGCTCGGGACTAGCGCCTTCTCGTTGCCTTCTGCGGCCTTTGTTGCTGCTATCGCAGCATTTTTAGGCGCAGGGAACAGTGTTCTATTGTTTGGATTTCTCAATCCAAACGGAACAAATTTCGGTTTATCTCCACCCGCAGCATTTGGTATTGTTACCATTTGCTGGTTGGTTTTTTGAATTGGCGTAACAGTTTCTGTTTTTGCCGCCTCGATGATTGCTGCATTTGTCACAGTTTCCTGATTTATAATCGCGGCCTCCGTAGCAATGCAAGCTTTCCTGAGCGACGCCCAAGTGTTCTCCAAATTAATGGCATTTGCGACCATGTTCTTGGCCGCTGGGCGCAGAATTGCCAGCACTTTTTGAATTTGCTGGCTCTCGTGCACAGGAATAGTCAATTGAGCATATAACTTCTCGAGTCTTATCACCACTTGGGTGGCGGACTCATGAGACAGTTGCTGTGTTTTAGCAATTTCTGCTAAAAGCAGCGCATCGCTCGGACGAAAATGGGTGATAAATTCATGTTCGAATTCCTCCCAATTCGTTTTGGCATGAGAAGAGAACCATGTGGCCGCATCTCCTCGGAAAAACTTAAACAAATGCTCAGCGAGCACTTGGTTTAGATAAGGCAAAGCAAAGCGTAGAGAACGTTTTAAATCAATAAGGAAAGATTTAGCTTTCGTCTTGTCCCCTGCAAACGCTTCAATTCCAATGGATTTGACTCGTTTACTTAGCTCTACTTCATCCATTGGCCTGGGAGCAGGCATAGCCTGGTCAGTCTTGTGGAGAAACTTGTCTCCCCAAGCTAGGAAAAGTGGATTACCAGTCGTAGGCGTTGCGCCTGGAGCGGCTCCAGCAACTGGTGTTGTTGCGGTGGAAGAAATCGTGTTTGAGATTGCAGATTGTGCCCTCAAATTCGACTGTCCGGCCGCCACCACGCTGTCGACGATAGCCTTTTGACTAGCTATCATCTTCAACAAGCTTTCATTCGATAATTTCGCAGAGTCTAACTCCTGCAAAGCATGAGTTAACCGGTCGCTAATATCACCGAATTCCGTGCGCGTTTGCGTTAATTGACGCATAGTGCTATCCGATTTGTCTTGGAGTTCCACCAAGTGATCGGCTACTTTCAGAAGCGTGTCTTCCCACACTTCGTAGGTCGTCATATCATCAATAACTAGATTAAAGACGTTGCAAGTTGTTTCAAGCATCGCTTGATCCAACAATTTAACTTTAGGGACTGACATATTGTCGTTTGAAGAAGCAATCGAATTATTATCCGAGTCGTTCAAGTCTGAATCCGTTGCGGGTGTGGAAGAATTAGGTGCAGGAGAGTCCCACGTGGTCTTACCAGTTCTGGTCGCTGGCATTGACACAATGTGACCAAAAGCAGGACCGCAGCTTGCAAAGTGAACAAGTGGAATTAAGTCACGACCAATGAGGAGACAGGAGATTAGGCTCAAGTAGCCATTTCTGAGAGAGGGATTAGTGATGTCACTTCCCCCCCCTGGTTTCCCATTGGTAGAAAATTTGGATTAATTCATAGAATTGATTTCCCAGAGTTCCAAGAAATGTCGAAATTTTAAAATTCCAATCATTCTCGAAAATTCCGAGATTTCCACATGTTTTGCCATTGTCTTTCCAGTCGCCATGTTTGATTTTTTAAAAAAAAAAACAAAATTTCGACCGTTTTAATGTTCCAATTCCTACATTTCTGCAGAAAAAACAACACTTTTTGAAAAAACAATAGTGATTTTTCGGTTTGGAACTAGAAGTTCAGAACCAGATCAAAATGGTCTGATTCCATGAGAACATGACTTTTGTGCCCAAAAAAGGTACGAAATCGTGTCCAAAGAACTTCTAAATTTTCAAACCAGAGATTTCCATCGTCGTTTCCAACAATAGAAAGCTAACCGCGCTAGCGCGCAGACAAAAACGTTTCTTTATTGCACAGCAACATTGAAAAACAGAGAAGAAAGATAAGAAAATGAATAAAAAATCACAAAATACTGGGTGTTTTTAATATAAAATACACTCAAAAAGTTCCAATTTTTAGCAGAAGGTTTTTTCAGATATTTACATTACGGGGATATTGTTGCAATCTCTTCTTCTGCCCCAAGAGACCAACAAACGCGCCCGCTCACCCCTTTCGGAGACTCATTCCAGTCTGCACGAGGCTGCCTTTCGACAGAAACGTGCCTACACTGAGATGTCTGTTCATCCCAATGAAATGGTGTTTTTTGTGGGACAGTCAGCTGCACTTAAAGTAAGAAGGAAATGCATCTCCTGTCCCTAGTTGCTTTGGGGGCCCACCCTTCAGCTGCCAACTTAAAGCCATGTCACCTTCTATTTGGTGCTGTCTACCTCCAGGTCATGAAACACGTGTATTCAGTTACAACGATGTCTACTGTCCGGTGTGGCGTCCCAAAGAACCATGAAAATCATAGATAGGGAAAAAAAATCGAAGATAAAGAGAAAAAACAAAAAAAGGTCGTAAAATAAACAAACTTCCAAATTGTAGAGATTGCCCAAAACTGTGGTTCGAGCACAGTCCTCGAAAACAAGCTGAAACAACTTGAAAATCCAATGAAGGTGAATAAAATTCAGAAACAAAAGTTACAGGCTAGATTCCCAGTCTTTTTTCAAAGCTGGTAGCTACCTGAACGCACAGATATCGTTCCTACGCCCTAACGAACTCTCTGTGCCATTTGAGCACTTCACCATCGGTATCCCCGTACCTCCGGCAGCTCTCCCTGCTGTCCGTGTCCCAATTTTCCACAGTTCTAGGGTTGTATCCAACTTGCAACTGTTTCCAACCAGTACACGGGACAGGGTAGGATTATGACCGATGTGAACCCGGATGAGCGCCTCGAGCAGCCACAACGCAACTCATAAATTATGAGTTGCAACAAAAATCAAGGCAGTCTTCCCATGTGTGCGGACACTTCGCTGCTACTCGGGTCCAACTACACGCCAACTCACCGCACGTGACTGTTCCCGCGCCAGCGACCACTAAGCTAGCAACCTGCATCCAAGCGACTAAACGTCCTACAAGAAGTTTGGTGTCACTCAAAGCTCAGTTCAACATCGCCTCCTCGCCCGGCCCATAATGGAACCAGCGATTGCAGCGTGGCAATTAGAATATGACCGCTTCTCCCCCGTGGGAATTGGGTTGCTGGTGGCCACCAGCGCGCCTCCTCCACTAATCGAGTTTGAATACGCTGCAGACTGTTCCATTACTTTTACTTGGGCTGCGCACCAAGAAATAAAAATAATAAAGAAGGTTTGGAATTGTATTCCCCTCCCAACCACTCAGTTTTTTAGGCTAAGCTAGAAAGGAATAGAAGACCGTTGGAAAGTGTGGCCAATGTAAGTCCCGGCTTGCCAGTACCCAGGCAAGCTGGACATGCACAGCCACCAATTTTGTCAAGTTAGGGTCCAAAATCAGCGATTAGCGGCCGTTTCGCCTGCTGATTCCCTATCACAACCATGACCAAAGAAATCTCCCCCTTTTTGATCGAAAAATTTCATTCAATGTTGAGTTATCAACTCAACCAGAAAATAGAAAAAAAAATCGCAAAGAGTTCAAGATCCAGGACGGGCCCACAATTGTGAGTGTTTGGACGGTCGCCACGTGGTCGGGGGAGAGCCACGAGGCGCTGGACACAACACACACGATAGAATTCACTCCGAAATACACAAGAGACACAAGTTTAGTTTAAGGTAAGCTTTATTGATGTCTAGGGGTATGATGTGGTGTCTCCCAGTGCATTTCCCAATGCGACGGCTGCGAACAGCCGTCCCTAACAAGACCGCGTGGCACGGCGGCCAATGGCCGCCATGACACACGTGGTCGGAATACCGTTTAGCCATGTCGCCGCTACGTTCACGGAGAACGCAGGACGGACATGGGGAACGTGGACTATCAAGTCCCGGCGGGCGACAGAGTCGCTACGCCAACTGGATTCGTCATTGCCGCCAGCGTGGAAGAGCGATCGTGGAAGCGACCGTTCGCCATGCTGGAAGTTAGAGAACTCTCTGGGGCCTCTGCGGGGCCCACCACTTCCGGAAGGGGCACTTCCGGTTCCCAATTGGCCGGGCCAACGACCATCAGCTCCACCTGGTGCGGGGGTCCGCAACAGGTGCGCGCGAGAAACACACGAGGTGCGCGAGAGCCGTGGAAGCGCCGTGTGTTGCAGGCAAGTGAGCGGACTGAGCGGGCAGCCGGTCACAAAACAACTCGCCTTTCGCGCTCACAATCGCTCGCCAACTCCTACAAACTTGCTGCGGCAATTCCAAAATCCTCGTTCGGCTCCACACGTTCCTCACCAAGTCGTACTGGGCCGTTTTGCTCGAAAAATCATCCACCACCACAAGCGTGATTTTCAGTTCGTAATCGGCCGGAAGCGAGTGTCTCTCAATCGCTGTTTTCACGTAAACATTCCTAAAATCCGCCCGATAGTCCCCCACAACCTCATCCTTCAACAGCGCACCAACAAACGCACACGCCAACATCTCTTCGACACTCGACACCAATTGAACGACTAAATCCTTGCGCCGGCTCAAATCCCCGGATCCCCATCGCAAGAAAAGCTCTACCAATTCCGTTTTCTGTTCCTTGAACTCAACGTGCTTGAAAAACGCGATGATTTGAGCTTCGTCCAGCTGCTGGACGACTTCTTCGGGTAAAAAACGCGCGTTGCAGCGCACGAAATCCAAAACTATACTTAGCGCAAGGTTTACTTCGTATTTCGTCGCTTCTTTCCAGATTTCAATAAAATTTTCTACATTTAGCATCTCGAGCCATCTTTCCCAGTAAAATTTGAATATGTCGGTGATGAGTAACATGTGAGACACTTGGATGACCTCTAAGAGTAATTTGGGGTCGTCGGTGATGACTGAAGAGTACAATCCGACGTAGATGAACCTTAGGATGACGTCTATTGCTGCAGACGAGCTTTTGAAGACGATTTTGTTGGTTTTTGACTCCATCATTTGGCAGTTGAACATGGCGGCGAAGTAGTGGCTTTGACTCGTCAGGACGCTTTTGTGCGCGCGCAGTTGACCGTCGTTGCATTCAATTGTGATGTCCGTGGTGGTAGCGAATCTCCTTTGGATGTAGAAAAAAGTCTTCAGGAGCGTTTCTTCGGAATCCAGGTGGAAATGACTTAAACGATTCACGCGAGACATGCATATTTCGAGAGTTTCTTCGGCCGCAGAGACGCCGCTCGCGGGATTTTCTGGAACTAAACGAGTGTCGTTTTAAATGGATTTAATGATGATGTAATGAAGGATTCAAATAAGTTGTTAGTACCTGGTGTTGCCATTGAGTAAACGTGGTTTTTGTCGTGTTTAATTGTTGGCCTACTATTGATGATGAAGGATTTCTCGAAGTTATAATTGCGTGAGACGATGTCGTGTTCGTTGAAAAGTGACCAAACCGATGCTCAAAAGCGAGTCCAATGGTATTGCAGATTAGGAATCACGTGGGAAATGACGTGATGAATCATTATACATTCATTCTAATTACTTATTATCATTTAACACGAGTTTATTTCATTGCTAATTAAATTTTGCAATTTTTTTTTTTGCGATGCGCTGTGATTTTAAATTAATAAATATTTACAAATTTGCTACAAATTTGATGACGGCGCTTTTTTTGCTTAAAATTTGAATAAAAAAAAATATTTTTTTTTGTAAAAATAAGAGTTTGATATTTTATTTTAAAATGTGCGTTGTGTTTCAATATTTCGTGCTGTTAAAAACAGAAATAAAGTTATACATTTATCCGTTATCTCAAAACTTTTTTTTTTTATTAAAATGTAGATTTTTTTTCTATTTCTGCGGTTTCTCTTTCACATAAAAGTCTTTGACCCTTAACCGTTTGATGAATAAACACGCTACAGAGACATTGAAGTGATAATACTGACATTTAATGGTCCAATTATTTATCACACTTCACTTTAGAAAAAGTGATTCACAAAAAACGACTCGGAAATAACTTTCACACAATTGAACAAATAAAGGGAAAACAAAAAGAAAAAAAAAAACCAATGATGACAATTCGAATGGAAAATGAAGTTGACACTCCTAATCATCATCGTTCCGCTCCACACGTTCCTCACAAAGTCGTACTGGGCAGTTTTGTGTCCACCAAGTACAACAATCCGTTACCGAGGGGAAGTAGTCCCTGAAAACATTGGAACTCATTCACGCGGAGACATTCGTGGACGAGCCAACTTTCGGAGAGCAACACTCCAGTTGCGTGCGAAGGCGCGGAAGCGCACGATGAGGAGCCGGAATCTTGTCGCCCGGTTGGCCGACCCAGAGGAGCCACAGCCGAAGCGGTAAATCTACGCCACGAGATGGAAGTGCGAGAGCGGGAGACGCGCCTCGTTGAAGCGGGCATGCGGAGCTCACAACGGCTGATGGACCAACGTGAGGCCGCAAACCTCACGTCCGAAGAACTTTTCACACCAGAGACTTATGCCAAAGCTATGGGGTGTCCAGACAAAGAGAGATGGATCGAAGCGATGGAGAGTGAGATGGACTCTCTACGCGTCAACTAAGTCTGGCAACTCGTCAAACGGCAACCACACACGAAGACGATTTGCAGTAAATGGATCTTCAGGATAAAGCTGAACGCAGACAACAGCGTCAACAAGTACAAAGCACGTTTAGTTGCCGTGGGGTGCTTGCAAAGGCCTGGGATCGACTACACGGAGACATTTTCTCCGGTCGTTCGCATGGAATCCCTGCGCATTTTTTTACACATGGTTGCGACACTCAAACTTAAAATTCGACATAAAGACCGCCTATCTTTACGAAAAACTCAAGGAGAAAATCTTCATGGTGCAACCTGAGGGTTTGGAAGAGGGCGACGATGTGGTTTGTGAACTCGAAAGAAGCTTGTATGTATGGGCTGCGGCAATCTGGCCGCTGCTGGAATGACTGCTTAGACGAGGAATTACAGGAGATTGGCTTAACGCCACTTGTCAACGATAATTGTGTGTATTCCTAGAGAAAAGACACCGAATTCATCGTTCTTGGCATCTACGTCGACATAGCCTCAGGTTACAAGGGAGACACCATCATCGAGGTGGCTGCTGTTGGGCCTTAAGGTGGTCTTCGAACTTGTGGATCTCGGACAGATTTGCTACTAGCTGGGCATGGAAATTGAGATCACCAATGACGGGGGAGTCGCCGGGATTGGACCAAACTACTCTTCAACAGATTTTGGGCTCTATAATGCATCCCTTGATAGTATCTCGCCCGGACATCTCCTTCGCCGTCAGCAAGCTGTCCACACATTCGAAGGACTCACGACAAATACATTTTTCCGCTATAAAACGGGTGTTGAGTTACCTCAAACACACGAGATATGCATTTTTTTTTCCGTTACAAGGAGGAATGCTACACGGTTACTGCGACGCGAGTTGGAACTAGACTAAGGACGCCAAGTCTTTCTCGGGTTTCCTGATCAAGATTGGGGAGGCTACCGTCTGCTGGAAGACTAAAAAGCAAAGCCTGATTGCTCGCTCGCCATGTGACCTATTGAAAACTCTGTAATGGGCACGTGGCCTCCTACTCCTATATGAACTCGGCCAAACTGAAAGCGTCCCCCGAAACCTGATTGTGGATTTCCTGACCAAGGCCGTTCTGACAGCAAAGATGACAACAGAGTCACTGAACAAGTGCCAAACAACGTACAAACTAATGAAGATGAAAGAGTTTGGAATGACGACTTGTTTGTTATATTGACTGCCTTAAGCAAAAATCGCATTCTTATTGACGTGAGAGATGTTCTCACTTTTTATGAACCAGCTAAAGTACACCCCAATCAAAGGGCTTACGTTATTGACCTACTCATTGCAAAGCATGACGCAGACGATGTTTTAAATCGGATTAGTAGGGAGAACAGAATGGCTAATATGGACGCGAATACGGATGCAAATCCGGTGTTGTTTGCCGAACGAGGCATGTGAATGCTTACATAAGAAACAAGTGTCAACTGGGTTAAAAAAGAGATCTGACACATTTGATGAAGGATTACCATTACTTTCTCATGCCAATTGTGGGGGAAATAAAACAATTGGATACACAGGCCAGGCTTTCTACCATCAGGTCATGTAAATATTCCATACGTGATGCCTCGTTCTTAACTACATCCAACAATATCCTTGCAATCCACTACTGTTTAGAGTAGGAAATAAACCTTATTACTTAATATTAAACCTAAACAGAATTTTTGTCATGGAGATTTAACCTCTTTTTGGAAATTGCTTGAAATTACTATTGTTTCTTACTTACTGTGTTTATTATCCTTTTTTATTGTAATTTATTGCTTTGTTGTTGTTATATTTCCTATGTTCTACTATTCCCATGTTAAACCTAGACTAAGCCTTTTTTCTCTCTACTTTATTGTTAGTAATAATACTTTGCTGTCTGTTAATATGCTGTTATTATTCGCCTCTCTAATAAATAGTGCTGTATGAAAGACAGTACGAATGAAATGAAACGACTGAGTACGAGCTACATTCCCGCCATTTTTCCATCTTTGTTTAATTTTTGTTGCATTTTATATTTAGCATATGTTTGCCAATGGAAGAGGCAGGATCGCCTACCAGATATTCATTCGTACAATAAATAGCAAAATAGGCGAAGAAAAGGATTTACTTTAATTTTTTTTATTCTAAGTTTTCTTTATTGATGAATTGTGCATTATTAAATCAGACTTGACTTGGTTTTCACTGGATTCAGTCTTGTTTCTCTCTCTCCTCAACTTTGACCTGTGCCTTAGCTTCTACAGCCTCTATGGCTAGTTAAGTTATCTTCCTCAATTTTCACCCTCCTGAGGTTGCTTCTGGTCAACTACATCACCTGTGGTGGCGGGTTAGCCCAGTGCTCGCGTTGGTGGAACCAGCCTCACCACCTTCTTGACCAGGACAAGGCGACCATCCGCCACAACTACAATCCACTATATTATATTTAGGTGGCTTAATTTTCGTTGGTTATTTGGCACATGCGTTGATTTCGTGTTGATTTCGTAAATAATTACAAACTGAACCATAAATCTGTGGACCTGCCCAGCCCATATTGAATCGCTAGTCAAGAAGCACAAAGGCTTAAAGATTGAATTATTTGAAATTGGAAATTAAAATAGTTATTATCAAGGACTTATGAAGTCACTAAAAGAAGCAAAAGGAAGAAACACTCTATCCACATCCTAATCCTTTAATTACTAAAGGAAGAGACGACCTGAAGATGAAAGAAAAAAGATCCTCAATAAAGTTTATGACTTTCAGTCTACTCTGACTTTGACTGGGCATTTCATTACTTTCTCTATACTGCAATACTGCAATAAATTTTCTGAGCTTATATTTCAAACAGTCTGACACTCTTAAAGTGCGCCATTAAGACCAGGAATAATGGCAATGGCCAGAAGAAGGGTTAAAACTATGGTAAGAAAAAATAACTTCAAAAGTAGAGATCATCGTAACCATGCGGCTGCCAGGTTGACTAAATAGAAAACTCCAAAAGATAAAGGGCAACCTTTAAGTTAGGTTAGGCTGAGGAAATAAACCACAAGTGCATAAATTGGAAAATACAGGACGCCAAGTTGAAGAAATGTAGACGCAGAAGAGATAAGTCACTTTCATAAAGTATGAACGAGATTAAGAACTACACCCCCATTTTTGCCTTAAAGCAAAAAGCTTGGATTTTCAAAATCCGAAAAGAGAAAAGTTAAAACATTTGTATCATCCCTCCCACCAAGTACTAAAATTGAATTGGCAAAGAGAATGACAACAGCCTACACATTTAAAAGATTTGTTGAAGATTTGTTGTTGATTTGTTGAGGATATTTCAGAACTGCAATACCGGTATGTCAAAAATTCATCTATTTATTGGAAAAAAATATAAATTTACTTCCATTTATAGATTTTAATCATATAAACTCATATTTCATTGCGCAGGGATATATAAAACTCAAGCATTTTGAATCCCAGAATGTGCAATTGGAGATTGCAGTAGCACAGGTAAGGATGGGTTAGGATGGGTAAGGAAGGGCATGGAACTGATTTCCATCAGCTATTCAAAAAAAAAAGATTTCACCTCTATTTTGGCAAGAAAAAAGTTTTGTATTAAAAAATCTTGCCTGGAAGATATACCATGCTTGAGAAGTCTGCATTAGGGAAGGAAAGGAACAGGGCAAGAATCATCAATTCAGTATGGTACACCAGAATATGAAACCATAAACATAAATGTTTTCCAAGTGACCATTTAGATAAGGAAAAGACAAGAAAACAGTTAAGTGAAATTATTAAAGTTAAACAGCAAAATTCATGACAATTGGCAAATGCTACTCTCTTACATATGGAGTGCAGTCCTACAAATACCAACAAAATCATATTTCACGAGTTGATAAGGGAATTGTGGTCCTTTGTGTTGGTATATTTGTTCCAAATATCCAAATGCACAATAAACTTGCCCAAGTCGAAGGAACAACTCAAAACAAGTTGGCAAAGACAAAAGGATAAGTCAGACATCACTTACAGAAAGATTTATCAAGAAATAGAAGAGAGAGATAAGCGAATCAAACACAAAAACTTGATCGGCAAAAACCCATCCGCAAATGTATTTTTTCCATCTGTAAATACATTTTTTCCATCTGAAAATACATTTTTTCTGCTTGAAAATGTCATTTTTGAATTTTATGACCATCCTCTGAGCAGTGATCACTTTGAAAATAAAAAGCAGGTTTCAGAAATCAAATCCCAACATAAACACTTGATGTCACGAAAAATGACAAATGCCATTACTAATCACGAAAGCCAACAAGACAAATTTAATTTCTTCAATTTCAAATGAAAAATTCAAACCAAACTTTGAAAAACCATCAAAAAGCACTAAAAAGCTCCAAAAGGCGCATCAAATAATATTCTTGCCAAATAAATACTCATACTCAACCACCGCCACGTAACTGAAGAAATAGTTCGAACTAGGCTTATAGTATTAGGCCTAAAATGGCGCAAAAGAACAAATGTAAGAAAATAAATGGATCCTTTTTCAAAGAAATGCGAATTAAAACTGGAAATGTTAATCGCGTGTTTATGAAACCAATCAACCTTTTGGAAATCAAACCCGAATTAAATAACGTGAAAAACGATCATAGCATGTCGAACAGCAAAATCTTGCTGTTCGCCTCGCCTCGCCTCGTGCTGATCGAGACGAAATTACGTGACAGATTATTGTTTAGCGTCTCGTATTGTTTGTAGCATCGTCATAAAATCTCAGTAAATCGACCAAAACAATTTTAGTTTTAATTTTTCAGTTTTTCAATTTTATTTTAAGTTTTCCCATTTTAATTTTGAAAATTAAAAATTGAAACTTCGAATGATTTTGCAGATTTACAACTTGTAACTTTATAATTTATCACAAAGCGTGCGAAAAATTATTCACAAAAAAAGACGAGGAAATTACTTTCGTATCTTTTTCTCGGGGCTCCGTTCCCGCTGAGAGAAGACTTCTAGAAACGAATTTTGGGAATTAATTGGATTAAATGATATACAACTACATTTGAAAAGTTTAGAAAGTGAGTGAAAAATTCACTCACTTTGTGAATAACACCAAAAATATAACTTAAACGTTAAGCAAAACCAATTTATACCATCAGATTTGAATAAAACAATTATTTTTCATCTAAAATAACTTATAGTTAAATATATTTAGTTATATAGTTTAGTAACAAATCGAGATTTTCAAAACCTCACTTGTGTCAAAAGTTTAGAAAGTTGAAAAAATCATTTCATAAGTTTAGAAAGTGCAACATAATTCCTTTATTTCGACTTGAATATAAGATAGGACATTTTCATTTTTTTGTTTAGCATTTTGTTGGATGATCTCTGCATCGTATGACCGCCTTCAATCTGCGAGGCATTGTAGACACTACAGTAGGGGGCAAAACAATTGCGACATGTTAAATCTCATGGCTATATCTCGAGAAAAAAAGGAGAAAAACCATTGAAAATTTAACTGAATATTTGTCCAACATTCTGCTTTGTTGACCTAAAATTTTATGACAATCTATCCATTAGATTTAGAGAAAAAAATTATTTTATGAAGTGACTGCCCTGAAAAAATAGTTCAGTGTTGGTTTGGGGATGCGAAAGGTTGGAAATCTCCAATCCATCGAAGAAATAATGAATACTAATGTTTACAGAGACAATTTAGAAAGAAATCTTGAGGAATAAAAAAATATTGGGGTTGGTTGTAGCAACAGGATAACAACCAAAAACATACATCAAAATTTGCGTGAGAATATATCACACTGTTGGTCGTCAGGCACAGGATGTTCCGTTGGGCTTTGATATTGTCAGCGTACTCGTATGAGTTACCGTAGAGGAGAGGATAACTCAAATGCAGATGCATTGACAAGTGAGTCGCTAGTCAAGAAAGACAAAGGCTTAAAAATTGAATTATTTGAAATTGGAAATTAAAATAGTTATTATCAAGGTCTTATCAAGTCACTAAAAGAAGCAAAAGGAAGAAACACCCTATCCACATCCTAATCCTTTAATTACTAAAGGAGGAGACGACCTGAAGATGAAAGAAAAAAGATTCTCAATAAAGTTTATGACTTTCAGTCTACTCTGACTTTCACTGGGCATTTCATTACTTTCTCTATAGTATACGTTTTCTAAGCTTATATTTCAAACAGTCTGACACTCTTAAAGTGCGCCATTAGGACTAGGAATAGTGGCAATGGCCAAAAGAGGGGTTAAAACTATGGTAATTCCTTACTTTTTTTTGTTGTAAAGGACGTTTTTAAACGTTACGTTACCGTTACATATTTACCAGGTTATGTTTTTGCTACATGTGTAGCAAAGACGAACAGACAACAAACGGAGAGGGCAGGCAACAGATCTGGACGACGGCCCCCACTCCATCGACAGCTTTACTTGGTCACGCTGTCGCGGTGTTCCAAGACATGCCAGGAGGTCCACGCCGCGTTGAAACCACTGTGTCAAGACTCAAGAGCTCGTGGTTGCCTAGGAGGCGCACGAAGTACAAGCAGAGGCAGACGTCGAACCAAACCACATCCACATTTATTGCAAATTAGAGGTCCCCACGCATAATCGGCAGTTGAAAAACCACCTTAAAAATACCTTGTTACTACCACACAAAGAGCCATCGAATGTGTTCGGTTATCCGAACAGCAGTAGGAAATTTGTTTGATCGATTTTTTGATCAACTTTTAATGTTCTTTGACGATTTTCACATATTTATAATCGGTTTTTAATGTCTTTTGATAGTTTTTAAGCATTTTTGATCAGTTCCAATGTTTTTAGATAGTTTTTAAGCATTTTTGGTCAGTTCCAATGTTTTTAGATAGTTTTTAAGCATTTTTGGTCAGTTCCAATGTTTTTTAACAATTTTTTTAATAACTTTTACTTTTATATAAAGAAACCTAATGTTCGATTATCCAAACAGTTTGGTTTTATGAACACTCCTGTCCCCAATTATTGAATTCACAAAAATAAACTAAAAAACTACACCTTAAACCGAAAAATTAGAAATCGGAAATTTGCATAAATGTAACGATAACGTAACGGAAACGTAACGGTAACGTAACGATAATGGTAACTTTGCTACCTAAAATGTAATGATAACGGTTGGTAACTAAGCAGATCAGAGATTAGGAAAAGAGAAAAAAGAACAGACGGAAGAAGGAAAGAAAGCGATAAGAGTAGAGGCAGAAAGATCAATCAAAAGCATCACGCGAAATTACCGAGGAACAAAAACTCCTGGACCGAGCGGTGTCAGCAGTACAGCCAAGTGGTTACAAGGACAGAGAAATCTACTGCGCCAAAAAGAAAAAGGCACAGAACTTGATTATATCGAAGGCAAATCAGAAATTCCCAAAGGAACGTACTAAGATATTAGCGAAGATACTAACTAGTTACTTTTTTTGCCAAGTAACGGTAACGGTAATTAGTTATCATATTCCAGTAACGCACACAACACTGATCATAACCATGCGGCTGCCAGGTTGACTATTTTTTTTATAGATAGAAAACCCCGAAAGATGCAAAATAAAATAGATTTATATATTTTTTTTATAGGAATTTTTATCATAAGATCCCTTTTCGTCATTTTCCTCTTTTTTCTCCTTGTGCGCATATCCGTGCGGCCACTCATGCAACCTTTAAGCTAGGTTATGCTAAGGAAATAAACCACAAGTGCATAAATTGGAAAATACAAGATGCCAAGTTGAAGAAATGTAGACGCAGAAGAGATAAGTCACTTTCATAAAGTATAAACGAGATTAAGAACTACACCTCCATTTTTGCCTTAAAGGAAAAGACATGCCGAGCAAAAAGCTCAGATTTTCAAAATCTGAAAAGAGGAAAATTAAAATATTTGTATCATCCCTCTCACCAAGCACTAAATTTGAATTGGCAAAGAAAATGACCACAGCCTACACATTTAAAAGATTTGTTGAGTTGGAGCAACAAATAAAAAGTACGTACAGGATATTTCAGAACTGCAATATGTCAAAAATCCACCTATTTATTGAGAAGAAATATAAATTTCCATCCATTTGTAGAGTTTAATCATATAAACTCATATTTCATTGCGCAGGGGTATATAAAACTCAAGCATTTTGAATCCCACAATGTGCAATTGGAGATTGCAGTAGCACAGGTAAGGATGGGTTAGGTAAGGAAGGGCATGGAACTGATTTCCATCAGTTATTCGAAGAAAAAAGATTTCACTTCCATTTTGGGAAGGAAGAAGTTTTGTATTAAAAAATCTTGCTTGGAAGATATTCCTTGCTTGAGAAGTCTGTATTAGGGAAGGAAAGGAACCGAGCAAGAATCATCAATTCAGTATGGTACACCAGAATGAAACCATAAACATAAATGTTTTCCAAGTGACCATTTAGATAAGGAAAAGACAAGAAAACAGTTAAGTGAAATTATTAAAGTTAAACAGCAAAATTCATGACAATTGGCAAATGCTACTCTCTTACATATGGAGTGCAGTCCTACAAATACCAACATTATTTCAACCAGAGCTCTCTTTTAGCATGACCCAGGGGTGACCACAAGGAGGCAGAGAGTTGGATTTTACACCCCCAACATTAACTCAAAAAAATCATATTTCAGGAATTGATAAAAGGAAATTGTGGTCCTTTGTGTTGGTATATTTGTTCCAAATATCCAAATGCACAAAAAACTTGCCCAAGTCAAAGGAACAACTCAAAACAAGTTGGCAAAGACAAAAGGAAAAGTCAGACATCAATCTTACTAAAAGATTTGTCAAGAAATAGAAGAGGAGATAAGAGAATCAAACACAAACACTTGATCGATGTCAGTGCCAGCAAAAACCCATCCGCAAATGTATTTTTACATCTGTAAATGAATTTTTTCAATCTAAAAATACATTTTTTCTGCTTGAAAATGTCATTTTTGTAGTTTATGATCATCCTCTGAGCCATGAGCACTTTGAAAATAAAAACCAGGTTTCAAAAATCCAATCCCAAACTAAACACTTGATGTCACGAAAAATGACAAATGCCATTACCAATCACGAAAACCAACAAGACAAATCCAATTTCTTCAATTTCAAATGAAAAATTCAAACCAAACTTTGAAAAACCATCAACAAGCACTAAAAAGCTCCAAAAGGCGCATCAAATAATATTCTTGCCAAATAAATACTCATACTCAACCATCGCCACGTAACTGAAGAAATACAAGTAGTTCGAACTAGGCTTACAGTAGGCCTAAAACGGCGCCAAACAATAGCAAAAGAACAAACGTAAGAGAATAAATGGATCATTTTTCAAAGAAATACGAATTCAAACTTACGGTGCTGAGAAATTTGAGAAATCGTTAATACCGTGTTAATGAAAGCAATCAACCTTTTTGAAATCAAACCCGAATGAAATAACGTGAAAAACGAACACAGCATGTGGAACAGCAAAATCTTACTGTTCGCCTCGCCTTGTGCTGATCGAGACGAAATTACGTGACGGATTATTGTTTAGCGTCTCGTATTGTTTACAGCATCGTCAGGAAATCTCAGTAAATCGACCAAACAATTTCAGTTTTAGTTTTTCAATTTTTCAATTTTATTTTAAGTTATCCCATTGTAACTTTATAATTTATCACAACCCGTTAGAAAAATTATTCACAAAAAAGACGAGTAGATTACTGTCATACAAATAAACGAGAAAAAAGAGAAAAAAAATCAATTCAGCCAATTCGAAATTCGAATGGAAAATGTGATTAACATTCCAATAATCGTCATGATCAACAGTCCTGGCACAAAGCTACCAAAGTGTCCACCAAGTAAAAGCATGCGTTACAAAAACTTAAGACCTAAAATTTAAAAGAAATAAAAAAATCAATCAAATATAAATCCAAAATTCAAAATCCTTACTCCAGACACAATTCCAACATTGGTGGTTCCAAAATTCATCTCAACTCCCACGTAGAGCTCGAGGGTCAACACCCCGGTCGTAAAATACAAGACAAATCCCAAACAATTGAAGACAATTTCCTGTATAAGCAGATTTATTGAAAAAAAATGAAATCAATTATTATTATTATTATTATTATTATCAATTATTTGCTAAATTTTATATAATTTACCTTTAGCAATCCATTTTCTTTTTCAACGAATATACCGAGTAAGAGAACTCCGCTGATTAAAACATATCCACCGGTGGAAATCACGCCCAGATACAATATCGATTGGTACGCGTACAACAAGTCGTAGGAACGCATTAGACAGAGGCATGTTATTCCACACAACTGCGACATTGGAATTGATTGCAATTAGAATACCCGTAAGTGGTTAAAAATAATGGATGTTTCGCTTACGATTTCTAGGCATTTCAACACGATGCTGACAGTTCTGCATGAGTTTTCTTTCCTTTTCTCGGGGCTCCGTTCCCGCTGAGAGAAGACTTCTAGAAACAAATTTTGGGAATTAATTGGATTAAATGATATAATGAGAGGTTTGCAATGAGTTATTCGTACCTGGTTGTGCCGGTGCCATTGAGCAAACGTGTTTTTTGACGTGACAAACTGCGCAGAGATTAACTATTGCCCTACTTTTGTTTACGAAGGATTTCTCGGAAGTAGTAATTTCATGAAACGATGCCGTGTTCGTATAAAAGTAACAGAAACGTTGACCAAAAGTGAGTCCAATAGTATTACAGATAAGGAATCACGTGGGATACGGCGTTGATACGTCATGATGACGTCACACCAGTTCGAAAACGAGGGTAACGAGTCTCTCTCACAAGTCAGTGCAGTCACAATACAAGGGATTAAACATTTTTTCAGCACAAATTCGGTTCAATAAATAAAAATAATAATGAAAAAAAGCTTTTTATATTTCGAAATTTGAAAATGAAGAAAAACGGCAATAATTTTCGAGAAATTCTCATAATAAAATGACACGATAATGAAATGACGTGTTTTTATCGTTCATCTCACAAAATCTCGAGCCCACCTCCCCTTTTATTGGCCAGAGACAGCGCCATCTTGTATCTTTTCGAAAATTTTCATCTTCTGTACAAAATAAACACAAGCAAATAAATCACAAGCAAAAAAAAAAACATATCTTTTTTATTAATTAAACAAAAACAAATATAAATCAATTTTATTTCAGAGTTTACAATTACATCATGATGACGATGTTGCGCGTGTTCAACGGTGACAAAAACGATGCTCAAAAGCGAGTCCAATGGTATTGCAGATTAGGAATCACGTGGGATACGACGTGATGAATTATTATACATTCATTTCTTCTAATTACTAATTATCATCGCGAGTTTATTACATTTCGAATTGAACTTTGTGAGTTTATAATTATTTTGTGATGCGCGGTGATTTTGAATTGATAAATTTTTACTAATTTGTTACAAACTTGATGACTGCGCTTTTATTCTGTAAAAATTAGAGTTTGATATTTGTTTTGCGATGTGTTTTATTATTTTGTGATGTTAAGAAACATAAATAACGTTATTTATCCGTTATCTCAATTTTTTTCTTTTCTTTCCTTTTCTTTCTATATAAAAATGAAAATTTTTCTATTTCTACGGTTTCCCTTCCGTATAAAAGTCTTTGACACGTACCGTTTGTTGAATAAACGCGCTAGAGAGACATTGAAATGATAATACTGACATTTAATGGTCCAATTATTTATCAGAAAACTTTGCAAAAAGTGATTCATAAAAAACGACTCAAAAATAATTTTCAAACAATTGAACAAATAACGAGAAAAAAAAAAAAAAAAAAAATCAATGATGACAATTCAAATGGAAAATAAAGTTGACAATTCTAAATCATCAACGTCATCTGGTTTTCGGCGCGACGCAACCCAAGTGTCCACCAAATACAACAATCCCATACCGACACACAAGGCCTAAAATTAAAAAAAAATTAAAAAAAAAAATAAAATACAAATCATAAAAATTCTTACTCCAAACACTAATCCGACACGGATGGTTACAAAAAACATCGAAAACTTCAAATAGAGGTAGATGCTCGCCACCGCGGTCAAAACATACATGGCAGTCCCCACCAAATTGAAGTAAAATTCCTGTACAAACAGATTTAATTGAAAAAAAATATACATATTTAATTTTATATAATTTACCTGCCCGGGTACATTGCCGTGTTCAGCGGATGAACCGAGTAAGAGCATTCCGCTGATCATGATGAATCCGCCGGTGGTGATGACGAACAAATACAAGAGCGATTCGTACGCGTACAGTAAGCTATAGTAACGTAAGAGATAGATGCATACGGATCCACCCAACTGCGATGTAGGAATCGATTGTAATTAGAATAAACGGTTAAAAATAATGGATGGTTCGCTTACGAGTTCCAGATACTTCAACACGATGCCGGCAGTTTTGAATCGCTTTGGTCTCTTCGTCTTTTTCTCGGCGCTCCGTTGCTGCTCGGTGAGATTGTCTGTAACTAATCCATTTTCCACCCGATCCATGCGTATTTCGCAAGTTTCTGCGGCCTTTCGGACACTGGAAACTAAACGAGTGTCGTTTTAATTGGATTTTGTAATGAAGGTTTGAAATGAGCGAGTATTATTATGTTCACTACCTGCTGCTGCCACTGAGCAAGCCAATTTAACCACATTTATCAAATCTGCGCAAAAACAGTAAGATGTATGTTAAAATTGATTTTAGACGATTAATTAGTATTGCTCAGTTTTGATTTACCCATACTGTTGTTGGAGAAAAATATCCTGACGTTGTAATTGCGTGAAACGAGGCCTGTGTTATACTAATAAACGCCACAACAACGAAGATCAAAAACGAGTCCAGTGGTTTATGCAGATTAGGAATCACGTGGAAAATGACGTAATGGATTGGAGATTAATTCTAAATTATCATTTAACGCAATAATTTGTTTAGTTCGAATTTAAACTTTGAGTTTATAATTATTCTGTGACAATTTGTGCGTTGAAATTCGAAACTTTAAGCTGTGCAGTTGTGACGGTGACGACCACAACTCCTATCGCATGATAGTACCGGGTATAAGTCGCGTGAAATAGTGAATAATACGAGATAAAATAAAGACAACAAGTTTCTCAAAACACTACATTTATTGTTGTCAAACAATAGAATCAAATCTAAAAGTTATACAAATTCTAATGCCGACATTTGGCAAGTTTAAATACAAGTTAAACTATACATGAATTGGCTGTAAAAACAGCCCTAAAATAATATGATTACGGTTAATGGTGATCCTGGGTTCGGGAACGGCAAAACGCCCGCTCGACCGAGATAAAGATGTCATCTATGCGTAGCCGGGCTGGCTGTGTCCTCGCGGCTTCCGTCGGCGCTTCGTAATCGTGGAACTGGTTCCTTCGCGTCCCTTCGCGTTCCTGGTTCGTATCTGGTGTAATGGTCCGTGTAATGCTGTTTGGTTCGATCCGAGAGGTGCGGTTGACTCATGTGCACCGCCACAACTAGGGTTGGAAATTGGTAATGAATAAATGAAGTCATTTATTCGCCAAGGTTCCGCTTGCGAATTATATTTAATTCGCGATGTTGTGAGTTTAATAAATTAACTCAATAAATTGTATTCAATTTATTGTTACGAATTTGATTCGTCATACAGTGAAATAAGTCTCGTGACTTACTTCGGTTGTTAACTTGTTGCCAAGTTTAAACAATTAAGGTGTATTTATCAACTACAAAATATAATAAAGGTTAAACATCGCAACACACAATTGCCGTCAAAGTTCGCCTTGCTGAGCAGAACAGTATCGCGCGTGCCCTAACTAACAGTGCGGTGAGAGACGGCACTGGTATTCAGGGGGATATAGCCCGCAGTTCTGCACAACAGAATTAATCACCTGAGATACTACTCATAAGTAGACTGCTTTGGCACCATCACCGAAGAGATATAACTTTCCCAAACACATAGTGCTACTGGCGGTAACTGCATGTTTTGCATGCAGACTGCTTTGGCACCATCAAGTGATGGAGTCAATCTCTTTCAGTAACAGTGCTACTAACGGTTACTAAATACTTTGGTATCACACGTGATTCTATTGTCCGACCACGAGGATACTTATGCGGGAGGCTTTCTCCTCGGCAAGACCGTTTGACGGAAACATTAACAGTCCGAACTTCGCCTTCAGTTGACGGGGGTTGCATGGCTCAGCAGAGCCATGCTATGCATGGACCGGTAGGCCCATGCCCTGAGTAAGAAACAGTTATTTGACATGCGGAACATACCAAATAACCAGAAATCAAGAACTAACTTAACTTCCTGTTGTCAGGGAGTTTTATACTCGGTGGGATTAGGTTCCACCAATCTCGTATCGCAGGAAGTGGATACGGAGATGCAAATTGGGATTAGGCTAATCTTTTAGCACAAACCGGAACTGGATACTGGGGACAGGAAATGGATACACAGAACGGAAATGCCTTCGAAACCGTGTTTCTCGTCATGTATTGGTGATAAAGCAGTAACACCTATTTTATCTTCTTAAGTATTGATAATATATCTTTATATTATCGATGTGAATCACATTTAGTCGTATCAAACATAATAATATGTTTGTGAACTATTTATATGAAAAATAGTAAGTTCGAGGTTGAATTTGCCGCTAATACTAGTGGCGCCATCTATTGCTAATTTGTCACACATCCCCCTTAATAACTAAACATATACCCTTATATTTTATGTTATTCTTTAGGAATATCATTTGTGTCAAATTCATCCATATTAATAAATATTTTATTTCCAATATTTATAAGGCTCCTGAGTGTTTTTAATAAACATGTTCTTATCTTTAGGATGTTCAAAAATTGTTTTTATTTTTTCTTTTCAGAGATGGTTATAAAAATAATTTGGTTATTAAAAAAATAAACACGAAGTCATTCTCGTATAACGAAGAAGTACTTCATACAAAAATCTTAGTTAAAGAATTTTCGGTTACGTATTATATTCTTTTATCACAGAACACACAAACAAACTGCTAATTGTTCAAATTCGAAATACCGCTTATTCTTGACCTTTTCCGGTCTCCGTGGCGGGCTTTTGCCTATCCTTCGAAGAGGAGCTTTTGCCACGTTTCTTGGCGGGAAGAGGTTCTTCCGGTTGCCGATCTATGAAGAATGCAGCGGTCGCAACAACTTCCGTGGCGATGGGAGTCTCGGGTGCTTTATCCCCTGCTTCAGGCTGATCAGTCGATCCGTCTTCTTCATCGATCATCTTTTTGAGATCTTCGTAGATGTCAATCACCGGGGGCAAAACCAAAATCCAGCCTTCACATATTTGGTTTTTCAGTTCATCTGCGATTTTTCCCACGAGCAGATTCCAAAGATGCTCCAAAATGTTGAAGCCTTCAACGCGACGTGGATTCAAGATCATTTGCATGATCCTGGTCACATACCCTACTGTTATTTGATCGGGTAGGCCCGTAACCAATTGACGAGAAATGATAATTGCAAGTCGAGCCACGATGGGGTAGTAGTATTCAACCTCCCAAACAAATAACTGTCCTATCTTGGTGTTCGGAGGAACTTGGTAAGGTTCAATTAAGAACTCGTTCGAAATTCCGTGTTCCACAACGTTTGGCATGGGGACTAATGCGGCTTCGTCCGTTTGAGTCGCATTATCTACGCAGACAACACTTGGCATTTTTTCCAAACCCATTTGAAGGCCAAAGGGCGTTCTTCGCGAATTCATAAATTCGGGATCCTCGTATACAGCTTTGCCATCGTTAGATAGTAAAGCTTTACAAAGGTGGCAGGTTGCCCATTTTCGGGGTACTGGATCGAACAACCCTTTAACCACGAATGAAACAAACTTGGGGTTCCAGGGTTGGATTTTTAATCGTCGTTTTGATCCGAGACAATTCCCGCATGATGCTAAATGGCACCCTGTCCCGGAGCCGGACATCCAACCAACCCCGAAACAGAAGGGGCACGGTATTTCGCCCTTCGCGAGCTCCAAATTGTCGTGTGGAATTCCCAATTCTAAGTCACGATCGCAAGCGGCTTTTCGACGCAGTGCCTTTTCTTGCTTATTAGCTGCTCTTTGTTGAACAGTCATCGGCTGTAGTTTGGGGGCTCTCGTGGACACAAACGTACGTTTTCCTCTAGCCGTATTATATCTAGGGGTATACACTACTTCGCGCGAAGTCGTGGGTGGCGGCGAGTCGTAATGAACGTATTCTCGCTGTTTGCGTTTGCTGTCTTGGTGGCGATTTCTCTCGGGATTTCGATTTGCCTCCAATTGGATAATCTCGTCCAGACTTCTCTCATGAGAGGTCGACGAATCTTCCATTCGACTCGTACTTGGTTTATGGATCGGCTGTAAAGGATGGCTTTTGGAGAAACTGTCCTTTTTTGGAATAATAAAGGTTTCTTGGGTAACCTCCATCGCCGTTTTGGGTACAGCCGTTTTTGGGCGAATTTCCTTTGGGAGAGCATCTGGGTTGTTTCGGGCCCAGGTTAATATGTCCCATCCTTTTTGGTCGAGCACAATAGGAGTGTTTGGCGCTCCCGGGATCGTTACGATGGTCGGGTTGACCGTGGGCGTATCGTCTTCCTCTGAAGAGCTCGACTGAATCACAATTCGCCGCTTTTTAATTGGTATCTTCTTGACCATAATTCTACAAATATAGAAAACGTTTTAGTTTTATTTGCAATACTTTTGTATGCGCGCGCCCTCTATTGAGAAGACGCGTAACTCAATTTACGAATTTTATAATTATAATTCGTTACAACTTTACACTTTCGTGTATTGATAATTTTATCGAACTTACGAAAATGTCCTGCTTCCTTTAGAAGCGTAGCTTGTAGAATTCTAAGTGTGTGACGGTGACGACCACAACTCCCATTTAACAATGGTACCGGGAAGAGATCGCAATAAATAAACAGTGAATACAATACGAGATAAATACAAGACAGTTTATTGTTGGCAAACAATATGGATGAGCTAAATTATACATAGGACTAATGCCGACATTTGGCAAGTTAAATCAGCTATTAAACTATACAAAGAATTGGCCAACTGGCCCTAGAATAATATCACTACGGGTCTGGAATATGGGAGCGGTTTCCCCATCGCTCGACCTGATTATAGATGTCATCTTAAGCCGGATGGCTGTGTCCTGGAGTCCGATACGGCTTCGCTGGTTTCCTTGGTTCGCTGTGTAAACTATCGCACGTCGATAAATCGAATGATCTGAGCATTGCGGTTGACTTTGTCTGCACCGCCACAACTTTGGGAGGATATTGGTGTAAGTAAATGTATTCATTTACTTATCAATATTCCACTTATGAATTATATTTAATTCATATCGTTGTGAATTCTTATTTAGATATTTCGGGAATAAGTTGTCGTCAACTTATCGGTTATATTGAGTTCAATATGAGATTAAGTCTTCTGACTTGATTTTGGTCCAACTGGTTGTCGAGTTTAAGTTTTGCTGTTATAAATAAAATGAAGATTAAGCTTCCCGTCGCAACACACAATTGCCATCGATTAGAATATACGCCTTGCCATGCAGAACGGTATCAAGCGTCCCCGGCGTCGCAGCACGGTCGTCCATCGAGTGGTTGACGGTACCACGTACACAGGGGTCGATAGCTCGCGGCTCCGCACAGCAGTTTTATCTCTCGCGGTACTAATAATAGACCGACTGCTTTGGCATCGAATACCATGAGAATCAGCTTGCCAAACACTTGGTGCTACTCGTGGTTACTGTAAAACAGACTGCTTTGGCACCATCAGGTGAAGGAACCGATTCTCAACAATACCGATGCTACTCGTGGTAACGGAATACGTTCATACCGAGAAAGACCACATGGTCCTGTCCGGAGGATACTGAATTGCACAACGGCGGGTTCTCCTTCGGCGTCGCAACCGTAAACTGTAACATTTATGCAACATAATGATCCCAGCACTTCGACTTCAATTGCCGGCGGTGGCATGATTCTGTAGAATCATGCAACGGTTCTTTGTGAATAAATCAACAAAGAACCAAAAGGTTTTTTTACGTGAACAACGAATCATATTTCTTAAGTAACAATACCAAACAGAAAATAATCAAACAGAGCTGCGGAATGGCCGATTGTTTGGGTTTATATAACCTGACTGGATTTAAGGATTAATCCAGTCATCCAATTGGAACATGGGTTCCACGAATCCCTCCAATCCCGTATCACCGGAAGTGGATACGGAGGAGCATTTATGCAAATTATGCTAATCCTTGTTACAACCGGAACTGGATACCCAGGACCGGAAATGGGTTCCACCAATCAGATTGATCGGTTGACCGATTGATCGCTAAACATTCTGTCCCGCAGAAATGGAAGTTACATTGTATTTAACAATGTCAGATACTTAATATATATTTATATTAATATTTAACACAATTTATTCACTTGATTAAATATATGTTTATATTTAATCATGAGGTTTTCAAGTTCGTATTCGAATTTATCGCTAATTGCGATCGCGCCATCTAGTGGCAATATGGAGCATTGACAAATGCGGGTTTTAGCAGACGAATCTTCGTAATTATGCCGTGATACTTTAGTATCATGTGGAAATTAGTGTTTATTCTTAATAAACGAACATCTTTGTATTTGAAACATCATAAATGACTTTATTCTAGACATTTATCAGTTTTACACAGAATATTGTAAAAATACCATCATATTGGCGCAACAGCGCTTTCTTGATAGAAAATAGGCATTTATAGCCATTGTAAACCGTCATACATCCCCCTTAATAACACAACTATATAATATTTTATAGAGTTTTCGTTATTCTCCTAATTAGCATAAATGCTATTTTCGGACTTGATGTATCTTGGAGATACCGTGACTTCCAATTTCGAATTTGAGTTTACATAAACTAACTTGAATTATCTAAGTTCTGATTTTCTGCCGAAATAATCTTTTCTAATAGCCTAAATTCAAGTCCAGAATTTATTTCCAAGTCTTCTTTTTGAAGAAACTTTCGTCATACATAAAATCATCATTTGTGTTATCACAAAATATTTATTTCATATGCCTAGTCAGATGTATCGCTATAAATATACAATAAATAGCTTTTAGATGATAAGAGTTGACAATTTAAGAATCAAAATGTCCCCCTTAATTGTCATGACCGGAGTCACTTGGTATTCTTTGTACAATTGACTAATTTTAATTTAAACTAGTTGTCTTTTAATACTGTAATATTACTTTTCGAGAATTGTTAATTTTAACTTTATATTTTGTCCCCCTTTTCTTTAGAAGAGAGGTCATGATTTTTAGAAGAGGATTTTCTGTTTACACTATAATCGGGGAATCTTTGTGTATCATATCATGTTAATCAACATGATTCTTTGCTAAATATTGAGCTCGCATATTTGCGAATTTCCGAGATCTCTCAGCCTGCTGTACTGATTTCTTTCGACGTTTTTCCTTTGGGCAGTTACATACAGTGTACTGACTTGGCAGTGTAAATGACCGTGACGACCCAACTTTTTGTTTTAGGTCATCTCTGGAAAACCATACATGAATGGGACCCTCATTGGAAAACCATACGTGGAAAGGACCCATATTTGGAATTGTGAAATCCCGCAACAAACGAGGGGATCTATATTTGACTCTAAGTCGTGGAACTGATGATTGGAAACCTGGGTTTTCAGTCAGTTTTTGAACATGTTGGTTTGTATTTGAAGTTTCTTCATCACCAGCTGGACTTGGTGACCGAAAACGCTTTTTTGAAGTTCTTAATTCCTCTCGTTGAGATGAATTATTCTGGATATTGCAGGGTTGCTTTCCAGACGCAAATTGTTGTATCTCCGTCAGATTGACGACTGGGACGGGTTTTAGTCGTTGGTTACGGTATTGATTTCGAAATACGAATTGTTGCGCTTCGTTTATATTTTTAAATTCAGCTGAATTTAACTGGTATTGTTTACAATACTGTTCGAATTGATACCGGATCTCCCGTGGGTTAGTCAAAAAACTTTCTTTTTTAGGTTTAAAATCATTCTCATTATCGTGTTGGTAATACTTTTTCAAGGGAAAAGTTTGCTTGACTTTTTTTCGATTTGAAATGGGCGTTAGGTAGAATTGTCTTGGCTGGGGACTCTTCTTGGTAGACAAATCATACGTCCGCAAACATGAGTTTGTGATCGGCGATCGGGCACGTTGTTGTACGTTATTTGACTGCAAATGTTTGTTTGGAGTCCGAATATCTTTCCTTTGCGTTGATATTGGTGGCCCAAAACTTTTGTTTACGGTTCCCAATTCTTTTGATAGCGGTAGGTTAATCGACAGATTAAGGCTAGCCACATATCGTTGTGCTTCAGCTGGATTAGCATATCGAACTGAAATTAGCTGATCTCGATTGTAAACGAGTTTTAATTTGTTCTGAACAACCGACTGGTTAGTTAACGAACTCTCTGGATGAGAATTATTAGGTTTATAATTCTCTTCCCCCTTATCTACCGAATTAGGTGGTTTAAACTTTTCTAACTTAGATCCCCTACTGGATGTTTGAAACATAGTATGAGAATCTTGATTCACTAAGTTTCGGCTGTATGTTTGTGGATTCCGTACTGGATCTTGATGTGAAGATTGAGATTGGGTACGATCTCGCCAGTTCCTAGCTTTTACATAGTCTGAAGCTTCGATTATATTTTTAAACTTGGTTTTATCCAGTCCATGACGATTACAATACAGAGTAAAATGATCGGGAATCTTTTCTGTTTGATCGCCAAGTGGTACAGAACTTAAATTTAAGTTTGTCTGCTTATTATTTCCTTTTGGATCGATCATATTCAATGGTTTTTGAGCCATAAAAAAATTCAAAATCTGACGATTTTAATTCTTTAATTTATAAAGAAGACGAATATAATACACTTTTCAACAAGAAACACTTCTAAACTTTACTTTTGACAAAATAAAATTAAACTTCGCGTTTGTTTGACACGTGTTAGCTTTTGCAGGTTACACGGCACACAAAATTCGAATCGTGACTGAAATCGGGACGGCGTGGTCAAGATGACTCTGGAACACGTCTTCTGGTCTGGTCTGGATGCGAATGATCAGTATCTGATCTGGTCCTCCTTTAATAGCAGGGGGCTGGGGATCCCTAGATCTCCCAACTTCTGATTGGCGGATGTTAGTGTCGGCCAATGGTATAAAGGACGTTACATCTATTTAGTAGTTCTCTACTAAGTCCGTTCCCTTCGAGATTCAATTTTACCGATAAAATAAAATTCCTTCGGGAAGACATTCGTAAAATATTGTATTTTTCAAATGAAAATAAAATAAACTTACTTCAATCTTCTTGAACTTTGGGATTTTTACCAATCCAAATAATTAAATAACTTTTCTTCAAAAAATATTTTTCTTTTAATTATTCCGTTAGTGTGTGATATCGTTACAACCACAACTTTAATAAAGTTTTCTCAAACTCTCAATTTTTCTTATTCTTATTCAATTATCGTTCAAATAATCATTCCTTTGTAATTGAAATCTATTTTCGATTCCCAACATTGTGTATTCATTTCCAATAGGAAGAATAATTTGACCAAGTCTTTACTTTTTCGGGTTTAAATTCCATTTTTCGAGTGTGAAAAAATAAATTTTCACCATCCATCTCCCCCTTTTTTAACAAATTTTTTTAACAAATAAAAATTCGTTAAAATTCTTTAAATTTGTTTTGCGAGAAAAATTATCTAATTCTCTAATCTTCCAAAAGAAAATATTCGAAATTTTACTTTAAACGATAAAGTTATTGGTACAAATGTGTACTTGTTTTTCGGGAGAAAACTATTCGACAATCCTTTAGACTTTTGGGTAAAAATTATTCATCAAATCTTTCTTTTTTGATGACAATTGCTTTGATTTTTCGAAAGAAAATATCTAGCTAAATTCCACTTTTCCTGAGCGGACAATTGTTTTCACAATTAGTTATTCCTTTGCGATATTTACGAAGGACGTGTCTTTGATTATTCGTTTTAATAATTTTCGTCCCCCTTATCTCTAATAACGAGATGTTTTTGCAGAGATCTTTTATCTTTTGAATGAAAGAATATTTAAATCTCAATTGTCGTAAATACCTTCATCTGCTGCAGCATTTCCTCAATTTGAACTTTTCAAATGAAAAGACAAATCTGGAGAACTTTCACTGTCAAACTTCTATTCCTATCGCGCCAAAATTCGTAATTCACTGGTTTGGAATTCCGTATAACACGTGACACAATAACAGTATCGATGTCACAATTAAGCAGTTTACTACTCGGTCCGCGCGAGGACATGTAAATTACTTTTTTCCGATAAAAATAATTTTTCTTTGAAAAATATTTGAAATTGATTTTTCACAACTACTTTTGAATGAAATAAAATGAAGTTATTCCAACTTTTCGTTAATTGCTCACACATAACATTCCCTTTACTGTGGGATTTGCATCGAAATTCCATTTTTAAAGAACCTTTCTTTTACTTATCGCAAATAAAACATATTCAATCGTTTTTCTGATTAAACTTTAACACGTAAATTACGAACGAAATATATGATGACATTCCATTAACCTTTAGGAAAATTGACTAAATTCTTAATTTTTAGAGAAAAATAATGTATCTAGAATCTTTCCTTTTCCGAATAAAATCTATGTTCAAAATAGAAGATAAATCTTGTGCAATTCTTAGTTTTTTCGAATGGAAAAATACAACTTTTCATCAGCGGTGATTTATTTGATTTTTCCGAAAGAAAAATAATTACTTTGAAACTTATTTTCTTCGTTTAAATCAGCTATCTGATTTTAAAGCTTCAATCCAATTAAAAAATATTCGCTCCGTAAATATTTCATGTGGCAAAGTTCATAGCCACAAATGGATTTGTTATTCCGGTTTTAAGAAATCATGTGGGAAAATGTCCGATTAGATTACTAAAAATATTCGTTGTTTTTCAAACAGCTAAATTTCATTTAGAAATTCTCAAAATTTGGGAGACCCAAATATCGTTGGAAACTTAAAACACTGTTAAATTTCCGAAAGGAAAGATTGAATGAAATCCTTTTACTTTTCCGAGGGAAAGCGTTTATCGTGATTCGTAACTTTCAATGTAAAAAATACTATTCTACGTGGTCGGCAACTTCATTCGCCGCCATTTTATATTTTCTTAATTTCCATTGTCCCGAAGGAAAAAATGTACTTTTTGTGAAAATAGTTAATTCCTTCAAATAAAGGTAATATTCATTTCGATTTGCAAATCTTTTCTGCGAAATGGAGTGTGTTGTTTTTCTCCAACAACTAAATTATCTTTGGTACCGATGGCAGTGGAAAAATTAGTTCGCGACACTTAAATAAATCTCTACGAACCTTCTGTAACATTTCTCCGCTGTCTTTTATCTGTTGTCCGCCATAATTTCCAAGCATTCGTTCGCACCTTGCGTTGAAGGTTTGAGTAGCTTCCCTGCTGCGTTTGATACGGAGATCGACGCGTATTGCTATGGCGCGTGGTCGCTGGCTATCGGTGTCGACGTACAGTTACAAGAAACTTAATTTCTTGTAAATATTTCCAAATAGTTGCGGTGTTTTCTTCGTTTTAACTTTTCAGGTGGAAAGATAAATTCGTAAGAAGTCCGCCTTCTAAACTTGTATGTTTTTAGCTTTTCGAAATAAAACAAACTTCGAAAAAAATATCTGTATTCTTATTTCACTCGAAACTTTTTTTTGATTTCTTATTTAAAATACTTCGTATTCCTTAAATTGTCGAACGAAAATAGTAAAGAGAGTTCACTAAACGTTTCCATTTCGTCAGTTTAACTTTTCACATGAAAATATAAACTGAAAATCTATTTGTCTGTTTTAACTAAAATTTTTTAGTTAATATCGGATTCAAGATTCGTTTTTGCAATTCGATCGAATTAATTTGCAACCTATTTCAGTGATCGTGTGATAGGTCTATAACTTCCGAAATTCCTAGTTAAAGGACTGTTTTGGTGTTTCTCAAGAAAATAAACATGGTTTGAAACTTGTCTGTTTTTTAACTAAATCTTTTAGTTAAATATTTATCTCAAAATTCACTTTTACAATTCTATCGAATTTAATTGCAACCTAATCTCGGTGGGACCTCCACGTGTGAGATTAGGTGGTAGTCTTTGAAATCCCTTAAATCTTCGAACGAAAATAATGAAGGAAAATCTACTACACATTTCTATTTCATCAGTTTAACTTCTTCACATGGAAATATAAAACTGAAAAATCTAATCTGTCTATTTTTAACTAAATCTTTTAGTTAAAAATATTTATCTCAATATTCACTGTTGCAATTCATTTGAATCAATTGCAACCTATCTCGGTGGGACCTCCACGTGTGACGGTGACGACCACAACTCCCATTTAACAATGGTACCGGGAAGAGATCGCAATAAATAAACAGTGAATACAATACGAGATAAATACAAGACAGTTTATTGTTGGCAAACAATATGGATGAGCTAAATTATACATAGGACTAATGCCGACATTTGGCAAGTTAAATCAGCTATTAAACTATACAAAGAATTGGCCAACTGGCCCTAGAATAATATCACTACGGGTCTGGAATATGGGAGCGGTTTCCCCATCGCTCGACCTGATTATAGATGTCATCTTAAGCCGGATGGCTGTGTCCTGGAGTCCGATACGGCTTCGCTGGTTTCCTTGGTTCGCTGTGTAAACTATCGCACGTCGATAAATCGAATGATCTGAGCATTGCGGTTGACTTTGTCTGCACCGCCACAACTTTGGGAGGATATTGGTGTAAGTAAATGTATTCATTTACTTATCAATATTCCACTTATGAATTATATTTAATTCATATCGTTGTGAATTCTTATTTAGATATTTCGGGAATAAGTTGTCGTCAACTTATCGGTTATATTGAGTTCAATATGAGATTAAGTCTTCTGACTTGATTTTGGTCCAACTGGTTGTCGAGTTTAAGTTTTGCTGTTATAAATAAAATGAAGATTAAGCTTCCCGTCGCAACACACAATTGCCATCGATTAGAATATACGCCTTGCCATGCAGAACGGTATCAAGCGTCCCCGGCGTCGCAGCACGGTCGTCCATCGAGTGGTTGACGGTACCACGTACACAGGGGTCGATAGCTCGCGGCTCCGCACAGCAGTTTTATCTCTCGCGGTACTAATAATAGACCGACTGCTTTGGCATCGAATACCATGAGAATCAGCTTGCCAAACACTTGGTGCTACTCGTGGTTACTGTAAAACAGACTGCTTTGGCACCATCAGGTGAAGGAACCGATTCTCAACAATACCGATGCTACTCGTGGTAACGGAATACGTTCATACCGAGAAAGACCACATGGTCCTGTCCGGAGGATACTGAATTGCACAACGGCGGGTTCTCCTTCGGCGTCGCAACCGTAAACTGTAACATTTATGCAACATAATGATCCCAGCACTTCGACTTCAATTGCCGGCGGTGGCATGATTCTGTAGAATCATGCAACGGTTCTTTGTGAATAAATCAACAAAGAACCAAAAGGTTTTTTTACGTGAACAACGAATCATATTTCTTAAGTAACAATACCAAACAGAAAATAATCAAACAGAGCTGCGGAATGGCCGATTGTTTGGGTTTATATAACCTGACTGGATTTAAGGATTAATCCAGTCATCCAATTGGAACATGGGTTCCACGAATCCCTCCAATCCCGTATCACCGGAAGTGGATACGGAGGAGCATTTATGCAAATTATGCTAATCCTTGTTACAACCGGAACTGGATACCCAGGACCGGAAATGGGTTCCACCAATCAGATTGATCGGTTGACCGATTGATCGCTAAACATTCTGTCCCGCAGAAATGGAAGTTACATTGTATTTAACAATGTCAGATACTTAATATATATTTATATTAATATTTAACACAATTTATTCACTTGATTAAATATACGTTTATATTTAATCATGAGGTTTTCAAGTTCGTATTCGAATTTATCGCTAATTGCGATCGCGCCATCTAGTGGCAATATGGAGCATTGACAAATGCGGGTTTTTAGCAGACGAATCTTCGTAATTATGCCGTGATACTTTAGTATCATGTGGAAATTAGTGTTTATTCTTAATAAACGAACATCTTTGTATTTGAAACATCATAAATGACTTTATTCTAGACATTTATCAGTTTTACACAGAATATTGTAAAAATACCATCATATTGGCGCAACAGCGCTTTCTTGATAGAAAATAGGCATTTATAGCCATTGTAAACCGTCATAAGTGTAGTCGCCTCGACGATAACTTGAAGTTTAGAGCACGTGGCTTTCAAATCCTCCGCCGCTAATAAACGAATTCCGCTGGTTCGTATTTCTTCGAATATTCAAAGAAATTTCCTGATATATAGATATAACTTTATATGCATAATCATAATACCTGTATTCGCTGATTTATAGCTAACAATGTCAACGCGTTTGACCGTGATTTTTGTTGAATTCGACGAAGTTCTTCTCCTCTCACGTGTGTGTTAGAAGACTGAATATAGAACGAATCTTTTACTCTCCACCCGGGGTCATAATTTATCAGGTGACTTCGCGAATTTTCGATTTGAATATTCAATATCTGATTTAAATCAATATCTTTTAGAATATTCTTTTTATATTTAGAATCTTTTAACGACGTTCTTGAATCATCTGCACAAAATCCGTAGTATATTTCGGATTTGGCTTCAAAGTTCTTTTCGGTCTCGAGATTATCTCCGGAAGGTCAGCTGTTCGCTTCCGTTTATTTGAGTTATTACTTCGTGGATCGATAATCTCGTTTCCATTTTCATTTGAGGTAGGAATTATTCTTTCTTCTTGTTCAAGACTTTCTTGAGGAAGTTCTTCCATATCTTTTTCAAGATTTTCACGAGAGGTTTCTTCCATATCTTGATTATCTAATTCTTGTGAATTAGATTCGTTAAATTCGGAATTTGCCGACATCCAATCAGGGTTTGGATGATCTTTCAGTTTTCCTTTTTTCTGACCCAGAGTCCATGTCTCAATCGGGTATGAAGGGATATACGGGGTGAGATCATCCGTATTTATCGATGGTTCAATTGAGTCATCTAATAATTTTCGTAAGGCGTATGCACCTCCTGTTAATACGGCCGTGATTTCCCACGGTCCGTCTCGTTTTTCAGCAAATCCTTTAGTAATGCCTTTGTCTTGATTGGAAAGAATATGTGTATTTTTCCAGACTAAATCACCTACTTCATATTTGCAAATATGAAATTTATTACGGTGAATTCTGTCGTGTTTCTCGTAATTTAGTTGGATCCTACGGTGCATCTCTTGGTGTGCTCTTCGTAAAATCCCGAGTAAATTAAACACGAATTCCTCAGGGTTATTTTTATCGAATTTATTCGCGTGTTGAATAATTCGCGGGTCGAAAGGTAGTGTTACTATTCTTCCCGTATTTAATAAAAATGGCGTCGATCCGGTTGCTTCGGATTTTGCCGTTCTGGATGCAAATGCAAATTCATTCAGAAAACGTGGCCAGTGAGAGTGCACATCAGAATAAATTGCAAGCATTATTTTGATATCCCTGTTTGCCCGTTCTGTGGGGTTGGCCTGAGCATGATAAGGACTTATATGCGTCATTTTAATGTTATGCCTTTTGCAGAAACCCTCATAGATGGTTGATGCGAACTGTTTTCCATTATCACTGATAATTTTCCTGGGGTATCCCCATCTATGTACGATATCACCTAACTTTGTTATAATTGCTTCACTTGAAGCTTTGCTTAATGGAGCTAATTCTACCCATTTAGTACATTGATCGATTCCTACTAAAATATATTTATGTTGGTATTGACCAGCGGGTTTGGGACCCATGAAGTCTAAACAAAGAACTTCCCATGGCTGTGCCATATTGTGAGGAGTATAACTCGCTCTGTTTTTGCGGTGTTGACTAGGTTTGTATTGTTGGCAATGAACACAACTACGAACATAATTGCACGTGTCTTTGCTCATTTTAGGCCAATAATAGATGAGTTTCGCTCGTTCGAGCGTTTTACTCATCCCCGCGTGTCCACTTAACGGATGTCCGTGGCATGCGAACAACACTCGTCGTACTAACGAAGGTGGAATCACCGCTTTAAATCCGTTGCCGGAATCATTTAATTCTTCTTCAAATGTTGGTTTGAAGAAGATTAACATTTCAGAGTCATTACTATTCTCATCTTCATTATCATGATTTTCTTTGAAATCTAGTTGGTAGCCTTTGATGTCTTTCATCCATCGCTTAGTTTTCTTATTCCTTCTTTGCTCAACTTCATCTAATTTTAGGTGAGTTATTATTTTTCTACATTCATAGTCTTTGAGCTGAGCTTCGATGATTTCTGCTCTGGTAGGAGGAACTATACTTAGTACTTCGGTTAAAGCACTAAATAAAGTTTCTGGTTCTACATGACCTTTCTCCCCCTTTTCCAAAGAATTATTTAATTTTTTGGAATAATCAAACTTTACTGACACGTTTGTTAAGAACTGACAGGGTTTTGGTTCTTCTCTACGAGTAACTTCTTTATTTCCGTCCCATTCGGGCCAGAATTGAGTTATTTCTGTGGGTTCGATGTAATCATCCTTCGGAATGTCTTCAATACTCAAAGGAGCTCTTGAAAATGCGTCTGCGACTTGATTTTGAGTACCACGACGATACTTAATCTTAAAGGCGCCACATTGCAGTTTAATTGCCCATCGGCCAAAACGACCAGAAGGTTCTGGCGTTCCCATTAGCCATTTTAAGGCTTCTGCATCTGACTCCAGGGTGAAAGACGTGTATTCTATGTAAGGGCGGAAACGTTCTACAGCCCATACTACCGCCAGACACTCTAATTCGGGAGTAGTGTAACGTTGCTCGGCTCCTCGAAGTACGCGACTAGCGTAGGCTACGGGTCTTGGAGTTTTAATCCATTTGTCCTTGTTTTTGTCAAGAAAATCCACATCTTGGCATAATACCGCTCCTAATCCTGAATGTGAAGCGTCTGTTAGAATCACAAAGGGTTCGAGCATGTTAGGCATTAACAAAACTTGAGTTTCGTCGCATAAAATGTCTTTAATTCTTTCGAAAGCGTCTATTTGCTCTTGTCCCCAGACAAAGGTTGCTTTCTCGTGCATTATGCTAGTCAGTGGAGTAGCAATTTCACCGTGGTTAGGAATAAACTTCCTAAAGAAATTTGCCAACCCGTGAAACCTTTGTACATCTTTCGATGTTTTTGGGGTGGGAAATTTTCGTACTGACGCTATTTTATCAGGATCCGGGGCTAATCCATTCGGAGTGATTAAGTGTCCCAGAAATTTTAGCGTAGTTCTGCCGAACTTAGACTTTTCTTTATTTACGGATAAGTTTGCTTTGTCTAGTCGTTCTAATACATCTTTAATGTGACCGAGATGTTGATCCCAAGTCTGAGAAAAGATAATTACATCGTCTAAATAGACTAATGCGTGTTTATATAACGCGTCACCCATAACTTGTTCCATTAGGGCTTGAAATGTACAAGGCGCGTTACATAACCCAAATGGCATACGTACAAATTGATAGTTGCCTTTCGGAGTATAGAAAGCAGTTTTCTGCTTATCTTCTTCTTCCATCTCTACTTGATAATATCCTTTTGTAAGGTCAAGTGAGGTGAAGTATTTTGCCTGATTAGTATTGTGCATGAGCAAATCAATACTGGGCATTTGGATTGCATTGATTTCGGTGATCGCATTTAACCATCGGAAATCAATACATAACCTATATGTGCCATTTGGTTTGGCAACTATTACGGGATGACTTATGTAAGGCCCCGTAGATTTCTCAATGAGATTCTCTGCTTCTAGCTCTTCAACTAGTTTGGTCATAAACGCAATTTTTGCTGGATTGTACATGCGAAACGGTTGTTTTTTCCATTTCGCGTCCTTTTTAAACGTAATTTTATGTTTGGCAAGGTTCGTACAACCAACTTTGTCCCGAAAGACGTGCTTGATTCCAGAAATTACTTCTAGTAATTTGGTCTTATCCTCGTCGGAACAATCACAATCTTTCACCAACAATTCTTCCCAATTGTCGGGTGTATGAGTGACTGTTCCGTCGTCTCTTAGTGTGCGTAACCTCGCTAGACTGTCATTAAATTCGTTATCCACGTAAGGCGCAGTCCAACCAGGTTTGTTGTCACAGTCAAATACAGCTCGTGCTGGATTTAAATTAATTGTTGTACGACGCATAAAATTGTGCCCTAAAATTAGGCCACACACATTTCGGTCTAAAATGATGAAATTCATTGGAGTGAATTCTACTCCATCTGCCCATTGAACACAAAGGGTTATTTGTCCTAGCGGGATATGAGTTATGCCGACGGCACACACTTTCATATTTCGGGGGCAATCTTGAATGAAGTCAGGGGAGGCACAAGTACTGTCAAGTAATTGTAATCCAATAAAACATTGGGTGGCTCCTGAATCCATTAAAGCATTATAGGTGAGTCCACCTATTGTTATTTTCATTCGGGGGTCGTCGCTACTGTTTCCTAAACGTTTGATGCGTTCAACTACTTCAGCTCTCTTGAGCTGATGTTCTTTGACATATTTACGAAGTCTATGATGTCTAGATAATTTCGAGGAGATATCTAAATTTTCCATCATTGCCTCCAAACTTTCGCATACTCCTCCACTAGAACTAGTGGTTTCCTCTCGAACAGGAGGATTTACAGCGCTTTCAATTATTGCATTCAAGGACTCTCGCCAAGATTCGTCCCCCTTATCCGCAGGAAAGAGGTCGTCATCGAATGATGTAAATGGATTTTCAGTCTCTTCCATCGAAAAAGGAGTGTTGGGATAAGGTTCCTTAAATACATACTTTGGATTCCTTTTCCTAGTTTTACGATTAGGTCGTTTAATTTCCTCATCTTGAATTACTAATTTGTTCAGAGTTTCGTTTAGAACATTTTCTATTTCTGAGGATAATGTATTACTCTGGTTTTTTAGGGGGTTTTCGGTAACCCCCTCTACTAGTTTTTTGGAGTCGGTGGACCTTCAATCGCCAAAGGCGGAGTGGTCGCATTTTTTGGATCCAAAAATTTAGTGAATAAGTCCGACATGGATTTTGTCATACTAGTTTGCATAGTAGTTTTGAAGTCTTCAAGCTTTTGGTCCAAAGATTCAGCGGTCACCCAATTTTGTCTCTGTCGTTTAAAAAGATCAGAGGCGGGATTGGTATTGGTATTATTACCAGTACCTTGGGGCTTGTCCTGAACAAATTTTCTTTTTTGTAACAAAGGACATTCCCTCTTAAAGTGTCCTGGTTGATTGCAATGGAAGCATTTTCCAGTTGCTTTCTCCGATAGGGCACATACCATGTTGTTGAATCCAACATCGTTTTCAAGATTGTCTGTCTCGTCAGATTCCATAGGTACAACTTCTGGTTCGGCGTTCAACGTCTGAGTAGATCGTATGAGTGGGCGCGAACTCCTGGCGTCTTTACCTTTTTGAGTATTTGACGGGGCAGTTTCGTCCTCTTTATTGGCAATAGTGTCTACACTAGCATTTTGGGCTTCGAAAAGAGCCCTATTCTGCCGGACAAATTGAAATATGTCATTAAATGATTCTTCATAAAGACCTCTATCGATTATTCGATTGTAACTAACTAAATTCAAATTCTCGAGAAGAGTGGGGGCTTCATCTCTTTTTGAATAAGATCCTTGAGCTTGTTTAAATCTCAAAAGAAATGTATAAAGTGGCTCTTCTGGGCCCTGGATTAAATTTCGAAGCTTTCGGGCTCGAGTGACAGGAATCATGTCAAACTCCGCCAAAAACATCTTTTCGAAAGTTTTCCAGTCAACAAATTTGTCGAGGTTATCGGTATGCCATTCGTGGGCTATACCAGATAAATAAGTTGGTATTCCGCGTTTTACCATCTCATCCAGAGTCAAACCTTTAGCGACAGCGACTGTTTTGGCTGTAGCTAAAAATTTAGCCACGTCCTTCTGTTTTCCATCGAAAACAGGCATATCCTGACCTTTGAAAAAGGTTTTGCTCGAATTGTTTGTATTATTATTTTGCTGTGCGTTATTCTGCATAAATTGTTGTACTTGCTGTGCACAATCAGTTTGAATATTTCGCACATGGGTAAGGATGGCTCCCAAGTCGTCGGTGGAAAATCTCGCTTGAGATGAACTACCAGCGGAGGATGCCGAACCAGAATTATGTTCAAAATTGGGCAGGTTTCCCTTAGGGACCTGATTGTCCTGGGGGATTTCTTTCCTTGGAGGAACATAATTTTCATACTGTGTATGATTGCCAGATGGTACATGTTGTCCATGTGGAACACTACTTTCATTTTGTACTCGTTCTGGGGGTGTCTGATTTGAACGAGTCTTTCCCACCGGTAAATTTTGAATAACGGGGGATGGTGAGATCGGATCGGATCTCCTTGGAGTTCGATTTGACACTCTTTTTGACTGCGTTGGGGGGACAAACTGTCCTTTCCCCGGTGTCGGGGGGACATAATGTCTATTTCCAGATGTTGGAGTAACATACTGTCTATGTCCAGAGTTTTGGGAGACATTTTGTCTATTCCCCGAAGTTTGGGGGATAAAACCCGAATTACTATTGTTAATCGTTCGATTAACACTAGTCGATCTAGACCTTGGTTTGGCTAGATTTAAAGGACTATTAGAGTTGGGTGTTCTTTGTCCAGAACTTTGTTGACTACGAGATCGGCTAAACGATGGTTCGCGTACCATTCTATCGTTTAGCTGTGGAGTCGACACTATCCGGGCTTGATATCCCAACCTCTTTTTAGGAGAGGGAAAGTCCAGCTTACGATTCGTGGGAATCGTTTTTCGTGGGGTTCGGTGTGAAGTCCGCGAATGCCGACTTTCGTTCTCCGAATTTTCATCTTCATCGGGTCTAATTCTCTGATTTCTTTTCTCAAGTACGCGTACATGATTAACCGCTTCGGTTATTGTTTTGAAATCAGCCCGATTTAAATTATAGAGTCGACAATACTCTGTCAAATCGTCCGGAATTAAATCCGTTTGGTCTTCGAGTCGGACGTAACTATTTTCCAAGTTTCCGTCATCAACTTCTCGTTCATTCATATGAATGTTTTCGTCAGACATGATAAAAGTTTTTAAATTCTTTATTACTAAAGAACGATAACACACTTTATATAAAAAAAATACACTTCAAAATAACAATACACTTCGATAAGGTTAAGCTTAAACTCCACGTGGTGGTTAAACGTGTTAAACTATCGATAAATTTTAAACAATCAAATGAATCCTACTACAAGTAAACTAGCGTCGGGTGAGAAGGCGCTTTAAATTATTTATTAAAATAATAGGTGAAATACACTTAACTTTAGCTGGTTTACGGCGTGGAAAATTCGAATCGGGACTGAACGGGACGGCGTGGTCAAGATGGCTACTGGAGCACGTGTCTGCAGGTCTGGTCTGGATACGAATGGTCGTCTGTAGTCTGGATCCGCGTGGCATCGAGGATCGATAATCCTTTAATCCCTCGACACTTTATTGGTGGAAAGTTATTTTATCCAATGATAAAATGGAAACTAATCCTTTATTTTAGTAGTTTTCTACTACGTCCGCACTTTGGCCTGGTCAATCTCGTTACTGATTGGATATTTCTTACGAAAATATTCAACTAACATTGGAATTTTACCAAGCCTTGTTTCGTGAAAATTAAAATTAATTTTACTTCGATTTTAAGTGTTTTTTCAACACAACGAAACTTTCCCTTTAATGTTAGAGTTCTCACGAATCCCAACGTTCTTAAAGAGGATTCCCTACTTCGCAAAAGCAGAGACATATAAAATGTTTTGAAATGTTATACTCTTTATTTATCTCAATTTTCACTTTTATTTAAATTCGGTAAATTTAAACTTTGCAACCTATCTCGGTGGAACCTCCACGTGTGACGGTGACGACCACAACTCCTATCGCATGATAGTACCGGGTATAAGTCGCGTGAAATAGTGAATAATACGAGATAAAATAAAGACAACAAGTTTCTCAAAACACTACATTTATTGTTGTCAAACAATAGAATCAAATCTAAAAGTTATACAAATTCTAATGCCGACATTTGGCAAGTTTAAATACAAGTTAAACTATACATGAATTGGCTGTAAAAACAGCCCTAAAATAATATGATTACGGTTAATGGTGATCCTGGGTTCGGGAACGGCAAAACGCCCGCTCGACCGAGATAAAGATGTCATCTATGCGTAGCCGGGCTGGCTGTGTCCTCGCGGCTTCCGTCGGCGCTTCGTAATCGTGGAACTGGTTCCTTCGCGTCCCTTCGCGTTCCTGGTTCGTATCTGGTGTAATGGTCCGTGTAATGCTGTTTGGTTCGATCCGAGAGGTGCGGTTGACTCATGTGCACCGCCACAACTAGGGTTGGAAATTGGTAATGAATAAATGAAGTCATTTATTCGCCAAGGTTCCGCTTGCGAATTATATTTAATTCGCGATGTTGTGAGTTTAATAAATTAACTCAATAAATTGTATTCAATTTATTGTTACGAATTTGATTCGTCATACAGTGAAATAAGTCTCGTGACTTACTTCGGTTGTTAACTTGTTGCCAAGTTTAAACAATTAAGGTGTATTTATCAACTACAAAATATAATAAAGGTTAAACATCGCAACACACAATTGCCGTCAAAGTTCGCCTTGCTGAGCAGAACAGTATCGCGCGTGCCCTAACTAACAGTGCGGTGAGAGACGGCACTGGTATTCAGGGGGATATAGCCCGCAGTTCTGCACAACAGAATTAATCACCTGAGATACTACTCATAAGTAGACTGCTTTGGCACCATCACCGAAGAGATATAACTTTCCCAAACACATAGTGCTACTGGCGGTAACTGCATGTTTTGCATGCAGACTGCTTTGGCACCATCAAGTGATGGAGTCAATCTCTTTCAGTAACAGTGCTACTAACGGTTACTAAATACTTTGGTATCACACGTGATTCTATTGTCCGACCACGAGGATACTTATGCGGGAGGCTTTCTCCTCGGCAAGACCGTTTGACGGAAACATTAACAGTCCGAACTTCGCCTTCAGTTGACGGGGGTTGCATGGCTCAGCAGAGCCATGCTATGCATGGACCGGTAGGCCCATGCCCTGAGTAAGAAACAGTTATTTGACATGCGGAACATACCAAATAACCAGAAATCAAGAACTAACTTAACTTCCTGTTGTCAGGGAGTTTTATACTCGGTGGGATTAGGTTCCACCAATCTCGTATCGCAGGAAGTGGATACGGAGATGCAAATTGGGATTAGGCTAATCTTTTAGCACAAACCGGAACTGGATACTGGGGACAGGAAATGGATACACAGAACGGAAATGCCTTCGAAACCGTGTTTCTCGTCATGTATTGGTGATAAAGCAGTAACACCTATTTTATCTTCTTAAGTATTGATAATATATCTTTATATTATCGATGTGAATCACATTTAGTCGTATCAAACATAATAATATGTTTGTGAACTATTTATATGAAAAATAGTAAGTTCGAGGTTGAATTTGCCGCTAATACTAGTGGCGCCATCTATTGCTAATTTGTCACACAGTTTAATTCGTATTATTTTTGCACCGCTAGTTGGCGATAAAATTGCTGCAAATTTGTCAAATACTGATGTTAACAGCGCTTCTATTGCTTAAAATTTGAATGAAAAGAATTTTTGTGTGTAAAAATAAGATAGTTATGATATTTTATTATAAAATTTGCAGTGTATATACAGTAGTTTATTGTACATCTTACAGTAGATGCATTCAAAAAGTCGTGTGTTATTTCGTGAATATTAAAAAACAAAAATAAAGTTATCAATCGTCAAGTTAAGTTTAAAAAAATATAAATTTTTCTCTTTCTACGGTTTCCTTGTCCCATAAAAGTGTTTGACACGTACCGTTTGTTGAATAAACACGCTACGAGACATTGAAATGATAACACTTGACACATTTAATCGTCCAAATTTATCACAAAACTTTAGAAAAATTATTTACAAAAAATACGAGGGAATAACTTTCATACATTTGAACAAATACGAATTGATTAACACTCTTAATCGTCATCATCAACAGTTTCGGCACCAAGCAACCCAAGTGTCCACCAAGTAAAAGAATGCGATTACAAAACATAAGGCCTAAAATTTAAAAGAAATAATAAAATCAATCCAATACGAATCCAAAATCCAAAATTCTTACTTCAAACACGACAAAAATTGTCCCAAATCCCAAACTGAGGTCGATGCTCAACACCCCGGTCAATAAATACAAGACAGCTCCCAAAAGATTGAAGAAACCTTCCTGTTCAAGCAGATTTAATTGAAAATAAAAATAAAAATTTATTATTTGTTACATTTTGTATAATTTAAATTTACCTGCGCCGGTATATTTCCCTCTTTTGTCAATATACCGAGTAAGAGAACTCCGCTGATTATAACATATCCACCGGTGGTGACGATGCCCAAATACAGGAGCGATTCGTTCGCGTACAACAAGTCGTAGTTACGTAGGAGACAGAGGCATACTACTCCACCAAACTGCGATGTAGGAATTAATTGTAATTAGAATAAGCGGTTTAAAATAATGGATGTTTCGCTTACGATTTCCAGAAACTTCAACACGATGCCGGCAGTTCTGAATGACTTTCGTTTTTTCGTCTTTTCCTCGGCGCTCTGTTCCCGCTGAGAAAGGACTTCTTGAAATAAATTTTCCAATCCTTCTAAAAGAATTTTAGGGATTAATTGGATTAAATGATATAATGAAAGGTGTCCAATGAGTTATTAGTACCTGGTTGTGCCGGTGCCATTGAGCAAACGTGTTTTTTGACGTGACAAACTGCGCAGAGATTAACCCTACTTTTGTTGACGAAGAATTTCTCGAAGTGGTAATTTGCATGAAACGATGCCGGGTTCGTACAAAATTAACAAAAACGTTGATCAAACGCGAGTCCAATGGAATTGCAGATAAGGAATCACGTGATGAATTGTTAGAGATTAATTTTAGTTAGTAATTATCATTTAACGCGAGTTTATTTCATTTCGGATTAAACTTTGTGGCTTTTTTAATTATTTTTCTGTGACAATTTGTGCGCTGAAATTTAAAACTTAGTAGGAACTGTGCAGTTTATTAATTTTGCACCGCTAGTGCAAATTGGCGCTTTTATTGCTTAAAATTTAAATTAAAATTTTTTTTTTGTCAAAATTAATAAAAATTTCATTTTAAAATGTGCGGTGTGTATTATCATTATTATATAATTTTAAAAAACAAAAATAAAGTTATCCATTACCCATTATCCCAAAATTATTACGGAGTATTATTTTTTTTATAAAAATGTAAATTTTTCTATTTCTACGGTTTCTCTTTCGGATAAAAGTGTTTGACACGTACCGTTTGTAGAATAAACACGCTAGAGAGACATTGAAATGATAATACTGACATTTAATGGTCCAATTATTTATCAAAAAACTTTGCAAAAAGTGATTCATCAAAAACGACTCGGAAATAACTTAATAACTGAAATAACTGAAATAACACAATTGAACAAATAAAGGAAAAACAAAAAGAAAAGAAAAATCAATGATGACAATTCGACACTCCTAATCATCATTCATCATGATTTTCGGCGTGTGGCAACCCAAGTGTCCACCGAGTACAACAATCCCATACCGACACACAAGGCCTAAAATTGAAAAAACAAAAAAAAAATAATAAAACACAAATCCTAAATCCAAAGTTCTTACTCCAAACACTAATCCGACACGGGTGGTTAAAAACATCCAAAATTTCATATAGAGGTCGATGCTCACCACCGCGGTCACATTATACATGACAGTCCCCAGCAAATTGAAGTAACATTCCTGTACAAGCAGATTTAATTAAAAATTAAAATCAAATATTTGTTAAATTTTATAGAATTTACCTGCCCGAGTGCATTGCCGTGTTTAGTGAACGAACAAAGTAAGAGAATTCCGCTGATCATGATGAATCCACCGGTGGTGATGAGGCAAGTAAACAAGTGCGGTGGATACGCGTATAGCAAGTCGTAGTTACGTAAGAGATATATGCATACGGATCCTCCCAACTGTGATGTAGGAATTGATTGTAATTAGAATAAACGGTTAAAAATAATGGATGGTTCGCTTACGATTTCCAGAAACTTCAATACGATGCCGACGGTTTTGAATAGGTTTCGTTTCTTCGTCTTTTTCTCGGCGCTCCGTTGCCGCTCGGCGAGAATGTCTAGAATTAATAAATTTTCCATGCGTTCCATGCGTATTTCGCAAGTTTCTTCGGGCTCTTGGGCACTGGAAACTAAACGAGTCGTTTTAATTGGATTTAATGATGGTTTAATGAAAGATTCAAATAAGTTATTAGCACCTGGTGTTGCCATTGTCGTTCCAAATCTGCGCTGAGATTAATTATTGTCCTAGTATAGTTGATGAAGGATTTTGTCGAAGTTGTAATTGCTGAGAGGATGTTGCGCGTGTTCAAAGGTGACAAAAACGATGCTCAAAAGCGAGTCCAATGGTATTGCAGATTAGAATCACGTGGGATATGACGTAATGAATTATTATACATTCATTCTATTTACTAATTATCATTTAACGCGAGTTTATTTCATTTCGAATTGAACTTTGCGAGTTTATAATTATTTTGTGATGCGCGGTGATTTTGAATTGATAAATTTTTACTAATTTGTTACAAATTTGATAACTGCGCTTTTATCGCTTAAAATTTAAATAAACTTTTTTTTATTCTGTAAAAATAAAAGTTTGATATTTGTTTTGCGATGTGTTTTGTGACTGGTATGGTCTCGCCAATGTAACTAGGGGACTAATAACACTGGGTAGGGACGCATACATCACGTAATAATAACAAGATTCCCACAATATTGGTTGGTTGGCCTTTATTGTCGTTGTCTAGGGGTATGGGGAATCCCGTTACCCGTTGCAAGGGTGCTCGAAGGCACGCCGCACCGGCAACCGACCCGTCACACACTGGGCATGAGTCCAATGTGTGACGTGGTCGGTTCAACATTACATTCATGCTGTACTTACCTACAGCCCGCAGTGACCACTCATGGAGGCTGTATTGGGTGGCATACCCAGATACTGAGCATCGCTGTGGTGAATGGGAAGGAGATGCAGAGTCCTCACAGCCGGGACAGACTTGTCCCCTCGATGACTACCACTGGAACTCTTACCACACGACCGTCCTGGTCGGTGTCCGCACTCTCTCTACATCTCCTCCCACACCACTCCGCTCCCTCCTTCCCCCGGGCTAGATCACTTTCCCCAGTCAGGGGGTGATCTTGGGGCCGCACGGCGGTGTGTGGCAGTGACGTGGGTCACCCCAGGTGGCCAGACGGTCACAGTTTTATTATTTTGTAAATAAAGTTATCCATTACCCATTATCCCAAAATTTATTAATTTTTTTTTTATAAAAATGTAAATTTTACTCTTTCTACGGTTTCTCTTTCGTATAAAAGTCTTTGCCACGTACCGTTTGTTGAATAAACACGCTAGAGAGACATTGAAATGATAATACTGACATTTAATCGTCCAAATTTATCACAAAACGTTAGAAAAATTATTTACAAAAAAGACGAAGGAATAACTTTCATACAATTGAACAAATACAAAAGAAAAAGGAGAAAAAACAATCAATGGAGCCAATTCGAATGAAAAATGTGATTAACAATCCTAATCATCATCATCATCAGGTTTTCGGCGCCAGGCAACCCAAGTGTCCACCAAGTACAACAATCCCATACCGACACACAAGGCCTAAAATTAAAAAAAAAATTAAAAATAATAATAAAACACAAATCCTAAATCCAAAGTTCTTACTCCAAACACTAATCCGACACGGGCGGTTACAAAAAACATCGAAAATTTCAAATAGAGGTGGATGCTCGCCACCGCGGTCAAACTATACATGGCAGTCCCCAGCAAATTGAAGTAAAATTCCTGTACAAGCAGATTTAATTGAAAAAATATATACATATTAAATTTTATATAATTTACCTGCCCGGGTGCATTGCCGTGTTTAGTGAACGAACCGAGTAAGAGCATTCCGCTGATCATGACGAATCCACCGGTGGTGATGACGCCAGTAAACAAGTGCGGTGGGAACGCGTACAGCAAGTAATAGTAACGTAAGAGATAAATGCATACGGATCCTCCCAACTGCGATGTAGGAATTGATTGTATAATTAGAATAAACGGTTAAAAATAATGGATGGTTCGCTTACGATTTCCAGAAACTTCAATACGATGCCGGCAGTTTTGAATGACTTTCGTTTCTTCGTCCTTTTCTCGGCGCTCTGTTCCCGCTGAGAGAGGACTTCTAGAAATAAATTTTCCAATCCTTCCAAACGAATTTTGGGAATTAATTGGATTAAATGATATAATGAAAGGTTTGCAATGAGTTATTAATACCTGGTGGTGCCGGTGCCATTGAGCAAACGTGTTTTTTGACGTGACAAACTGCGCAGAGCTTAACCCTACTTTTGTTGACGAAGGATTTCTCGAAGTGGTAATTGCATGAAACGATGCCGGGTTCGTATAAAAATATCAAAAACGTTGCCCAAACGTGAGTCCAATGGAATTGCAGATAAGGAATCACGTGATGAATTGTTAGAGATTAATTCTAGTTATAGTAATTATCATTTAACGCGAGTTTATTTCATTTCGGATTGAACTTTGTGGCTTTTTTAAATTATTTTTCTGTGACAATTTGTGCGTTGAAATTTAAAACTTAGTAGGAACTGTGCAGTTTATTAATTTTGCACCGCTAGTGCAAATTGGCGCTTTTATTGCTTAAAATTAAAATTTAATTTTTTTTTTTGTAAAAATTATTAAAAATTTAATTTGGTGCACAGCATTGCCAGCCTTATAACTTCTAGCCTCTTCGATGTTTGTATTTCCTAACTTCTAATCCAGCCTCTTTGTGTTTGGCCTTTTTTAATATTAATAATAATAATAAGTAGTCATAAAATATTTGTTTGCCAGCCTTACAGTTACCGGCCCTTTAGTTTGCCAGCCTTACATTTGCTGGCCCTTTAGTTTGCCAGCCTTATATTTGCCGGCCCATTAAATTCTAGCCTCTTTTGAATACGCCACAAACGTCGCACGAACGTCGCATTATCGCCTTAACGTCGCATTAACGTTACACACTGTTTGTTGTGTATATAATGAACTTATTGTCATCTCACATATCATCAATCCTTGACACTTACCAAACAGTGTTCAATTCGTTATGGCTTCCGTACTCCGCACAACTACCATTACCCGATTCGACACACCTGTTGGCCAAGCAGGGCGATTTCATTGGTACGATGAAAATTTTTTTCGTTATCGCGAAGGCACAGCTCCTAGAAACCCGATGCATACGCATAAGTTCTTTCGCTGTCTGCAGCCTAATTGTGGCGCAAGAGGCTTTGTTGTGGATGGGGAGTTCATTCTGCACGTAACGAAGGACCACGAGTGCGGCGGTGGTTCGCAGTTGGAAGTCTTAAAGCAGAAGTTCCGCGAACGGTTAATCGAACGATGCCGAAATCTGCCCCCAGCAGCGCGTTTTCGTAGTCAACAATACGATGTTGTCTCGGCCGAATTTTCTAGTCATGTGGCAGCCGCAGTTCCGTTTGTCATTATATGCGTTACCCTGAGGATTCTGCCGTCTTCGCAATACTGCAGGCTGATCTAGTCGAAAAGAGAGCTGCCCTGGAGGGTGACGACAGTGATGCGACTTTAATGGCAGCGGTTGTAGATTCGTTCAATGCGCGCAATGCATGGAAACACCAGACTGAGGAGCAGGTGCAGCATCGTTATAACTTGCGGGAGATCTTACAAGGTGCGGAAGTTGAGGAATCGGAACATGAATCCAACCAATGTTCAATTTGCCTGATAAACAAGCTGAACATTTTGTTGATGCCATGTGCACACAGATTCTGCTCTGAATGTGCTAACAACTTCCTGAAAGATAAGGTGGAACCGTATTGTTTGTCCTGTAGACAAGTGATCAGGACTATTATTAAAATGTTTTAGAAGGAGAAAAGGGGCTGAAAATGTTAGGGCTGGTAAATTATATTTAACTATTTCATTTAATAATAAAGGGCTAGAATAATAAAGGGCTAGAAATTAAACTTCAGGCAAATATTAAATAATCATTTTATTAATTAATTTATTTTTATACTGTATTTTAAAATATTAAAAAAGGCTGAAAAAATAAAGGCTGGCAAATAGTCGGCTGGCATTGCCCGAGGCTGGCACAATATTATCCAAAATCCAAAACAAAAAAAAGTAAGAAATGAGGCTGAAACAGAAGAGGCTGAACGATTTTACGGTGTGTATTATTATTATTTTGTGATTTTAATAAAAACAAAAATAAAGTTACCCATTATCCCGAAATTATTATTATTTTTTTATAAAAATGTAAATTTTACTCTTTCTACGGTTTTCCTTTTGCCTATAAAAGTCTTTGACACGTAGTCACGTGCCGTTTGTTGAATAAACACGCTACAGAGACATTAAAATGATAATACTGACCCATTTAATGGTCCAATTATTTATCACAAAACGTTGGAAAAAGTGATTCACAAAAAACGACGCGGAAATAACTTTCACACAATCGAATAAATGAATAAACGAACGGAAAAAAAAATCAATGATGCCAATTGAAATATAAAATGAGGTCAACACTCCTAATCATCATCATCATCAGGTTTTCGGCGCGTGGCAACCCAAGTGTCAACCAAATACAACAATCCGATACCCACACACAACGCCTAAACATAAAAAAAATAAAAATCAATAAAACAAAAATCCAAAATCCAAAAATCCAAAATCCAAAAATCTTACTCCAAACACTAATCCGACTCGCGTGGTTTCCGAAAACGTCCAAAATCGCAAATAGAGGTCGATGCTCGTCGCCCCAGTCGCGATATACATAGCAGCCCCCAATAAATTGATTATAGCTTCCTGAACAACCAAAATTTAATAGAATTTAACAGTTAAATTGTCTATAATTTACCTGCACGGGTGCATTGCCGTCTTTAGTGAACGAACCGAGCAAGAGAACTCCGCTGATGAGAATGAATCCGCCGGTGGTGATGATGCCCAAATACAAGCGCGATTCGTACGCGTACAACAAGTAATAGTAACGCAGGAGACCGAGGCATACGAATCCGCCCAACTGCGATGTAGGAAGTGATTGTAATTAGCATAAACGGTTGAAAATAATGGATGTTTCGCTCACGATTTCCAGAAACTTCAACGTGATGCCGACAGCTTTGAATGGGTTTCGTTTCTTCGTCTTTTTCTCGGCGCTCCGTTCCCGCTGGGTCTGGTGGGATTTGGCCATCGAAGACGCTCGAGCACTTTCTTCGTCCATTATTTAGTGAGAAGAAAACGTTCGAGTGGAGAATAGAATGTGATATATCGGACAGATAAGAGGCACGCCCTTCGGATTTGCATGGCTGAGTCGTGAGAAAATGCAATGCGAACAAAGGAGCATTCAGTTTTTTATTTGTAGGTTGATAATGAGAGGAAGTTATTGGATTTTAATTGCTTTGGTCGACGGTGTGGAAAAAACTAGCAGTTAAAGGAATTTATCGCAAAAAAGTCGGTTTTTAGTATTTTACTTAAAATACGGTAGAATCAATTTAATCATCAATTAAGATTCAAATATCGTTGAGGAAATTTTTTATTTCTTTTACGTTTGACGTTACAAAAGTTCGGAGAAAAAAGTATTTATTTTTAACATTTTAAATCGCTTGACTGGGAAAATGACAAAATGGTATAGAATTGAAAGTAACTGTCCCTAAACACGACATCTTAACATACGGGTGATTTAAAAAAGGTCGAAAGAATTCAGTTATTTTTAGTGTTGAAATAAAGTAAAAACGCTAACGATTTGTCTCACATTGGTGTTGAAATTCACAACAACGTTCGATCTGGGCGTAGTTCTTCTGCGCCACCGGAAGAGAAGCGAGCTGGCGAAAGCAGTCGGCTTGTGTTGACCATTGGTACCAAAATGTGATAAAAAGACACCAACTAGTATCGGCAGAATCTGCCCTTGCACATTTCGATCCTTCTTTACCACTTTATCTTACCGTTGACGCATCTCCCGTATGCAGTTTTTACTGTTGACCAGGCCAACTCTTGTTCTTCGGTCCACTTCCACGTGACATCATCACGGGTCAGTCGATAGAGGGGTTCGAGCAGAGTCTATTTGGAGTTTATAGACGAGATTCCTTCTTTCGAAATGTTCAGGTCAAGAAATTGAACCGAGGGTTGCAAGAACTTGTATTTACCCTGATTCAAAGTCACACCAGATTGCAGATTCATCAAATGTAGCAAGAAGTTAGTCCAAGTTCCGGAGGTCAATGGGGTTCCTCCTTCCGGTCACCGCAGAATCGTCGATATACGGTTGGGTTTTGCCCACCCGAACTGTCAACTGATCCATAGTTCTTTGAAATATTGCCGGTGCCGACGAGATTCCATAGAACAAACGGTTCACTCGAAAAAGACCAAGGTGAGTATTAATTGTACAATACTCGCAACTCTCCTCATACAATTCGAACTTCTACGTACACTATATTTAATCCATTTCAATCGGCATAAGGAAAATAAATGGCAAACTCAATCTAATAAATGAATATTTAATCCTAAAAAATGTTAGTTTGATGTTACAATTAAAGTTTTGGGTTTCTTACATACTGTTATTTTTCACATTTAAACCTGAACTGAATTATTACTTTATCACTTCTGATAATACAATAATGTTTATTTACACTTTGCTTGGAGGTTTGATTAGAGCTTTGCTTGGAGCTTTGCTTGGAGGTAATGCTGTAGATGTAGACACACCTTGAGTTGACTGCGACCTAACACTGACAGGTTTTCCTCTACACTTCTGAATTTTTCGCCAACACAAATCTGTTGCTGGAATAAAAACTAAAAACAACATCCCTACAAGTATCACAATTCCTGTACTGATAAATGTTGTAAAGTAGTCGGTTTGTTCATAAACGAAACCTAGAAATTTAAAAGAGAAAAACAAATTCCAAATCAAATTAATTAACAATCTTGAAAAAAAAATAGAAACAAAACGTTTTACCAAATAATGGTGGACCAATAAATGCAAAAACACCAGTGAAAAGCAAATACATTCCAAATGCTTCATGAAACAATTCCACTCCCATTAACTCATAAACTACACTACTTCGCAATGAAAGGACACTACCTGTAAAAAAAGCTATTTTAATACAGTTTTAAATGTCGAGGTATTCATTTTCCTAAAATTAATCTAGTATAATGGTAGATCTAGTATAATTAGATGCATCCAATGCCAACTGGTGACAATTGGTCACAATAGATCTAGGTTTGGTTAACCCCACTCCCCAAGACAACATTCTCCATAGTTAAAAATTCTTAAATAGTAACTATAGTATTGTTAAAAACGTTTCTCATGAATTAATACCCATGCATACTCCAAAAGCACTTGAATAAGCGGCTAATGAAACAAAGTCAGTCATGTATCCAAGTGGAATAGTTACAGCTCCGCCAATAAATGTTCCTATTATGAAAACACCGAGAACGTTTGACCAGGTTTGATCTGTTAGATATCCTAATACCACACGACTAATCTATATCATAAAAAAAAGATTTACGGTTACACACTTAAGCATTTACAGTATAAGGAAAATCAGAAAAGAAATTTAAGTACTTAACCGGTTAAGTACTTAAGTGTGGATATGCAAGGGAGCATGCCCAGAACATTTTTTAAAGTTTGTTTTTACACTCTCACTTAAAACACAGGCTGCTAAACACTTACCGAGTAACCTTAAGAGTTTAGCAGCCTGTGTTTTAAGTTAGTATGTAAAAACAAACTTTGCATATCCACACTTAAGTACTTACCCGGTTAAGTACTTAAATTTCTTTTCTGATTCCCCTTACTTCTTAGTATTTTTAGTAGTTTTATTACCATATTTGTAATTCCCATAAGTGAGAGTAACATAGCGGCTTTCTGGTCTGATATTTCTTCTCCGGACTTTTCCTTTGCAAATTTGACAATAAACATTGGCGGAACAAATAAACCTAATGATACGAAAGCTCCACCGAGACACATGAAAACAAATCCACTATCTAATAGAAGTCGCCAATTACAGAAAAACTTTAAAGAAAAAAGAAAATCATTGAAAATTATTAATACACACATAAAGTAAACAAGTTGTTTCATTTAAAAATTTACAGCCGAAATATTGGATAGGCAGTTTGATGATCTCACAGAAATGTAAGTTAACCTTGGATTCATGGGACTAGGGTTTCTCAAAATCGGGACTTTTGGAAAAACCGGTATTTCGGTATTCAATATTCAAAAAACCGGCAAACCGGTATTTTTCGGTAATAAAGTAAAATAAAATAGCTACAATTTTAAATATTTTTATTTTAATCGTAATGTTTTCATTGTAATTTTTGTTTATTTTTTTAAAATATTATTTTCAATGGGTTGTAGAAGTTTGATGAATATGGGGTTGTTTTGTTATCAGGTGTTGAAATTGAGAAGTCTTTTTTTTTTAAATTGATAAATAGAGTTTATAAGATTTTTTAAGTTAAGAAATTCGATAAATTCTCATTTTTATGTTAAAAAAAATCGATATATTCTCATTTTTAAGTTGAAAAATCAATAAATTCCCATTTTTAAGTTAAAAAAATCGATAAATTTTTGATTTTATATGAAAAAAATCAATTAATTTCAAATTTTTACATATAAAAATTGATAAATTCAAGTTTTAAGCTAAAAAAATAGATAAATTCACATATTTAAGCTAAAAAATCGATAACTTTGCATTTTTATGTTTATAAAAATTCCATTCAACGTGCGTTATAAAAACCGGTACTAATACCGAACTAAAGACTGTATTCGGTATTTTCTTGAAAAATACCGGTTTTTGATACCGGTAAATACCGGTAGAGAAACCCTACATGGACCAATGCTAATTATTATCAATTTCTAATTAGGTTTTCTACATGTCGCTTACAGGAACCATTATTACACTGTGACATTAATATTAATATCAATATTCCCAGAATATGTCCGATGTACTCTTTCTGTACCCGACACCGGCGGCATGCTGTACACATGCGCAGCTTTCCGCACCGGCTAAGCATTAGCTTAGGCGGGAACATTCTAGTAAGGAGTTATACTGCTGTGATAAAAGCTAGAAATTTTTAAATAAACACCTAGTGAACAGAAAATCGAAAAATTGTACGCAACACAATTTCACGCTTACAAACACGATTTCTTTACAAAAGGTGCAACACGGATTTTTACAACACGTTTTCTTCTGCTTTTCCTTCGACTCCGACGACTCCTCCGTGGACCTCGTCGAAGGGGTTAAAGGGCGTGTTGACGGGTCGGGATTCAAAGCTTCGGCAGATCTAACCGGCTGTGGTTGACCGCAACAGAGGCAAGAATTGTAAGGTGTGAGGTACGGATCTGGTCCTTCCACCAATTTGCAGCAGCACGGAAAAGCGTTGAAGGGTCGAAGAAAGAAAGCCAAAATGGCGACGAGTAAAATAATGCCTCCGCAGATTATGAAGCAAACGTTCCACTTGAACGCTTTGATAAGGGTCGACGTTAGCAGAGAAAAGGCGAAGTTTCCGCATCCTGTGCCCGCAGTGACCAAACCAACGGCTAAGCCACGGTGTTTGTTGAAATTGATGGTTGTTGCAATGACTGCTGGGTGAATGCAGAAGCCGGCAGCGCATCCTGGAAAGAAAGATATTTAGATTAAAAGTGCCAGTGGAAAACTTTAACTTCGAAGTAGATGGAATTAGGTGGAAAATGACTCGAGAGATTAGAATTAAATACGTGCACGATAAATGCAGGCGTGAAAGTAGAGAAAATTAGTTGCAGGAATGAAAGTTTGTCATTGTAATGTTACGTAAATCAACGGTTTTAGCCCAAAATCAAACGTTTTAGCCCAAAAATCAAACGTTTTAGCCCAAAAATCACACGTTTTAGCCCAAAAATCGATATTTTAGACCAATTTAACATTGCAATGACGCGTTTTGACCTATAAAAAGTCGACTTTTGGAATTTAAAACATCAATTTTTGGGATAAAAACGTCAATTTTGGGTTATAAACCAATTTTTGGCCTAAAAACATCAATTTTTGGCCTTAAACATCAATTTTTGGCCTAAAAACATCAATTTTTGGCTTAAAAACATCAATTTTTGGCCTAAACTTCAATTTTTGGCCTAAAAACATCAATTTTTGGCCTAGAAACATTAAATTCTGGTCTAAAAACGTCGATTTTCGTGCGTAAACAGTCGATTTCGTGCTAAATCAGTCGACTTTCATGCTAAATCTGTCGTTCCGGCTTACTTTCACCCCTGGATAAATAAATTAAATAAATATTATCACCTCCCAAAATTCCGTAACTAAAATCCAGATACAATATGTTGACCGCAAATGCGGACAAAAACAACGCGATCGACGCCAGTACACTGCCAACAATCGCAACTGCAGTACAGCCAAACTGTTTGGTTAATGGCCCAACCACAAGACCTACAAATTAAAATAAAAAAATAAAAATAAAAATAAAAATAGAATCACTCAAGTATCAATCGGTCCGAACCTATCAGTTGAATGTGTCCTCTGTTTAATGATCCAACCCAGGCAGTCTCGCTCGGACGTGTCTCGAAATGGGTTAGAAGATGCGGCAAGAAAACTCCAAAAGAATAGAAAATACCGTCGGTGATAAAGCTTATAAAAAATCCAGCCACAATTAAGTTGATTTTCCAAGAGAACTTCATTTACGTTTTAGGCTTAAGTTTCTACATGAGCGAGAATAACAATCACTATTTATTCGTTCATTGTCGACTCACAAACAATCGATTACAACAAACCACGATTATTTACCTCAACGTCAGGTGTTGTCAGTGAACATTTGACCGAGGATTAGTCGCTTCCAAGTTGTGTGTGCAAGTTGTCAGTGTTAGATCTGAATAAATCCATGTTTACGACCATTTAAAAGCGACTTTTCGAACTTTGTTATTGACTGTGCTGATTAGACTGTGATACGAATGACATTGACAGCCTACTAATCAAGTTCAACACATGGACTGTGGCTTAGAGTATTAATAAGATAAAGGATGTGAGAAAATGAGCCGGTTACAAAATATATATATCAAAGGATATGAGACCGTTGGTTCGTCACGTCACGAGACACTCTGGCGTTTTACAAAGGGATTCACATTCCATTTAATGTTGTGATCAGCTGCCCACGCGTACTGATCACTTGCCTGCAATACAGGGCACTTATTACAGCTCTATAACTAAACCTGGCTGTATTTCGGTGGTAAATCATCGTGTGTGTTGCGTCCAGCGTCTCGTGGCTCTCCCCCGACCATGTGGCGTCCGTCCGAACACTCACTATGTGTCATGTTATTATATTATATTATATTTTGTTTTATTGATTTCCTTTTCGGTAGCGCGCAGTCATAATGTGACCAACTGTAGTGCTGGGTCGGTCAAGTTCAAGACTAATCGTCTGGACACAGACTGACCCCTTGCCGATCCTCTGTTCCTATTGGCTGCAATAGCAACTGGTTAGGAGCCGCTGAGGACCACTGCTTAATGTTGCCAGTGCCAACTGCTGCCTGTTAGTCGCAAGTACACAAGTATTCACTAAATTTACTATACAAAATCTTGCTAAAAATAAGAAAACCATTTTTTGTTGCAAATTTGTTGTCTTTATAGCAGCCATTTGTTGTAAATACACTTTACAACGTTCAAATGTAACTTTACACAATCAGTAAATCACAATTTTCATTTCCAATAGCACGAATATATTTACAAAACAACTATAACATAACAAAAAAAATCAAAATGGTTATATATACATGAATGCCGACAATTCATTTGAAATAATTCACTTTATTTTTATTCTTTTACCTCTTTACATTTGTTGATCTCGGTCAGTCGGATTTGCGACCACAGGAAGCAGTTCTTGCTCTATAGTCTGACGACTACTGTGACTCACTTTGCTCTCCTTCGTATCTGCGAATTCAAAACGAGGCAATCAGAGATCAAAACCGGCTTTCACTCAATACAAAGTGGAACTCAACAATAATTTCCGTTCAATTTTGCTCAAAGCTTTGAGTTCCACTTTGAATATTATTTTCGACCAAGCGATTCGAATTGTGCACCAGAATCTGGACGAAGGTTCGCGCAAGCAGAGTCCGGTTGCTTGTTGCAAGTCAAGCACAAAGGCTTCAGCAACCGGCGCAACGAATGCCGATGCGGGCGTCGCAGTAGGACGTAAATATACGGATCCAGCACGAAATTCAGCGCTATGCAGATGTCGGCCAATCGATACTCGTGTCTCTCACTCTTCGACGGATCCATTTGTACGATAATGATGATCAACTATTTTAAATTAAATTTAATCAAAACTTCAATTTACAAATTTTATTTTTACCATCTGCGGAATCCAGCACATGACGAAAAAAATGCAGAGAATCGCCATGAGTTTTGCAAACGAAATCTCGTCCGAAGTCGTCGAGTGATCCAGACTCAACTGCCCGCTGTCTTTTCTGGTGTGACTCAGACGGGCCACGCTCTGCCGACCCATGCGACAAAGAACACGGATGACCAGAATGTTGAAACACACGATGCACACGCTGAGCAATACTCCTTTGGTGCAAAATAAAAGAAAGAAACAAAAAAAATCAAAAAATTAGTCCTGGTCTAACAAGGGGAGTGCACCAATAAGACTCTTCAGTCATGACCGAAAATCAGTCCTGGTCTAAGATGCAGTTGATCACTTACCGCACGCAAAAAAGAGATAGGCGTAAGCGACATCGGCATTGAGAGTAGCGTAGCGATAGCGCATGCAGCGAAGCCTCTCCGGTCGACGTTCATCGTAGTAGAGACCGAAGCCTGCGAAAGGTAGGCAGACTACAACGGCTGCCAATGCCCAAAACCCAAATATGTAGCGTTGAATTAATTTGTACGTGATATGCTGAAATATAAACGAAAATTATGCATCTTATGGTCTACAAAATACAGTAACGATGATAAAATTAGAATGATTTTCATTTTATAAATGTAAAATTTGACCTAAGGATGTTCCTTCAAGGTCATTGGAAAATTATCTTGGAAGCCGTTAGAGGTAGACAGAAATTTCCAATTGTAAACTTGTAGAGCAACATTTATTTAGTCTAAAAATGACTACTCCTCAAATCATTTTACGGGCAAATGTTTATTTTCCAATATATTGTAATGGATCGCGTCTTCTATGATGTAAATAGACGCGTTTTGAATTACGCCGCAATACAAAATATCTCTAGGAGCCTGGTTTATGTTTATAGTTAAAAACTGCAATTTTTTCAACCAAATTAAACTTTCCGCAAAATATTTACAAAACATTTCATTTGCGATACCAAAAGCCAGCGACGAACAACCCCACAAGTGTCGTCCGTTTCCCTCCAACGAACCGCAGGAAATTAAAGTGTTTCGTTTCATTACAGTTGACGGAAGGTCAATGTGGAGGACAGAACCAAATCACGCTTAAAGCCTTCCCTTGTAGTAAACATCGCTATCACCTCAAGTTATTATTATACTCCAGAAACACGATACGGGTCTAAAAATATTGACATATTGCACGCCCTACATTGCTAATGCACTTCTCTCATCCGGCTGTTAAAAGAAGAACGAATCAAAAAAAAAAAAAAAAAAAAAAAGATAAATATAAATATAAATATAAACCGATATAAAAGAAATAAAGCCGAGTCAGCAGTCAAATCCAAATGTCGCAACTCGAATCGAGGTGATTTTAATTTAATGTTTGTCTAATGCCGGTCATAAATATACGTCTTAATTGAGTCTGGGCGTCAGCTATTCAATCGGACAACGAGCAAAAGACCTAATAGCTCTCTCCGACTGCCGTCGCCAAGGCAACACACACCAAAAGATCCGTTTTATTCGCAATAATAATAACTAATCAACATCGATTAGCCAGCGACATGAAAATCCACCTCATTTCTCCTTATTAATAGAAATATCCACTCCACAGCGTCCATCAATCAAAAAGAGGTCACTGCCGTTATAAAAGACCACTTTTGTGTAATAAAAAAAATATTGAGAAACTTTTTTTAAATTTTTACCTTTTGGTAGACGAATGGACGCGTGAGGGCGAACCATCTCTCGGCTGCCATCACGATGGCCACGCAGCCAGAACCGAGGCCAAAAACCCTCCAAAAAACGCGGCAAGCGCAAAACCAGTGACTAAAAGCGACATATCTCGGCGTGTAGAGCTGCAGGTACATGAGAACGGCCGAGCCGAGCATCGCCAACAAGTCGTTCCAAGCCAAGCATCGCAGCATGAGCGTCTGTTTCTTGTTGCGGTGCGTTTCCCCGCGCCCGAGCAGGACGAGGGCGCACACATTGCCGCCGATGCCGACCAAGTAGAAGGCGGTGATGCAGACTTGGAGAGAGATGCTCAAGTGGCGCGGGGAAGTGGCGATCGCTTCGGTGAGGGCGACCGCGGGCTCGCTCGAGTTGACGGGCGAAGCCATTCGCTAGCGGACGATGTCAAGCTCGCATGTGCTCATCTCGTGTTGCCATCTCGAGCGGGAGTAGTTCAAAATGTGGATGTTAGGGGGAGGAGTTGTGTGTGTGGCCACGATGCTGGTCGCCATCGCAACGGGAGTGGGAGAGGAGATGTCAAACGAGTCATCGGAGACGGTGAGGGGCAAAACAAACAGCTTTCGCTCCAAATGGATGGGAAAACATTTGTGTTGCTTCGATTTTCGTCGCGTGGAAGAATAGGTGGGATCGGGACGTGTGTTCGTTTAGTGGGAGGTTTTATTTAATGAAATAAAAATTTTGGTGTTTTTTTATTTTTATTTTTTTTCTTAATTTTTTTAGAATTTTTTTTAAGTTTTGGATGTTTGGGGTTCGTTTTCTAAAAAAAGAAAAGTCTAATTGCGGTGACCGGCGGAACGTGGCCCATCAAAAGTGCTCCAATCTGGTGTGTTTTAAAATACTTTTAAAATATCAGACAAATAATAATGATAAATCTAATGGAAATGATACAAACATGCGTGAGGGTGTGCGGTGGAAAGTAGTTGCAATCATTTTCTAATTTAGAAGAAATTCGTGTTTGTTTATGGTAAAAGGATTATTAATTTTACGAGATGTATGAAGGTTAGATTAGCTAAAGATTGGAAGAAGGAAAGAATGGGTTCCCTTGTTGTTACGTTACAAAATAAATTTTTTCAAATAAAAATGCATGTTTTTGTCCTAAAATAAATTTTTGTGTCAGAAAATGCATTTTTGTGTCAGAAAATGCATTTTACCGTCTAAAAATGCATTATTTTGGTCTGAAAATGCATTATTTTGGTGTGAAAATGCATCATTTTGGTGTGAAAATGCATCATTTTGGTCCGAAAATGCATTATTTTGGTCTGAAAATGCATCATTTTGGTCTAAAAATGCATTATTTTGGTCTAAAAAGGCATTATTTTACGAAAAAATGCACGAATTTCGTAAAAATTGAATTTTTTCAGCTCAAAATGAATTTATTTCCCACAATAATGCAATTTTCCGGTCAGCAAATGCATTTTTTTGTGCCTGTAAGTGCATTTTTTTTTTTTATTCCGAAAAGCCTTTTTTCACTGAAAAATTCAAAAGATTAGCGTGTAAATTCAAAACGATTTTATTTCCCACAAAAATGTATTTTCCCCACTTATACAACGTCCAATTTTTTTCTTAAAGGTATTGGGAGAATTTCATTTCTGAATTTTCTAATGAGCCCTCCCAAACTATGTTCAGATCCTGAATCAACTCTGACATAAAGTTAACGAAAACGCCATTTACTCTTTAAAAATTAGCGAGTCAAGGAGCTTGACCTGGAGTCAACTTCCCATTCATAGCAATAATACACTCAACACTAACGTGTGTATTACCTCGTTAAAGAAATATGATGTTTTGTACTATAGAGAAGAGCTACAATTCTCACTTAATTGATATTTTCAGTGTTGGCAATCCACTAGTTTGAGTTCACTGCTTCGGTGTAGCGTGTCATTATGTTGCAGTAACCAAAAATCCAACTGAAGCAACGTCTGATCACTGATTACACTTAATTGCCATATGGGTGTGACTTGCAACTTAACCAGAGAAGTAAAAGTCACAACTAATCCTAACTATATAAAAAATAAAATTTGTGTGAACCAGCTGCCCCTGCGCGCTGATCACTTGCCTACAGCACTTGGCGCAGTTCTCGCTTGCCTGTTGCGATCCCCCACAACCAGGTGGACCTGCGGTCCCTTGATTGAACAATTGCGCACCGGAAGTGACCCTTCCAAAAGTGGCAGGCAACTAGAAACTATATTTATATTGGTTTCGGCCTTTATTATATTGTTGTCAAGTGCCCAACCTTTTAACTTGATCATCTTCTGTTCCAATGGTCCATTTGTTTTAGTTTTGATGTGTTCTTTGCTGCTGATGATAGCATCAACACTGCCCGATTCATACGTTGCACTTACAGAACCATCTTTTTATTCTTACTTTCCTTTTTTTCTTTCTTTTATTCTCCAGAATACTTTTTTTTTATCACAATCAAATCGGTTGTCCACTAGCAACTGCATCAAGCAAATATTTTCGTGTTCCAAATAACTTATTTTTGTTTCATTCTTGTTGGAACAAATTGGAACAACCGTCGTTTGTATCAACCACTGTTGATAAACGCACTGTGGAGTGTTTTAAAATTGATTGGGAAAACAAAGCGCTGATCGCCATCACCATGGGCCAGCGTCGGTCCTATAAACTTCTCCATTTGTGTGAGTAAAGAGGAGAAAAACGGCCCGCCATTTGCTGTTCGTGCGCGCAACAAGCCATTGTATTTCCTTATTATTAGTTTTAGTATCATTTATTATCTTTTCATTTGTGTACTTTCAGATTAATAAATTATTGTTCATTTGATTAAATTATGTCAAAGAAATTACACCCTCCCCCCCGCAACAGTTTTTTGGGGGGGCAACCAATACATTGACCCGTTAGTTTATACTCGTTTTACTTCTCCAAAGTTATCATCAAGATTGCCAAAGACCCATACAAATACAATCTCGCTGCGTGTCCAGCAGTATGTAAGCTTATTCACACGCCATTTTAATTTAAAAAAACAAAAACAAATTTGATTTTATGCCATGTTCACACTTATCTCAATAACTATTTAACGTTTAAAAACTCTTGTTCACACTTGTTCCAGTTTTCTACAACTCAGAACAAAATTGCGACTACAAGTCCCGCGCCCATTAAAAATAAAAGATGGATGCCAATCCAACTTTTGGAAACTTAGGGACTTTGTTAATGACAGGAATTTGTAATTATTTTCAGTGGCCTTATGCATTCTTTCAGATAGTAGCACCATCTCCAGTTATTCTTCAGATTACATCGTTTGAATGATGCTCTTTCAATCATTAAACAAATCCATGTTTGATTTCCCAAAGTTAAACACTTGTTTACCACTTAACGGATATCTAATGCACCAAATAATAGCACCAGACAATAATGTAAGCAAATGCCCAGATTAGTTTTAGAAGGAAATAAAGTCGGATTGAATAGACCCAGAAAATGACTTAGAAACCAAAAACCCTTGGTTCAGCAGCAAAAAATTATGCATAAAATTACAATTGGTAAATGCTACATTCCTATATCAGAATACAGTCTTGCAATACCAAAATTTTAGGCCAAATCACAATTGGTAAATGCTACACTCATACATCAGAATGCAGTCTTATAATACCAAAATGCATGGACTGACCAACCAGAGCTCTCTTTTAGCAAAGATGGTGGTATGAATGAAACCAACAAGCTTTCCCAGGGGTGACCACATGGAGGTAGAGAGTTGGATTTTACACCCCCAATGTCAAATTAGACTTGCATAAACCTAAAAGAAAATTAAAATTTTATAAAATTAGTTCATTACCGGTATGTAATTTACTTTCACGTCCAATTAAAAAAAAAAAAAAAAAAAAAAAACAATTTTCCGTTTCGTTGCTTTTTAAGCCTACATGTTTGTCTACGGCTTTTACTTGCTTTTATCTACGTTTCCATTCCCAATACTCCAAAACCGCAGCGAAATGAAAAGAACGACCTGCTAAACACTACAAAGTATTCTCTTTGGAATGAATGCCTGCATTTCGCGTCGAAATCCAACGGGCTCGCACGAACCATCCAGAGCGGCACAAAATGGACACCTCGCTTCTTCTTCTTCTTCATGGAAGTAGTCATCTGTCATTGGTCGTCACAGATCATGTGACTTGTTTTAAATTCTCGACACGTGAGGGCGCCACTGACCCATCGAGAATAAAGCAGTGGCTAAAGACAAAAATGTGTTGAATCAAGGATATATCCTTGGGTTTGGCGCATAGTTTAGGGCCGAAATAAAAATTATAAGAAAAATAATTTCACCAATTGTCAATTTTCTCGAGTAAAAACAAATATTCTAAAATAATAAAATGAGAAATCAAAAAACTTGGTAAAATTTATTCATTTTCAATTCGTAAAGAATACACACGAGTTCTAAGCTCTGTTCATTTTCAACGGATAAGGATTTGTCATCATTGGCCAAACAACTTCTGCAAAGGAAATTAATCGTTCTATCTGACAATATAACTAATGAAATATTTACCTTCGTCCAGCACAAGGTCACTGGGCACTCGAAAGGTTTTCACAAACTGAGAAGCTGACATGAGACGAAGTTTCGAGAAACAGCCAACAACAACTTATGAAATGGTTAAATTGCGTGAGGATCAACCGGATGTGACGAGCGCCGTTGTCTTACCTGAACTTGGAAAGCATTCGCGGACCGATTCGACCAATGCGTCCACGGCGATTTGCATTTCTTCCTTTTTTCGTGAATATTGATGTGAAATTAGTTGAAAGATTTATTTTTGTTTGCAACGTATATTTACTATTGTGTGATTTGAAATGTAAATCATGAGATTGTGGATTCTCTCCAGAAATTCCCTTATGATTTCATTTGGTTTCGTCAAGTCCAGTTCGTCGTTCCGGTGGATTTTGACTGTCACGGATTCCCAGCGTCTGAAGAATCGGCGTTGAATGTGATATTTGTATTAAGGCGATTTGCTAAACATTTCATGGATTCCCTCAAAATTTGCTAAACATTTCAGGGATTCCCTCTAGATTTGCTAATGATTTCAGAGATTCCCTCCAGATTTCCAGGATTCCCTCAAGATTTGCTAATGATTTCAGAGATTCTCTCCAGATTTCCGGGATTCCCTCAAGATTTGCTAATGATTTCAGAGATTCCCTCCAGATTTCCGGGATTCCCTCAAGATTTGTTAGATTTTAGAGATTCCCTCAAGATTTGTTAGATTTCCGGTATTCCCTCAAGACTTGCTAAAGATTTCAGGGATTTCCTCAAGATTTCCGGGATTTCCTCAATATTTGCTAATGATTTCAGGCATTATCTCAAGATTTCCAGAATTCCCTCAAGATTTGCTAATGATTTCAGGCATTATCTCAAGATTTCCGGGATTTCCTCAAGATTTCCGAAAGATTTAAGGCATTCCCTCAAGATTTCCTAAAGATTTAAAGGATTCCCTCAAGATTTCTAATGATTTCAGGCATTATCTCAAGATTTCCGGAATTCCCTCAAGATTTCCGGTATTCCCTCAAGATTTCCTAAAGATTTAAGGGATTCCCTCAAGATTTGCTAGATTTCAGAGATTTCTTCAAGATTTGCTAGATTTTAGAGATTCCCTCAAGATTTGCTAAAGATTTCAGGGATTCCCTCAAGATTTGCTAAAGATTACAGAACTTCAGATGGATTTCCAAAATCCCTAAGACTTTAGGGATTTCTAATATTTTGGGAATTACCAGAATTTTGGGCATTTCCTAAGATTTTGAAGATTTCTTGGATTTTGGGCATTTAAAGGATCTTGGGGACCTTTGGGGATTTTGGATATATTGATCGTCATATTTCCTACATTGCACTTTTGGATTTATCACATGATATGAGTTCCACCAATGAGATTGATAATTGCAAAAACGCAAAAGCAAGCAAAAGATATATCGTGAGCCATTAGAACGATCACGACATCTTCGATAATGTCGTTGTTATTCTCTTCGGAATAAACTTTAATAAGATCAAACAGATCGTCGTACAGACCCTAGATAATTAAACGTGGTTGAATCACAAATTAAATTCTCTTAGTTTTGATTTTTACATACCTCTGTCACGTGTACGAAATGGTCGTTGTACACCAATAGAACTCCAGTAAGTGGAACCGAGGCACCGATTTTTGTGGATTTTATACTTTGTTCCATGTATTCTGTGAAGGAAAACAAGTTGAGTTATTCTGAATGTTCTCTAGAATTTACAGAGAAAATGAGAAGAGAAACCAAGCAATGAAAAGCAAAATTGCACTCCTAAGGCCTAAATTTCAAGTTTTTGTGTAAAATTTGATGACATTTGGTTAAAGTGATAAAGTTTTCAGTAATTTTACAAGGTTTGACGAGATTTTTTTATGAGATTTTACAAGATTTCTTGAGATTTTTCATGAGATTTTACAAGATTTCTTGAGATTTTTTATGAGATTTTACAAGATTTCTGGAGATTTTTCATGAGATTTTACAAGATTTCTTGAGTTTTTTTAAGATTCGATGAGATCTTGCAGGATTTTACAAGCTGGGATAAGATTTCATGAGATTTTTCAGGATTTTACAAGCTGGGATAAGATTTCATAAGATTTTTCAGGATTTTACAAGCTGGGATAGATTTTTCAGGATTTTACAAGCTGGGATAGATTTTTCAGGATTTTACAAGCTGGGATAGATTTTGAGATTTTACAAGCTGGAATAGATTTCATAAGATTTTACAAAATTAAATAAGCTTTGATAAGATTTTATAAAAAATTTCTGAGCTTGGAGATAAGAATACCTGAGATTTTACAAGATTTCCTGAGATTTCCTACAATTTTACAAGATTTCCTGAGATTTCCTACAATTTTACAAGATTTCCTGAGATTTCCTACAATTTTACAAGATTTCCTGAGATTTCTTACAATTTTAGAGGATTCCCTGAGATTTTCCAAGATTTCATGAGATATTTTGCAAGATTTCATGAGATATTTTGCAAGATTTCATGAGATATTTTGCAAGATTTCAATAGACTTTGCAAGATTTCATGAGACTGAAAGATTTCATGAGATTATGCAAGATTTCAATACATTTCACAAGATTTGAGGAGATTATTCAAGATTTTCCGATTTACCAATACCGGCATTATAATTTCTCGAAACATTGTGACATGTTGCGAGGTTTCATCAAATTTTCATAACAAATACACAAACTTGCAAACTGATCGTAGTTATCCTTCATACGATGTCGTCCCGTATAAATCAATCGATGAAATATGTGTTTCTACAAATTAATAAAAAAAACAATAAAATTCAATTTCCATATCTCTTGTGCGTGTAAACATTCGACGCGGTCTGCCCTCACAACTCTACTAGAAAATACAAATTAAACACTCACTCTGGACCCGTCTTTCTCTCTTTTTTCGTCCATGTGATCCAGCAGCGATTTTCTCGGAGCTTCGAGAAAAAATCCCGTGAAATCGTCGTCCGCGGCATGTCCATCCGCACTAGTGCCGAATGGTTTCTTGGCTCGCGGTTGCGGTTTAGGTTTCGAAACGGGAACGGGAACGGGGCTGCGTTTACGGTTCTCTTCGGTCGTAGATTTCGACGACTTATTAACGCAGCAGGAGCGGGACGACGACATGTCAACTGACAGTCGGCTGTCACGTTTTGATTAACAATCAAAAACAATGGATGATTGCATTTGTGAATCTCATCAAATCGAGGGGCGATACAATTGTAAATCTGTTTTTTTCAGATTTAAATCTCGAAAAAGCATGTCTAAAAATGCATTTTACATTCAACAAGTGAATTTAAATACTTAAATATTCATTTTTGCACAAGAAAAGTGGTTAATTATGCAGCTTTGCTCATGAAGAATGGTCAAATATTGTTACGTGGATTCCGGGCCTGATCAGGTTTCCACGCAACTGTGTTTAATTGGGGTTTTAATGAGTGTGAAAAGGAAGGAATGAGATTCATTTATGCTTTAAATTCAATTCAGATTTATTTGACCGGACAAACAGAGTTTGTTCGATCCCTTTTAAATTCAGTTACATTTATTCTCAAACAGGTCAGAATGTTATTTGGATAAACTATCATTTTACATTTATCAAATGTACAACCTTTATTAATTGGGTTATAAAACAACTGTGTGATAATCTAAATGTAATGCAATCAAATTGGTTTTATAGTCATCAGCCGCGCTCTTTATTGAGGCGACATCAGACTCTCTAGTTCCTGAAAAGCAAAAGTGATTAGAGAGCTGTCTTAGTGCGGGCTCCTTATTTATAGCAAATCTGCCATAAACCCCATAATTGAATTGATCGGTCCATCACATGGCGATGACGGAGTCCAACCGTCAGCGCCATCTGTGGCCGAAATTTAGCAACATTTAACCTAATAATGATTCGAATTACGTGCTACGAATCGCGCATCAATTGGCACGGTTCGTACACGTGACAACTCCCTTTTTTGCTGTGTTTTGGACCCCAAAATACAAATTTCGGTACCAGACAGGTGTCTTTTAAATCGGACATTCTTTAAGGAATGTTCGGCTACTTCTACCCTTCATAAGTTATCACTCAGTTGTTTCATTATTATCACACAAACTTAAATCATTCTGGAGTTAACTTTACTCCCTTTTATTCCAATGTTACTATTCTAATTAAATCATAAAATAATTCAACTTAACTATCTTAATATCGCCAATACAATCTTGCTTTTCTATTGTTTATTTTTACATATTTGAAAAGTCTAACAAAAAAAAAAAAAACATAAGTCAAAAGAAAATTTTTGTCAAAATTAAATTATCAAAATCAAAGTTCATATTTTTGCACAACACTCAAAATCATTCACACTACAAACAAGCATTTTCATAATAAATTACAACTCTTAACAATTTTCCAAAGTGGGAAAAAAACAAATTCAAAAATATTTTTCCTATTTCTCTAATTTTCTTTAAAATTAACAATACCGTTAAAACATCAACTCATTTCAATTATTTACAACAATTACCTCTTATTTACATTCAATCAAAATTATGCCGTGGAATATTTACATTAAATTTATCAAAAATTTCATCACAAAATATTTACAGTTTGTCAAAATCAATTCAAATTTATTCATTTTCAACAAAATTCGCAATTATTTATTTTCATCGCATCCCTCAAACACTCGTGTCATTACTATTAATTTTTGATTATTTCTAATTTTTATCCTATTTAATAAACCCAATGAAATTCAGTGCAGATGGCGAAGGTTGCGATGGGTCCTTTCACATTCCCAGCCATTCGCACCATTGTTTATCTTAATTCCTTTCATATTCTAAAATTATTTTATCTCACAACAATATTTTATTAAATTTAATCTTCAACTATTTAAAATTTAGTCTAGAATGTCTTCACCTAATTAATATTTGACACAAGTGAGGAAAATGGCGGTGAATTTTATTTCACGAAATTCGTTCATAAGGACGTTAAAAACATCATAATTCACTCCTAAAATCACCTAAAAACATTCACAACATGCACACAAACCTTTTAACACACAATTTAACACAATTCATCAACAAATAATCAGAAGAAGACTTTGTTTCGGGTCACGCTATTATCTGCGTTCACCGTTGCAAAGAACTCTAGTAGTTGTCGCATCAGTTCTTGTTGTGATGGCGTCATATTATCATTTGCCATGGCCGTGCTAAAGTCAAATTGATCAACTCTATTTTCATCAAGCACGCCAGACTCAATTACATAAAAGGCCTTTGCGATTGCTGAGTTTTTTCCTAAATAGATTGTCTTTTTAGTTGGATTCGCAACTCGCAGAACTCCTTCACCTTTTCTGAATTTAGTCAATGTTTTGCAACAAATCACTCCAAAACGATCAATTACTCCACTGAGTGGTTCTATAAAAAGTTCATCATCTACTTTCTTTGCAATTTTAATTGGAACTACACATTCATGTAATGCTGGAATTGTTATTGGTTTTAAAACTCGGGCTATGTAATTTACATCAGTATGGTTCTTTGACATTGGGAAAACTTCTTGTTGTTCATCTTTTGGGCCTACAAAGATCTTCTGTTGGTCATAATCGAGTTTACACCTTGCAGATCTTAAGAAATTATCTCCCAGCAGTAAATGGCGTCCAAATCCATTAACGATCAATACGTCGATGGTGTGTTGTTGTTGTCCAACATCAATGGTAATCCTGGTTTTTCCTTCTGGGACTATCAATGAGCCATCCACAACTCTCAATCGAACACCTGGGCAGGGTTGATATTTGAGCTGCAGAGTTCTCACCAAATCTTCACTAATGATGTTGCGAAAACCTCCAGAATCCAAGACACCAGTAATTTCCATACCATTTAATACTACTGGAATCTGCAAAAGTTCATCCATAGCGTGTAACTCGATAATTTCTAATTTTCTCTTTCTTCTTTTCTTCTTGTTATTTCGTCTTTGTGGCCATTCTAGTTTCCCGATGGATTAGTTGGTCCACCACGTGGGGCTCCTCGATTTCCTCGGCCTCGGTAATTTTCAATAAAATTTTTACCTTTATAATTTGGATTTTTAGGATGGCCTTGGTTATTTGGATTCCCCTGTGGTCTTTGTCCTTGTGGTGGGTTCCATTGCTGTTGTAATTGTTGTTGTTGTTGTTGGAATCCTTGACCTTGATTATTCCACTGATCATTCCAATTGCCTCTGTTTTGACCTTTGTTGTTATTCCATCCTCTTCCTTGGTTCCACCATCCCCGTTGTTGTCCAGATCGTCCTCTAAAGTTGCCTCTATTGTAGAACTGGGCCTGGTTCGGATGTGGTGTATACCATTGGTTTTGGTAGAAAACGGGAGTAACCTCTGCATATTGAACTTCCCCAAACTGCTGCTGTTGTCTTAGCACTTTGACCTCTGCTAACAACTCGTCTTTTGACTTATTGACGTCGCTCGGTTCAACTAACAAACTTGGTTTCACCTCGCCTGTTGTATCAACAGCTTTTTGCAGTAGGGTTAGCAAAACTTCTGCAGGGTCCTCACTGAATGCATGAGCTTCCAATAGTCCAAGTTGAGATGTTAACTGATCCAATGTCTTTGGAAAATTGACTACCAATTTATCTCTAGTCACCTTTTTAAGTCCTTGAAACACATGAAATATCTTTTGTTCTTCAGTAAATGCTGGTCTCGCAAAAGAACATTCTTTTAATATTTTCTGCATATGTTCCAAAGCTGTCCCATCTTTGTGCTGCATTGCCTGTAATTTCGACAAAATTGTTGTTATTTGTCGTCTGAATTTTGCCTTCAACGCATCTTTCCATTGAATCCATGTTCTAGTCGGATGTTGTGGAAGTTGGTCTAGATACCACGATGATGCGGAGGATTTCAGCACAATTGATAGATGTTTAATTCTCTCGGTGTCATCGGCTATTGTATCTTCATATCCGATCAGCCATGTGTCAATATTTCCTGTCGCCGGATCAAAGTCAACTGGATTTCTTCTATTAACCACTAAATTTTGTAATACCGTCTGTATTGCTACAAGTTCTGGTGAAGCATTTGCCATTTTAATTGGTGATTGTTCTTTATTTATACACAAATATGAAAGTTCTAAATTTGGTTGCTCCTCAACGTCTTGGAAAACGTCCTTCTCGTCTGCGTCGTCCTGATCACCCTGTTCTCGTATCAATAATTCTCCTAATTGCTCCACCTCGTGTGGGAACAATTCAGCTTGAAGATCAGCACTAACAACTCGTATTCGGTGCTGTTGCGGGGTTTCACCTTCCCTTTTTTGAGTTTTAAGTCCCTCTTTGGGTTTTGGCCCCCTATTTCGCTCAGTCACCTTGTCACTCAATGCTGTCTCTTCTTCCAACTCTTCTTCTTTCTTACTACCTGAGAGCAGGTAATCCGTTACGTATTTTGAAAACGCGTAACGTCTAGAGTCCGCAATGATTTATTAATTGTAGAGAAGACACAATCCTTTGACTCGAAGCACTTTTAATTCACTTTTCCAGTTATAAATAACACTATAACTTTTTAGCACACAAAACTCTTTTCACTTTCTGAAAAATAATTCAATAATTAAACACTTCAATTTTTACAGAAATGTTTCAAAACACTAGAACAATTCAATAATTAAACAATTCAATTTTCACGGTCATAATTACAAAAATATCCAAAAAAAAAACGATTCATTTTCACGGTCATAATTACTAAATTTCATCAAAACTATTCAAGGAAAAATTTCTTATTAATAACACTTTACAAAAATGCTCTGGAAAAAAAACAAATTCATTAATAACTATAAACAATATATTCTCTATTATTATCCAATTTTATCTCAACATCACAATTAAATTCCTTATTAACATACAATTTCATCAAATTTTATCAAAATTCAATCAATAATACTATATCAATTCAATTCAAAGTCAAATATCACAGTAAATAACACTCAAATGCAAATTTATCCAATTTAAACACTCAAAACTTCTATTCTATTCTATTTTATTTTTTAGACTTTGCCAATTTTCAATCTAATTGACCTATTTATTCACTAGCAATGACTCATTCTCACTTTCCTATCAGTTTCACAAATGAATCACTCATATTTAAATTAGTTTGGGATTTCTCTAAATTTTATATGATTTTCAAGGCTATTTTTAAGCTAAATTTGCCAATTTTATGTTATTTTAATTCTAATTTCACTCATTTTGCTCTAAATTTTACGATTTTTGATGATTTAACTCTAATTTTCGGGGTTTTTATTCTAATTTTGGTCTCGGCGAAAGAACCGCACCTCCACCATTTGTTACGTGGATTCCGGGCCTGATCAGGTTTCCACGCAACTGTGTTTAATTGGGGTTTTAATGAGTGTGAAAAGGAAGGAATGAGATTCATTTATGCTTTAAATTCAATTCAGATTTATTTGACCGGACAAACAGAGTTTGTTCGATCCCTTTTAAATTCAGTTACATTTATTCTCAAACAGGTCAGAATGTTATTTGGATAAACTATCATTTTACATTTATCAAATGTACAACCTTTATTAATTGGGTTATAAAACAACTGTGTGATAATCTAAATGTAATGCAATCAAATTGGTTTTATAGTCATCAGCCGCGCTCTTTATTGAGGCGACATCAGACTCTCTAGTTCCTGAAAAGCAAAAGTGATTAGAGAGCTGTCTTAGTGCGGGCTCCTTATTTATAGCAAATCTGCCATAAACCCCATAATTGAATTGATCGGTCCATCACATGGCGATGACGGAGTCCAACCGTCAGCGCCATCTGTGGCCGAAATTTAGCAACATTTAACCTAATAATGATTCGAATTACGTGCTACGAATCGCGCATCAATTGGCACGGTTCGTACACGTGACAATATGCAGTTTTGCTGATGAAAACTGCCTAAACATGCAATTTTGCACACAAAAAGTGGTCAAATATACATTTTTGCGCAAGAAAAGTGGTCAAATATGCATTTTTACACATGAAAACTGCCTAAACGTGCAGTTTTTCTCACGAAAACTGCCTAAACATGCATTTTTGCACAAGAAAAGTGGTCAAATATGCATTTTTGCGCAAGGAAAGTGGTCAAATATGCAGTTTTGCTCATGAAAACTGCCTAAACATGCATTTTTGCACATGAAAACTGCCTAAACTTGCATTTTTGCACATGAAAAGTGGTTAAACATGCATTTTTGCACATGTAAAGTGGTCAAATATGCAGTGTTGCTCATGACAATTGCCTAAAACGTGCAGTTTTTCTCACGAAAACTGCCTAAACATGCATTTTTGCACAAGAAAAGCGGTCAAATATGCATTTTTATGCAAGAAAAGTGGTCAAATATGCATTTTTATGCAAGAAAAGTGGTCAAATATGCATTTTTCCCTATACATGCATTTTTGCGCATGAAACTGCCTAAACATGCATTTTTGCTCATGAAGCCTGCATAAACATGCATTTTTGCACTCAGCAAAGTGCATAAAAATAAATTTTTGCACAAATAAAACGACTAGAATTGCAATTTCAAAAACAAAATTCCTATTTATTACAAAAGTTTACTCGCTGACCAAACAAAGCCCACAAAACAAACCGAACAACCAACAATCATATAACTAACGAGCGAACTGAGTGGAATATAGTTCTTTCTAGCGTACACCTTCATCTCCCACAACGGCACACAAACGTGCAAAACATCCGGCAACATCAAATCAACGTCGCGCAGAACCTGATGCAACTCTCCTTCACCTCTGATCACATTGTGACCAAACTGGTCCGTCAACGACGTCACACAGTGCGAAACAGCGACCGACAAAACCACCATCAACTTCCAGGGCGTCGTCGCTGTCTCCGCATCCGACAAATGCACGACAAAATACGTCGAAACCAGCTCGGTAACCGTGAAAAGCAACTGGTGCGTCCACTGGCGATAAAAATCGTCGTTCAGATAATTAAAATACGCCCACCAACTGTAATAATGCGGATAAAACGATGCGACGGTCAGAACAAACATGGAGGCGCGTAATCGTCGGCGCACGATCAACCGACACATTTTGCGAATCGTCTCGTACAGAAGAAGGATCGCGACGATCGAAACCATCCAGATTTCGAGCGAATTACTCGTGATGTTGAAATAAACGTGTTTGTATCCGGGCACTCCCGACTCGTAGTTGGCTGAAGAAAAACAAGGATTTTGAACCATTTTGAACCATTTTGAACCATTTTGAACCATTTTAAAACATACCCTTGAACGTGGTGTCCCAGCAGTTGCATTTACACGTCGATCTGTTCACCGGACGCGTGTATTTGCTCCAGAGACTGTAAATAACGTCGAAATGAACGTACGGAATAAGGACGAAGATGGCCGTCGCGATGCACAAGCTGATTATCGTTTCGTAATCGTAATATTTAGACGCGCGGTGAGATTTCTGTGCTCGCGTTAAGGTTAGTCCAGTGTTTGTATGTTTCGTCTCACGATATATCCTCAGAGTGTTTTCATCGCTCGTCATTGTGGAATGTTAGATTCTGTGTTCTCCCGACCGGTTCGACCGGGTGAATTACGTTTTAAGAAGTTGTCACTAGTTGCCGAGACAAAACAGCAAGCATAGGAAATAGAGATTAAATAAACAAACAAAGATAAAATAGATAATAGAAAATTTTAATTTCTGACAAGTGCAAAGCATTAAATTGAATTAATTCACTAATAAATAAAAATAAAAATTGTGCAAACTTATTCCATTATGTAAAATGCGAAAAATTAAGGTCAAGTATTTCGTGTCATCTTGTTATGTTGTTTGCAGCAATCCAAACACAACTGAATCGTCGGTTTTCCGTCAACTAAACGAAGACACACACCAGGTTCCTCACCGGCTTCCATACGGCGTAGGAGTGTTTTTTGTGCTTTACAGGAAGCCCTCATTGATTCATCGTCTTGCAAAGCATTGAAAACCGTCGGATGCTTGGATAACTCTTTCCAAACACTTTCGCTTCCTCGTTTATATTTCTCAACTTCTTTTTGCAATTCGGCTTCGTCTCGTTCGAGTTGTAGCAATTCCTCGTCCATTTTTACAAACTTTACGCGATCTTCCGCTTCCTTAAGTTTTTTCTTTCTTCTTCTTTCGCGAGCTGCTATCGCTTGCTTAGACTGGCTCAAGACTCGTTTACCTCTCATCTCAACAATAGGAATAATAGGACAAACATCTGATAATTTCTTATCAGAGTTTCCACTGAGATGTTCTGATCCAGAAGACTTTGTTGTTGGCCGTGGTACATGATTACCCTGTTTATCGTTTTCTGAAAATAGGTCGTTTAAGTCTAGGTAATTTTGGCTGGTAATTCAATTTCTGGACTCACTTTTTGCCGTGATTGTTTGCGCCTGCTTAGACTGACTCAAGACTCGTTTACCTTTCTTCTCAACAGTAGGAATAATAGGACGAGCTTTTGCTGACTTTCCATCACGCACTCGTTTCGTTTGTCTTGTTTTTGTCGCAGGAGTTGGAGCAACAGGTTTAGGATTAACATTTGGCAATATTTCATTAGAGTTTCCATTGAGGGGTTCTGAGCCAGAAGACTTTGTTGTTGGCCATGGTACATCATAAAGGTAATTACCCTGTTTATTGTTTTCTGGAAATAGGTCGTTTAAGTCTAGGTAATTTTGGCTGGTAATTCAATTTTTGGACTTACTTTTTGGCATGATTAAGGATTATTTTGTTTGCTAAAATTCTAAAAGGTTTGGTCGATAAATCAGAGCTCAGGAGGAGAATAATCGCGGTGAAGAGCAGACGTCAGATGGCTCTATCTTCTCTGGACGATGTTTATGTAGTTCTGCATCAGGGAGATACGGGTAGCTCCAATCACAGCTCTCCACACATTTCAGCTGGAACCAACCAATGACGGCGCAGATATTACCTAGTGTGCTTCAAAACAGCTGATGTGGGTGTTTAGACAATTTTTCGTAAGTTCTGTGAACCTAACATATTTAATTCGCTTTTAAGTTGCAGAATTTCAGATCTGGGTTATTATTAACGTGTTTAATCTTGACCGCCCGATGGATGTGAATTGATCGAACTGACATTGGACGAATTAGAAGAGAAAATGCGCGAAGGTAGAAAAAATTAATAAATAAAATCACGAATTCATAACATTTTATTAATTATTATTTTGATTGTCTCGGATTATCGTCTTTACACGTCGTTCTACGTCAAAAACAAAAATGTGATTGCCCAGTCAGCCGCGCGATGGCGCTACCATCAGTATGTATTAGCAAGGATATAGAAGTCGGATAAATTAATAAACTAAATTCAAGTATTTATTTCGGGAGGCAATATTTCGTATTTCAACACTTTAAATTTTTATTTTTCGCTATTTTTCAAAATTATCCTCGTCGTCTTTTTTTTTTCTTATTCGCTGCGGACTTTTTTCGGATTCGGTTGGTCGCCACCCGCTTCCGCTTTGCGTTTGTACGTGCTGGCTTCTCTGACCGCAGAAGCAAATTTCGATTTTGTCAATAAGTAGTCGCGTATCACCGCGAATTTCTCTTTTAATTCGCTGATCCTCATTTCGCAGTCGTTCAGCTCTTGCGCGAGATATTCAATTTGCTCCGTCCATAAGTTCAAAAAGTGCTTGTCCCACGCTTCTTTCCTTCGATAGTAATTCCTATTCCTGAAGGCACACTCGGCTCCTTTCGTCGGTCGTTCCTTTTCCTTATTCTTCGCTTCAGCATCTGGCGGCACCGCAGCGGAAACGTACACTTCTCGTACGTCGTCCGGTATTTGGGCGATATATTTCTCATAATCTTGAATCAGATCCATATCTTTACCAAATGCATCTGGATTGCATGCAAACAATTCTTTGCTGCTTTCTTCCTCTTCTTCTTCATCATCTTCATCTTCGAAAGTCGTAATAAGAGAGATGGTCGGTGATGAGACAAACTCGATTCCATCTAACGTCATCATTTGTTTGTGCAGCGCTGCATTCTCTTCGTCGTCATCTATCAAACCTTGCACGTATTCTGTGTCTGCGAGCAGTCGTGCCTCTCCGTTTAAACTCTTTTTAACTCTCTTCTTTTGTTCCAACACTGTTCTCGCCACAGCAAAAGTTTGCTCCTCAACTGACTGCGTTCGCATCTTTGTGGTTTTACGGATCACTTTGGCATTTTCCTTCCGTTTAACCCTCTGCTTTTCCTTTTTCTCGGCTTTACTTAATTTTTCACCCCTTTTTGCTCGAGCCTGCATTGTTTCGTCCGTTGATTGTTGGTTGTATTCTGAATCGGAACTCATTGTCAAATAGATTGATCGATCAAAGATGAAATGATCTGCTAAGCTAATTTCAACAAATTTATGTAAATACGAAGGAGACTTGTACGACAATGTTCACAAACAACTGATGATTTAATCAAACAATGTTGTGGGCTTATATATCTCAAATAATGTCACGCCCGGTTTACGTGACGGGTCACTCGACCAATCATTGCCGAGTTGACCAATATGCCACACGGCACGTAGCATGGACGTGTGTGGCGCTCATTCCCTACATGCATTTGCCGTTTACACAATTTTGTATGGTTATAGACCATATTTTGCATGAATGTGGCTTCTACATTACGCAATATTATTTTCTTGAAAAGGTTTTTGGTTTTTTTGATTCTCAATTTTGAGTTTTGTTATTCAGAGTTGTTCATTCTTTCACCGCTACCTGCTCATTTTGTTTGCTAGAATTCTAAAATGTTTGGTCGCTAAATTAGGGCTAAATGAAACAACAGTGATCGCGGTGAAGAGCGGACGACAGATGGCTCTATCTACTCGCGACGATGTTACAAAAACCGGGCACTCCCGACTCGTATTGGCTGCAGAAAAACAAGGATTTTTAAGCGTTTTTTCAATTTATTTCTTATTTTTAAAATATACCCTTGAACGTGGTGTCCCAGCAGTTGCATTTACACGTCGATCTGTTCACCGGACGCGTGTATTTGCTCCAGAGACTGTAAATAACGTCGAAATGAAAGTACGGAATGAGGACGAAGACGGCCGTTGCTAGGCACAAGCTGACTGTCGTTTCGAAATCGTAATATTTCGACGCGCGAGGAGTTTTCTCTGCTCGCGTTGACGTCGGTCCAGTGTTTGTATGTTTCGTCTCACGATATATCCCCAGTGTGTTTTCATCGCTCGTCATTGCGGAATGTTAGATTCTGTGTTTTCCCGACCGGTTCGACCGGGTGAATTACGTTTTAAGAAGTTGTCACTAGTTACCGAGACAAAACGGCAAGTACAGGAGATAGAGATTAAATAAACAAATAAAGATAATAGATAATAGAAAAATTTAATTTCTGACCAAAGCATTAAATTGAATTAATTTCGTCTTTATTCATCTGGTTAACACTAATAAATGAAAATAAAAATTGTGCAAACTTAATCCATTATGTAAAATGCGAAAAATGAAGGTCAAGTATTTCATCTTTTCTTGTTACGTTGTTTGCAACAATTCAGACACAACCGAATTGTCGCTTTTCCGTCCACCACATGACAACACACACCAGAAGTTTGACTTCTTTTCCCTCTAGATTCCTTATCCGTAAACCTTCGGAGCTTCGGACGAATCCTGGTGGACTAAATTCGACAATTCCAACCGAAACCGAAAAAAGTCCGCAGCGAATAAGAAAAAAGACAGACGACGAGGATAATTTCGAAAAATAGCAAAAAATAAAAATTTAAAGTGTTGATACGAAATATTGCCTCCCGAAATAAATACCGATACCGAATTTAGTTTATTAATTCATCCGACTTCTATATCCTTGCTAGGAAATACTGATGGTAGCGCCATCGCGCGGCTGACTGGGCAATCACATTTCTGTTTTTGACGTAGAACGACGTGTAAAGAGAATAATCCGAGACAATTAAAATAATTAATAAAATGTTATGAATTCGTGATTTGATTTATTAATTTTTTCTACCTTCGATTAAATATGTTAGGTTCACAAAACTTACAAAAAGTGTCTAAACACCCACATCAGCTGTTTTGAAGCACACTAGATGGTATCTGCGTCGTCATTGGTTGGTTCCAGCGGAAATGTGTGGAGAGATGTGATTGGAGCTACCCGTATGTTCCTGATGCAGAACTATACTCTTTCCACACTCAAGGTTGACCCTGGAAGCTGGGCTCCCATTGGCCTACTTAGAACTGCAATGTAACTATATAGCATTGCATTTCTAAGTAGGCCAATGGGAGCCCAGCTTCCAGGGTCAACCTTGAGTGTGGAAAGAGTATATATAAACGTTGTCCAGAGAAGATAGAGCCATTTGACGTCTGCTCTTCACCGCGATCACTCCTGAGCTCTGATTTATCGACCAAACCTTTTAGAATTTTAGCAAACAAAATAATCCTTAATCATGGCAAAAAGTAAGTCCAGAAATTGAATTACCAGCCAAATTACCTAGACTTAAACGACCTATTTCCAGGAAACAATAAACAGGGTAATTACCTCTATCATGTACCATGGCCAACAACAAAGTCTTCTGGATCAAAACACCTCGGTGGAAACTGCGATAAGAAATTATCAGACGTTTGTCCTATTCTTCCTACTCCTGAGACGAAAGGTAAACGGACTAAACGAGTCTTGTGCGAGTCTTGCTTAGACTGGCACAAGATGGTACATGATAGAGGTAATTACCCTGTTTATTGTTTCCTGGAAATATCTCGTTTAAGTCTAGGTAATTTTGGCTGGTAATTCTGGACTTACTTTCTGCCATGATTACGGATTATTTTGTTTGCTAAAATTCTAAAAGGTTTGGTCGATAAATCAGAGCTCAGGAGTGATCGCGAAGAATAGATTGTCAAATAGATTGATCGATCAAAGATGAAATGATCTGCTAAGCTAGTTTCAACAAATTTATGTAAATACGAAGGAGACTTGTACGACAATGTTCACAAACAACTGATGGTTTATTCAAACAATATTGGGGGCTTATATACCTCAAATAATGTCACGTACGGTATATATACGTGACGGGTCACTAGACCATTCATTGTCGAGTTGACCAATATGCCACACGGCACGTAGCATAGACGTGTGTGGCGGTCATTCCCTACATGCATGTGCCATTTACATACTTTTGTATAGTTATAGACCATATTTTGCATGAATGTGGCTTCTACATTACGCAATATTATTTTCTTGAAAAGCTTTTTGGTTCTTGACTATAATTTTGAGTTTTGTTATTCAGAGTTGTTCATTCTTTCACCGCTACCTGCTCACGTCACGCGTGGATTGTTATGTTAACATTGAAACGTGATTGTCCATGGAACCGCGCGATGGCGCCGCCATCAGTATTTCCCAGCATGCCATGCAAGCAATGTCCAACGTGGATCTCGACGTGATTCTGCTCACTCTTCGACTCTGTGAAAACCGACACGCTTTTACATGTTTATTCATTGATTTTTATTGTTGTTTGTAATAATTTGAATTTGATGAGTTATTAATTTTGATTGTGTTGTATTTTAATTCCTCTAAAATTGTATTTTGTTTATTTGGAAGTGGTTACCCCTCACCTTGAATTGTTATCTCTCTCTTCTTAGAACTCACCTAATTGCCAATGTGCCATCAATTATCTGGTGCTCCCCTTTTGGAGCACGTCATCGCTTGTCCATGTGCTTTACTTTATAGCATGGATTTTTTAGTCATTTCACTTTTGTATTTAATTATCGTTGTTTTAAAAAAAGAATAAACTTAGTCTTGAAGAAGTTGTTGAACATACAAGTCACGTTTTTCATTTCTCAAAATCTACATTTTAATTTGAAGTCGCTATTGTTATTCAGGGAACTAATCAATTATCCGCAATACCTTTATTGCATTTCAAAGACTCCAATTTAATTTGCTTTTATCTTAAAGGTGTCCAAAAAGGTCCAAAAACCCTTTAAAACAGATTTTAAGGATCGTAATTAAAAATAAAACTAAATAAAAAAGAAAAAATCAATTCCCATGAAAATTGTAATTTGAAAAATGCCCATTTTAGAAACAAATGCCCAGCATCCCACCAGAGGGCGCAACGTCACGCTGGTGTAAAATATTTTGAAGTTTTGAAAATGTGGAAAAGTGCAGGATTTGACGAGACTCGCTGTTATAATACAGCTGAAATGAAGGTCAAGTAATTCATGTTTCACTGTTATGTTGTTTGCAACAATCTAGACACAGCAGAATTGTTGCTTTTCCGTTTACCACATGCACACTGTAATGAGCTGGAATAATTCTAACTCACTGATGCTAAGACTAGACTTATCAAAATAATTACTTCTAATACTAAACTCAATAATCTTAAACTAACTTCTAAGGTTGGGAAATAATAACTAAGTTATTATTAAAAACAAATACTAATTTATTCGTGACTTTGAATAATCGTTCTATTAAAAAATTCAATTACTTTGGATTAATAAAGAAAGTTATACAACAATTTCACTAAATAATGAAAGAAACAAAAAAGAAAAATGACGATAAGAAAAGAATACAAAATGGCGTCAATTCTTCGGCACCACGTTCGCGAAGGAATAACGACGCTCAGCGCTTGTTCGCGTCGTTTGGCTCGGCGATTCTGGACGTAAATCACGGCCTCGATCCCGTTACGATATTCGTACGGACACAATTTCGTTTCCTTCACCTTTGTCGACTCCGTCTCAGACTTCGGGCGGACGTCGTTTCCCTCTCGTTCTGGCGGACAAATTTCCGCACTCGATCCTTCGACCAAATTTTCCGCTTCAACTCGACTTTGGTTCGACGACGAATCGTGACGGACAAATTTCCGATTGCGTGAATTGCCTCTTAACGCCTGGCATCTAACTTTTCTCACACAGAGACTTCGCAACTCGTCTGTCGCGAACTAGAAAATCTCACCGTGACAATGACTGTCAGGCAAGACTAGGAAAAATCCCACTGTGAGATTGCTCACAGCAAGAAAGAAATTCCCTCTGTTGAATGGCTTATCAACAGCAAGAATATCTTGTAATAATCAGAATTACTACAAGAAATGAGTCTCAATACTCAATTGAAGTTCACAAAACTGCTTAGAATGGTTTGTTTCCAGTGGTAGTTTCATGGTGTGTTTCTCTCAAGTTTTTGTCTCAGACTGAGGATTTCTCACTCTGGCAGGAAGCATTTCCTGTTGGAAACAGCTGATGGGCTGGTCGCCCTGGCAACCCACCCTCATGTTTCTCCAAGCTACTTTTCCTCAAGTAACATAAAAAATAAACTTAAATAAAAAATATAAAATATTTCAGACACATTTCTGTTTTCCATCTAGTGACCACTAGGGTCACTACAACACGTGCACCAGTTTTACGTCTTTTTCTTCCAGGTTCCTTATCGGCATCCGTACAGCTTAGCAGCCTTTTTTGTGCTTTAAAAGAAGCCCTCAATGATTCCTCGTCTAGCAAAGCATTGAATAGCAACGGATTCTTCTCGGATATCCTCAGAGTGTTTTCTTTGCTCGTCATTGTGGAATGTTAGATTCTGTGTTCTCCCGAACGGTTCGACCGGGTGAATTACGTTTTAAGAAGTTGTCACTAGTTGCCGAGACAAAACGGCAAGCATAGGAGATAGAGATAAAATAAACAAATAAAGAAAAGATAATAGATAATAGAAAAATTTAATTTCTGACCGTTTGCAAAGCATTAGGTTGACTTAATTTCGTCTTTATTCACATTATCACTAATAAAAGAAAATAAAAATTGTGCAAACTTATTCCATTATGTAAAATGCGAAAATTAAGGTCAAGTATTTCGTGTTATCTTGTTAGGTTGTTTGCAGCAATCCAAACACAACCGAATCGTTGATTTTCCGTTTGCTACATGAACACACACACCCATTTCGCTTCCAGGTTCCTCATCGGCTTCCGTACAGCGTCGGAGTCTTTTTTGTGCTTTAAAAGAAGCCCACAATGATTCGTCGTCTTGCAAAGCATTGAATAGCAACGGATTCTGCTCGGATATCTCTTTCCGAATACATTCGCTTTTTCGTTTATATCCCTCAATTTTCTGTCGCATCTCGGTTTCTTCTCGTTCGAGTTGTTGCAATTCCTCTTCCATTTTTTCCAACGTCCTGCGATCTTCCTCGTCCTGAAGTTTCTTCCTTCTCCTGATCTCGCGAGCTGCTTGCGCTTGCTTAGACTGGCACAAGACTCGTCTAGTCCGTCGACCTTCCGTCTCAGGAGTAGGAAGAATAGGACAAGGGTTTGCTGACTTTCCATCACACACTCGTCTCGTTTGTCTTCTTTTTGTCGCAGGAGTTGGAGCAACAGGGATAGGACAATCATTTGGCAATATTTCATTAGAGTTTCCATTGAGGTTTTCTGAGCCTGGAGGTTTTGTTGCCTGGAGTAATTGCGCTACTTCAGTTATTGGTACATAATAAATGCAAATCCCCTGTTCGTTACAAACTTCAACTAGGTCGTTTTGGTCATAGGTAATTTCGGTTTCTGGTAATTCAATTTGTTTATCCAAAGCGTCGTGGAGCCCTTGTGAATTTAAATTGGTTGGTTCGATTGAAGTGGCAACTAAATTATTCGAGGGCTCGTTTTCATCGTCTGCTGATGAATGCTTGTAGGTAGAATTTTCCATAATGAAAGAAAGTAATGTATTTTAATAAATGTAAATGTAAACTTTAAACTTTTTGGTTATTTTGGTTCTTGACTAGAATTTTGAGTTTTGTTATTCAGAGTTGTTCATTCTTTCACGGCTACCTGCTCACGTCACACATGGATTGTTATTTAAACATTGAAACGTGATTGGCCATTGCTCATTGCTCGCATTGATGTCGGTCCAATGTTGGTATGTTTCGTCTCACCATATATCCTCAGAGTGTTTTCATTATTATTAATAATTATTATTAATAAATAAAATCACGAATTAACATTTTATTAATTATTTTGATTGTCTCGGATTATCCTCTTTACACGTCGTTCTACGTCAACAACAGAAATGTGATTGCCCACTCAGCCGCGCGATGGCGCTACCATCAGTACTTCCTAGCATGCCATGCAAGCTGTCATCGTCTGCTTGTGAATGAATAGGCAAAGTTTTCCATAATGAAACTAATAATGTACAAGTATTTGTAAAAATTGGAAAACTTTAAACTTTTATTTTAAAACTAAATTCAACTAACAAAACGTAAGATTTCGGTAACGGTATTTCAACACTTTAAATTTTTATTTTTCGCAATTTTTCAAAATTATCCTCGTCGTCTTTCTTTTTTCTTATTTGCTGCGGACTTTTTTCGGAATCGGTTGGTCGCCACCCGCTTCCGCTTTGCGTTTGTACGTGCTGGCTTCTCTGACCGCAGAAGCAAATTTCGATTTTGTCAATAAGTAGTCGCGTATCACCGCGAATTTCTCTTTTAATTCGCGGATCCTCATGTCGCAGTCGTTCAGCTCTTGATTGAGATATTCAATTTGCTCCGTTTATAAATTCAAAAAGTGCTTGTCCCACGCTTCTTTCCTTCGATAATAATTCCTATTCCTGAAGGCACACTCGGCTCCTTTCGTTGGTCGTTCCTTTTCCTTATTCTTTGCTTCAGCATCTGGCGGCACCGCAGCGGAAAAATACACTTCTCGTACGTCCTCCGGTATTTGGGCGATATATTTCTCATAATCTTGAATCAGATCCATATCTTTACCAAATGCATCTGGATTGCATGCAAACAATTCTTTGCTGCTTTCTTCCTCTTCTTCTTCATCATCTTCATCTTCATCTTCGAAAGTCGTAATGAGAGAGATGGTCGGTGATGAGACAAACTCGATTCCATCTAACGTCATCATTTGTTTGTGCAGTGCTGCATTCTCTTCGTCGTCATCTATCAAACCTTGCACGTATTCTGTGTCTGCGAGGAGTCGTGCCTCTCCGTTTAAGCTCTTTTTAACTCTCTTCTTTTGTTCTAACACTGTTCTCGCCACAGCAAAACTTTGCTCCTCGACTGACCGCGTTCGCATCTTTGTGGTTTTACGGATCACTTTGGCATTTTCCTTCCGTTTAACCCTCTGCTTTTCCTTTAGCTCGGCTTTACTTAATTTGTCATTTCTTTTTGCTCGAGTCTGCATTGTTTCGCCCGTTGGTTGTTTAAAGGAAACCCTCATTGATTCATCGTCTTGCAAAGCATTGAAAAGCGACGGATTCTCGAATGACTCTTCCTGAATACATTTGCTTCCTCGTTTATCTTCCTCAATTTTCTGTTGCATCTCGGCTTCTTCTCGTTCCTCGTCCATTTTTTCCAACAATTTGAGATCTTCCTCTTCCTGTAGTTTTTTCTTTCTTCTAAACTCGCGAGCTGCTTGCGCTTGCTTAGACTCACACAAGACTCGTTTAGTCTATTTACCTTTCGTCTCAACAGTAGGAATAATAAGACAAACGTCTGATAATTTCTTATCGCAGTTTCCACTGAGATGTTCTGATCCAGAAGACTTTGTTATTGGCCATGATACATGATAGAGGTAATTACCCTGTTTATCAGTTTCCTGAAAATAGATCGTTTTAGTCTAGGTAATTTTGGCTGGTAATTCAATTTCTGGACTTACTTTCGGCCATGATTGAGGATTATTTTGTTTGCTAAAATTCTAAAAGGTTTGGTCGATAAATCAGAGCTCGGGAGTGATCGCGGTGAAGAGCAGACGTCAGATGGCTCTATCTTCTCTGGACGATGTTTATATAGTTCTGCATCAGGAACATACGGGTAGCTCCAATCACAGCTCTCCACACATTACTGCTGGAACCAACCAATGATGGCGCAGATACCACTTAGTGTGCTTCAAATCAGCTGATGTGGGTGTTTAGACAATTTTTGTAAGTTTTGTGAACCTAACATATTTAATCAAAGATATAAAAAATTAATAAATAAAATCACGAATTCGTAACATTTCATTAATTATCTTAATTATTATTTTGATTGTCTCGGATTATCCTCTTTACACGTCGTTCTATGTCAAAAACAGAAATGTGATTGCCCAGTCAGCCGCGCGATGGCGCTACCATCAGTATTTCCTAGCAAGGATATAGAAGTAGAATAAATTAACAAACTAAATTCGGTATCGGTATTTATTTCGGGACGCAATATTTCGTATTTCAACACTTTAAATTTTTATTTTACGCTATTTTTTAAAATTATCTTCGCCGTCTGTCTTTTTTCTTATTCGTTGCGGACTGTTTTCGGTTTCGGATGGTCGCCACCCGCTTCCGCTTTGCGTTTGTACGTGCTGGCTTCTCTGACCGCAGAAGCCAATTTTGATTTTGACGAAACGACCATCAACTTCCAGGGCGCCGTCGCTCTCTCCGCATCCGACAAATGCACGACAAAATACGTCGAAACCAGCTCGGTGACCGTGAAAAGCAACTGGTGCGTCCACTGGCGATAAAAATCGTCGTTCCAATAATTAAAAAACATCCACCAACTGTAATAATGCGGATAAAACGATGCGACGGTCAAAACAAACATGGAGGCGCGTAATCAACACATTTTGCGAACCGTCTCGTACAGAAGAAGGATCGCGACGATCGAAACCATCCAGATTTCGAGCGAATTACTCGTCACGTTGAAATAAACGTGTTTGTATCCGGACACTCCCCTCTCGTAGTTGGCTGCAGAAAAACAAGAATTTTGAACCATTTTGAACCATTTTGAACCATTTTAAAACATACCCTTGAACGTGGTGTCCCAGCAGTTGCATTTGCACGTCGATCTGTTCACCGGACGCGTGTATTTGCTCCAGAGACTGTAAATAACGTCGAAATGAACGTACGGAATGAGGACGAAGACGGCCGTTGCTAGGCACAAGCTGACTGTCGTTTCTAAATCATAATATTCGACGCGCGGTGAGTTTTCTCTGCTCGCGTTGACGTCGGTCCAGTGTTGGTACGTTTCGTCTCACGATATATCCTCAGAGTGTTTTCATCGCTCGTCATTGTGGAATGTTAGATTCTGTGTTCTCCCGACCGGTTCGACCGGGTGAATTACGTTTTAAGAAGTTGTCACTAGTTGCCGAGACAAAACGGCAAGCATAGGAGATAGAGATAAAATAAACAAATAAAGATAATAGATAATAGAAAATTTTAATTTCTGACAAGTGCAAAGCATTAAATTGAATTAATTCACTAATAAATAAAAATAAAAATTGTGCAAACTTATTCCATTATGTAAAATGCGAAAAATGAAGATCAAGTATTTCATCTTTTCTTGTTATGTTGTTTGCAGCAATCCAAACACGACCGAATCGTTGCTTTTCCGTCTACCACATGAACACACACACCAGAAGTTTGACTTCTTTTCCTTCTAGATTTCTCATCCTTCCTTCGGAGCTTTTTTTGTGCTTTAAAAGAAGCCCTCAGTGACTCATCGTCTTGCAAAGCATTGAACAGCAACGGATTCTTGGATAACTTGTTTCGAATACATTCGCTTCCTCGTTTAGATTCCGCAATTTTCCGTTGCAATTCGGCTTCGTCTCGTTCGATTTGTTGCAATTCCTCGTCCATTTTTCCCAACGTCCTGCGATCTTCCTCGTCCTTAAGTTTTTTCTTTCTTCTTGCTTCGCGAGCTGCTTGCGCTGGCTTAGACTGACACAACTCTCGTTTAACTTTCGTCTCAGGAGTAGGAATAATAGGACAAACATCTGATAATTTCTTATCGCAGTTTCCACTGAGGTGTTCTGATCCAGAAGACTTTGTCGTTGGCCGTGGTACATGATAGAGGTGAATATCCTGTTCATCGTTTCCTGGAAATAGGTCGTTTAAGTTTAGGTAATTTTGACTGGCAATTCAATTTCTGGACTTACTTTCTGCCGTGATTGTTTGCGCCTGCTTAGTCTGGCTCAAGACTCGCCCAGTCCGTCTCGTTTTCGTCTCAGGAACGGTAGCAACAGGTTTAGGACCAACATTTGACAATTCTCCATCAGTTTCCATTGAGGGGTTCTGATCCAGAAGACTTTGTTGTTGGCCGTGGAGCATGATAGAGGTGAATATCCTGTTTATCGTTTTCTGGAAATAGGTCGTTTAAGTCTAGGTAATTTTGGCTGGTAATTCAATTTCTGGACTTACTTTTTGCCATGATTAAGGATTATATTGTTTGCTAAAATTCTAAAAGGTTTGGTCGATAAATCAGAGCTTAGGAGTGATCGCTGTGAAGAGCAGACGTCAGATGGCTCTATCTTCTCTGGACGAAGTTTATATAGTTCTAGGTAGCTCCAATCACAGCTCTCAACACATTTCCGCTGGAACCAACCAATGACGGCGCAGATACCATCTAGTGTGCTTCAAAACAGCTGATGTGGATGTTTAGACAATTTTTGTAAGTTTTGTGACCTTAACATATTTAATTGCTTTTAAGTTGCACGAATTTATAACATTTTATTACTTATTTTGATTGTCTCGGATTATCCTCTTTACACGTCGTTCTAAGTCAAAAACAGAAATGTGATTGCCCACTCCTCAAATCTATCTTTTGTACGAAATTTTTTTAAGAAAATCGCAATTTTCTAAAGTAGGCACAAGTCAAAGGCTATGGAAAAATGGCTTAAATTGAAATATATAATATCTCTGCAACAGTGCCAGATATGCAAATTCCAACCGGGGGAATCGATTTTCTATATTTCATTTTACGTCTAATCAGCACGTTTTCTAGGCAGTCGAGGCTCCCAGCAACTCGCATTGGCACGGGCTTGACATCTCATCAGTTGGTAAATCATCACTAAAACAAAACAAAAAACTAAAATTACATACAGTAAGCAAGATTCAGCATGCGTTAAAACAAATAACAAACCTGCACAACACCATCAATACAAAAGATAATAAAAATAAAAACTCTTCTCTTCATCAACTCGTTCAACATTAGAAATTTGCTGGTGGCCATAACAACTCCCTGGGATTGCTATTGGTATTGGAAAAACCCTTTAAAACAGTTTTTAAGAATCGTAATAAAAAGAAAAAATTAATTCGGATGAAAATTGTAATTTGAAAAATGCCCATTTTAGAAACAACTGCCTGCTGTCCCAGCATTCCACCAGAGGGCGCAACGTCACGCTGGTGTAAAATATTTTGAAGTTTTGAAAATGTGGAAAAGTGCAGGATTTGACGAGACTCGCTGTTGTTATAATAAAGCAAATGAAGGTCAAATAAAAGTCAAGTAATTCATGTTTCATTGTTATGTTGTTTGCAACAATCCAGACACAACATAATTGTTGCTTTTCCGTCCACCACATGCAGACACACACCCATTTTACGTCTTTTCCATCCAGGTTCCCCATCGGCATCCATACAGCTTCGGAGCCTTTTTTGTGCTTTAAAAGAAGCCCTCAATGATTCGTCGTCTTGCAAAGCATTGAATAGCAACGGATGATTCTCGGATAACTCTTTCCGAATACATTCGCTTTCTCGTTTACATTCCTCAATTTTCTGTTGCATCTCGGTTTCTTCTCGTTCGAGTTGTTGCAATTCCTCATCCATTTTTTCCAACGTCCTGCGATCTTCCTCGTCCTGAAGTTTCTTCCTTCTCCTGATCTCGCGAGCTGCTTGCGCTTGCTTAGACTGGCACAAGACTCGTCTAGTCCGTCGACCTTCCGTCTCAGGAGTAGGAAGAATAGGACAAGCTTTTGCTGACTTTCCATCACACACTCGTCTCGTTTGTCTTGTTTTTGTCGCAGGAGTGGGAGCAACAGGGATAGGACAATCATTTGGCAATATTTCATTAGAGTTTCCATTGAGGTCTTCTGAGCCTGGAGGATTTGTTGCCAGGAGTAATTGCGCTACTTCAGTTATTGGTACATAATAGATGCAAATTCCCTGTTCGTCGTAAACTTCAACTAGTTCGTTTTGGTCATAGGTAATTTCGGTTTCTGGTACCGGTAATTCAATTTGTTTATCCAAAGCGTCGTCGAGCACTTGTGAATTTAAACTGGTTGGTTCGATTGAAGTGGCAATTAAATTATTCGAGGGCTCGTCTGCTGGTGAATGCTCGTAGCTAGAATTTTCCATAATGAAAGATGGTAATGTATTTTATTAATACTAGTAGTAGGCTTCGGCTTCGGTTTAAAATTAGATATTTATTTTATTTATATTAAATTTTGATTTTAAAGCAAGCGACACCGTGTGTCTTTGGTCGATGACAGGTGCTTAATGAACTGTATATTTTAAACGCTGTATTTATATAGATCGGTGCCACCAATCGCCGCTCTCCTTCCACACAGCCAATCCCGTCGCTCCATCTATTTTTATACTGATCGCTGATTGGGTCTCGCACACGGAATGGCTCGTAGCGTCGACGTGCCATTCATTATGTGGTCACATAGCGTCGACGTGCCATTTAGTATGTGGTCACGTAGCGTCGACGTGCCATTCCGTGTGTGGCGGTCAATTGGTCAATTTGATCTTTTTGGTCAATTTGGTCAATTTGGTCTTTTTGGTCAATTTGGTCAATTTGGTTTTTTGAGCCATAATGGGCTATAATCAGCCCTACAATGTAAGTTATGCTTGTTGATTTCCCCATTTCTTGAAAAACTAGCTTCATCTGAAAACATAATTGATGCCATAAATTGCGGATTATCATCAATCTGTGTCGGAAGTCAATTTGCAAGGATTGTTGTACTTGATGCATCGTTACTTTCTGTCCTTGGTCCGCCTGATCGTGGACGTGCAGCGACACTACCTGTGTTGCGAAAACATTGGATGATTCTTCAGAGAGTACCTGCTAAAGGATGTCTGCGGTCAGGATATCTCTCTGTATACAGTCTCACAGCAGCACGAACCATTTGCTAACAACAATATTACTTTTTTATTATAAAAATCTACTCGATGTCCAAACGACAATTACAAAACAAACCGAACAACCAAACATCACATTACTAACGACCGAACAAACTGCAACGTATTTCTTCCGAGCGTACACTTTCATCTCCCACAATGGCACACACACGTGCAAAACATCCGGCAACATCAACCCAACGTCGCGCAGCACCTGATGCAACATTCCTTCACCTCCGATGACATTGTGACCAAACTGGTCCGTCAACGACGTCACACAGTGCGAAACAGCGACCGACAAAACCACCATCAACTTCCAGGGCGCCGTCGCTCTCTCCGCATCCGACAAATGCACGACAAAATACGTCGAAACCAGCTCGGTGACCGTGAAAAGCAACTGGTGCGTCCACTGGCGATGAAAATCGTCGTTCCAATAATTAAAAAACATCCACCAACTGTAATAATGCGGATAAAACGATGCGACGGTCAAAACAAACATGGAGACGCGTAATCGTCGGCGCACGATCAACCGACACATCTTGCGAATCGTCTCGTACAGAAGAAGGATCGCGACGATCGAAACCACCCAGATTTTGAGCGTATTACTCGTGATGTTGAAATAAACGTGTTTGTATCCGGGCACTCCCCTCTCGTAGTTAGCTGCGGAAAAACAACGATTTTAAATCGTTTTTCGATTTATTTTTATTTTTAGAGTATATACCCTTGAACGTGGTGTCCCAGCAGTCGCATTTACACTTGGATCTGTCCACCAGACGATTGTATTTGCTCCACAAGCTGTAAACAACGTTGAAATGAATGTACGGGGTGAGTACGAAGAAGGCCGTCGCGAAGCACAAGCTGATTATCGTTTCGTAATCGTAATATTTCAACGCGCGGTGAGTTTTCTCTGCTCGTGTGGACGTCGGTCCAGTATTAGCAGCTGGGAAAAGATCTTTCGTCTCCCGATTTAACTTTTGAGTGTTTATTTCGTACTGGAATGTTTGATTCTGCATTGTTCTTTAGAGAATATCAAATTTACATCATTACTAGCAAATTTAGGTGTTGTGTTTGTAACCTGTTAAGTTAGGCTTACCTTTTTGTTATTTCGTAGCACTGTCAATGAGTTATCTCTATAGATAACAATGTACTTGGTTGCCAAGCTGTACTTCTGCTTGGCAACCAACTTATAGATAACTAGCAGAAAGTTGGTCTAAGCTTTGAGTGTAGTTGCGACAATGCTAACTGAAGCATGATGCTGTGTGCAAAGTTTGTTGTTATTTTGTATGTATAGGCTGAATATTAATTATACGTTCAAAGTTTGTTTGTTTAATTTTTCTCCTTACAAATGCGATTCATTATTTTTTTGCCAAACACTTGAATTTTTTATGGGTGTAATACATTTCTTCAGAAAAAACAGCAAACATAGTAGAGATAAAATAAACAAACAAACAAAGATAAAAGATAGCCGGTGGGACCAATTTGTCCATCATCGAAGCATTTTGTTATTAATTTTTGTTATAATTGTGTACAACATAGGTGTCCATCTGTCCAACGTCCTGGCTTCCTAGGCCCACGCAAAAAATCTGGAGAAAAGATGTCATCTGAATCTGGTTAGATATGGCATCGGGTCCTGGTTCGAATCTGTTGTAATGTGTTGTTATCAGAGAGGCACGGTTGGCTTTTCTGCATCACCACAACTTTGGATGGATATTGGCTTAAATAGCGGGTTTCAGCTATTTACCAATTGACCACTTATAAATATAATAATAATTATAACTGGTGTTAATTGTCATCAAATGGGAATTATTAACAAATAAACTGCGATCAGTTTGCTGTTTCCTGTTATTCCTCGATTACATCGAACGAATGACGCTCGGCGTTCATTCGTTCGCTCTGCTCACTTCATTCCGCCGAGATTACAGTCATGTCTGCTATATCACCTGTTTGATGTCTTGTGTTTCACCTAGTGGCAAAATACAAAATTGCTCATAATTTAAATTGCTTTCGTACATTCATTTTTACTCTTACTTCATTCAAACTTTTCACAATAGATGGCGCTACGTGGTTTTCACTAGCACGACACCAGGTGCTGAAATTATACTAGTCAAAACTGGTCTTTTGTAAACTTCAGCTAGGACAAGTCGTATAAATCTACTTGGAAAAGAAAAAAAAACAATTTATGGCGTAATACATGGAATTTTTAAAATATTTTTATGTTTTTATAAAAAAAAAATTTTAAATTTTAAAATTTTAAATTAAAAAAGAAAAAAAAAACAGAAATGTTATTGACGTCAAAGGGTTGATGTTTATTCGGCATGAGTTGCTTGTAAATTGTGTTTAATGTAAATATAATGGTGTTTTAGTTTGTGTTTTAGGGCTAAGCGCTCGAGAGTGAAGTATTGTTAATGTAAATAGGGCAGAGAGCGATGAGAAATGGTGATTTATTAGAAGGGGTTGTTCGTTTCATCCGTCATTTGATTTTAAAGCGATCCATCACATAATTTGTTCGTTTGTCCCTGTCTGGGTACGCAGAATACTTCGCACGAAAAATGCCAATTTAAAACTCAATTCATCACAAAATTAAGGTTCAACAGGTCACAAATCCATTTGTGGAGGCGACGTTTAAGAATGAGCAGCGAAAATCGATGTTTTATCGAATTGACACATAAAAATGTTTAATAAATTTCCGAGAAAAATAAAATCCGAAAAAACGTTAAAATTTCTCATAAATATTCCCAAAAAAAATGTAAAATACATTAAAATATTGAAAAAATTCCCATAAAACCTCAAAAAATCTTAAAACATTAAAAAAATCCCCAAAAATACTCAAAAACCGTCAAAAATCCCCATAAAAACCTTTAAAAAAATGTTAAAATATCAACAAATTAAATTTAAACAAAAAAAAATTTTAAAACGTAAAAATCTTCAACAAAATCCTCAAAAAAAATCCTCAAAAATCAATAAAACATTTAAAAAAAATTCCCCAAAAATAAACCTAAAAAAAAAAACCTAAACCCAATTGAAAAACCACCCAAAAAAGTGAATCAATCGTTTTAGCAGCGAGTGAGTATATTTTTTTTATTATTCAACGTTGAAAGGAGGTTCAATGAAAATCTATTGGACATCTGAGATTTTTCCGTCGGCTAAAATTTGATGAGGCTTTAAACCTAATGAGGAAGTAGTGTTCTCGGAACGAACATCCTAATCACCAAACGCCCTCTCACCAACGTCCAAACCTTAAGAGGGGTTGGGAGGGGAAGGAAAGGGGAATGCAAAGAACGTCGACGAGAGAAGAGAAGAGAAGAGAGAAGAGAAGAGAAGAGGGTGAGCCTCGGGGCGAGCAAACAGAATGAATTAAATCAAAACATGGACATGCTTATCTCTTCCTTTTCTTAATGGCGTAGTAGAATTGGGGTGGGGATTGGTAACTGATAAACGCGGGAATGAGGCGCGGGGGGAAGGGTGGGTGGGGGTGACAACAACAACATGCGGACGCGTGGGAACCATTAAAAAGCTCCCATCGGACATTGATTGCTGGCAACGGAAATGCAAGTGGTCAATTTGGAAATATCAGGTTTAGCGAGGAAAGTGAGATCGAGTTGAAATGTTGGGTAAAAAAATTATTTTTTGTTTAAATTAAAATTTATGTATGTTTTTTTAAATTGGTTTAGAAATGGAAAATTTTGTTTAAAAATCAGAAAAATTGTTTAAAAATCAGAAAATTTGTTTGAAAATCAGGAAATTTGTTTGAAAACCAGAAATTTGTTTAAAAATCAGTAAATTTGTTTAAAAATCAGAAAATTTGTTTAAAAATCTGAAAATTAATTTGAAAATCTGAAAATTTGTTTCAAAATCTGAAAATTTGTTTCAAAATCAAAAAATTTGTTTAAAAATCAAAAAATTTGTTTAAAAATGAAAAAATTTGTTTAAAAATGAAAAAATTTGTTTCAAAATCAAAAAATTTGTTTCAAAATCAAAAAATTTGTTTTAAAATCAAAAAATTTGTTTCAAAATCAAAAAATTTGTTTCAAAATCAAAAAATTTGTTTCAAAATCAAAAAATTTGTTTCAAAATCAAAAAATTTGTTTCAAAATCAAAAAATTTGTTTAAAGATCAAAAAATTTGTTTAAAAATCACAAAATTAGATTAAATAATCCATAAAATTTAAATATGTATTCAATTCTCCCAAAAAACAATTACTAAAAATCCAAATTATTTTTTATAAAACCAAAAACCCAAAAACCCAAAAAAAAAATAAAAAAAAAATTGAATTTAAAAACACCTCAAAATTCAATCCTAAAAACAAAACATTAAAAAACCCACAACAACACAAAAAAAAAAAAAAAAAAAATGAGCAAGAAAAATGGCTGCACGTGTCCGAGTCAAGAGGCCGCTGAAAAGAAACTGCCTTCCCCTTGTCCTTCCCAGTGTCCGACCTGTCTCGACACACAAAACGCCTTTTGTATCCCTCATGCCCACCTCTGCGCCCAACACTGGTCCGCCGAGGTGAACGATGCCCCGCACATTCACTCGGCTCTTGGCACCAAGCCGTCTGAAGGCGGAAAAAATTCCAGTCACGTGACACGACCGGCTCTATCTCGGCCAGGTGTTCGCTCGGCCCACCTGCGTCACTTCACGTGCGTGTGTGTGGGAAAGACACACATTGGCGTCTCCCTCTTCGCTTCTTACACAAGCACCAACCACCCCACGGCCCCCACGGCCCCCAATCTCTCTCTCTCTCTCTATCTCCAATTCCCTTCTCCTTATCTGATAACACGAGTGGCAAAAAGCGACTCACGTTTCGAAATATCATCGAAAATAAATACGTTAACCTCGATTTATGTAGTTTAATGAACGTCAGGCCGAGCAGAAAGCCACACAACGCTATAATTACGCGCGAAATTGATCAAATTGATCAAATTGATCAAATCACGCCCACTTTCTAATATCATTCACGTTTTTGTTCCCTTCAAGGCTCCAACCTGTAGAACCATTTAAATGACATGATTTGGATTTTTTTTTTTTTTTTTTTAATCAATTGATTTGATTTGCGTTGGAAAAGCAAATTTGAGCATTCAACAGCTTGGAGACGGTAGCGAGCAAAATGTGCAATACATTTTGTGTGTAATAACGCAAATGGGGGCCGATCGAGGGCGTATTGTAGCGTGGACACAAAAAACAAATGTCTAGGGCCAATCAAAAAAGCGTAATTAAAATTGTTTTAGGCCAAAAAAATGATTATTAGACCAAAAAAATGATTATTAGACCAAAAAAATTCAAGTTAAGGCTAAAAAAATATTCTATTTTAAGCTAAAAAAATATTCAATTTTAGGCTGAAAAATCTAATTTTAGGCTGAAAAATCTAATTTTAGGCTAAAAAATCTAATTTTAGGCTAAAAAATCTAATTTTAGGCTAAAAAATCTAATTTTAGGCTAAAATGTCTAATTTTTAGCTAAAAAATCTAATTTTATGCTAAAAAATCTAATTTCAGGCTAAAAAATCTAATTTTATGCTAATAAATATAATTTTAGGCTAAAAATCTAATTTTAAGCTAAAAAATCTAATTTTAGGCTAAAAAATCTAATTTTAAGCTAAAGAATCTAATATTAGGCTAAAAAATCTAATTTTAGGCTAAAAAATCTAATTTTAGGCTAAAAAATCTAATTTTAGGCTAAAAAATCTAATTTTAGGCTAAAAAATCTAATTTTAAGCTAAAAAATCTAATTTTAGGCTAAAAAATCTAATTTTAGGCTAAAAATCTAATTTTAGGCTAAAAAATCTAATTTTACACCATAAAAATCTAATTTTACACCATAAAAATCTAATTTTACACCATAAAAATCCAATTGTAAACCCAAATAAATAAAATTATCAAACTAAAAAAAAAAATCAATCTCAAACAAACAAAAAATAATAACAATTACCCACACTTAATCGACAAATCGTCAATCCCAAAAAACCTTAAACCCACCCCCGTCCGTCAAACCGTCCACACACCTCCGATTTCAACTTCCACGCAATCCTCTCGTAACCACCATAACATATTCATTTCTCACGACTTCACCGTCCGCGCTTAAACAAACTCCAGCGTGATTTACACTCATATTGGCTGCATTTAAGATGCGCACTAAGTGAGCTGGCCTTGGCGCACTGCATCGACGCATTAATCTTGTTTGTTAACGGCACACTCGAAGCGAGTAATTGATGTTTGACAGGCTTTGATGAAGATGACCACCAAAGAACAAAAGAGAAAAGAGAGAGAGGAGGAGTGAGTGAGTGAGTGAGTGAGTGTTGTTAGGAATTCCAGGAAGCTAGTCAAATTCTTGCGCTCCCATCCCGTCCCACCTCACCACCAACGACTAAATGCGTTCTCCCCGCACCTCTGTCTCACTCTGCGCTTCGCCTTGCTCGCTGCCCCCTCGGACCGGATGCTCCCCCCTCCCTCGGACCTCACCACACCTTGTGCCTCTTTTTCTTACCAATCAGCGGCTGATTGATAGGCCACCCATGGGTGGCAAAAACAAAGGGCACCGAATCAAGGGGGAGGGCGAATCGGTGGAACGCGCGCGTTTTAGCCTCCCACGCTGCTCGTAAAAATAGACCGCGCGTTCGGCCTCTTGCTCTGGGGCAGAGCCGCGCAATTTAGGGGTTGTGGAGAAGAAAGGCGATTGGGAGAGAAGGGGAGAGTTTGTTGGTTTAGCTAATTGTGTGCGATATAGAGACGCAGTGGGGGTGGCCACACACAACCCCTCCACATTAATCATGTTCGACGCACTGCACCGGAAGTAAACCCCTTTTGCGAAGGGTTTTTTTTTTTTTTTTTTTTTTTTTTTTTTTGAGGGGGTTGAAAGAGGGAAATGAAATTGAGGTTTGGATTGTGTGGGTAAAGTTGTTGAGTTTTGTTGGTGGTGGGGTATAAGAAGAGAAATGTGTTTAAAGATTTGGGGTTAGTTTTCAATAAGAAAACTGTTCTGAAAATCTTTCCAAATTTTTCTAAAAATCTTAAAAATTTTTCTAAAAATCTTAAAAATTTTTCTAAAAATCTTAAAAAATTTTCTAAAAATCTTAAAAAATTTTCTAAAAATCTTAAAAATTTTTCTAAAAATCTTTAAAATTTTTCCTAAAAATCTTTAAAAACTTTCCCAAAAATCTTTCAAAATTTTCCTAAAAATCTTTACACATTTTCCTAAAAATCTTTACAAATTTTCCTAAAAACCTTTAAAAAATTTCCTAAAAACCTTTAAAAATTTTCCTAAAACTCTACAAAATTTCCTAAAAACCTTTAAAAATTTTCCTAAAACTCACAAATTTCCCTAAAAAGTTTTAAAAAATTTCCTAAAAACCTTTAAAAATTTTCCTAAAAATCCTTCCAAATTTTTCCAAAAATCCTTCCAAATTTTCCAAAAATCCTTCCAAATTTTCCAAAAATCCTTCCAAACTTTTCCAAAAATCCTTCCAAATTTTTCCAAAAATCCTTCCAAATTTTCCAAAAATCCTTCCAAATTTTTCCAAAAATCCTTCCAAATCTTTCCAAAAATCCTTCCAAATTTATCCAAAAATTCTTCCAAAAATTTCAAAAAAACATCTCCAAAACATCCCAACCTCACGAAACCTCCAAAAACACCACATAAATCGCTCACTCCTGCAAAATAATACCCCAAACAGACCATTACTTTAAACCACAATAATCAACCGATGTATACAACATCTTACTTACCATAAATTTACATCAACTCAACACTCCTTACGATACTTCCACACCAAGACCAACCACTCGCCTACAGCCCCCCACACACCCACAAAAGCCCAACTTTAATTCACCAATTTCCCAAAAACAAAAACAAAAAAACAATCCACCCAATTTCCCCTCTTTCCTTCATCAATTCAAACCACTGGGCCCCCAATTGGTCCCAAAACCCACCCAGGGCCCCTCACAGAGCCCCAAAATTAAAAAAAACACCAAAACTTGACCCGCTTTTAGTAAATAATTAAAAACTCACTCAATCTCCGAGATATATTGCTAATAAACAATGCGGAGATTCTAGTTCTCCATCCACCCACTCGCGAGCTAAATTCATTCGTCGGATTCGATTCGATTCGTCGATCGCTTCGTTTCGTTTCTTTTCTTTCACGCTCTATTTGGCGATCCGCTTTTAAGTGTAATGTAGGCTTCGGCGTCCCAAAATGGAACAGGAAGAACCCTGTTTAATTTGATTAACAATTATTTTTATTAAAGCGAATTCTGATGTGTAGGGATACGATGGAGGGAAAGGAAAAAATAAATTAAAATGTTTGTGCCGAGACGATAATTGTTTCGGTGAATGGAGAAAGAGAGAGAAAGTTCAAATTGGGTGGGCGAGGGAAATAGGTGTGGTCGACGGATGACGAGAAACAGCAGGCTGCTGGTCGGCATGCCGCGGCAAATGAGAGAGAGAGAGACCCTCGAGAAAATTTACGGGTGCAGATAAGGAAAGAGCGGAACACTTGGCAAAACATCCTCTTTCTGTCTCTCCCAGACGCCCGCCAAATGGGGCCCCACCGATTTGTATTCACCGAACGAAAAAATAAGATTTTTTTCATTTTTTAGAAACATCATCTGAAACGGGGCCCCTAGAAATCCGGGGCCCCATGAGAGTGCCCCGAATGGGCCCCCAATTTGAAAATATGAAATAAAATCGAAATATGAATTTGTAATGTTTTATTTTTATATTTGGCGGATTTTTGATCGAGGGCTCTTCTTTTTGGGGCCCCTAGAAATCCGGGGCCCCATGAGAGTGCCCCGAATGGGCCCCCAATTTAAAAATACGAAATAAAATCAAAATATGAGTTTAAAATGTTTTGTTTTTCTATTTGGCAGATTAATGATCTGGGGCCCTTATTTTTGGGGCCTCTAGAAATCTGAGGCCCTGCACGAAAGCCCCAAATGGGCCTCCAATTCATATTAACAAATAAAAATGTTTTGTTTTTCTGTTCGGTGAATTTATGATCTAAGGCCCTTCTAGGGCCCTCTAGACATCTAGGGCCCAAACCGAGTGCCCCAAATGGACCCCTATGCGAATGCCGCAAGTGGGCCCTTATGCGAGTGCCCCAAATGGGCCCCCAATTTATATTAATAAATATTAATAAATAAAAATGATTTGTTTTTTGGTGGATTTATGATCTAGGACCCTTCTTTTTGGGGCCCTTAGACATCTAGACCCTACGCGAGTGCCCCGAACGAAGCCCCCTAATTCCCATTGATAAAATAAAACCAAAACGTCGATTTATATTATTTGATTTTTCTTCTTTGCAGATTTACGATCCGGGGGCCCACTTTTCCGAGGGCCCCTAAACGCCCGCTTTCGTCATTACACAGTACAGAATTTACCATGGCATTTGTCAACGCCATTCAACAAATATTCTTCTCCACAACATTTCATTTATTTGTTCTAAAAGTGGTCAGTCAGGTTGAATTTTAATTATATTCCAGCACCAACCAACCAACCAACCTTCTCCTCTCTTTCTCTCTCTCGCTCGCTCGCTCGCGATGATCTGTTGTAATAGACTCCACGCAGTCTACGGCAAGTGTGCAGTTGACCTTGGCCGCGATTGCAACGCGCATGCATACTCCTCGTGTGTGTCTCGTGTGGCATCCCCAATAACCAAACCAAACGACCATGGATTTATTCAAAACAAACAAATTCCCCTTTGATTTTGCAACCGAAACAAACCACACACACAACACACAACAAAAAAAAAAATAAAAAAAAATAAAAAATAAATAAATATATAAAACAAAATAAAATAAATTAAAAACATGCACCTGCTCAAATCTTGACATTCGCCAGGTAAACACCAAAACAACATGTTCAAAACCCCTCGGGCTGAACGCATTTAACCCTACGATGCACCTGACAGGTGTGCCACGACACCCACGCCTCCTCGCGGCCGAGTGGCGAAATAACACGACAGTGATGGCGGTTTTGCAGTTCATTACAGCGAGCGCGAGGCTGGTGGGGGTCGGGAGGGTGAGCGCGGGGCAGGGGGTGGCGAATAGCAGGCAGCGAACGCGGGGGTGAACCGAGAAGGTTGTAATTGAGTTTCTGGCGGGCGGCGTGCGGGCCTGATTATAGGGTATGGAGCAAAGACACGAACCAGAGCGAGCGCACGAGGGACTGCGGCTGCGCGGGGCCATTTGTGCTCAATAGACTCCCACGGACGCGATGGGGGCCTTTAAAAACCACTTCCCGAGGGACCTCTTTGTGCGAATCAACGACCGAATGTTCGCGATAAATAATAACACACACGGCGCTCGCGATTTATTGATCTTTGTGCGGAGAAACGGCGGAAAACGTCGGTGGATTCGGCGCGATGGCGCAATGGCGTCACGCAGTCTAATGGCGGCGGCGAAAATACTCTCGACAACTTTTATTTAATTTTTTTTTTGTTTTTTATTTTGTATGTCGGTCAAATGTACGCGGAAATAAATGCGTTGTGTGGATTTGGTGTTTCGGTGGAGGAAAAATCGGGTTTTTCGTTCGAAAGTGACATCGAGTTTGGCCTAGATTTCGGATGATGAGAAAACGTGATTTTGGTTGTTTTTTATTTTTTTTCTTTTTTGGATTTTTTTTTTTTTTTTTGCTCGTGCTTCTTCAATCCGGGCATGCAGGTGTGTGTCAAGAAGGAAAAGATCCCCATGACCCCAACACCCCCCTGGGGCGAACACCTGGGCTGCGAGAAGTGCGTGCAATGGCGAAAATATAGTCGGTGGGCATTCTGGGCAACTGGGTTCGAGGTTGGTTGGAGAAAATGTTAAGATGGCGGATGGCATTTTATTTTATTTTTATTTTTGTAAATTTTGTTTTTTTTTGGGGGGTAAATATGGTTGGGGAAAGTGTGGGGGGGGGTGTGGGGTGGGGGGAGTTTTGTGTGGTTTTGGAGTGGTTTTTTTGTTTGTTTGTTTTTGTTTGTTTTGGTTGTTGATTAGTTAGGAATAAAAGTGAGGAATCGGAAAGAATGCGCGGAATGTTGACGCGAAAAAAAAGGAAGGAGAGAAAGAGAAAAAAAAATCACCGGAAGGAATTTTTACCTGTTTGCTGCGGCCAAGTGCATGTGAAGTGAAGAAGAGAATTCTGGAAAGAATTTTGGATTGAATAAAAGAAAAAAGAATTTGAAAAATGAAAGAAAAATGCGAGTATAAGCAGAAAGGCAGAAGAATCGAAAGAAAGGTCAAAGAAAGGCAGAAAAATCGATAGAAAGGCAGAAAAATCGAAAGAAAAGCAGAAAAATCGAAAGAAGAGCAGAAAAATCGAAAGAAGAGCAGAAAAATCGAAAGAAAAGCAGAAAAATCGATAGAAAAGCGGAAAAATCGAAAGAAAAGCAGAAAAATCGATAGAAAAGCGGAAAAATCGAAAGAAAAGCAGAAAAATCGAAAAAAAAAACAGAAAGAAAAGCAGCAAAATCGAAGTATAAGCAGAAAAATCAAAAGGAAAGCAGAAAAATCGAAAGGAAATTAGAAAAATCGATAGAAAAGCAGAAAAATCGATAGAAAAGCAGAAAAGTCGATAGAAAAGCAGAAAAATCGAAAAAAAAAACAGAAAGGAAAGCAGAAAAATCGAATGAAATTCAAACAACAAATAATTCAACGAAATACAAAAAAAATCAAAGAAAAACAAAATAATCTAAGAAAATCAAAACAATCGAGATAAAAAATTATTGAAACCCAGTAAAATCCAAATAAAAATCATCGAAAAGCAGACAAATCGATACAAAAATCATCGAAAAACTGACAAATCCATACAAAAATCATCGAAAAACAGACAAATCCATACAAAAATCATCGAAAATCAGACAAATCCATACAAAAATCATCGAAAAACAGAAAAATCCATACAAAAATCCTCGAAAAACAGACAAATCCATACAAAAATCATCGAAAATCAAACAAATCCATACAAAAATCATCGAAAAACAGAAAAATCCAAAGTAAAATCGAAACAGAAATCGACAGGACTCACAGTTGGGCCCCGAAATCCTTCAGCAAATGATTTTTCCACAAAAATTGCAACGCGTGACTCCCAAAAAAGTTGAGCTCGTGTTTGTAAATCGACAGGAAATCAAACCTTTCTGAGTCGAATATCCGTGATGCGTGCAGGATATTTCATCTCCTTGCAAATAAAGTATAAAACCGAGGGGTTGTGGGTTAAAGGGCAACACTTGCAAGCATGCATTTCACTTTAACATTTCTCCTTTTCGTCGGTCTGTCGACGTCGTCTTGCGGGGTGCCGTTGCCGCATCCGAACTCGCTGGATGAATCAATTCCCCGATACATGTTGCGCTTGTACGAACAAATCACCAAAGGAATAAACCCTGGAAAATGTGGATACAATACCGTGAGGAACCTTAAAAACCTCGGTAAGTTCAACAACTTTCGCTTTTACATTTAGTTTTAACGTCAAATCGCCTTTCCCCCGTGTTTTTCACGTTAAACCACCATTTTCAAAGTGTTTTTCACGTTAAATCGTCATTTTCAAGCCGGTTTTCACGTTAAATCACCATTTCCAAAGTGTTTTTCACGTTAAATTGCTATTTTCAAGGTGTTTTTCACGCTAAATCGCCATTTCCAATGTGTTTTTCACGTTAAATCGCCATTATCAAGGTGTTTTTCACGTTAAATCGTCATTTTCAAGTCGGTTTTCACGTTAAATCACCATTTCCAAAGTGTTTTTCACGTTAAATTGCTATTTTCAAGGTGTTTTTCACGTTAAATAGCAATTTCCAATGTGTTTTTCACGTTAAATCGCCATTTTCAAAATGTTTTTCACGTTAAATCGCCATTTTCAAGGTGTTTTTCACGTTAAATCGCTACCATTTTCAATATGCTTTTCACGTTAATTTACGTTTTTTACATAAAATCGACGTTTTCCACGTTAAATAAACGTTTTTCACGTTAAATAGCAGTTTTTCACGTAAAAATATAGATTTTTAACATAAAAAATAGACGTTTTTCACATAAACTCGACGTTTTTCACGTAAAATTCGCCGTTAAACCAACTCTTTTCTCCGTGTTTTCCCCATTAATTCGACGTTAACTTTGATTTCAGGTAACCCGGTGACATGTGAGGAGTACCAATTACGTTTCAACTTGTCCTCGATTCCAAACGATGATGGAAACATCCTCCGAGCGGCCCGAATCCATTTGGAGCTGACAAAAGACTTGTCCGATTGGCGCGCCGAATCCTTCTTCACGCGCACCACTTTCCGCCTCCACCTGGGCCACGGGGCCCAAAAGGGACGCGCCATACAATGCGAAAACGAGCCCCGACCGGGCATCCGAGACATAGTATTCAACATCACGCAATTCCTCCAAAACACGCAGAAAAATCGCCCGCAATATCTCAATCTCACACTGGTAAACGAAAAAATCCCAAAAATGCAAATTTTTCACAAATTTTTCATATTTTTTTCCAATTCAAATTTCCAGATGATTGACGGCGAGCCGCCATTGCCAGCCTGTCCGCCGGACACGGTCAATTTCGAAGCCATGCTGGAAATGGAGACGTCTTCTCTGGAGCAAATAAAGTGCAACCACGGAGACGAAACGAGTCCGAAACGGCGCAAACGATCGGCGCGCGCCGTCGCGAATAACGTTAAAATGGCGAGCGGAGTTTGTCAGCGGTATCCGCTGTCCATCAGCTTCCGGGACATCGGCTGGGACAATTGGATCGTGGCGCCGGCGACGTACAATGCGTATTTTTGCAGCGGGACGTGCCCGTTTCCGATCAACGATCATTTGAATGCGTCCAATCACGCCGTGGTGCAGAACCTGGTGCATTCGTTTCAGCCGAAAAACGTTCCGCCCGCGTGTTGCGCGCCGACTAAGTTGGCGCCGATGTCGATGCTTTATTACGAGCATAACAGTTCGTTGATTCTCAAGACGTATGAAGATATGGTGGTCGACGAATGCGGCTGTCAATAGTTTATTTTATTTTTATTTTTATTTATTATATATTTTTAATATATGGATTTTTTAATATTTTAATATATGGATTTTTTAATATTTTAATATTTTAATATATGGATTTTTTAATAATTTAATATTTTAATATATGGATTTTTTGATTTTTTGATTTGATTTAATAAATAATATTTATATTCACAATTTTGGTGTGTTTTTGGTCGTTTTTTTGTGCAAATTTTGTGTCGTTTTAGGAATAATCCGAAAAAATCGCATTTTTCGTAAAAGGAAAAATCGTAGTAGTATTCATAAATCGAAAAATCGTAGTAGTATTCATAAATCAAAAAATCGCATTTTTACAAAAACGAAAAATCGCATTTTCCATTTTTCATAAAACGAAAAATCACATTTTCCATTATTCCTAAAACAAAAAAATCGCATTTTTCATAAAACAAAAAATCGTATTATTCATAAAATGAAAAATCGCATTTTCCATTTTTCATAAAACGAAAAATTGCATTTTTCATAAAACGAAAATTTGCATTTTTCATAAAACGAAAAATCGCATTTGTCATAAAACGAAAAATCGCATTTGTCATAAAACAAAAAATCGCATTTTTCCTAAAACGAAAAATCGCATTTTTACTAAAACAAAAAATCACACAAAATGGCGTCCGTTTTGCACAATTTTTCATCAACTAGAGAACTAATTGATTGAAAAAAATTAACAAAAATAAAAAAAAATAAAAATAAAAAATCAATCAAAACGAAAAATCCAAAATACTCGCAAAACGACACGAAAACAACCTCCCCCGCCCACAATCCCACATCACCCAAACAAAAATCCCAATAAAAAAAAAAAAAATTAATTCTCTCCACACAACCATCCTGCACTCTGGTGGCAAGATCCTCTTTTCTACCCAAATCAATCAAAACAAAAAAAAATTCCACAAAACGAACCAACACGAACACAACACCAACCCCCCCCCCCCCCCCCCCCAAAAAAAAAATAAAAAAAAATAAAAAAAAAACAAAAAAAAAACTGACCATTGTCCACTCCAACCAACTCCAACCACCAAAACCCCCCCAAACAAACCCAAACTCGCATCCACTTGCCAACGATCCGCACATGCCTCGCAAACTAGGGCCATTGTGCCGACCCAAATCACGGCCGGTGGACGCCGTCCGATGCGAGCCCAGGTGCATTGGCCGCGAGCAGCTGCTGCCATTGGGTCCGTGCGTGCCCGCGGCCAATCCGGCGTTGCACACTGCGCTTGCGCCGACCACTTGCCTCTTTATTGGCCGTGGGAGTGGGATGGAGTCAATCGAGTCGCAGACGTTCGGGAGAACCGAGGGCATGCTCTAAATGCTCACACCACGAGGAATCACGAGGAGTACGACTAACCCTACGCCGTCCACTCACCAGCACCCGCACACGCCGAAACCACCCAGGTAGGCCGCCAATCTGGCATCCACTCGCGGCCGCCCGACACCCGCTCTCGGCCGCGGGACGGTGCGCTCGCCCGCCCGCCTCCCGACGCGCTTTTTCCGCGCGTTTTTTCCGCGCAGCTCGCTCGCTCTCGCGCTCGCCGAGATCAAGGTCACGTGCCGGCCGTGTGGAATTCGAAAATGCGCTTTTTCTCGCGGACGTTAGCAGTGAATTTTGTGCCTTGTTTGCTGCGCGCCCTTCCAAAATGTCCCCTCGGGGCCTGACCAGGTGGCACAGACGCCTCCCCACCTGCCACCTGCGCGAGCTTCTTCCACGTTGTTTGCTAATTTATTTTCAGCAACTTTTTTTTCCTTCTTTTTTTATTTATTTATTTATTTTTTTTTTTTTTTGGGGGGGGGTGTGGGGGGAGGAATTTATTTATTTATATTTTCTATTTATTTTGTGTTGGATTTTTTTTTTTTTTTTTTTTTTTTTTGGTTATGCGAATCGACAACAGGTGGATCTTTATTTTTTTGGTTTTTTTTTTTTGTTGTTGGTGTTTTTTGGCGTTTTCGTCCAAGGGCATGACCTTTTATTGACGAATTGACCTTGCTGGGAAATGGCATCCCTTTTAGGTGGTGGTGGATCGGTAAGTTGGTTACGTCACGTCATTAGTCCCTCGGAGTGGACGGTTGTTCCCCCGCAGCAGTCTCGCTGCGTTCTCCGGTAGCCAATGTCCTGCTGGCGGCCCCTCGCAATGTCTCGCTGGGTTGTGCGCGATGTTTGGTTCGGAGTGTTGGGTTTGTTGCGTGTTGTGTTTGGAAGGGTTGGGAGGGTTTGGGGAATTTGGGTTTGCGCGGTGGGTGTTGCGGAGTGGTTTTTAGTGCACCCGCGCAGTATTTTTGTGTTGGGATGAGCTAAACAATTTTTTTTGGGCAGTTTTTGATTTTTTTTAGTGCAGTTTTTGAATTGTTTTTTGCGGTCTTTGAATTATGTTTGCATTTTTTTTATTGTTAATTTGCATTTGTCGGATTATTTTTGCATTTTTTAAAAATATTTGCAGTTTTTGCTATTTCATGAGTTTTTAAGCACTTTGTTTTGTTTCTCTTGTGTTTTTGAGCATTTTTGAGAATTTTGTGCCATTTTTCTAGTCTTTTTGAGGATTTTGTACCGTTTTTCGAGTCTGTTTTAGCATTTTGTTGCGTTTTTCGAGTCTTTTCGAGTATTTTGTGCCGTTTTTCGAGTCTTTTTGAAGATTTTGTGACGATTTTCGAGTCTTTTTGAGCATTTTGTGTCCTTTTTGGAGTCTTTTTGAGCATTTTGTGCCGTTTTTCGAGTCTTTTTGAGCATTTTGTGCCTTTTTCGAGTATTTTGAGCATTTTGTGCCATTTTACGAGTCTTTTTGAGCATTTTGTGCCGTTTTTCGAGTCTTTATAAGTATTTTCTGCTATTTCTGCAGGGTATTCAAACACCATGCCACAAACCCATATTCCACCCACACCGCTAAAACCAAAACAAAACTTTCCACCTTCCAAAAACCACAAAACACGAACATTAAAAAAATTAATTCAATAAAATCCACCACAAAAAAAAAACCAAAAAAAAAAACCAATCGTTTCAAATCACGTGTAAACCAACTGCCAATTTGTAGGTGTCGCCAATCGACGCTGACCACGCGGTGGTGGCGAAACCACCCTGGAATGCAGTGGCCTCCGCGGGGCCACACGGCGAATTTTAACGAGTTCCTCGATGGCAAGGTCAACCCGAGCTCGCACTCGCTCGCACACGCGGGAGCGGGACCAGCCGCGAGAAAGATGCTCGCACACTCGCAAACCTCGAAAACCTCCCAATTAATTCCCCACAAACCGTCCACCCAACTGCTCCAAATCCATTTCCAATACACAACCGCACAACCTTGACCCATCTGTCAGCCCACCCTCCAACTGACCAACTCAATTTTAGCTTCTTATCTGGCCCATGAGTGGCGCATCATTCTTCTCCCCCTTCCTTCAAATCCCCACACCATTTGCTCGTCATCCTCGGGTCAAGAACCCAACCGAACTCGCGCTAAACTCAACTCTCCGCCTTACATCATTTATTCTCATTTTTCGCCCGTTTTCTCGCCTCGTTTTTCCAGCCATGCGCCGTCTGCTGTTGGTTTGGGGCGCCATTCTGGCCGTGTTCGCCCACGCGTCGGTCGCCACTCACCCGGACAAGATGGACTCAAATGTGCAACAAGCCGTTCAGCTCAGTCTCCTACACATGTTTGGATTTAAAAACCGGCCGCGGCTCAAAAGTGAGACGTCCTCGAGCGCCACGCACGTGCCGCCGACCATGCTGCAATTGTACAAGCGCCAGCGACGACTCCTGGGCAGCGGCGTGCACTTTGTGCGACGCGACAGTAGCAATTCAAACACCGTCAGGAGTTTCACGCACACAGGTAAATTGGTTTTTTACCCTTTTGGGGGCCCCGACTTAAAAAAAATTTTTTTTTTATTTAAAAAAATTAGAAAAAAAAATTATTGGGGGGCCCATGGGGCCCATCTTCGATTTTCACACTTTTTGAGTTGGTTTCTGTTGCGTGGGGGGCCTTTTTGGGGCCCTATTTGAAAAACCTTGCCAAAAAAAGTGTTTAATGGTTTTTTTTTGGGGCTCTTTTGGGGCCCTATTTAAAAAACTTTGCCAAAAAAGTGTTTCATGGTTTTTTTTTGTGGGGCCCTTCTTCAATTTTCTCACTTTTACAACTGATTTGTGTATGTGGGGGCCCTTTTGAAAAACCTTGCCAAAAATTATTTTTTTAAATTTTTATTTCAAGGAAATCAGGGGGCCTTTAGCCGCATGGGGCCCTTGTCTTTAGATTTACTAACGTTTCCTATTGATTTGTGCTGTGTTGGGGCCCCATTTGGGCCTTCCATGCGCACTATTTGAAAAACCTTACCAAAAAAATCTGTAAAAATTTTTTTTTATGGATTTCAGGGGCCCCTCAGCCGCACAGGCCCCTTCTTTAATTTTCTCACTCTTTCTATTAATTTCTGCTAAATGGGGGCCCCTTTTTTGACCCAACTTAAAAAAACCCACAGCAAAAAATAAAAAATAACAATTTTTTTCATGGATTTCAGGGGCCCCTCAGCCGCACGGGGCCCTTCTTTAATTTTCCCACTCTTTCTATTAACTTCTGCTTCGTGGGGGCCCTTTTTGGACCCAACTTAAAAAACCCACAGCAAAACACAACCCAAAACAATATTTTTTTATGGAATTCAGGGGCCCCGCAGCCCCACGGGGCCCCATCTTTTTCCAAACCTGCGCTAACCGATAAATTCCCTCGAGTTTTGACGTTTTTCTGCCTAAACGAGCTTTAATCGCTTCGACATTGCATTTTAGTATTCAATTAATTCAAGAGCACGAGTAAAAAATAAAAATAAATAAATAAACGAAAGGAAAAAAAAAAACCCGCCCCATCCGAGTTCTTAACACGAGTCAATGACATTTTAATTTGAAATTTTATTGCTCGAAATTGTTTCTCGCCTCATGTCGATTGCTTTATTAATAAAAGCGAATTCTTTGGGGGCCCAAGTGGCGTTGGCGTATGCAAAATGTGCGTAAATGTGTGTAAAAATGAATGTAAACTTGTTTGTAGAGTCTGCGGACGATGACAGCGAGGATCCTCACCGGTTTCTTTACCGGTTTAACATAACCGGAATTCATTCGTCCGAAGATCCAAGGGCAGCAGAACTTCGCCTGTATCGCCAGGCATTGCACTCGCCCGAGCAAGGCGCTCAGAGGATTAACGTGTACGATGTGGTGAGGCCTCAAACGCGGCATACGGATGCGCTGCTGCGTTTGCTCGACACCCGACAAGTCGACGTGCGTCAATCGCGGTGGGAGACTTTTGATGTTCTGCCTGCTATCTCGAGATGGCGGACGCAATCGGAACATAATTACGGGCTCATTGTGCAGGTAGTTTGATCGGTTTTGTGTGTGTGGGGAGTTGTTGTTGTTAATTAGACGGTTTTGTGTGAAAATGGTTGGGAGAGTGAGGAATGAAACACCGAAGTGTTGAAAAGTCAGAAATAAGACACCAAAATGTTGAAAAGTCAGAAATAAAACATCAAAAAAATTAAAAATCAGTGATAGAACACAAAAAATTGAAAAAATCAGTGATATAAATCAGTGAAAAATCAGTGAACATTAAAAAAATTGAAAAATCAGTGATAGAAAAACAAAAAAATTGAAAAATCCGTGATAGAAAAACAAAAAAATTGAAAATTAGTGATAGGACACAAAAAATTGAAAAAATCAGTGATATAACACCAGAAAAATCTAAAAATTCATGATTAAACATCAAAAAACATGAAAAATCAGTGATATAACACCAAAATAATCTAAATATTCCTGATTAAACATCAAAAAATTGAAAAATCAGTGAAAGAACACAAAAAATTGAAAAAATCAGTGATATAAATCAGTGAAAAATCAGTGAACATTAAAAAATCAGTGATAGAAAAACATAAAAATTGAAAAATTAGTGATAGAAAAACAAAAAAATTGAAAATTAGTAATAGAACACAAAAAATTGAAAAAATCAGTGATATAACACCAGAAAAATCTAAAAATTCATGATTAAACATCAAAAAACATGAAAAATCAGTGATATAACACCAAAAAAATCTAAATATTCATGATTAAACATCAAAAAATTGAAAAATCAGTGAAAGAACAAAAAAACTTAAAAAATTAGTGATATAACACCAAAAAATCTTAAAATTCATGATTAAACACCAAAAGATTCAAAAATTCATGATTAAACACTAAAAAATTTAAAAATCAGAGATAAAACACCAACAAATTGAAAAATCCGTGATAAAATACCAAGAAATTGAAAAATTCATGATTAAACACCAAAAATCCAAAAATCAGTGATAAAACACCAAAAATCCAAAAATCAGTGATAAAACACCAAAAATCCAAAAATTCATGATTAAACAATAAAAAAAATTAAAAAATCAGTGATAAAACAACAAGAAATTGAAAAATTAAAAGTTTATCACCAAAAAGTGTAAAGGGATAGTCTTGCTCCTGTATATTTAATGCAGTCAATACAACTATAGGCGATATAAATTAAATTTGTCAAAAAGTTTTCTTCGTTTATTAAAGAAAAAAAAAAGAATTTTAAAGTAATTTATTTTTAAGGGACTATTTTTATCTTAAACTCATGCACTTGACAACTGTTTCTGTTTTTCCTGGGTGTGTAGTCCAGGAAAAAGAAGAGCAACTGGTGTTAAAGACAAGTTGCATTTACTCTTCCGTTTTGGCCTCCGATTTAATTATATTGATCCCACTGCTTTTTTTCTCATTGAACACCTGTGAGGCACCATTATGACGAATAAACGATGCACATTCGAGTCACATGACTGACACTCATGTCAGTCGACATAAAATCGTTTTAAATGCACCTTTTAAAATTTTTGTGCACAATTAAATTGTTCTTTAACTTCTAATTATTATCGGAAAAATATACAATTCAAATACAAATAATTCAAAATAAGCCAGACTTTCCCTTTAAGTCAGAATGAAGACAAAACACCAAAATAGTAAATAAAATCAGTAAAAAAAAAAAAACTAAAGTAGTGAAAAAAAATAAGTTTAAAAAACACCAAAGTAGTAAAAAATCAGTTAAAAAACACCAAAATAGTGAAAAATCAGTTAAAAAACACCAAAAGTTGTGAAAAATCAGTTAAAAAAACACCAAAAGTAGTGAAAAATCAGTTACAAAAGACCAAAGTAGTAAAAAATCAGTTAAAAACACCAAAGAAGTGAAAAATAAGTTAAAAAACACCCAAGTAGTAAAAAAAAGTCGAAGATAAAACTAGAAAAAGTTGAAAAGTCAGAAATTTATCACCAAAATCACCAAAAAAGGGAAAAATCAATAATGAGTAAGCAAAAAAATGAACCATCAGAAATGAAACACCAAAAAATTAAAAATCGACTAGCAATCATAAAATTGAAAACATAAGAAAAATAAATCACCAAAAAAACAACACGAATACGAAACACACAGCAAAAAACCCAATAAAAAAAAAACACCAACAGCAAAAAAAAGCAAATACCAACACGACTAGTATCACAATTCCGCAATTCACTATTTAACTTTTCAATAAGGTAATCAAATTATTAACCCGGTACTGTCCTGCAGGTTAGCAGTGCCCGCAACGGCCGTGCAGCAAAAGGCGAGCACGTGCGCCTTCGACGTGCGTCCGAACTGAGCGGCAGCACGTGGACGGCCACCCAACCCGTGCTACTCGTCTTCACGAACGACGGTCGGCGCAGCGAGGACGGCGGCAGCCTGCGCACCCGCCGCAACGCCGACCACCACCACCCGCGTCGAAGGCGCAAGGGACACCGGGACAATTGCAGACGTCACTCGTTGTACGTGGACTTTTCGGAGGTCGGTTGGAACGACTGGATCGTGGCTCCGCCGGGTTATCAAGCTTATTACTGCCACGGTGAATGTCCGTTTCCGCTGGCTGAACACCTGAACGCTACAAACCACGCAATAGTGCAGACGCTGGTACATTCGGTCAAACCGAAAGCCGTGCCCAGAGCCTGCTGCGTTCCCACTGAACTCACGCCTATTTCAATGTTGTACCTGGATGAAAAAAACCTCGTGGTGCTCAAGAATTATCAGGACATGGTGGTCGAAGGTTGTGGATGTCGCTGAACTATCTTACGTGCATTTTCAGGAGGGTCGAACCGACATTCATTAATTCATCTCTTCACAGTGCTGTAGTCGTAAGAAAAGCCAAAGGTATACGCTGTAAAGCCCAAAGTATACGCCGCAAAGCCCAAAGCATACACTGCAAAGCCCAAGGCATACTGCGCAAAGCCCAAGGCATACTGCGTAAAGCCCCAGGAATACTGCATAAAGAGCATAAAGCTAAAAATACTGTATATTGTGTAATGCTGAAGGCATACTGCGTAAAGCCAGCGGTGTATTGCGTAAAGTCCAAGGTACCATATACGTTATAAACCCAAAGGCATACTGCATAAAGCCAAAGGCATACTGCGTAAAGCCAAAGGCATACTGCGTTAAGCCAAAGGCAGACTGCGTTAAGCCCAAGGCATACTGCTTAAAGCCAAAGGCATACTGCATAAAGCCAAAGGCACACTGCGTAAAGCCGAAAGCATACTGCGTAAAGCCAAAGGCATATTGCATAAAGCCAAAGGCATATTGCATAAAGCCAAAGGCATACTGCTTAAAGCCAAAAGCATACTGCGTAAAGCCCAAGGCATACTGCGTAAAGCCAAAGGCATACTGCGTAAAGCCGAAGGCATACTGCATAAAGCCGAAAGCATACTGCGTAAAGCCGAAGGCATACTGCACAAAGCCGAAGGCATACTGCACAAAGCCGAAAGCATACTGCATAAAGCCGAAGGCATACTGCGTAAAGTCGAAGGCATACTGCGTAAAGCCGAAGGTGTATGTGGTAAAGCCGATGGTGTATGGCAGAAATCTGAAGGTCTAAGTTGTAAAGCCGAAGATGTATGGCATAAAGCCAACGAGTATGCTGTGTAAAGCATACATCCGCGTATACCCTCCACTACAGCACTGTCTCTTCATATATATATATATTTCTTACACTGGGTGTAAGTATTGAAATCACATTTTGGCACTCCCACTTCAAAAAAATTAGTCCATTATGTTTTTTGTGTAGTTTGCGCCATCTTTCCATTAACAACGGAAACAACTTCAAGATCAAAGCCTTTTGTCTTTCGTTTAGTTCGACGCAAACTCTTGGTTACCTTTACCGTGAACCAAAGATAACATGGACACGTATCCACAGATTCAGTGCGTTTTGCCACCGATGGCGCCACATGATACACAGCCGCACTGTATTCTGGGATGACAACAAATAACAAACATGTTTAGTTGGCAAGCAGTGCATGACATGTGATTGCTGTCATCCAATCAGCGCGCACAATAACGAATCAATAAGAAATAACACACGGATAAGTGTCCACGTTATCGTCGGTTTATGCTTTTAGCTTTTACCATCCCATAAAATAAATCTGTGGTGAGTTATATGGGTTTATGGACGAGTTGTGTGGATCTATGGGTATAAAATTAAATCATTTAAAAACTCTATGCAATCAAAGTTGATGGCGACTCAAGGTCTTGGAACAGCAGATTTCCTTGTGTGCCTGAACTGCTATGCACCAAACAAGTTCTTAATTTAATGGAGAAATGGAGCAAACTAATACTTGCAGTTAAACATTAAACCAAACTTTTGGGCTCTTTTTTTTACAATTCTAATTGTTAACAATGGTCAAAATATTTTTAAATCAATATAGCAAGGTATACATGGATCAAAATTTGCAAATAAATAAAAATAATTATTTTCTGACGTATTCCCAGTTATGCATGCAAATAGTTGAGCAGGCAAAGTTGTATATGTACAAGGTAAAAAAAAAAAAAAAAAAAAAAAAGAAAAAAAAACTACTGCATTGTGGGATTTTTGAAATCGCTCATTGGTAGATGAATTTACATAGTATTGAATGAATGAATTAATAATATAAAAATATAAATTATTTTTCTTTTGTTCTTGTTTCCAACTGGGCCTTAATCGAGTTAACGTTTGCAATCTAATGTCGGAACCTTCCAAATGCATTCAGTATTAGACATTTATAGTATTGATTTTAAGGAAAGAAAAAAATTTAAAAAAAAAATAAATACTGTACAGACTCGATTTCACTTTATACAAATTTCTGTATATTCGGATTGGGAGTGGAAACTGAATTTTTTGCTTTTATTTAAATAAATTTGTTTTCGTTTGAGATTTATTGTGTTAATTCAATGATTCACTGCTGTGAATCAATAAAAAGTAATTTTTTTTTTATTATTATTATTATTTTTTTTAACAACTAAATCAACTTATATTTTATTATTATTATTTTTTTTTATACTATAGATTTTTATTTCAATGTAAGAAATCAATTTTCTTTTCAATTTGCCTGCCACTCCCACATCAATTTGTTTGCCATGGCAACATCGAATTTCTCATCTTATGTATTTATTAACCCTTGCAATTTCCTCCATTATTTTTTATTTAAAAAACAAATAAAACAAAAATAATAATAAAAATATAAATTCCAAGTCTTTAATTTTTGATTTGCTAAAATTAATTTTTTTTTTATTTTTTAATTATTATTTTGCTATTTCGTGTAAAATGTTGGGAGGAAATTTGCTTTGTAAATAGAACCGAAAAAATAAATAAATAAATGATAAAATGAATGAAAAAAAATAAGAATCGATTGATTTCAACATCCACAAAATACAAAATACATAAAAAAAAATTATGCTTAGATTAATTTATTTTTTATTTATTTAACAATATTTTAGCATTTTAAATTACCATATTTTGGAGGCCAATTGCAGGTTACAAGAGATGAGATGCAGTTGACCGTATGGGTCACTCGCTAAGAAATAAACACCTGTTTTTCCTATTGACCAAAAAAGAAAATTAAATAAATAAATAAATAAAATAAAAAAAAAAAACTATTTACAATGTAATAAAAAAAAATATTAAACAACAAAATTTAAAAAAAAAATTCCAACATTTCTGCACGGTTAAGCAATTGGTATTTTCACGCCACAGGGTGACAAGTTTCTATGGCAACGTAATACAATGGCGAATTCGAGGCACGTTTGTGCCTGCGTGGCTACGAACGTCGGGAAAGAGACTCGCCTCGCAGGAAGGGAATCGCAGGGAGGGAGAGGAGAGTGGACGACAAAAACCAGTTTTCTTAATAGTATTCCACAGAAAGTATTTTCAAAACACCTGGCGCACTCGTCCCTATTAAGCCAGCAGAGTACAAGCCCGAATCAGACTTATTATGATGCAATTCAACGAGCTCGAATTCCACAAATAATTTGTATGATGAACCGCATGTTGGATTTCTCAGAAAAATTCGCAGAAAAAAATCAGACAGGACCCATTACGCGGCCACAACATGTTACTTTTGCTACTTTTGCGCACACTTATTTTTATTTAAAATACTTGATGATATTGCCATTGCAGAAGCCGTAATGAGTTTGAACTGTGCACTGCACACCTTCGTGTCAACTTGCAAGTAAAGTTACAGTCACACTTGCGTTCACACTAGGGGCGACGCAACGCAACGCAAGGAAAAATTAGTCAAACGCAACGCAGAGTCTGTTCACAGCGCTGAAACAATTGGTGTTGCGTTTGGTCAATCAGATGGTTTCAATGAAACCTGGAATTGGATCTAGTTCTAGAACTAGTTTCAGAATCCGAAAATGGCGGCATGTTTGCATGTGGCAAAGGCTCGCCAACCGGACGTGAATCGACGAAAGTTGGAGTCGATCGTGATTGGTTGGCCGCAAGACCTTTCCTTGCGTTGCTGAAGAGTCAAACATGCAATGGAGGCTTTCATATATTCATACACTCATCTTCATTTTTAATAAACAACATTTGTTACATAGCAACTGAATCAGGAATTTTTGGACGCAAGCAGCTTGCGTTGCGACAGTTTTCTTGCGTTGCATCTAGTATGAACACAAGTGTGAACCTAGTTTTATTAAATCCTGCATGAAAGAAACCAGCGTGCCACAAATTGTGGATCAAGTACCTTACTTGTGGCACTTCATCTGCCTTTCAAGTCAACAATGCATAAAAGATTCTGACTGTTGATCATTGTTCTTACCAATAGTTGTTATTCTGGACAGCACCCCCTGTTGTGTGGCGCTGTCATTCTCAGAAGAGGTCAGGCAACCAATGGGACACAGGGTCCAGCACGACATGTTCCGTGATCAGTTCTTCTTCAAACAGCAACGTGAACATCACACAATGATACACATGCTGCAATGCAACACGATACACATGCTGCAATGCAACAAATGCACGGTCAAACGACCGCACACGTTTGCGCGAAGTCAGAACCGACCCGACGCTGTCAGCAAGCCTGTGCAGAGGCACGCAGAGGTCCGATGTCGCTGTCCACGTGGTCTCTTGATCGCGCAGTCAACGGTTGATATTGGGTTGGGTTGAAGCAATGCAACCCAGGCATGAGAATTACTTCTGGGAAAGAATATGGTTTCTCCAGACAGGCTGGCATTTATTTATGATGCAATATTGTCTATTGAGTCTGAAACAGTCAGCCCAGCAGGATTACAATTATATGGAAAGACATGAGAACTACTTGACTTACAAGTTATCTTTTTTGGTGAGATTTGGAAAGATGTAACATAACATAAATGATTGTTTCAACATGTGTTTTTATTTTAATGTTTCTTTTTTATTCAGTAATAACAGCTTGCCGTCTGCTGGAATGCCAGCCCTTAACTCCAAATACGCATCGTATTTGAAAGTAGAGTTATTGCACTTGGACAGTGGCGCCACGTGTTGGTAGTGTAATGAAAGTGGTTGCGGTGGCGCCGTCGCAAAGCATTCTAAAATTTCAGAATAATTTCTCAAAACCATGGTGTGGCAAAGATGGACAATGACGTCATTTCAGCACTGTGATTGGTGGGCATTTTAAAAAATAACCAACAACTCAGAAATGGCGCAGCTTTCAGCTAGACAATTTAATTCAGACCCAACTATAGGAATAAGGTTGCAATTGCATTATAATTCTGGACCACTATTCATAAAAATAAAAATAAATGACAATAACGTCATTTTTATTTTTTTTGTATTTTAATTATTAAAACAACTGATCAAAACAAATGAAGGAGGTGGTCATGGTCACAGCATAGAGAAGTGAAGTAAAACAGTGCACTACTATATCTTGGCCCTAATTTAACAACATGAAGCAAAGACACTCCGATGCAAACTTTACAATAAGCCTAATTATGAATGTGTTCGGTACTCGCACTACCGTAGTGCGAGTAAATAGGGATAAAAAATTCTAACATTTCAATCAATCAACTGACGAAGCTTTGAGCTGAATTATGTTTTTACTCACGTTTTAGGAGATGGATGAATGGATGAATGCATCGCCTCGCTTGCAAGCAGCCATCATGATTGGAAAGCTTGACTCCTCAAGTTTGACTCTCGTGGCAGCCATTTTGAATTAGGTTGCAAACACTAAAACCCGACATAAACCCTGTTTTTGTTATTGCGGTTTTTGATGCTTCATTATGGCTGACTTTGGTTTATAAAAACATCAAGAACGGTAAAAACAGAAAGTTTGAATGCAGTAAATCCGAAAAAATCTCAGATTGTGTTAGTATATAAGCTTATATGTATAGTCTTGGTCTTATCATGTATGGTATGGAGCAGATTGCATTGATCAGATTATTAACATTTTTAAAGTTTATTAACATTTTTAAAGTTTATTGCAAAAATGCATTTTTGCATCCCGAAATAATTGATAAATGAAGAGAATATACAACAATTAGACTGGTTTTATTCAAATTTCTTTACATAGTTTGATCATTTGCGCCTGCTTTTGGGATTTTCGGCATATTGGTAAACCATTCGGGTATTGGTCGAAGTTGAAATAAACTCTCAAGTTTTTTGTCAAAATCCAGCGGTCTCAATGCCGGCTTAAACGGCATTAAAGTCATATTTTTTACTACATATTGCAACGTCTGGCAATTATTTTCGTATTCCTTGAGCTTGTTTAGATATTTCGTCCTTACATGAGATGAATTCTTCGGATTATAGGCTAGAAACAAATCAAAATTAAAAATTAAAAATAAGAAATAAAAAAAATAAAAAAAATCAAACCTTTTAAATGATAAGCAATAAACAATGCCGCCGATCTTGAAATATCAAGAAAAGGATATTTCGGTTTCTTCATTGAAACAGCCGTCAACGTCTTCAACAGTGCATCGGACACAGTTTGCTCTAAATAACCAATAATGGGTAAACCCAAAAAATTGACAGGTTCTGGATCCGGTGGCACTTTAATTGGCAACTTCAAATGGACGTAAAGATCAGGCCTCCTTTACAATAACCAAAACCACAAAACCAATTCACAAATATTCTTTTCCGACATCTTTTCACATTATTCACCTCATAAATTCTCTTCTCCTCTCCTCGGACGCCATGAAATACACCTTTGCATTGTACACGACACCAAACATGGCATTTCCCTTCACCAGAGATTCAAATCTATAAAATTAAATTAAAAAAAAAACGTTTATGATCTGCTTAGTTCGTCAGACACGTACGTTTTGAAACCGTGGATATAAGTAACGGTACAGAAACCCCCGAATTCGATTTGGTTTTGTGGAATTTTTGAACTTTTCTCCACACTCAGCACCTCGGGAGCTTCGTTCGATTTCGGCGGTAAACGGTTGGATCGCGGCGGCAAAAACGTTTCGGGATTATTCAGGAACATTTTCAAATGCTCAATGCAACACATCGCGTAATACTTGCCCTTGAAAAATGGAAAAGAATTTTTAAAACCGACTAAACTATTTTGAAAGGTATATAGAAGAGCAGACTAAAGCTTAGTACTCATAAGCAGTTTCCTACGTAAAAAACCAATCTGCCCACAACAATTTTACCTACAGAAAAAACCGGTACTCAATAATTTCATTCCAGTCTTGGAATGTCTGCGAAATATGTTCTGTGACATAAAAAATTACCGGTAACTTTCTGGCACGTCGATGCAACAGAAAACTGATCTTCGTTTCCAGGCACAGAAACTTCTGTCAAGTCTATACACACAGAAAAGTCAGTGGGCATACACTTCTGTTAGCAGATGATCTTATGAGTACTAAGCTTAAACCTTGGACGAATAGTGTTCGTCCAAGCTTAAACGTGCTGTTTACAATGATAAAAATAGGTACATTATACTCGGCGCAGAATTTGTGATCTTCACTTTGCGAGCAGTCTATTAATTCGCCGTCTATTGCCAAGCTGACCGGGCAGTAGCATCCAAATATTCCCAAGCCGGCTTTAAATTCGTCCGCCGTTAAATTCATGTTGCCTAACTCTGCAGCTTCACATTTCTGCGTAGAAACAATATAGTTTTGCACACTTTTGGCGCTCTCCAAGAATTTAGCTGAAGACTGAGTCCAAAGCCACCATTGTGATCTGTAGGCATCCAAACTCGTCCAGTTGTGATGTCTGTTTTCGTAATATTCTTGCAGTTGTTCCAATTCTTCAACGCACGTCTGGTATTGAAATCTCAACAGTTCGCGAGAAATTTTCAAAACACTAGAGTGGAAAAAATTAAGTGCATCTTGAAAATAACTGTAAAAATGAACGTACTTATCAGTCAGTTTTGTTTCTTGTCTGGAAACTCTTGCTGAAACTTCTTTAAAAGGCAGTTTGAGCTCAAATACACAAAATGGGATAATATTTCTTTCCGTTAAACACTCGGCCATTTCTACACAATTTGGTATTCCGTCTAGTATAACCCTGTATCAATGCATACACACCCAAAGTTTGGTAAATTATAGAAAAAGGATGCACAGTGTACTCTGTACACTACTGTACTGTAAATGATTTTTAGTGTTACCCATGTTGTTGACAGAGCGGGTGCATCATAATCTCATCGACAGCCGCGGCGGTCAATTCATGTGGAACCATTTCACCTCTGTCTAGAAATTGCTTGATATAGTCGCTGATTGTGGTATTTGGTAATTTCTGTAGGACAAATTTCAGCGCTTGTTTAGCAGTCAGTCTTATTAAATTAAACTCTGAGGCAAATCTCTTGATTACTGGAAACAATAATTAAAGATTGTTGAAAAGGGAGCAGAATAATAATATTTATTATTATTACATGTTGATTTTCCCGAACAAGGTGTTCCAACAATTGTAAAGTTTAGTGGAACAATCGGCTGTGGCATTGACTGGCAGATATATTTCATGGGTTCTTGCATGAATTTCTCTTTGGCAGATTGCGACGACAAATAATAAACGTGATTTCTATGAAGAACTGGTAGAGGCTCAACGCCGTTGCTGTATAGAGTTGGGATCACGGCCCCTTCGTGTACCTGAAATAAAGTTTGTTGAAGCTGCACTCGTCAATTGCACACATACTGTATCTTCCTACTTTGATAGGACACCAATGTCCAAAGTGGGACTGTGTCTTGTAACCAGATTGGATTAACTTTTCAGCTAATGACATAGTGATGGGATACGTTTTCTCCAGCAAATTCTCTCTCCTTTCGACAAACTGAGAAATCGACTCTCGCAGATCTTGAGCCACTTTCTCCTCTTTTTTCCGACCGTCCACAGAGGGACAAGGGATTTGAGCTTGTTGAAACAGTTCTTTGACGATGTTGCTCGTCTCCTCGTATTTTTGCAACATCTCCAACAGCCGAGTGTTGTATCGAAGCTCGGCTTCTTCCACAGTTTCTTCCTCCTCTTCTATTCCATCATTGTCGATATCCTAATCATTCAGAAAATATGACAGGAAACAATGTCATTTTTGTTTTAAAATTGAAGTAAAACACAAAATCTTTTAATTTTTGAATGCCGCTACTGTAGAATCAATTTACCGGAAACTCTTCAGCTAAAATTTCATCGATGTTTATTTCTGTCGCCTGGTCATCCTCTTTGTCGACTGTTTCCGATTCGTTGTCAGACAGGATCTTGTCCATTGCCGATCTTCTTTTGCTAACTTCCTCTTCCAACTGCTGTCGTCTTTGACTCATTTCATTCTCCTTCAGGTATGAAGCAACTTGGTCACATTGTTTTTGTCACCCTTTTACTTGTTTCTTACTTTCAATTGTTTAGCCAATCGTCTTTCCTCCTCTTTTTTAAGTCTTTTGGCATCTCTTCTCTCCGTCCAGGTCTTCAAACAAAGCTGTTGCAGCTTTTGAACAACATCAAAGTCACTTACCATCAAAAAGATGATTGTATCAGGCATAAGGCGATGACTGAGGAGGAATTCTGCTTCTTCTATATTACTTGGGAAACCGTCTAAAACAAACCCAACAGAACTGCAATCACAAAAAGTAAAAACAATTATTGTGATTAGATACTGTTCTATTCAGGTTGTCTAGAGGTTTGTGACTTGTGAGTCTTACTCTTAGGTGCATTTCCCAAAGCCACACCATTGAGCCTCTTAGCCCTATGACCCTTAGAACATGGCCCAAATTGGACACCCACCGCACGAAACTGGGAAGTCGCGATGACAGCCACGCAAGATGTTGTAAGATGCGACCGTTCGCCTTGCTGGTGCAAGAACAACTCGTGAGCCCTTGTCGAGTGACCCCATACAACATTGCAATGTCAAAAATGCATTGTTATGTTTATCTTTTGGCAGGAATATGTCCTTCATTGTATTGTTTTTTAACTTCTCGCCAAATTCGTGAAATAGTTAGTCGAGTAATTTCAATTTGCCTGCAAATTTCATTGATGGTGCCATATTCCTAACAATGCTTTGTTTCAGCAAGAGCTGTTGCATAAAATTTTGCTGATTATCAGTTAATTTCTTCTATTTTGTCATTTTTCTTTGGAAACAGCCATTTTCCGAATTCATTTTCACTTTAATTTTTGCACAACAGGTGTCACTTAATTTTGAGTGCACTTTGAGAAGATGCAACTCAGCAATAACGGAATGATAAAATTACCCATAATGCAATCCACTGGTTAGCAAACACACTTAATTTTGAAGGATATTCAGTTAAAATATCTTAGAAATATACAAAATCAACGATAATCGAGAATTTTTTAGAGAAATGTATACCATAATTTAGGACAGAGGGATTATTACTTTTCCCACTTACTATGTTTTCACTAAATTTTTTTTGTCCCAGTAATTTTACTCATCTCATTTTAATTACTTTTCCCACAAGGAACGTAACCGAGATTACAGTATCACTCCCTCTGATGGTGGAGACCCTCATTCGGGATTTGTAAGCATTCGAGCCAGGTGACGTAAAATAACTACAAGACAGTCACACACGCTTAAAGCCATTACCACTTACCAGTACGGTTCTTGATGCCACCATGGCGTCACAAGTTGTTCTAAACTGCTTTCGCGTAAAGGGGTGTCATTCTGCAAATATTTCTTAATATTCCTATCCTCTTCAGTACAATATTTTAAGAAAAAAGACTGGTCGTAAAGCATTTCTTGACTTTCTACGGCAAATTTTTCCAAGTTGGATCTTTCAGATCCCTTGCTTTTCACTTCGGAGTTATTGTCAGTGTCCGACCACGCAATGGTCAGTTGTGAATCTTTGGAATCTAAATCCAAGGACGTTCTTATGCTTCTAAAAGTTATTCAATTGTAATGTTTGTAATAAATCGTTGCGAGCAGAATACAAACTCGTGTCTGCTTTCGTTTTTCATTAATTCATCTTCCGCAGCGATTTGTTCTTGATCTGTCTGGTAGGGAAAACCAAGTTTGCGTCCAGCTTTACCCAACAATAATTCTTGAAGTCTTTCTCGGAAGTTTATGTGGAAAATGTTTAAACTTGAAGCGAGAATGCGAGCTTGTTCCGTTCTCTGAGAACCAAATGGACCGACAAAACAAATTCTCAACGGCGGAACCTGAAATAAAAGATTGAAGCTTTTCAGGATGTTTCTCTAGCGGATGAATTTACTTGTACCTTCAACGGTTGTTTGTCGGCAACATAATTGTAAGGTCTTTTCATAAATGCATCTTTAGCTTCTTGCGATGAAAACCAATAGGTTTTTTCTTTAAACCTTAATTCCAGATCAAGTTTTCCTGGGAACAGAACTCGTGCCTCTTTTAAAACAACTGGACAGTACGGTCCTGAATCTCCTGGTTGCAGAAGTTTTGCAGCAGCATCTTCTCCTTCCTAATCAAATACAGTCGAGTGTCGTTATAACGAATCGCAAGGAACCCAAAACTTCGGTTCCTTATAACGAAAATTTCGTTATATCAAAATTTTTTTAACATGATGTTCTATGGCCAAACAACCAACCAAGCCTTTTTAAGTGTTTGCTATAACAAAAAATTCGTTATAACAAAAAATTCGTTATAACAAAAAATTCGTTATAACAAAAAATTCGTTATAACAAAAAATTCGTTATAACAAAAAATTCGTTATAACAAAAAATTCGTTATAACAAAAAATTCGTTATAACAAAAAATTCGTTATAACAAAAAATTCGTTATAACAAAAAATTCGTTATAACAAAAAATTCGTTATAACAAAAAATTCGTTATAACAAAAAATTCGTTATAACAAAAAATTCGTTATAACAAAAAATTCGTTGCAACAAAATATTCGTGAAATCAAAAAATTTGTTATAACAAAAAATTCGGAATAACAAAAAATCTGTTGTAACAAAAAATTCGTTACAACAAAAAATTCGTTCTAAGAAAAAATTCGTTATAACAAAAAATTCGTTATAACAAAAAATAATTCGGAATAACAAAAATATCGTTATAACAAAAAATTCGTTATATCGCGGTTCATTACAACGAGGTTCGACCTACAATTTTTATTTGCTATTATTTATTTACCTAAACTAATTAAATTTTATTCCCTTATATCTTTTTACCACTACCACTACCTTTAGTTCAACAACAACATCAACATTTTGCTGCACATCAGCTTCGTGTTGTTCCTTGTCTAGTTCACTAACAAGTTTGCATTTGTAATAGAATTCAGCTGAAATACAAAACACTTAACATTTTAAACTTTCAGTTCATGATGTTTACAACAGCATATTTACTCGCATCCGATTTACCTTCCAAAATACTAATCACTTCTAAAGCAATGTCCTCAGGTGACTTGTGTATCCGAGGCACTGTTGCAGCTATGTCGTGGACAGCAATTAATTCAGAGCGTGTGACTAGAGATTGAACATCAGACATCAAGTGAAATTGCTGACTGCTGTCAAATCTGCTCATATTTTGATAATCTTCAGGCGTAGTGCCATCAGAATCACCAGTGTACGCCAAGTCTCTCTGGTTTGTAATCTGCACGTGTAATATTTTTACAGTTCCATCTTGCGGCAGATAATGCGGTAGGGATTCGAAAAATATGTCCATTTGACTTAAAGTTCCTTTCAGTTTGATCAGTGCAATTTCCGAGTCTGTCAGTTGTGGTTTCACTTCAAGCTTTTCCTCTTCTACTTTAACTGTTGATGCGTGACTAGACACCGTCTCTTGTTCTTCTCCGTATGTCTTCTACAATAAAAATAGCTGATTTTTAAAGATTCAAGCAACCTACTTCTCCGTACCATTAGTAGTTCTTCTTCCAGTAAACGATCAAAATCAGGAGCGCTTTCGCTCAAAGTTTCATCCGATACAGATGGTTCGTGCACTTCAAATGTTGGCGAAGGGTGGGAAGCTGTTAGAAGAGTTAACAAAGTGTCTTTTAGACGCTTATATTGTATTATAGCAAGCACGTGGTCAGCGGTTGGTCTGGATTGAGTTGCTGAAAGACTACCCAACAACCTGGGCAATAACACGGTGAACACTCAACCCCTAGACAACCGCAATAAAGATATAATAATCCTAAACTGTGTATCTCTGTGTTTGTATTTAATCGTGAATGGTGTCCAAACGCCCCACAATCCTCCCCTGACTACCGGGGAAAGACTGTAGTCCTATGACTGAACTTACCAACTGTTATCAGTGTTCGTTTTCTGAATTTGGTCCGAACATATCGCTGGGATACAATTTTGTAATCTTCAGTTGGATCTTTTAGTATGATCACACATGATGGCATAATTCCCATTGAAACAGCCGTTACAAATAACTTTTCATCAGCAGGGAAATTATCAATGATCCATCCGCCTTCTCTAAAGTAAAAAAAGGCGCAATGATAAATAACCTCCTTTTCGGTCGTTCACCGCAATGGTACAGTAGGCGCATTCGAAAAGTAATTTGCACTAAACGACCAGTGCAACTGGTAGTGTAAATTTCAAGTTAAACGACCCAATTTTCGAGTTTCAAAATAAATTTCTGTGTAAAATTCAGTCGTGTAAATTCAAGTGTAAATATTAAATTAGTCCAAATAATAACCATAGTCATTATTGTTATTGTTGTTTACTCTAAAAAAAAAAACAGGAGATTATAAAAACATGATTATAAAATGTAAATTTATTTTAATTATTTGTATTATTAATATTTATTTCGGGAATCGGCTGAACATCCGCCTCAATCGCACAAATGCGGCCGAACACCAGCCGCATTAGATCGCACAAACGCGGCCGAACGTCGGCCGAACGTCGGCCGCATTCGATTGTATAAATGCGGCCGAACGTCGGTCGAACGTCGGCCGTATTCGATCGTACAAATGCGGTCGAACATCGGTCGCATTCGATCGCAAGAATGCGGCTAATACCTGCTAAAAAATTGTTCTTGCGATCGACATCGTTCCAACCGATCTAACGAAAATCCAAGATGGCTGCCAGCAAGACCCGATTTCAACGAGAAAACTCGTTGCACGGAGATTTTAAACGGAAACGTGGCGTACAGGCCGTTTCCGTTTAACCAGTTTACACGACATTTACACGAATTAATTCGTGTAAATGTCGTGTGAAAACGAGTGTAAACACGTTTACACTCGTTTTAATGACTTTTCGAATGCGCCTAGTGTAGTTTGAACTTGCCGTGTATCAATTAACCCATATTGGGCCAAAATTAAATGTTGAGCTTCCATTTCCTTTATGAGTTGTTCTATGTAAGCCGCATTTTCAATTTGATAGTCTTCGGCTTCAACAATTTCCATTATATTGTTTATAATAGCCACTACTTCAGGGTGGTCTGCATCCACAAGGGGAATTTTCAATTCATTTTCCGAGTCTTCGACTAACATCAAAAATCATTTATTAGTTAAGAATGGGATGGGAATTGTTGGTCGATTTGGGTTTGTAAATTTTTCTTTCGCCAATTTAAAAAATATATATATATTTACCTTGGCGCCAAACTGTTTCCGATTGCAAACTTTGGACATACAGATCTTCCAAAGTTGTCGCTGCTGAATTCTCTGAAGCAGTATCGTAAGTTGTATCCTGGTCAGACGATTGGTTAGTGTTGTGCGACGTATCCGAGAAATCTTTACTGCTATAAGATTTTGATTTCTTCTTTCCTTTTAGCGCACTTTCTCTTTCACTGTAAGAAAAGTTAAACTGCCACAACTAAACACCAAAACACTAAACAAAAAAATAATAAAACTCACTCGTGAATCTTCAAAGCCATTTCCTGGGCTAGAACATGCAATTTTCTGACTCTATCTTCTTCAGCAATCAAAGCTGCATTTATTATCTCTCTTGACTGTTTCACAAGAAAATTTTTATATATATTACACAAAGATTTCATGTTTCTGATAGAGCGCTCCTTGGGTGCTGGCGGGGCCACAATCGTAGTTAGTTTCGGAAGAAAGGTTGTGAAAGCGACCGTTCGCCTTGCTGGCTACAAGAGAACTCTATTGGCCTCTGCGGAGCCTACCACTGCCGGGTCCCGATTGGTGGAACCAATGGCCCAACGAAACCAACAGCTCCACCTGGTTGCAAGGGCCCGCAACAGGCCGCGCACGAGAAACACGAGGTGCGCGAGAGCTGCACTAAGTGCCTTCTATTGCAGGTGAGTGATCAGCCTGTGGGGGCAGCTGGTCACAATTCTGTCGTACTCAGCTGTACGGCTCATGCAACTGCTCATGGAGGCTGTAGTGGATCCATTATCTCACTACTGAGCGGTTAATTCTCATCCTAAGATACTGTTTCGAAGACAAGAACATTTGCCAGCCGCGTGAACCTTGGCGCCGGCATCCACGAAGCATTCTATCAGATGATTTTTACATCAATAAGTTACCTGGATTTCAGCTATGATTTCAACTAAATTTTCATTCCAAGTTTCATCCAAAAATTGTTCTCGAATTTCTCTGGTGTATATTTGCGAGAGTTTATCAAAATCTATCACCTAGTGTCATAATCTTAATTTTAAAAGTCAAATTTACGCCTACGGATTGAAGGTCATTACCCTTCCTGAGTATTTCGAGGCCAATCTCCAAGCTAAATTTGTTTTTCCAGTTTTCAAATGACCAAAAATAATAAATTTACAAGGATGCATTGGCATTGGTGGAAGAAGATAAGGTCTAGGATTCACCAAAAATTGGCTCAAATTATTTTTACTTCCCAAGAAATAAATTTTATCCCTATACCTAAATATTTAAAAAAAAAAATAAAAAAAAAAAAATTAATAATTTCTTGACATTTATACTCACACTGCTGAATTTGAGAATTTCCCCATCACCACCCTGCCAATTTTCAACTCCACCGGGCAACATTGACCCCATCTGCTCAACTTCCATCTGAAAAACGGTGCAATCAGATTCACTTTGTTCAAGTTGTAGATGATATCGCCGAGTTGTGCATCGTCTGAAACATTGAAATCAGGAGAATCCGACAAGGACACTGGATGAAGAGGCTTGGCAACTGGCATGAGTTTCAGGGTGCGCAAGAGCCCCTTGAAGATAGACTTAGGCGGCAGGCTGCCGTTGAGTTCGATTTTGATTATTTTCGCGCGGTTGGCGAAATAATTCTGCAAAAGCGGGAATTTTTTGTTGTATCTGTCCAAATCCTTCGAAAAATGATGCATGAGCTGCGTGGAAACTGAAATCAAGTTTTCCAAAGAAAGCGAATCATCCGTTCTCTCGAATTCATTCTCCTCAATGTCTACCAACAAAACGTCTTCTTTAGACACATACTCAAACACGTCGTAATCTTGCGGTAAGTCATATTTCTCCTATTTTTAACCAAAAATAAAAAATAATCACCAATTAAAAAAACCCACACGAAAAAGACATATTGCAGTCCACATAAATAGCAGTATATTTACAACACATAACCTAAATATATTTTACATCACATATATGACCATCGTATGTTCGTTTGTTCAAAATCGTAAATCTCCGAAAGTTTTTCACAGATTGCTTTGAAATTTTGACACAACGTTGCATTCGAATAGGCGCATGTTTTTATATACCTACTATATAGATGTCACACCATATTTGGTAAATACATTACTTTTATGTGTGAGAAATTAAATTTAAAAAAAAAAATGCAAAATGTCATATTTTTACACCTTCTGATTGATATTGGCATCTTCTATCTCTTCCTTAATGTAAACAACACCTGTTATGGGGTCTATTTTACAATTCTGCTTTTTTTTAATTACATCTCCATCAGACATCTAAAAAGATAAAATTTTAATTTATTTAAAATATTAAAAAAAAAAAACCTACTTTTATGTGTATTAAAACAGAAGGCTTCACATTCCAAGTGTCCATCAAAGCTAACTGATCAGGGATATGCATCCCACGATCACCCAAAATTGGAAATCCATCAACAACGTATCCTTAAATCCATCAATCAATTAATTAAATTACTAAAAATTATTTTTTTTAAATATAAAAACAAAAATATTCGATGTTTCACCCGAGTTGAGTAAATCAGGCTGATTCATTCGATCCTTGACCAGACTAAAAATCAAATCCTGTTCCACTTTCAGACCTTGTTCCAGAAACTGTCTGCACACCTCACCAACATCCGATTGCGAGTTGATAGCGTCTGCGACTAAGTCATCAGCTGGGGAATCAAAAGGAAGGTTTAGGATTTATTTCTTCCCGATTCGAGGCACCGAGATCTATAAGAATACGCGACTCTCGAGTTGTTATTCAGTTTTGACCTTACGATTAATGTAAGGACAGTTCCACTCTTGCGCCAATTTCTTCGCCAACGTCGTTTTGCCGCAGAACGGTTTGCCAATAATAATAAAGGCACTTGGCTTGGACAGCAAGAACTCAAGTTCCACCTGAAAACGTGTTGGATTTTAATCGATTTTCATTAGATTTTCAAAAGTTCAATACTCACATCATCGTCATTGTAGAAATCCAAAGGTTTTTGGTTAATGTGGTCATAACTATCACGCTGTGACAACATGACATCAGACGACGGTTTGGCAGAAGAAAAACCAAAACTATTATTCATTCCTGCCGTTCAAATCTTTCCAAATCGAAGCAAACAAAATGGCGCAATTTACTCATTGTTGGTCATTATTTACGGATTATTTGATTTTTCCATCCGAAACAGCAAAATAATTTTTTTTACGACTAAAAAATCAAATATATACATAATTTATATTGTATAAAAAAAATATTTATATCTATATATATATATATATATATATATAGATATAAATATTTTATATATATATATATATATATATATATATTTCAACCATAAACATCTTTTTAAAAATTTTGGCCAACAGATGTCGCCAGCGCCCATTTTCTCCCATTTACAACAACACCAAACAGATGGCGAATAGCCGAAATTTTTCAACCTTCAGTTCCAACACTGCCGATCCACTCAACCAGAACTCCCACCAAGAAACCCCAACGACCGCTTCCGAACCCCTCAACAAAACCCCACCCGAGCCAAAAAAAAACCCGGAATAACAAAAAAAAAAAAAAAAAAACCCAAAAAACAAATAAGTAACAACAACTCCTACTCGACATCAATCGGCGCCATTTTCCACTGAATTGTTGCCCACGAATTTATTGTTTTAACGCTCTTCTCCCAGTTCCATAACCATCCATTATAATCTTATGGTCGAAGCCAAATATCATCCATGAGTACAAGTGGTGAGTTGACGTATACATAATATAATTAACTAACTGACACGCAATTCATTCTCCCGTCCACGCCCGCAGAAACAACATACGATGCAATTCCTGAACCCCGCGTTGTTCCATCTCACTTTTTCTTGCAAACACCTCTCAGCGTGTTGCATGAGCTCTTCTCCCGCTGCGGACTCGCCTGCGAGTACGACGTCATCTCCCGTCCGTCCGGTCACTGCGCGGACTTTGTGATGCAGGCGTCGGTCGCCAACTTGAAAGCGACGGGCAAAGGATGCACCAAACGCGCCGCCAAGCAATCCGCCATCGTGCATCTACTCAAGGCGCTCTTCCGCTGCTCCGGGACCGGCAGCAAGGCCGACGTGTCGCCCGGCGGGAACACGTCGTCGTCGGCCGGCGACAGTTTCCCCAATTCCGCCGTCGACGCGCTGCAGAAGTTTTGCGACGCCAACCAGTGGACCACGCCGACCTACCACGCGGTGTCGCGGACCAGCACCGACCAGGGCGACTTCGTCGTGACGTGCGTGGTGAAGAACACGGCCGTGACGGGCACGGGCACGTCCAAGAAGCTGGCCAAGAAGCACGCGGCCTTCAAGATGCTCTTCTACCAGCTGAGCTGCGTCCACAGCAAGTCTTGTCGCGAGAACTCGGGCAAAAAGTCGAAGCGCGGCGAGCCGGCGAGCAATCCGAAGTTGAAGCCGGAACGGTCGGAGAGCGGCAAGAAGAAGGCGAAGAAGGTTTCGCGCGTCGAAGAGACGTGCGAGGGCGCGAGTTGTTCGGCTTCGGAGGAGAAAGGCGGCGAGTGCGACGCAGCAAAGTCGACCACGAGCGAGATGAATTCGGAGCTGAGTTTCGACGGCAGCGAGAGCGCGGATTCGAGCGAGCCGCGCAAACAGAAAACGCCGCCCGACGTTCGGATAAAGAACAGCCAGCTCGGCGGGGCCGCGAACGGGCGGAAAAGCAAAGGCAAACAGACGCTCAACAAGGAGAAACTCGCGCCGGAAGACGCGCGCCAATGGCTGAGCACGTTGTTGTTAAAAAACATGAATCTCAATCACCCGCAAAGGATTATAAAGCCGAATAACTCGGACAATAGTGATTTAGGCGCGAATAACCGCATCGTTTGCCAGACGACGACGAGCAGCATGCTGCGGAACGCGGCGGGCGCCGACGCGGAATCGGCGCTCGCGAAATTCCCGATCAGCGAACAGATTTATCAATTCGACGACGTCGTGTCGAGCGAGGAAGCGATCCCGGGCGGCGACGAGCTCAGAGATCCCGCGTCGGAGCCGATCCCGAAGCTGCCTCCGTTGCCGGCGAACTCGATCGCGATGACGCGAAGTTTGCCCGAGTTTTCGCCCGAGTTTTTGGAAGACGCGATTCTGGCGCTGCCGCAGTCGCTGTCGTTCGAGAATCAAGCGCAGAAGAGCGAGTCGGAGCAGTTGAAGCAGTGCCAGGAGGAGACGACGGAGCGGTCGAGCGGCGGCAGTTCGAACGAGGCGGCGGCGGCGCCGGTGTGCGTGCCGCCGCGGTGCCTGCTGGCCGGCTACATGCCGCGGTTTACGTGGGTGGAGTCGGATATGGTGGTTTTGGAGCGCTACGCGTGGGGGACGAGTGTTTACATGCTGCCGCGATTTCTGGCGGCGGTCGTTTTGGTTGTTGAGTTATTGCTTGGCTTGTTGTATTTATGTACGGATCACGTTTCGAGTACAGAATTGTTGTACACGTTTCTCGTGTTGATTTTTCTCATGTTTTTATTGAGGGCGTCATAGAATATTTATTTCTTTTTTTTTTAAATGATTAAAAAAGAAAAGGAAAGTAAAAAAAAAGAAAAAACGCAATGAATTTTTGTTGTAAATTTAGGAATCCGGACTATAAATAAAAATTGCAGTGGGGGATTCCGACGTTTATTTTTTATTTAATAAAAATGCAAACAAATTTTTACTGTGTGTGTGTTCAATTTATACTGCGCCAAATGACTTCTCTGGGTTGATGCAGAAAAAGTTGGCTTCACTTGATTGAAGCAGAAAGGTTGGCTTCACTGCATTGATACAGAAAAAGAAGGCTTCACTGCATTGATACAGAAAAAGAAGGCTTCACTGCATTGATACAGAAAAAGAAGGCTTCACTGCATTGATACAGAAAAAGAAGGCTTCACTGCATTGATACAGAAAAAGAAGGCTTCACTGCATTGATACAGAAAAAGAAGGCTTCACTGCATTGATACAGAAAAAGAAGGCTTCACTGCATTGATACAGAAAAAGAAGGCTTCACTGCATTGATACAGAAAAAGAAGGCTTCACTGCATTGATACAGAAAAAGAAGGCTTCACTGCATTGATACAGAAAAAGAAGGCTTCACTGCATTTTATGATGGGTGTCTCACTAGGCATTTCCAATGCGATGGCTGCATCAGCCATCCCTAATTACACCGCACATCACGACGGCCATTGGGCCGCATGACACGCGTGGTCGGTATTGCTTGTTTAGTCGCATCGCCCTAACGTTCATTGACAACGCACGACAACTTACACGGACGCTCAGGTCCCGGTGGGCGACAAAGAAGTTTAACCTTGATGGCCCAGGTGAGTTTAGCTATTATTTTCATGATCTCAGGAAGTAGGAGAAGCTCATGACTCGAAGGCAAATGGGAGGTGGCTCAGTGATGATATGGTGTACCATTGGATTTAAGAAAAACAGCAATTTGGAATTTTATCAATGGTCGGCAAAATGCAGATGGATATCCAGCAACTGTCGTTACTTGGTGATGGGGATAAATGACGTGTACGCTTGCCTGCAGTGATAAGACTGACCTGGTGCATTTGCACCTGAGATCACGTGCCTTTATTCAGTAGTGCTACATAGTGGTAACATTATGCAACTCAAGGACGTTGCATGTCTCAAGGACACTACAGTTACCACTTACCAGAAGGGTAACGGGATGGAGTTCGAAAAATTGTTATAGTGATCCCAAAATGACTATCGCTAAAAAGGAGATTCCATTTGCTATTTTGGGAAAAAAAATGTTAAAATATTTAATATAATTGATTAGTGGAGCTTCCCCTATGTTTCAGTTAATTATATTATGCTGGTACTGGAGTTACCATGACAACTTGATTGTGCAGGAAATGTCATTTCCTGTGTGCAGGAAAATCTCCAGTCTAAAAATCACATTAAAACCTACAACATCTCAACTTTGGGCCGCCCCGACCGTGCTTGCCGTCGTCGCACACCTCGTGAGTCTTCATCTCCCGACGACTATGGATCTCCGCTTTTATTTCGTGATCCCGAATTCGATTTAGATTTTTTTTAGATTTTAGTTTCTGCAGCTTCGGAGTCGATCTCCAATGAACGCCGATTCAACGTTATTAACAGTCTTGGCGGTAAGAATTCCGCAATGGCTGCCAAGTTGAGAGATACTAAAGAAAACTTTCTTTTCGATGGCATTTTATGTCAGTTTTCAAACAGCATTTGGAGAAGTTTTCGGCCATCGACCGTGCGCATAACAAGCTGTCCTCCACTCGTCGATGCTCCTCTTCCGTTCAGCAGGGCCCCACGCGCTCCTCTCATTACAGGCAACAGGACAGGCGCCCCTGTAGGGAGGTCCGCTACTTGCGCGAACACCGACCCGCTAGAGCTATGACCTTATCCAGCAGCCCTTTCGAGCTGCCCCCTGCCCCACTAGAGGACGGGGTGCGCTTCTTTCTCTAGAGATGGTAAGGGTTTTTTGTGATTCCTGCTCATTTGTTGACTCGCTGCCTTGTGGTGATCCCGATTTATTCTCAATAAATTATTTTTTACGACTAAAGAAGCAAAATAAGCTGTGTAATATTTAATCTTTCTTTTGCGCATTCTCATATTAGCCAAGGTTTTATATTTTGTTATTTTATTTTATATTCTTTCGCCGAATCGTCTCACAGTAATGATAACAGCGCAATTTATGATGCTGCACAAAAAAAATGTTGACAAAACATTGCATTGTTCCATATTTCATAAACGTTTGTGTGCGCATTTGCAATGCGCGCATTTAGGACACAAATCCCTATAATGCGCGATTTAAAATTCTTTTAATTAATATGTTAAAAATTCATTTTTATTATAATTTAAATGGGAACGCATTTAAGCCCGCGCCTGCTTGAAACTATTTATAAGTCTGCGCGCATTTGAAATGCGCCCATTGGTCCCACCTGGCTGTTTTAGTTGTTGAAAGTGTGTGATTCCTGAGAAAAACAACTTGGTGAAGAACAGGAAAATGTTGTTTATTTTATCATTCATGAATTAGTCCAACAGTAAATAGACAAAAGATAGACCAAAACACAATAAAATAATTTTGAATATTTTAGGTTGTCAATAGTTATAATAGTTTGTATGGATCTTTTGAGCTTCCAATGTTTAAAAAAGTTCAAATTGCTTTCAGGAAAGGAGATACATGTCATTCTTATTTATTCTTATTCATTTGTATTTATTCTTGTTCATTTTTATTTATTCTTGTTCATTTTTATTTATTCTTGTTCATTTTTATTTATTCTTGTTCAATTTTTATTTTTATTCATTTTATTTATTTTTGGCATCCATCTCACAATCCGTTGCTGACAGGGATGTGCCGGACACCAAAACCAACCAAAGCCAACCAGCACAAATAGGATTTGTCTGACTTGTCAGTGATTTGCTTCGTGAGTTACCGTGTTCATTTGGGCAAAATACAATTCAAGAGGCTGCCACAACCAATATCCAGCCCATCAACTGGCTTCTTAACACCAGTTTCCCAAATCGTCGAACTTTATGACCACGTCTATAAATGACTTTGTGCTAGTATAGAATCGCAGGAAAGCCTACATGCTGATCCCAATTCAGTACCCACCCCTGTTACATGAATTTTTGCTCCTTGTTTACGACGGTTAAGCGATGAATTGCATTCTTATTCGAATGATATTCTTTTCAATGATAGTAGCAATGTTAGCTGAGTGTCTACAACACAGAATAAGAATTCTGAAAAGTTACCTGTCAAATTTATTTCATCACATTAATTCGGCGCAACTAGATTTGATGTTCCAGACGCCAGGAACTGAACCGGATTGTGAAGCGATGGAGAGGGCGGTTCCAAGGATCAGCGACGAAAGGAGATGAATCGGAATCAGCCAGCAATATCGAAGTCAGATCGACCGTTTAGAGGACCTGGTAGCTGCGGTGCAAACTGTGTTGGATCCACTTACGGAATCGGCGCTGGAGATCGTGGCATCGTACAGAGCGGCGACGATCGTGGATGAGCTAATGCGCCTGCTCTTACCCGAAAAGGAAAGTGAATAATTCCCAAATGAGACTTGGTGTTTTCCCTGAACGTGACTTTAATGAACTCGATTTTGACTTTTTGTTTCCGCTATTATCTGATTTAATAAGTGCTGAAGTGTCGCGTCAGTTCATAACAAGGATGTGTACGATGTGGACTAGGAAACTGGACACTAGGTGACAATAGTTTACGACAAGATGCTAACCTTAGTTCTGCCAGTCTAGTAGATTATCAAACTGTTTGGGTGATCTATACTTTGCTCCTTGTTTTTTAGTTATATTTATTACTTTGGCCGTTTTTTTTAATAATGTATTGTTATGCGCCCAGTTGACCAAATCCCATTATTTATGATAAAACTATTGATTGCTTATTTGTTTGTCTTTTGTCCTTTTCTCTAAGTTAAGTTGGTTTAAGTTTAAGTTTATCATTTGAGATTAATTTAATGATTACATGTATTCAATCCCATGAATAAAAGCTTGTGAATTGAGTTAAAATTAAAACTTTGTTTTTTTCTCTTTACAAACTCTCAGATAATTAAGCCTATAAAAAAGATAAAAATTGTTACATGTGAAGAATTGTTACAATGTTACATCGAACTTTCGATGGGGGCAGACGCTTTGTAAGCGTAAAATTACCGGTATATAATCTTTTTTAAAGGCTTTTATTTAACTTGACTTGCATGTTTGTGTGTGTATGGGGTTCGACTTCCGGTACTTCCGGTTCCTGTAACGTGACCTGTAATGTAATTTTTCAAACCGCACCGCCACCTGGCGGAACCTGTGTCCTTTAATGGATGCCAAAATGTTCGCCCGATACGGATTTTTATGTTTTCGATACCAAAAAAAGTTCTAAAAATTCTGAAACCAGGCTAAATCTGGTTGAAATGAAAATTCCTATCTGCCCATATATTTTGTTTTTTAATATTGTCTGGAAAAAGTACTTTGTTGAAGGTTTTTTGGCACGATCACGAATCAATCTGCGGTAGTAGCGCACTCTGGCGGCGATTTGAACACCAATATAAAAGCCTTTTTCAAAAACTTTGTTTTTTATATTTACTTGTTATTTTATTAATTTATTTTTATTTTTGTTTATTAGGTGCATTTTGTCACACGTAACAGTATTATGAACTGTGTTTTTGTGACCGCTTGGCAATCCTAGGATGACTCGCGTCACTGACAGGATAGGCGGTGACCGCAGTCGCCTCTGCCCAGTCTTCCTTGGATGAGTACGCCCATTTCAGAGACAATGCAGACCTTGGCGCAGGCAGGCTACGGCCAGCTTCTGCCCCAAGTGACGTCCAGGGCAGTGGATCTCAACAATCCACAGCCAGGACCGTCGCGTGCGAGTCAACAGGCTGGGTTAGACTGGTTACTCCGCCCCCTAGACAAACCATTAAAGGCCAACAACCCAGAGTCCTTGTCTTTATTTTACGTGAGCATGCACCTCACACCAGGGTATTTCTTAGAAAAAATACTGATATATGCGAGACATGTCTGCTGTATTCTATTCTTTCTAAGTAAAAAACAAAATTCTAATTCCTCCAATCCAGCCCTAGTCTGCTCCAAAGCACGAACAAAAAAATGGTTACCAGATCGCGCAACTAAAAGAAGCCACCAAGGACTGGCAACGAGTCGCCAGTCAATTAAACCAGCTGACAGAAGGTTCATGCATGTTCTCAGGTTTTTTAAACATAATTTGAGCATAAAACGAATCGTCCAGCCCTCCATTAATGGCTAAGGCATCAAACGAGACATCACGCACAATGTAAATGCTACATTCATGTGGGAATGCGGGCTTACAATACAAATTCAATGTAAATGCCATTCATGCGGGCTTAAATCCAACTAGAATTCATGACAGATATTTTCGAACGACCAGAGCTCTCTTCTGGTTTCACCGAGACAAATCACGTTCTCAGTTTATCCAGGGGTGACCACGTGGAGGTAGAGAGTTGGATTTTACACCCCCTAAAGAAATAAAGAAATCATCCGTAAATAAACATAGGTCAGCACAAGAGAAACAATTCAACAAAATTAGAAAAATAAAAATAAGGTCGAAGAAATCAGATCAATCATCACAAAAATCACTTTTGTACGTGAAAACCGTCAATTTGTATACGAAATTTACTGAAGTTGATAAAATCAATCATTGTGACTTATTTTACGTATTTGGGGAAGAGTTTGACCCGAGCACAATAGAATGTTCGTCCAAAATGTTTTCATATTAAATTTGACAGTATGTGAATTTAGTGATATACCTGAATGGTTTTCCTTTTTGCGTGTATGAAATAGACGAAATTCTTCAAGCAATAGTTCCATACAGAAAAACGTGTCACCACCATGTAAATTAAAAACAAGAGACCGAATAATGACCACAAATCTAAAGTTAAAAATGTATTAAACAACGTTACCCCCACGGAATCCGAGAAACGATACAATGAACTTCCATTGTCACGAGCCACGTTGACATTCCTTGAAAATGAGTACGGGGTCCACAGATGAAAAAACACAATTCTCTATTCGAGAGAACAAATCTTCAATGCTTTTAAGACGGACCTGTGTCGGTCGTACTCGTTTCTAATAAGTTTTTATTGATAAAAACTTATTATAAACTTCGAAAATTTAAAAAATAATTCGACAGGCATTAATTCCTAAGATTCTACTAGCAAATCACGTAACAAATTGTGAATTTCTATTTTGGTTACATACCTACGGTGGCCCAGAGGAGCAATCAATTTAACGACCTCATCTCAACCTGCACACGTGGTTGTGGATTAAACTACAGTATCTTATTTAACTTACAGCTTTTTAAATACCGTATACTAATTAATAACTTTTAGTTATCTTATTTCACTTTTTTTTCTGGAATATTTTCTTTTTTGCTATTTCTGAAATGTTATCTTTTCAGCATTCTGCAGTCATCTTGTGATGGCTACAGTGTGTGACCGTCAGGCCACCTGGGGTGACCTACGTCACTGCCACACACCACCATACGGCCCCAAGATCACCCCCTGATTGGGCAAGGTGATCTAGCCCGGGGGAAGGAGGGAGCTAAGTGGTGTGGGGAGGAGTTGCAGAGAGAGAGAGTGCGGACACCGACTAGGCAGGTCGTGTGTTGACAGAGTTCCAGGGTGTTGTAGTTGACGAGGGGACATGGCGTGTCCCGGCTGAGAGGACTCTGCACTCCTTCCCATTCACCACAGCGATGCTCAGTATCTGGGTTTTCCACCCAATACAGCCTCCATGAGTGGTCACTGCGAGCTGTAGGTAAGTACAGCATGAATGTAACGTTGAACCGACCACGTCACCCATTGGGCTCGCGCCCAGTGTGTGACGGGTCGGTTGCCGGTGCGGCGTGCCTTCGTGGCACCCCTGCAACGGGTAACGGGATTCCCCATACCCCTAGACAACACAATAAAGGCCAACCAACCAATATTGTGGGATTCCCCGTTATTTACGTGAAGTATGCGTCCCTACCCAGTGTTATCAGTCCCCTGACTACACTGGCGAGACCATAGCAGTCACAATTGAGGGCCCTGTCCGAGATTTGAACTTGAAAATTTTTTTTTGTGTTTCCGCCATTTTGTTTTGCCTTGTGTGTCAAATTTTGGTTGCATTTTGTTTTGCTTTATGCCCCAGTTTTTGTTGCTCTTTGCTTTGCTCCTTGGTGGGAGCTCAATTGTATTGTTTTTCTCTTGTTTTTATTTTGGAATGTGGGTTAATTACTTTCTTTGAGGGGCTGAGGAATTTGAAAGGTGTTTTTGTTAGCCACTTTGGGTCGCGTGAGAGGCTTAGTTGTGGGGGGGCTGAATGCTTTTTCATTTGAAGGTTTCTTGGATTGTATTTTTCTCAGTGCTGGTATGGTTGGGGGCTCTGAAATTTATTTTCAGACGCACTGCAACCAACCAAAACATTTTGGTATTCATTTCTCTGGGTGGCTGGGGGGATTTGCTCTCCACCTTAGGCGGTCATAGCAACGCATGCCATTATGTCCATTCTTTTGTGTTTTTCTCCCCTCGCACTGACTTGACCTCGCAGTGCTTTTGTCTTTGTTTTCACTTGCACTGTGTGTCTATTTTTAGGGTCGGGGTGAGAAACACTTGTTATTCTTCTGTCACACTCTTCTCTGAATTTGGGCTGGGTATTGTTCGAGTTTTTGAGGAGTGTTGTGCAATTTTATATTATTTTATGGCGTTTTTTCTTTTTTGCTGGCCTGGCTGGGGTTTGATTGATTTGTTCTTTTTTTTCTGTTACAATTAAGGTCCACTTTATGATGACAATAGCCAACCAGCACATTAGTTTAATGCCATACCATTTTTTTTTATTATTATTTTGAAGTGTATTTTTCTTGTGTGTTTGGTTGACTTGAGTTTGACCTTGGTGTTTCCTTTAATCATCTTGGGATAATAATGGCCAACCAACACATGAGCTTTATACCATTTTTGTATTATTTTATGATTTGTTTCTTTGGTGTGCAATTGGGAGAGAAACCATTTGTAGGTGCTCAGAATTTGTGGTCTGAAGCGTTGGAGATGTACAGCTTCATCGCTTTAGGGGCATACTGAAAGTGGGGTGTGTAGGGGTTAGGCTTGAACAAGCCGGCAACGTGTTACCCATGACATTCCTGAGGTTACGCAGACGTAATGAGTGTCTTAGAGGGTCGGCACCACACCAGACGAATGGTAGATTAAGTTCTTTTATTTCTTTCCCTGGGTTTGCAGATTTGGTGCTTTTTCCGAGTGTGTTTTTTGGCGGGAAACGTGAATGTGGTGTTGTTGTGGTGGGCAGGCATGCTGCTGGGTGCAGTATATCCCGGTTCAGCCCTGTGCCTTACCCGGACGACGATAAACTAATGCGGTAAATTTAGGGGAGCTCTGTTCATTACTGGCCAGAGGTACATTCCTGGTTGCAGCGGTTTGAGTAATCTTTTGAATCACAGACACGCGTACTTAAGGGAAACGCACGGAGACTGGGTTTCCAACCCTGTCCCGAGCACTGGTGGACACGGCTTGGTGTGATTTTGCTCCTCGAGTCATGGCCTTTTGTCCTGGAAGTCTAAAAATACCCTAGATGGACCTGGGATTGCCCAAGGCCCATCAGGGAAGGTCATTAACTGGTCACTACCCTTGAAAGGCGGAGCTGGTAGCATTTGTGAAGTCTAAAGTTGACCTAGTTGTAGGCGACTGTGACTGGCTGCAGTTAACCACCTGACATTGAATTGGTTTGCTGAGTGCGTGTGGACAGAAATTTTCACTCTTCACTCATGGTTAAGACACGGTCTCAATCACGCTCACCAAAACGTAGATCCAGGTCTTTGACTAAGAAGGCAATGGACCTTGATTTGAATCCGGAGTTGGCCGAGAAATTGGCCGACCTGCTCGGGGTGGATGCGGGTGACTTCGCGTCACAGCACGACCTCGAGGAAGCAATAAAAGATCTCCTTGCGACGCGACAGCAGGCGCTGAACGATGCCGCTGCCGCGCGTAGAAAGGCTGAACATTCTGACCATATGGCATCAGAGACTCGCCAAGCGTTTCTCGACGCCGAAAGGCAGAATGAGGTATTGAGAGATACTCGCTCGAAGGAGCTATTAACTCACACTAGTGAGTTGAAGGCGCTCGAAGCGAAGTACTACAAGATGAAAAGCAAGTTTGCTGGTGGGAGAGGCGCTAGTGTGCTCGGTTCGGGGGCAGATTCGGACATCAGTTCGGTGGCCTCCGTCTCCGATGAATTAAATTCGGTTGCACCAAGCGACTCCCTACCTGTCAATCCGCGAATGATGCAAGCGATGCCCGGCCAAAAGGTGAGGAGGTGGACCACTCCGCCTCTCGCCGAGGACGTCTCAATGCATCTCGGGGTTGAGGTGCCGGCAGATAAAGTTATAACACAGTCCAACATCCCCACATCCAAAGGTTTACCAGATGTGGAGCAATTAACCAAGCATGTTGCGCAGATACGCATGGACCCGTTTTCGGGCGATCGCACGGCGGCAAGGACGTTTCTCATCCAGCTGAGATCGAATCTGTCCTTCGCCGAGCTGCAACTCGACTATGTGGCCAGGCGTTTCTTGGCGAGATTTTTTGCAGGTGACGCCCTATCTTGGTGGCAATCGACGATGCCCGTGAAAACGTGGGATGAGTTCGAAGTCGCCTTCCAGACCCGGTTCGCACCTTCCGACAGCCAACTACTCGCGAAAGTAGTATCCATCAAGCAGGCGAAGGATGTGACGGCTTTGCAGATTTGGACGGACCTGGACGCGTTGTTTAACCAGATGCAGGTGCCGATAGCAGATGAGTATAAAATTAACTAAGCTTTGGCAGCTATGACCCCGGAAACGTGCACTATGGCAGCGAGCACCTTGGCATGGGATCACTCCTGGCTGGGATTGAAGCGCTCCTGTGTACGTTTCGCCCCAGCAGCTTTGGCAATGGAAAGGTTCCGTGACCCGGCCAGTGTAATCATACCTCATTGGCATTCACCACCGGCCCAGGCGTTGCCGGAGTTTGCTGACCTGAAAAGCGGAGATAGAACGCGGAGTTGGTTGAAGCCTCCGACGGGTAAGCCTGTGGCGACTCCTGGTGGGAAGCTTACGGAAACCCCGAAGACGGCCGCGACCCGACCCGCGTCTAACCTGCTGAAGGATCATGCGATCGCACCTACTGGCGCAGGTTGTTGGCATTGTGGCGGACCGCATTTTGAGCGTCAGTGCACAATTAAACACAAACTCGCCGGTAAGGCTGCTGAACGCGTGGCCCACCTAACTGAGGAACTGGCGAAAGCAGTGTTCTTCACGAAAGGTATAACCGAAGAAAAGACTGAGTCGGAAAACGAGCTGGAGCAGGCTCCGGAGGATTAATTTCATCCGAAGTCTGCGAGCAAGCCGCTTCCTTCTTAGCACCCAGTGGGACTGATTTGGATGATGATATCTTTGCAGACTTCTCACCTTCAGAACCACACCCCTTCTCGGGACTTCCCGAGGTTGAGGTATTCGATATAGTGCACGTTGCTGTCAGGGATTGGAATTGCCCTCTTCCCTACATCAATGTTTGCTTGAACGGCCATGAGACAAGAGCTTTGGTTGACTGCGGCGCAACTGGTCCTTATATCAGTAGCGCTATGGCCGACAGGTTTAATCTCATGCACCTGATTGAACCCTGTAAGAATCCTATTAGGGTTATGACTGGTGACAGAGTAACGAGTCCAGTCGGGATACTCGAGTTACTTCTGTGCTGGAGGACTGGGAGTCAAAAGATCCGTTTCCCGGTGTTACCCTCGAGTTCGTGTTTCATCCTCCTTGGGTGCAACTGGATTAAAGGGAACAACATCGTGATTAGATTGCCCCGGAATGATTGGTTTCACCTTGATAATCCGGAGGAGACATTTCCTTTTGACCCCCAACCATATAGAGTAGACTTAGCGGTCCCTGTCGTGGACCAGTGGGAGCTCGCCGAATCCGCACGGATCGATGGCGAGTCTGCTGGGCCTACGCTCGCGGAACGTTTAATGTCGAAATGTGAACTACATGATTCGCAGAAGGTGAGGTTGTCGTATTTAATTGACGAATACAGCCGTACCTTTAGCGATAAAGCTGGTTGCCATCCGGATGCGGAGCATAAGATCCCCACCGGAGACAGCCTACCTTTTAAATGCAGAGATCGACCGATGAACCCCGCTAAAGCTGAAATTTTTCGCCAATTGGTGGAGGAATCACTTAGCAAAGGTGAGGTTGAGAGATGCGAAAGCAGCTACAAGAATCCACCGGTCATCGTGAAGAAGAAGTGTGGTAACTATCGTCTTTGTATCGATTTCCGACAACTGAACAAAGTCACTGAGAAAGACGTCTATCAAATGCAGTCAATCTCTATGATTTTGGCGTGTCTGGGGGGGAGTACTTTTTTTACGACTCTAGACTTGACTAAGGGCTACTACCAAATTAAGTTGAAGCCCGGCGACAAGTGCAAAACGGCTTTTGCCACCCCTGAGGGCACGTTCCAATTTACTAGAATGCCGTTCGGGTTGTGTAATGCACCCAGTGCGTTTCAACGCATGATGGACGAGGTTTTGGGGGAAGCGAAGTTCAAGTGGGCTCTGGCTTTTCTGGATGACATTGTCATTTACAGCAAGTCATTTGATGAACACTTGATGCATTTGGCGGATGTGTTGGCCCGATTGGAGAAGGTAAACCTGACGGCTAGCCCATCTAAATCGTTTGTTTGCCCTGCTGACTGGGATTTCCTTGGTTTCACCATGACACCTATAGGATACAGTCCAAACGGAAGCAAGGTGCAAGCGATCGTGGAGTATCCGCCGCCGAAGAACGTAAAGCAGTTGCAACGTTTTATTGGTATGGTTGGATTCTACGCGCCATTACTGAAAGATCTGAACATTACTTCGAAACCATTCTTCCTGCTCCTCAAAAAGGATATAGCATGGAGTTGGTCGAAGGAGTGCCAAGATGCTTTCACGACTCTGAAGCATCAGCTGGCTAATGGGATCGTGCTACCTTTGCCTGATTTTGCCCGCCCTTTCATCATTCACACCGATGCTAGTGCAGGCGGTCTCGGTGCAGTCCTCATGCAGGCTGATGACGAAGAGAAGGTGAGACCTGTCGCCTACGCTAGCCGCACTCTCCAGGGTGCTGAGGCTAACTACAGCGCTTCAGAGCTCGAATGCCTAGGAGTGGTTTGGGCTGTTAATAAGTTCAAACCGTACGTAGAGTATTCAAAGTTCGTAGTCGAAACAGACCATATGGCTCTTAAGTGGCTTATGTCATGCGAGAATCCGTCCGGTCGTTTGGCTCGATGGGCTATGAAACTTCAGCAGGAGGATTTTGTTATTAAATACCGAAAAGGTGTAGACAACAAGGTGGCTGATGCGCTCTCACGAGTGAGCCTAGATGACGACTTAACGACATCAGAGGCTCTACCCGGAGAAGCAAACGCACTTTTGCTGTCACACTCACTTTTGGCCTCTGGGTCGACTGATCTAACTATGTCTCTCGATGAGATACGGACGGGTCAGTTGGCCGACGCCGATTGTGCAATCCTAATTAGGTGGTTGAAGATGGAGAAAGGGGACGAAGCGTCCCTATCCCAACTCTCACCGCTCATGCTACAGTACAAGACTGACTTTATGTTAGCTTCAAACGGAGTGTTGTATACAGGGTGGTGCAGAAAGTCTGGTTCACAGTAAATAATTCCCAAACTATTTTAGATGTTGATTCAGCAAAATGATTGTTAAGGTAGTATGTTGGGAGAAATCCAATTATGACATCCAAATTGACCTCTGAGGTCATCTTCAAGGTCATCCATATTGTAACTCGAGAACCGTGACAGTTAGAGCAAAAAAGTGAACTAGAAAGTTGTAGAGCATCATCCAATTAGTCTAGAACTGTTCTTAAAAAAATTATTTCTTAGGGAAAAGTTTTGAGAAAAAAGGTCTGAAACATTGGCCTACTTAGCATTATAACTCAGCTTTGTAACCTAAATATATTGAGGCAACCAAGCTAATCCTCAATTAGGACACTTTATTGAATCATACTTGTAAGTGGAAGAGAGGAAATACAAAAGAAAGGAAATAATTTATTTTGGAAATGCATTGGCTGTGAAGATGGATTCGTTGATGGATGTCTTTTGTGTTTTCGGTATCTCTAATTGGGGAAAAGAAAAGATTGCTTAATGATAAGTACATTTATTCATTAAAGGGCTAAAAAAGCAGAAGGAGATTACCACAGCGAAATGAATGCAGAAGTGTACAGCTAATGGATGGAAATTGTGTTTCCGAAATTGAAGCCGGGGAGTATCATTCTAATGGACAATGCTCTGTACCACAGTGAGGTGGTTGAAAGATGTCCGACCACAGCTTGGTTGAAGGCCGAAATCCAGGCATGGTTGACGAGCAGAAACGTCCAGTATTCTGTGAAAGCAACAAAGCCAGAATTAATGGATGATGTTAGAAGAATCAAAGATAATTACAAGAAGTTTAAAATAGACGGGCGAGCCAAAGAACTTGGTTTTAAAATAATTAGATTACCACCTTACCACTGTGAAAACGTTTGGTCGCAGGTACAATCTTATTAAGTAAACTAATACTCATGCCTTTTGCAACATTAAGGTCAAAGGCTACATCAGAGCAAATAATAAAACATTTAAAATTACCAAAGTGGAGTCATTACTGCAGGAAGGAATAGCCAGAGTAACTGCAGCCAATCGGCTTAACTACCTGCTTAAAGTGGGGTTGAAACTGGCAAAAGAGAAGTGTTGCCTTGTGAGACCGACCCTAGACTTTTTGGGATTTCAAATTAGTAAGAGTGGGATTACGCCAATTTGCTCTAGAATAGAGGCAGTGACGACAATTGATAGCCCAAAAGACATCAAAGAACTGAGAACCTTCTTAAGAATAATTAACTTCTATTCTGTGTTTGTAGAGCATCTAGCTGAAGTGGCGGCTCCTTTACATGAACTACTTTGTCTGAAGACTGACTGGATGTAGACGGAGCGTCTGCAAATGGCTTTAACGCATTAAGCATTAACGACAGCTCCAGTTCTCCAGTTTTAAAATTTGGAAAAGGTTCTGATTTTGGCAACCGACGCGTCTCCATTCGGGGTGGGCGCAGTGTTGGCTCACCCCGATGATGGAGGCAACGAACGGCTGGTGGCCTATGCGTCGAGATCATTAAGCGCTGCAGAGCAAAATTACTCGCACCTCGATAAAGAAGCGCTGGCAATAATATTCGCCGATATTGCTCAGATGGTCCCTGCTATTGTCGGCTAATAACTTTGATCTCCGATATCGAAAAGGGGCAGAAAATACCAACGCGGATACGTTGAGCCGCTTCCCGCAGGAGCCACCGCGGCCAGAAGTGGAAGAGACGTCAGTTTTTCTGACAGAACTGGCAGAGGAAGATTTGATGAAAGCGGACCAAATTGCAACCGCCACTCAAAGTGGTATAATATTAAAACAGGTGGTGTCAGCTTTGCAAGCTGGAGATAAACAATTGTTGGCGGGTTCCCTTGTGTTAAAAGCATATCAGGTGAAATTTGATGAACTATCCTTGCTACAAGGGGTCATCCTGTGGGGTGAGCGAGTGGCCAAAGATGTTAAAACTGCTCCATGAGGGACATCTCGGGATTGTGATCATGAAGCAGCGCGCGCGGCATTTAGTGTGGTGGCCGGGGTTGAATTTGGAAATTGTAGAATTTGTAAAAGACTGTGTTATGTGTGACCAAAATAAGTCTTTGCCACCACATGTGACGCCAATCGCTTGGCCGCACGCTGGAGGTCCATGGACTCATGTACACATTGATTTTGCGGGCCCAATTGTGCGTTATATGAATCTTTTGATTGTAGACGCATATTTGGGATGGATCGAGGCGCGGGCGATGACTGCAGCGACGTCGACAACGACGATAAGGGCTCTCCGTGGTGTTTTTGCAACGTTTGGGCTGCCGCACTTGTTGGTCTCGGACAACGGCACACAATTCACGTCTCAAGAATTTAAGAGCTTTATGGCGCAGAATGAAATTGAACAGATATACGCCCCCCCATGGCATCCCCAATCTAATGGGCAAGCAGAACGGTCGGTTCGCTGGATAAAGGAGAAGCTAGTAAAAATCACACAAGGTGATCTAGAACTTAGACTTCAGCGAATAATGTTACTCCAGCATGCATCATTTAAAGGGAAAGGAGATCAAACTCCAGCGTGCTTATTTCTTGGCTGAGAGTTAACCACCCATTTGGATTTGGTGCGACCGAGACCAACACGACAGGCAATTTTACCATCGGTTGTGGCAGTTCGTCAGTTGAATGTAGGAACACCAGTATGGTACCGTTCGTTTCCAGAAATGAGAAACGGAAATTTTCGGAAGAAGGCATAAAATTGATGCAGAAACAAGCTGACCAAACGGTGAAGCGAAATGAAAGACGTCTTCGAGAATTACGTTTAGAGCAACGCTATATGGTGGACGAAGTCCAGAAGAAGGCACTTGAAGGCTTCGATGGACGTGCCATATACGAAGCGTGGTTTAAGTCAGCGGATGAGCTGTTGAAGCAAGAAGCGGCCATTAAGAAAAATATTCAGAAAGCTCAGGCCTTGGCTCGTCGTGAATTTCGAGAAGACCCAAACGTGGTAATGCCACCTCAGGTATATCATTACCGAGTGAAATTGACAGACGCACACCAGTTAGAAGCGTTGCAAATGGCAGTAGATTTTCATTTCAAACCAATGGAAGAAATAGCGCTAACAATGCCAGCTAACCCACCTATTTCAATCAAGAATCATGAATTAGCATCATTAGGACATTTGGCACCAGGACGTAAGGCAAGGGTGGCATGGGTATTGTCAATTGATATTTGGAAATGATTGCCGAAAAGTATAAAAAGATGTGTGTTTATCGAGTCGAATCGATGAAGATGATGATCGACCCTGACTAATTTCCAAAAGCAGTTGCCTGGTTGAGAAGAACTCATCACCACCATGGGAAGAGCATTTGGGTAATGCCAATACCTGCCTTCGAACATTGGCAATTATTTGTGTTGGATTGGCGTTTCTACCCAGCCCAAGTGACGCTATATGACCCCAGTGGAACCCTTAACCTTAATTGTCCGGCATGGGAACGGGTTCACAATTGCTTTGTGGGTGTTGGGCTCCATTTTCCAAGACGACTAGCTCTTTGGGACCCACCCCGCATGCAACAACTTGACGAAGATAGTTGCGGGCCCAGCATACTTTATTTCGTACGTCGATACATGATCGACAGGGATATGATGCGCCATGCCCACCCAATACATCTTCGACACCGAATTCTCTATGAAATTTTGAACAAGGAACTGTTGCCCTTCGACAAAGAGGACGATAGAAACGGATAGAACATGGGTTACTAACGCTCGGACAATCAGGGATAACTAACAGAACAAAATTGAATGCGATGACAAGTACACAAAATGGCCAAGCCTCAGCTTCGATGCTCGACGGACCCCGGGCGCCATCGAACCATCAGGGGTCCAATAGTGACGAAGCAAACCGGACCTCGGACCTCGAACATCCGATACTCGTTTGAATCGGGTCCTTGCGTGATCTGTAGGGAATTGTTCACTGGGAACAAGGCGCTCTCGCATCATATGCTTGCTAGACACCAGGTGACGGTTACGTACCAATGCTCGAGGTGCGAGCGGCTTGGCTTCAAGAGTATACACACTGTCGCCAGCCACTTCCCTCACTGCGGCGGTGCTGTCCCAATACCCATCCTACCGGAAGCCTGCGCTGATTGCAGGAAAACCTTCCAAACTCGCGCAGGGTCTGGGTCAACACGAGCGACATGAACATCTAATCATTAGAAATGTGTCCCGAGCTTCCGCTGCCGCAGTTAGCCGTGGGCCTAGGCCTACCCAGTTGTGGCCGGAGGCTGGGGTAACGGAGCTCCGGCGATTCACGAGAGCCAGCCCTTTGTGAATCGCCTCATCGCTGAAGCTTTAAGTACCAGGAAAGCAGCCTTACAGATCTTTGAAAAACGAAGGCTACTGGCGGAAAAAAGAGGCGAGCAGGCGCCAAACAGGATCATCAAACCGATTGATACCTGGCCTATCCCAAGTAAATGCAAGAATACCGAGGTAGTAGATGTAGAGGATGGGACACAGTCTCACCCCCGAGTAGTGTCAACCACCGATACGGCGGCGAAAGCTAATGCTGGTGACACACTAATGCTGGTGACACACGGCGCGTTTTGCCGCGCGGATCGCGTGGCAGTACTTTTGCGGCGCGATTTGGATAGTACATGCACCATGTACTATTTTGGTCGGCGATTTCGATCGCAGCCAATCCGGTGAGACCAAGTCTCACCTGATTGGCTGTAATCAAAATAAAAATAATTCCGGTTTTTTTTTTTAAATAAAAACGTTGCCCTCACGTTTCCCACATTTTGCATTGGCAGTATTAAGCCTAATATTAGGCCTAATAATGCTAATAATAAGGTAAACAAAAAAAACCGTTTTTGTACTACGCTGTGAATTACTTCTAATAATGAGTTTATTGTTGTTTATTTTCTCTATTTTAGCATTATTAGGCCTAACATTAGGCTTAATACTGCTAAATAACATCTGGAATTAGATAATCCTTTCCGCAGATGTTGATAAAAATAAGAAGCTGGAGATAGCCAATAATTCGTCGTCCTCCATTTTTTTAACAACAATGTGCTCCTAAAATCAGCAGTGGTCAGCTTTTTTCATTTGCATCCCATCGCATTGCGCCTAGTGTGTCATGCCTGGCGAAATAGCTGGGCGATTCGCCTAGCGATGCTATCGCCTGTCACGTGGTCGCGCCGCGAATCGCGTCGCAAAACGCCTCGCGTGTCACCAGCATAAGGGATACATTGAAACGCACGACGATCCGGCTTTCACGGTCTGCTAGAGGGTTAAGGCTCTCAATGATCTGGGTCGGTGTCCAGAGGATGAGTTGCGTGACCGTATTGAGGCGTTGACAGTGGATATGCTGGGGAAATGCAAGCCAATCAAGTGTCAAGATCGATTGAAAGTAATGAAGTGCTTAACCAAAGTGCATCTAACCTGTCCCAATTTTTCTTCAACAAACCCCTCCTCCCATTTTCCTTTCATTACGCTTCAAAGCTACTGCGAATTAAGGGTATGCTTGTGAGGGATTGTTCTAAGCACAGATGATTAAATTTAAGATGGGCGCATGTTATTCCAAAGACTGTGCTATGTTACTGTTTTTCGCTTTGAGACAGCAATCTGCAGGAATTAGTGAGTTCGAGTTTAATTAGGAAAGGTAAAATTTTGAAGTTTTTTTTGTATAGCGAGTTTTTTTTGTTTTGTTTTACTTTTTTATTTGCGGCGGTTTGGCTAAAAAATTCTACTTGTCCATATCACGAGTCGAGGGACCCTTGAGGTTCGAATAAATAGAACGTGTGGGAATGACTCGCTTCCTCTTTTTTCCAGATGCTTTTTTCTTTAGGAATTTCAAACCCTTCCAAATCGACCTAGTATATTAACAGTAAATTGTCCAGGTATACTATATATAATATGTGGTAAAGCAATATCACCCGTACTTTGACGAATTTTATCGATTCCAGTGGCAACAATGCGAGTACTGTCCTGTCCAAACGCGAGTCGATTCTCGGACTGACTCGACTGCTGTACCCTGGCGTTTTTCCGTCTGACGGTCAAGCGCTCGTGGCAGCATCTTTCCTTTGGTCCGCCCTGATGGGCTTGACCAAGAAATTTTTGGAGATGTGGTACTCTATCCGGCTAGATGCACCAACTATTCGAGCCGAACTAGTCAAGCAATAGCTCGAGGCGAAAGACCTCGAGATTCCGCTTCTCGTTTACGACTGCATTCGTCGGACTTTGCGAGCATTCTTATACCGATTATACCAGCCACGAGGAAATGCAGTACCGTGGTTGTGTTCCAACTCGTACAACTTATTTTCGATCTCTGTTATCCGCAGTTTGTACGAACCGAAATCGGTATCCGGGGCAGCTGTCGACAACGGCAGCCCCGACAACTTGTTCCAAAATAAGCTCCCGTCGAATCGTGTTGATTCCCTCCCCTTACGGGAAAGACGCGTTGAATTATTAAATTTGTTTGTTTATTTATTTATTTATTTATTAAAACCTCGTGTCATCATCATGGCTTCGTCCATATGACCCTGCTGGTCCCCAGGCAGCTTTTAAAAATATAGTTTGACCCCAGGAAAGCTAAATCCAGGTCCTCAGACAGTTCAGACAGCTTTCTGCCAATGCCGCGTCGGTAGTGCCGCTAAATTTTTTTCAAACGATGTAATTAAAGTGTGTTATCGTCGTGGCTTCGTCCACATAGCCCAGCTGGTCCTCAGGCAGCTTTTAAAAACATCGGTTGCCCACTTGCAAGCTCGATCCTGGTCCTCAGACAGCTTGAGAAAGCGTTCATGCGTAGGTTAAGCCACCATTTTTTTTCCTTCAAAAATTATAATTGAAATGTAATATGTTATTGTTATGGAATAATTCACAATTCTGATGAAAACTTTAAAAAACATCGTTTGCCCACCTACAAGCTCCAAGTTGGAAAAACCATCAAAGACTGGCAAAGAGTGGCATACAAGCTGCGCCACTCAGACATCAAAGATGCCTGCGATTGACGTTTGAATAGAACGCAAAGCGAGTCGATCCCCGGACTGACTCGACTGCTGTACCCTGACGTTTTTCCGTCTGACGGTGAAGCGCTTGTGGCAGCATCTTTCCTTTGGACCGCCCTGATGGGCTTGAAGAAGTAATTTTTGGAGATGTGGTACTCCATCCGGCTCGATCCACCAACTATTCGAGCCGAACTAGTGCGTCAAGCAATAGCTTGAGGCGAAGGACCTCGAGATTCCGCTTCTCGTTTACCACGAGTATGGTCACACGCACAAGTCGCGTGGCGCCACAAACAGAGTCACGTGCGACCATTCTGAAGCACCTTCTCCTCCAGCCACTTTCATCCGACATTTGTGTGCGCATTTATGGCCCCGCGCAAATGTATTTCGCCTAAATTTTTGTAAGATTAGGAGATGTTTTAAACATTTATGGTCAGAAGCTCCTCCCGCTCTCAGAAGTTATGTTGAGGGTCATAAATTCGTGTTGGTTGTGACTCAATTGGTCAATTCCGAGGATTCGCTTAATTTAGAATTGTTGCTGAAGAATCTGGGTATTGAACAAAGGAGGAGAGTCTTGGCTTAGTGTCATTTAATTTGATGTTGTATAAAATGATGTTTGAACCAGATCTAAATCGTGAAAACATTATCATAACGTCAATGGATGATATGCCCTGCGGGAATTCCGAGAGGACCCTTGTGTTGTAATGTCACCAAAACTGGACTATTACCGTGTCAGGAGACCGTCAGTTGGAAACACTACAAGCAACTGTGGAGTTCCACTTTAAACCTATGAAGGAAACGGCCGTCACAATGTCAGATGACCCATCAATCATCATCAAGAATCACGAGATGGCGTCACTAGGACACTTGGCACCAGAAAGAAAAGCCTGGGTGCATACTAGTGTTGTCGACTTTTATTTACGCATGATCGCCAAAACACACAAGCGAATGTGTGCATTTCGAGTTGATTACGTCGAAATGATGATGGGATCCAGCCCGATTCCCAAAAGCAGTGAAATGGCTTAAGAAAACTCACATGATGGACGGAAAAGGACTGTGGGTGATGCCAATACCAGCTTTTGAGCATTGGCAAATGTTTGTATTAGATTGGAAATTCTACACAGCCCAGCATGGGAACAGATCCACAAGTGCTTCACAGATACCAGGATTTATTTTCCAAGAGGAATTGCTAAGTGGGACCCGCCCCGAATGCAACAACTCGATGAGGATAGTTTCGGGCCCACAGTGCTCTATTTCGTGCAACGTTATGTTTTGGATAGACTTTATGCGCCATGGTCACCACATCGACCTGCGACAGCAGATCCTCTATGAGATTTTGCATGAGGAGTTACTGCCATTTGACAAGGAGGACAATTAGCCCTAAGAACCTTATGTGCCGTGTTTTTTTTCTTTCTTTCTTATATTTTTTACAAAATTTTGAAAAGTGTTATCGCAAACAAAAAAAGTAATATAATTACAAAAACCCAAAAAGTGTTGTTTTATGAAGATAGATAACTTTGTGAAATTGAAAACAGTGTTTTGAATTTTGGCTTTTGACATTGTTTTTTTGATTTTGTCTTAAAGTGTTTAATTATATTCCTAAGCATGAATAACATGGAGAGTAACTCACTTCTAAAGGTGTGAATGACACAAAGAATTTTTATTCCATTAATGACTAAGGCATCAAACGAGACATCACGCACAATGTAAATGCCACAATCATGTGGAATGCGGGCTTACAATACAAATTCAATGTAAATGCCACGATCATGTGAAATGCGGGCTTACAATACAAATTCAATGTGAATGCCACATTCATGTGGGCTTAAATATAACTAGAATTCATGACAGATATTTTCGAACGACCAGAGCTCTCTTCTGGTTTCACCGAGACAAATCACGTTCTCAGTTTATCCAGGGGTGACCACGTGGAGGTAGAGAGTTGGATTTTACACCCCCTAAAAAAATAATTAAGTCATCCATGAATAAAGAAAATAAACAAAATTCCGCCACTAGGATTTGAAAAGATTTACATCTGCATCTACATGCGATAACACTCATCACATTAAGATATGAGATTCTTTTGGACAGAAGGGCAACAAGTGGCAGTCCAGATGATTATAACTAATCAAAATCGAGTGAATATGGTTGGGTAATTTTAGGAGGGATATGGAAACGATGTTGCAATTTGATGCGTCTTATAAGGGAGCAAATACAAAGAAAATGGGAAAAAATAAAAGTATAAGACCTCAAATAAATTTGTCGCGTCCCACAAGTGACCAAACGACCACTTTAGAATACAGAGAACTGATAAAAACAAGGGCAAGAAAATGTAAATGCAACGTTCATAGAGGAATGCAGTCTTACAATACAAAATCATGTAAATGCCGCACACATTTCGGAATGCGGGCCTACAATACAAGCGCGTAAAAATTCCCACAAAAACATAAGAATGCGGGCTTACAGAAGGAAATGTGTAAAAGCCACTTTCATGTCGGAAATGTGGGTTTAAAATACAAAAATAATTCTGAGAAGAAAGAAAATGAAAAAAACGAAAGAAATCGATTAGAAAATTGACCGAGCTGGCGTGTGGTTCGAACGATTCAAGTTGGCGATCCTTTGGAATTTGAATGATTTGATCAAAGAGATGATCGTTATATCTTATCACCAGATAATATAATAAATAAAAATATGACAATTTGGAGAAATATTAAAAGAATAGACCTTCAACCTTCGTCCAAGCTTCAACACGGATCCGAGAAAATGGAATTTTAACCCGAAACATTACGATAGGAGTGAAATAAACGAAAACTTACAAAGTACTTAAATGCACATTGAAGTTGCAGATAATTTTCACAGAAAATAATCGAATTCGAACTGAAAATCCAGTTCAAATATCGCCACCAACGAACCAAACCGGAGACGAAGCAAACGTGGCGAGCACAACAAAGACATAATTCATTCTACGGGATCTACATTTTTTTAAACACGGATAATTATTTACGAGTAGAACGAATCTTCGATGCTGAAGATTTAAAACGTCACGATTGTTTCATGTAAAAGTTGGTCATTTTCAAAAGTGAAGAAAAAAATTGTACAGGAAAATTGATTTTTGAAAATAAATACATTCTAACTGTACGGATTATATTGAATTTTAACCAAAATTAAAACTTAAAAGAAAAAAATTATATGCTTCAAAATAATTCAGTTCTTCACAATTCAATTTTGTCCAGCCTAGCAGAAGTCAAAAGAACACAAATCTGTCATTCAGCTTCGGTTAATATGCAACTTTTTGATAGTTGTGTTTTTCTGCTCAAAATGAATCCAAGCTTCCAAATATTATGAAATTATACATTGGGAACATCCAATAATTTAAAATTTTGGATACAAATGATACAAACTATGACTAACTCACTACAAATTTAACTGCCTGCATAATTTTAAAATTTAGAAGGAAAAAATAGAAACTGACACAAATTCTTATTTTAGTCAACATGCTGGCAAACATATATCAGGGGAAAATATCTGTTTATTACATTTACCAAATTTGTCATATTTGTCACCGAAAAACTGGAGAAATAAGAAGAATGACTTTAAGAACTCGTATTAAAGGAATCATTAAAATTAGAAATAATTGTCCAGCACGAGTTTTGACAAAACAGAATAAGAATTCAGGAAAGTAATCTGTCAAATTTATTTCATCAAATAATCACTCGTTAACCTTTGAATTAACAAAGCATCAACCACTCCATTCTAGCATTTTAAATTTCCTAAAAGAACAGTTGTCAATCCCACCAGCAGAAATTCAGAGAAAGCTGCAACAAAGTATTTTAACTAGGAAAAATAGTGAAAATAAAATAAAATTGACCAAAGAACATTTTTGTAAGTCTTAGAAACCTAAAAGAAATTAATCATAAGCTCTAGGTAAGTTCATGTTTGCACACAAGATTTCGAAACCTCAACTTTGTTGGAATTTGAGCCCACTCGGAACTACAACTCAAAACCAACAACACATCATGTCACTGCTCTGTATTCACAGGTATTGATGATGTTATCATTTTTGTTGAGTTGAGACTCTTGCCGTTTTCACTTTGTGAAACCAGTATTTTCCTTGTGTGTGCCAAACACTTTTTGACACAGACTTTTTGCGATTATTTTGCGATCCTTGGTTAGCGACCAAGACCCTCGCTCGTTGCAGTCATCGTGAACCATCATCGAGCGACAAGCGACTAAGGACAGCATTCCTGTTGCTCTCCCATTGGCCGAGATATTCGATTGTTGTCGGCACACTCTGGTGGCTGTGTTGGTCCAGATACAATTATTACATTATTACATTTTCTTTTTACCCTAACCTAATCTAACCTAACCTTAACCAATGGGAGAGCGACAGGAATGCTGTCCTTAGTCGCTTGTGTCGAGCGTGAGAACAAGTCATTATTCCCGCCATTTTCGCACACAACAATCCGTTGTGTGCATCTCTTGTGTTGTACGATCTTTGTCGTTTATTTATCCTCATTTCATTGTTCATATATTACTTAACATTTAATCCCCTTATTTAGTATTAATTCATTTGTATTTATCCGAATAAAATTAGTCTTCATCTTCATTTTAAACGAAGTTGTATTTAATTCCCCTAGACATTTTAGCCACATATTCAGATTTAAGTCCTATAAACGGCATTTAACCTGCGTTAATAACCCGGATTAAGCAAAACAATGCTACCTGCCGGTATTTCACCGAGATGGTGGTCCACGCTGCGCTTGATTGACCGCTGTATGCAAACCGCGATGTGCTGAGTAAGCTATTTATGGAATACAACCGTGCTAAATATGCAGACATAATTCCAAACATTGCCGAATTATTGGATGTATTACGTGACCAATTAAATCCACTGCAAGTTTTGACCACCGAGCTAGTGCTGTTGCAAGCGCAACGATGGTTTTTGTATAGCGGTTTTGGCACACGGGTCGGTTTTTGATCTCCGCCTATCGTGGGATCTCATGCGCTTGAGGATGACCGCTTCCTCGCAGTCCTTTGTGCTTCTATCGTGGTTGGCGAGCCTTTCGAATGCCACACCTCGTTCTTTTCGCGCCGTCCGCCTCGTCGGCACGGCAGCTAGCATCTCATGCACTTTCTTTGTCAATAGCGTTTCACGCTCTCTTTTAGTTGCTGTTTAGAGTATTTCTTGCGGTGTTTGTGACGTGGGAGTTGTGTCTTGCTATACTTGGTTTATGTAGTCTTTCTTACGTTAATCTTGTATCTTTTCCTTGACTCTTTGGGGTTTCTTTGCACAGATTCGTCCAAAGAGTCGCTGCTGTTAGGTTTAAGTTTTCTATTATTTATGAGTGTATGCACTTTACTGTATTTTTGTATGCATTCCTGCTGATTTGTATGCCTTTTACTAGTTTTAATGCTTTACAAGTTGTCACTAGAGGGCCGTTTCTCTGTGCGATTGTTGCCTACCGTTTCTAAGATCGGCTGCTCTCTTTGTTTCAGTCGCACAGCAACAAGTGTGGCTTGTTATGGTTTTTTCCTAGTGTTAAGTTCTACTTTTTCCCTCTCTCTATGTAGTTGTTTATTTATGTAGATTCTTTGCTTTTAACTTAGAATTAAATTCGTTTTGATATGTTGTTTTGATCATATCAGCTCTGTTTATTTTCCCTGGATTTCTGCAGCTTGCCTGCATAACAGCAAGCTGGATTCTTCACACGTTTTGGTAAGCAGGTTTAGTTCTAATGTTTTCCCACATCGTTTTTTGCAGTCTTGCCAGAAACAGTGCAGAACGTTTTATCACTGCCTCATGCATTCTTCCAATGATCAACTACACCATAAAAACGTTAAAAACAAATATTGCTGCTCAATTGGGTGTTGTAAATCAGGTCTAAAGCAAGCGTACATTGATGTCGTTTGCACAAATTTAGTTACAGTGTTCGAAAAATATTACGGAAGTGGCGAAGTGGCCGTATACATTATTGTGCAAAGCTTCTCTTTTAGACCCTCATTCACGCTTGACATACTTAGAAGAAATGGAGAATTTGCAACTATTGCCATCGATTGTTGATGAGTTACTATTAGAAGCAACAGAACATTTTTGCACAATTAAGCAATCAACTTCGCTTGCAGATGCTTCACCACCTCCCAAAAAAGCAAAATGTTGGCTGTCAGTATTGAAGAACTCCAGAACCGATTCCACAATGATGGCACCCATAAACATCACGAGAAACGAATTTACAGCTTTCAAGAGTTTTCCGGCACTCCAAAAGAAAGAAAACTCATTAGATGGGTGGAAAAAACAGAGCCAGTTTTCCGATTTTGACGTTTGGTGCCAAAAAATATCTCTGCTTGCAGGCAACAAGCGTTCCTAGTTGCGGAGGCAGAATTATATCTGATAATCGGACTAACAAGTAAAATTAGGCCTGAACATGCAGAGCAACAAATCGTTGAGTATGAACAGCCATCTGTTGAAGTGGACAACGGCAATGCTGTAATGCAATATTAACATTGAATATACACAATTAAATAAATAACATCTGAAACAATTATCATTTATTTCTATAATTTTTTAAGTTTATTATTTTCTTTTATATTATTATTTTTTTTCCGTGCCACTTCCGGCTTATTTTGTGATATTCCGTGCCATTTGGTGCCATTTGGTGAAAAAAGAATTTTTTTTTAATGTTATCGCATTGTTGCGTTACAGTATTTGTGAATAACTCCTCACAGGAAAAAAATATTAGAAAATATTACAGTGTGTGCCCTGTTCTTCGATAAAATGTCACTAAATTGAACATTCAGTATAATGTGGGTCGTGACAGCTTAGAGGGATTCAACGATTATGAATATGAGGAAGGTACAGGTAAAGTGTGTGTTCATGGTAAGAGGGATCAGTTTGAATTGGAAGCAGACAATTGTGTCCGCATTCACATGTGGTAGTGATGTCAAAATCACTATCTATAAAAATATTATCCTTTGAATGATATTTTGATTAAAAGTCTGAATTGGCTTAAAAAGGGTAAAATAATTATGTAATAGTCACAGGATGGTGCCCCTATAATCCATGGGAAGCACACGGAATCATTCTTACAGGAAATGCTACTTCCTGTAAAATGAGGTTTTCTCCTTAGTATGAACCTGACTTTGAAACCAACAACTTATCAGTGCTAAAAAAAACACAAAAATCTTTCCATATTGATACCAAGTTACTTGGAGCCACAATAAGGATCCTAAGTCTGAAATAATCAGACAGATTATTTCAGGCATTTGTGTGGTTATTGCCTTTTCCCTGAAAACGACAGCCAGTGTTTATTAAAGAAGGAAGCTTAATCCGTCCAAGATGTCGTTGCAGGATTGATTGGAACGAGCTTCACCACTGCCGAAGTGAATAGGGTTTTTTCTGAGTTTTTAAAAAAAAAAAATCAATTTTGGGTGTTTTTATTCATTGATTTTAATTTTATTGCCTTCGTATTTTTAAGGAAATATATATATCTCCATTTCCTTAACTGCTGGGTTTATTGACTAATATCGCCTGGATCGATTAGCGATCAGTTTTTCCTTTAGTGTCGTATTTTTTTCAAGAATGAAATCCGAGTGTGGACGCTGCCCCAGTCGCACGTGGTCAGTGTTTTTGGGTTTATTTGTCATTTAATTTTGTTTTTATCTTTTTTTCTCAGTTTTCGCCTAGCGCCGACGCTTCATCTAAATTGGGGTATTGTCTGTATTTTCTTATTCTTCATTAACCTTCAAGCATCTACCAGCCAGACCAGAGCAAAATTTGAATAACACTTGATCTCCTTTTGGTGTAATTCTGCTTCAGTCATAGACCATCGCTCCGTACTCAAGTTCGAAACAGAATCTTTTCCCACCAAAAGTAGCGTGTTAATCCTTCGTTCTGCTCCGTGCTTGGCTTTTAGACGTCTGGACGCAGACGTTCTGTCAGATCAGGAGTGCTCGGAAAGAGAGAAAGGCATATCGCCAACGAGACGCCGACTCAGACGCCGACTCAGACACCGACTCAGTGAACAGCTCCTGGAGATGGGCAAAGTTGACCAGTGTAGTCCCGTTTGCCTGTTGCCCAGAGCATCCATATGCCTAAGCCAACTGCACGAAACTAGGAACCCAACCATCACTCTAACATCTGGAGAGCAATCAGGTATGTGTTTAGGGAGGAAAATACACACAACATCGGTTCCAAAGGCAAAAACAAAGCAAAGAGCGCCCAACCCATCTGCAAATCCGCAAACAAAGATCAGTCCGCTGCCGCACATGTCACCCAGAAAGCACCTGCACCGATTTGTGGGCAACAACGGAAAGTTCGGGTCCAATTAGCTACATCCAGCACTGGAACAAATACCCAAGTTAGCTGTAATAAAGGAAGGTTACTTGATCACCCAGATTCGAGACAAGACAAGGTTTCTTCTGCGAGCTAGGGAGTAAATGAATAGAAATAAAAAGGTCCACCATATTGGCCATCTCGTGCTGAACCATCCAATGAATTATAATTCTGGAAGTCAAATAAATTTTTGTTTTAAATTTATGCAGAAAAAACACATTTCTTATATAATAAAGGTCCACAACCAGGATATATTGAATATATATATATCCCAACCGGAACTGAAGATTCCAAAGAAGAGGACGATCTAGTGAAATTCCCACCTCTACCTTCGTGTGTTGTATTAAGGGCAAAACCCCCATTACCCAATTGTCTTAAATTTGAATTTTGTTTTTTCTTCGCGTTTGGTAATATTGCAAAACAAAGTGATTTATGGTGTTATGTATTAAATTTCATGCTTTTTCCCATGGTGAGATTGATCCTAGGTTGGGGCGAGGAGTAGTAAAGTCCTCTTTTCAGGTGGAGGCTCCGGGCTGACCACTGGAGATTGTTAAGCTGTAAAGCTATTAGCCAGAATGTGTGTCTGCAGTAGGGCCAGAAATTGATTTGGGATAGAATGCATAGCAAGCAATGGTGATAAGAGAGAGAGAATGCTATGGGGGTAAATTTTGTTGGTAGAAAGCTTGGCGATAGAACCATCGAAAAGCAAAAATCAAAAGAAAGTAAAGAGAAAGCAATACAAACTTCGACATGATGAAGGGGCGTTCTATGTGGCAAGCAATGGAGAAAGCAATCGTAAGTAAAGACTGTGGAGAGAATGCTGCTTCACCCCATGTGGATGGAACGTCGACGTGACAATAGTTATTTTAACAGGTAACATGAACAGTCGCAAGAAAAAAATGATCTTGCTGCCCATGTGGTTTGTTGCAGGCTCTAGGCACAACGACTATTTTGCAGATTGATGGCATGTTTAAAGTTGTGCCCGGCATTTTTCATCAGCTGTGAACGCTCCATGCACTGGCGCACGACTATGTGTTTCCCGTCGTCTACGTGCTAATGTCACGAAGAAACGCAATTGCATACACTGCACTGTTCACCTACGACCATCAAACAGCTGGTGCCCACGTTGAATCCGGAAGTCGTCATGTCAGATTTTGAAACCGCAATTTAAAATGCCATTGCCACTTCATTTCCAAATGCGAGAATTGCAAGTTGCTTCTTTTCATCACGCTGTTTGGAAGAATATTCAGCAACTTGGTTTGCGCAACCAATACGAAACTAGCCTTCTATGCCATAAGGCCATGCAAATGTGCATGGCTTTGGCATTGTTGCTGTCGATGCAATGGCCGCTGGCGTACAGAGTATTCGGCAATTCTTGAATCCGAACAACATTGCTACACCGTCAAGAGCTAGTTATCGTAGTTGGAGAACACGTGGCCTAAACGGCCATCCGACTCCGAAAGGAGTAGGACGTGAGGAAAATCACGTTCGCAAGGGAACTGGAAACTATTGGCAACTGTGGTCTATACTTCGCTCCTTGTTTCTTATATACGAGTAGTTATACAGGGTGGAACAAAAGTCTGTTCCCCTCAAATATTTCCTCAGCAATTGCATCTAGGCCAACTTTGATGAAGCGATCGTATAGGAAGTTGGGTGAGAGCAATCCAATGATGTTATCAAATTTGACCTTGACGGCCATTTTCAAGGATATTCACTTGCTAACTTCTAAACCAATCAGGTTAGAGCAAAAAAGTCAATTACAAAGTTGTAGAGCACCATCAAATTAGTACTATCCAACTTATCTTAGTCATCTTAAGTTAAATGTTTTCCTTTTAAAAAGGAGACAAATCAGCTGAAATACATAAAGCCAGCCATTGTGACAAAACTTAAATTTCTATCACAAAAATACTGAATTACTTAAATAAACGTATTCAAATGTGCATCATTATGCAAATAAACAAGAAAAACCACTGCCTTTTTTTAATGCCTCAATAATTATTTTATCACAAGATTAACCCTTGGCTATACGGATTTATGGACAAGCTTTTTCTTGAATAGGAAAATTTTTTTTCCTATGAATTTTTTTGCTGAAAATTTGTGACTTTGTTTATCTGATAATAAAGTAAATCTCAGGTGAAATTTGTAATGATTCATCATTTATTTAATTAAATATTCAACTTGGAAATTTTCTGCCCCTTAAAACTCCAGCATAACTTTTAAGCTGGCTTTGCTGTATTTGTAAACAGCGCTTCAGTGAACAGCTTTTTGCATTTACCAGTAGTGATTAAAACCACCTCCAGATGGCTCAAATCGATTTATTTTTATTGTTTAGGCATTATGTCCTCAATAAAATTAGTCCGCACTAAAAACAAACTACATGGCGCTTTAACCAATCGACTTAAAAATTGTCCATAAATCCGTAATGGCTTAAACCAGAACAACACATTTTATCCTTATACCTCCGAGGGTTAAAAAATTTCAATTTGCTGATTTTTTTTCTGAATTGTCTCCTTTTTAAAAAGAAAACATTTAACTTAAGATGACTAAGATAAGTTGGATAGTACTAATTTGATGATGCTCTACAACTTTGTAATTGACTTTTTTGCTCTAACCTGATTGGTTTAGAAGTTAGCAAGTTAATAACCTTGAAAATGGCCTTCAAGGTCAAATTTGATGACATCATTGGATTGCTCACACCCAACTTCCTATACGATCGCTTCATCAAAGTTGGCCTAGATGCAATTGCTCAGGAAATATTTGAGGGGAACAGACTTTTGTTCCACCCTGTATAATGTATTATAAACTGTGTTTCTAATTATTTAGTTCTTTTCAGACTGTCATTTTCACATTAGTGCTTAAATAAGAGAGCTATTTAAGAATATTTAGAGTTGTGGTTAATTTGTGGATTTTTAGAATATAAAATATAAGAGAACTACATTTGAATTTGTGTATTCATTCCGGAGAAACCATCACATCTACTCCAGATATTTATTGTTTGTTTTTATACAACACATAACCAATTAAAATTCTAATCCTTCCGATCCAGCCCTAGTCTGCTCCAAAGCAAGGATAAAAAATGTCATTTTTAAAGACATAGCAACAGTTGAGGATCCTACAAAACTATTGTTTTCAACACCTAAGAGCTAAAGATGACTATAATGAAGCTGTAACAAATCATAGTCGTGAAAAAATATTCATATTCATATTCATATTCATATTTGTACAATGCTATTTTTTTTAAAGAATTCTGAAGGCACATCACATAACATGGTAATCGACCTAAAGTGCTGCTGATTTGAACGTTTCTAAATTTGTGGTGCGGAACAAAAAGCAGAAAATTTACGCATCCCCGCTCGAAGAGCACAAAACGATTAGTCCAGCCCTCTATTAATGGCTAAGGCATCAAACGAGACATCACCCACAATGTAAATGCCACATTCATGTGGGAATGCGGGCTTACAATACAAATTCAATGCACAGTAAATGCCACCTTTATGTAGGAATGCGGGCTTACAATACAAATTCAATGTATATTCCACATTCATGTGGGAATGCGGGCTTACAATAAAAACACAATGTAAATGCCACAATTGTGTGGGCTTAAATACAACTAGAAGATTTGACAGTATTGTTCTAACGACCAGAGCTCTCTTCTGGTTTCACCGAGACAAATCACGTTCTCAGTTTATCCAGGGATGACCACGTGGAGGTAGAGAGTTGGATTTTACACCCCCTAAAGAAATGAAGAAATCATCCATAAATAAACGTGGTGCAGAACAAGAGAAGCAATTCAACAAAATTAGAAAAATAAAATAAGATAGTTCAATAGTTCCATTCAGAAAAACGGATGACCACCATCTAAAGAACTAACAAGAGACCGGTAACCGAATAAAGAGGATAAAACTAAAGTTAAAATGTATCAAGCAACGTTACCACCACGGAATCCGAGATACGATACAGCGAGCTTCCATTGTCACGAGCCACGTTGACACTACTTGAGAATGAGTACGGGGTCCACACACGGAAACACATAATTCTCTACTCGAGAGAGAACAAATCTTCAATGATTTTAAGACACGATATTACCATGCCCGCGGACTGTGACGGACGATTCTAAGTTTTTATGAATGATAAAAAAAAAAACAGAAAAAAAAAGTAGAAATGAACTTCGAAAATGAAAAAAATGATTCGACAAGTCATTAATTTCTAAGATTCTTCTAGCTAATGAGGTAACAAATTGTGAATTTCTATTTTGGTTACATAACTATGGTGGTCCAGAAGAGCCATCACTTTAACGACCTCACCTCAACCTGCACATGTGGTTGTGGATTAAACAATCTTATTTAACTTATAGCTTTTTTAAATAAACTAATTAACAACTTTTAGTTATCTTTTTTCTGGAATATTTTCTTTTTTGCTATTTCAGAATTCTGCAGATCAATAATTGAGATTAAGTAAACATTAAACAGTTTTTAGCCTAAAATGAAGTTTCATGTGGATAACGGTGATTGCTCAGTAGAACACGTTGTAAAGAATTTACTATTAATTCAATTTCCGTTTACCCGGATTTTCCGTTTTTCCGGGTTTTCCGTTTACCTGCGCATTCCAGGTTTTCGAGAATATGGAGTTCATTCGGCACCTGTTATCGACCAAAAATACACACCATGTTGCTTGTTTAAAAATAAAAATTTAAAGTGTTGAAATACGAAATATTGCTTCCCAAAATAAATACCGAATCTTCAACCGTCTATTCAATTTCATTTATCCGAATTTTACGTTTTCTGGCGGATTTCGGGTTTTCGATTAACCGAGAGTTCTCTAAATGCACACACTGTGAAGCAAGTTAACTAGAAGAATAATATACAATTCATTCAACAATCTACCATTCCAATTATTCCCAGACTTTGCAACTGACAACCGACAATTCGACACGCAACCACCGAGCACCAACAAATGAAACAATGCAGACTCGAGCAAAAAAGTATGACAAAATAAGTATAGCCGAGCGAATGGAAAAGAGGAGAGTTAAAAATAAGGAAACTGCCAAAGTGAACCGTAAAACCACAAAAATGAAGGCGCGGTCAGTTGAGGAGCAAACTTTTGCTGTGGCGAGAACAGTGTTAGGACAAAAGAAGAGAGTTAAAGCGAGTTTAAACGGAGAGACACGACTCCTCGCCGACATAGAATACGTGCAAGGTTTGATAGACGACGACGAAGAGAATGCAGCACTGCACAAACAAATTATGATGTTTGGTGGAATCGAGTTTGTCTCATCACCGTCCCTCTCTCTCATTACGACTTTCCGAGACGATGAAGATGAAGAAGAAGAAGAAGAAGAAAGCAGCAAAGAATTGTTTGTATGCAATCCAGATGCAATCGTAGATTTGGATCTGATTCAAGATTATGAAAAATATATCGGCCAAATACCGGACGACGTACGAGAAGTGTATATTTCGGCTGCGATGCCGCCAGACGTTAAAGAAAAGAATAAGGAAAAAGAACGAGCGACGAAAGGAGCCGAGTGTGCCTTCAGGAATAGGTATTACTATCGAAGGAAAGAAGCGTGGGACAAGCACTTTTTCAATTTATGGACGGAGCAAAGTGAACGGCTCACGCAAGAGCTGAACGACAGCAAAATGAGGATCATAGAATTAAAAGGAATATTCGCAATCAAACGTGAGTTCTTATTGACAAAATCGAAATTAGCTTCTGCGGTCAGAGAAGCCAGCACGTACAAACGCAAAGCGGAAGCGGATGGCGACCAACCGAAACCGAAAAAAGTCCGCAGTGAATAAGAAAAAGGAAAGTTGACTGCGAGAATGGGTCAGTTGTAACGCAAAGCTCCGCCTTGGCGCTTCACAGCATGGTCACTTTTAAGTATAATAAATAAAAACAATAAAAACATGAAAAGTTTAAATTTCTAAATTATAAAATGTATCATTTTCATATTCTGCTGCTAAGCAACGATGTTATAATATTTGCTAACCTAGGTATCCGTGATTCATGAGTGCACTGTTAGATATACAGTAGATGAGTTAAATAAAACTGTCAAGTTGTTGCAAAACTTCTAGTGATGACTGGCAATCAGCACTAAGATTTTTTATTGCAGTCAAACCATTTAAGAGACAAAAAATAAAACCGGGTGCAATGAAAAGTGTGGTTGTTGCCTTCAACAGTCCTACCAGCAGGAAACCGATGTTCAGAAGGGTGTTTGTTGCCTTCAACGCAAAAACGTTGCCTGTTTTCACAGACGAAAAAACAATTAATTTCTCTTATCAAAGACCACCGTATGATGATCTCGATTTTTTTTTTTTGTATTTTCAATAAAATCACCACTTAGAAATATTTATTGGTTTTAATTAGCTTGTTTGGTTGGGGTGAGACACTAATTAAATGTTTTGGTGCAACAATCAATATTATCAAATATTCAAAACTTTTCATCAAGTATTCAATAATTTATTGTCAAAACAATTCAAATCAAAAACAATTCAATTCATCGATATAAGTATATAGTAGTGGAAAAAAGTTTGAGACCACTACAGGTTTCTTAGTTGGAAGTCAAATTTTGACTTAAAAATTTATTTACAGGTTTATATCATGACCATAAAGCATTGTTTAAAATTATAAGACAAAAATCAAATTTAAGAAATAAAAAAAATTGTTTAAAAAATGTCATTTATGCTGGAAAAAAGTTTGAGACCATGTGCTCTAAATCATAAAAATATAACCAATTTTCATTCCTAATGTTTGGTTTGCTTCCTATTAGTTTTGATTATACAATCATTATTATTATTGTTGATTAAATTTATTAAATTACAGTGTGTAGATTGGTTTAATTTAATATTTTTTTAATTAAATGTTTAATGACAACTTCAAACCATTAAATTTCTTTTTAATTTCTTCTATCGTGTCGCTGTCCCCGTTTGCTGGCTTCCGTGCAGTACGCCACTTGAAATAGTGCCAGAATGACACCAAACCCGGTTCTCCCTCGCTGTGTCGTCCGTGAGCGTCGACTGCAACGGTCCCTGAGCCAGTTTTCGACGTAGAATCCGATTCCGCAGCCAAAATTAACGCCAGAACTCACACAAACGCTGGATGGCAGAATTATAAACCTACACAAATTAAATTATATTAAATTTTATTATTTTATCAATTATTATTGATTAATTTTATTATCTTACCAGCAATGTGTGTGGAGGCATCCAATACAGGAAGTGGAATGATGTTATTAAAATTCCTGGATGTGACCATGTGACCAGAAAACAACTCCAGAAAAATTAGTTCTGGATTAGTGCTCCAGAACTATTTTCCTGGAGTTGTTGCTCAGCAACCAGTTGTTTACCATATCCCTACACACAGCCTTTTCACTCAAAATGTCTACTAGAGCCCAAAAAGAGTACAGATTTGGGATAATTACCATGGTTAATCAGCTGACCATGGAGATTTAAAAATTTAGGCAATTATTAAGCTCACTTTAGACATCATTTGGCCAAAATCTAAAATGACTTATTCATGTGGTTCCCTTGTTAGACAGGTCACTTCACCTTAGGAATTTACTTGAGTATGAGTTCTTACTTTATAAGGAGTTTGATGTCGCCCGCTCAGGGACCGGCTGATGATTGCCTTTTACTATGAACCATTTATAGTGTATTACATTAGGTGCATTCAAAGTCAAATGAATTATTTGACTGAAATGACTGATTTGACTGAAATGACTGATTTGACTGAAATGACTGATTTGACTGAAATGACTGATTTGACTGAAATGACTGATTTGACTGAAATGACTGATTTGACTGAAATGACTGATTTGACTGAAATGACTGATTTGACTGAAATGACTGATTTGACTGAAATGACTGATTTGACTGAAATGACTGATTTGACTGAAATGACTGATTTGACTGAAATGACTGATTTGACTGAAATGACTGATTTGACTGAAATGACTGATTTGACTGAAATGACTGATTTGACTGAAATGACTGATTTGACTGAAATGACTGATTTGACTGAAATGACTGATTTGACTGAAATGACTGATTTGACTGAAATGACTGATTTGACTGAAATGACTGATTTGACTGAAATGACTGATTTGACTGAAATGACTGATTTGACTGAAATGACTGATTTGACTGAAATGACTGATTTGACTGAAATGACTGATTTGACTGAAATGACTGATTTGACTGAAATGACTGATTTGACTGAAATGACTGATTTGACTGAAATGACTGATTTGACTGAAATGACTGAAATGACTGATTTGACTGAAATGACTGATTTGACTGAAATGACTGATTTGACTGAAATGACTGATTTGACTGAAATGACTGATTTGACTGAAATGACTGATTTGACTGAAATGACTGATTTGACTGAAATGACTGATTTGACTGAAATGACTGATTTGACTGAAATGACTGATTTGACTGAAATGACTGATTTGACTGAAATGACTGATTTGACTGAAATGACTGATTTGACTGAAATGACTGATTTGACTGAAATGACTGATTTGACTGAAATGACTGATTTGACTGAAATGACTTATCAGTCACAGGAAATGATGCAATTTACATCATCAGATGATAATCGAAATTTGACTTTTCACAATCTGCTTATTTTTATGATTTTTACAAGCTTTTCAAGACTTTTCACCCAGTTTTTCACGATTTTTACATTGAAGCGGATAGATGGTAATGCAGACCACAAGAAAAGATATCATGCCCCGATGTGGGATTATGTCAGAGAGGATCACGCAGAAAGAGTGCCATATAAGGAGCGTTTCCGCAAGGAAGGAGGTTATTACGTACCACATCATCCAGTCATTAGGGAAGATCGTGATACTACGAAGTTTCGAGTAGTGTTTAATGCCGCATCAAGTCATCATCAAAGAAAGGTACGTATAAAGTCTTTGAATGATTGCCTATATCCGGGTCCTTCATTAAGGGGTTTCATTAAATGAGTGATTAGTTGATTACTTTGATTACTTTGATTAGTTGATTATTTGATGTATCATGTGATTGGATTCAACCAATCCTGAGAATAATCATTTCATCAAATAAGCAACTAATCAAGTAATCAAGTAATCATTCCAAACCATGATTTTCTGCTGACTTGGGCTGATTATAAGTGCTCTCTAAACTCAAACCAACATGGCGGCGCCACACCCGCTTCAACTACACAAGGTCATAATACAATAAAGTGTGCACAGTTTAGGTTAAACTAAACACATTAAACAAGTTAGGGAGTTGCAATTGTTACTTGCTGCAACTTTTTTTAAACAATTGCTACGTATCTAGGTTACAGTTTAAACAATTCCGCCCATGGAACAATCTACTAGTCAAATCCATATATCCTCATACTCCTGTGAAAGTGAAAAAAATAAAATATTTGGATTGACCTAAAATTAAATCTAGTTTAAATTAAACCTTGAAATTTTAAGCAGTTAAATAGATACATCTGAAGAAAGTACACACAAAATTTCATGCCAATCGGGCTTAAAATAATAAAACTAGAAGCATATTTCAAAATAACATTTGATTCATATATCCTCATACCAGCTTGCACATGGTACAAATATCTTCATACTGCTTATTTTAATGTAAAATTTTTTACATTTACACAAAATTTTTATGTGAATGTGATCATATTAGTTAAAATAGCATGTAACATTTCAATTATAGATCATTTGTCAGTAAAATGGCACCAGGAAAGGCTGTTTTCTGCACAAATACATGCCTGAAATGGCAAAGTTGCACATTGACCGGGGTATTTTCCTTTTAAAACTTATAGTATTTCCTTAAGAATAGCAGTGTATACTTTAATTTTATCCTTTATCATATTGCTACAGGATAATGAGTTCTTATGACCTCTGAAAAAACTTTATATCGGGTTCATCATGGCCTGAAAATTCCATCCAAATGTGCCATAGAAGTGCCAATCATTTTTTCACCTATTTGCATATATCATCAACTTCCAGTCATGCCAATCGCTTCTCCTACATGTAAATTGAGTGTTTTATCCAAAAATGTGACAAAGTACATTAATACATCAAGAACATTGTGTTTTTCATGTGATGATCAAATGGTCAATTTTTATTTTTCTCTGCTAGTGGAGCTCTGATTCCTGTGTAATTGTAAGACACATAAAAATAGTACAAGATGAGCCCGAAAGCACTATTTTATCTGACATTTTCCATGCTGCTAGCCTAGCAAAGTTACCAGGGCCCAAATCTGTCATTTGGTTCTGGTCAATGTGCAACTTTGCCATTTCAGGCATGTATTTGTGCAGAAAACAGCCTTTCCTGGTGCCATTTTACAGACAAATGATCGAAAATTGATATGTTACATGCTATTTTAACTAATATGATCACATTCACATAAAAATTTTTACATTAAAATAAGCAGTATGAAGATATTTGTACCATGTGCAAGCTGGTATGAGGATATATGAATCAAATGTTATTTTGAAATATGCTTCTAGTTTTATTATTTTAAACCCGATTGGCATGAAATTTTGTGTGTACTTTCTTCAGATGTATCTATTTAACTGTTTAAAATTTCAAGGTTTAATTTAAACTAGATTTAATTTTAGGTCAATCCAAATATTTTATTTTTTTCACTTTCACAGGAGTATGAGGATATATGGATTTGACTAGTACATGTTACGGTTGCTGGCATCACCTTTACAGGTTGCCCACGCACATTTTCTGATTGCCATGTTTTTCATTTACCGTGAGCATGGCAGATTTTCAAAACGATGAGCAGCTCATTGCCCATAACCAAAACAAGGCCAGTAGGAAGAAAAAAACTGATGGTGGGACTAGAACATTAAGGAAGTGGACAAATGATGAATCCATGCGTCTTGCTGTTGATATCATGGACAACTACCATAATTTTAAGGTAAACACCCATCACTTGGTCAATACTCAATACTTCACATGTTTTATTTCAAACTAACTAAAATAATGATTTGTGTATTATTTTAGTCCTCATGCAAGTCCACCTTTTTCAAGAAATATTTGGAAACCCATGAAATTGACTGCACAGTTCTGCAGATCAGAAACAAATTTGCTAGCATGGAGGATTGCTACAAAAAAACCAAACAAATGATGCAACACAGGAGAAGGATTGCGTCCAGATGAAAAAGCATTTGCAACTTTTCATGGTGTTTATTTAAAAAAATTAAATCACAAAATAAGCATGAAAATGTTATTTATTATATTTAATAATTTTGTTACAGCCAAAATGTTGTCACGGTGCCCTTGGTATGATATTTTTGATGATGTCATGGGTGAGAGGCCCAACATAGACCCACCATACATATGTGATTCAGCAATCACCGCTGATGAGAGTGATTCGCAATGTAATCTTGATGATGATGATGATGCTGCTGTTAGTGGTCCACTGCAACAATTTGAAAGCCCACTTTCACCAATCATCCTTCTTAATGAGGAATCAAATACTTCAGTCCAAAAACAGCAAAAAAAATTAGAAGGAAGTCACCAACAGGCTGTGAAGAGGTATTAGCTGACGCTATGAGAGAGAGGCTTGAATTTGACAAGCTCGTGTTTACCAAAAACGAATCAGTTGAGAATCGAAAACTAGATTTAGAAATGCAAAAGTTTGAATATCAGAAAGAAAAGAAAAAGGAGGATAGAGCAGCGGCTATAAAACTGGAGCAACTCAAAATGCAACTGGAATTGGAGACGCTGAAACATGGAAAGTAGATTACCGTAAGTCTGTTTCGTTGAGTAAATAATTGATTGCTTACTTAATTAATTTGTATTTCCATTTATTCCATATATTTCCCACACCAGGTTCATAATTTTGTTTCGTTGGTTGGCCATTGATCCATCACATTGGATTTCTGCATCCATGGCCGTAGATACGCCATGTGTAATTGTTATATCGTCATAAAGCTGTTAGAGATATATTCACTTTACATAACAATGTGTAGTATTAAGCATATTGTGTACTCAAAATCTATTGTTACATTAAAAGATGTCGTTACTGTGAGTTGCAACCAAACATGTAAGACTGTGTGGACTTCTTCCCAATTGGGACCTCTGCTAAATTATCCAACATGGGTTATGGGCCCAACATGATCTAAAGTGCAAGTAATATTTGATAAATCGAAATTTTGAAGTCGGTGCCGCAGTTGATCACGTCAATTCTTCACGAAATGAGGTACGAATGAGAAGATTCGATTAAAAATGGCGGCCAAGCTAGAATCCGCCATTACTTACGTTGAAAAGTTGAACGGACGTAATTACCCGACGTGGGAGTATCGAGTCCGAATTTTGCTCAAGTCCAGGGAGGCGTGGTTCGTGATTATTGATGATGTGCCAATAAAAACTCTTGGTGAAACCGATGAGGCGTTCAAAGAGCGGGTCAAAACATGGACAGCCAAGGACGTTGAAGCATTAAATATAATCTTGCAAACGATTGATACTGCTCAGCTACGCCACGTGTTGAACCACGACACCGCGAAGGCAGCCTGGAACGCATTAAAGATCGAGAATCAAGGTGAAGTTGCCGAATTGAAGGTCCAAAAGCGAGTGGAACTTGCTCATATTCGGATAAAGCCGACTGAAACTGTGGCGGCATATTTGGACCGCATGATATCGGTCGCCGAGGAGCTGAATTCGATCGGGGCACCAATTGACGAGGCCGAGCTGTGCGCACACGTTTTGAGAGGCCTGACACCTGAGTATCGAGGCGTCGTGACGAGTTGCGACGTAGTCGGGCGCAGCACTCTAAAAATGCAAACTCTTCGACGTGCATTGCAAGCGGAAGAGCTACGGCGTACGACATTGCCCGCCTCGGCAGATTTGAAAATCGAGAGCGCTGCTTGGGCGCGAGGAACTAATGGAATTAGCGGACGTGGAAACTCGGGATCCTGGCGTGGCGGAGGAGCCGGTCGGGGCGGCAGACAAGCCACTAAATGTTGGAATTGTGGGCGTTTGGGACATCGGTATGCGGAATGCCGGCAACCAGTGGACCCGAGGGCTGCTGCTGAGATTCGAGCTCGCTCCCAGTCCCGTGGACGGGGTAGTTTTAGAGGGCGAAGGCCGAATGCCAGCGTGGCGGTTGTCCAGCAGCCTTCAACATCTGCGAAGGCGGATGAATTGCAGTATGTGGTCGATTACGCGATGCACGCTCACAACCGGACCACGTGTCTGCTCCAATCCTCGACTGGATCAGCCACCAACGAGGACCCGATATGGTATATGGATTCTGGTGCGTCGTCTCATATGTCTAATGATGCGACGTGTTTTGAACAATTAGACTTGTCTCCGGGCAGACAAGTAATTCTCGCGGATGGACGTAAAGTGCCCTCTGTGGGAACCGGAACTGTGCTCTTAGTTTTGTGGTTAGGTGACCAGAGAAAAATAATTCGACTTGTTGATGTGAAATACGTCCCTTCACTAAAAACGAACTTACTGTCCGTTGCACGCATAGTGCAGCAAGGTTATGTGGTGGCATTTTCGGACGATAAGTGTGTCGTATCAACGATGGCCGGCATAAAGATTTTTGAGGCAATCCAGACTGAGGGATTATTCCGATTGAATAGGACAGTTCAAGATCGGTTAATCCCCCCTCCCCCGATGGACATTGGACTGTCTTCCACCGGGGGTAGGGATAAACCTGGGACAAAAGTTGCGAAATTATCAGTAATTTTATGGCACCGCAGATTGGCGCATTTGGGATTTAAGTCATTGCGAGAGATGGTGTACCGGAACTTGGTTGAGGGTATGGAGTTAAATGTCGACCGAGATCCAAAACTGTGTGACAAGTGCATCATGGCTAAGAAGACGCGATCCCCCTTTGTATCTACTAACTACATTACGGCATCTGGCCCCATGGAAATGCTTCATGTCGATTTATGTGGGCCATTTAGGCATGAATCGATAAAAGGAAATAAGTACATTTTTACAATAGTGGACGACTTCTCCCGAGTGATTTTCACTCGTTTTTTGGAGAAGAAGTCGGACACGGTGGAAGAATTTAAGAAATTTTTATTACTTTACGAGAAGAGATTTGGGGCGAAATTAAAACGATTGAGATCCGACAACGGTACTGAGTTCGTCAATACAGCATTTAAAGATTTATTGACCAGCCGTGGTGTCCATCATCAGCTGACCATTCCGTACAGCCCCTCCCAAAATGGCGTCGCGGAACGTGCGAACCGGAAGCTGCTGGACGCCGCAAGGACCTTGTTATTGGACGCTAATCTGCCCACTCAATTTTGGCAGGATGCGGTTGAAACTGCCGCATATGCCTCCAATAGGTCTAAGATGCGACTTTTTGCCTCTGAAACCCCAATTCAGAGATTGACCGGTCGGAAACCTAATGTGGCAAACATGAGGATTTTTGGCAGTCTTGCTTACACATGGATACCAACACAGGACCGTTCGAAATTGGAACCCCGAGCCAAGAGAGCCATATTTACTGGGTACCCATTCAGTGCTCCCGGTTGGAGTTTTTATGATCCAATAGCTCGAAAATATTTTGTTTCACGAGATGTTAAATTTGATGAGGACGCTTTGGGTTCGAGTTTGCTGCCCAATGCCCGATCCTTGGCTCGTGACGATGGTCGATTGGATGAACCGATGGTACCGGACTTACCCGAGGAGGTTCCGGTCATTCATTCACCTTCATTGGATCCAACAGAGCGGGTCCCAATTTACCCGGCGGCCCAATTGCCGCAATGCGGCCCAGTTCGTAGGTATCCACAGAGAATTAGGCGGCCCCCTGTGCCTTATGAGACGATAGATTGGCGGAGACACCGGTCAACCCGGAATAGACCGCCTGCTTTGGACGACGCCAACGTGGCTCAAGTTAAGGACACCAACACCTCAGGTCCGGTTATAGTTCCTAAGAACTACAAGCAAGCATTGGTTTCCCCTCAAGCAGCATCGTGGAAGTTGGCGATGGAAGCCGAACTAAGGTCACATGGTGAGCAGAAGACTTGGAAAGTCGTTGACCGACCCCCGGATGTGAAGGTAGTTGGATCTCGTTGGGTCTACTCGTTAAAGACTGACCAGGAGGGACGCATAACGCGATATAAAGCAAGATTAGTCGCGCAGGGATTCAACGTCATTCAGGGGGTTGATTATGATGAGTCTTATTCCCCTGTAGTACGGTTGGCCACGGTGAGAATACTGATGGCATTAGCAGCGAAACGCCGACTTCGCGTCAAGCACCACGATGTCGAAACGGCATATTTGCATGCCCGCCTGAAGGAGACAGTCTATATGGAGCTACCCGAAGGATTCGGCGATCGGACAACTCAAGTATGCTTACTTGAGAAGGCGGTATATGGTTTACCCCAAGCGGGACGTGCTTGGCACGAGAAGTTGGAGAAAGTTTTGCTTGCTGTGGGATTTACGAAGCACCCGACAGAACAGTGTGTCTATAAATACACTATGGGACAATCCATAATTTTTGTGGCCACTTACGTGGACGATTTAATCACCTTGGACAATGATGATCGTTTATTAGACCAGTTAATGGAGCAAATTAGAAAAGAGATAAAGGTTATTGACTTGGGAGAGATTAAGTCCCTATTAGGGATTCGAATAAGTCAAAACAATGACAAGAACGAAATTACCATGGACTAAACGAAATATATTGCAGAATTAATTACTAGATTTGGTCTCTTACAGGCTAAGCCGGTCAAAACTCCGTTAGATGTGTCACAGAAGTTGGACGCCCCGGGTTACCCGTTGGGACCCTCAGCTGCAGACAAGCCATATAGGGAGCTCGTTGGTGCCCTACTTTATTTGGCCCAGGGCACGCGGCCGGACATTGCGTTTGCAGTTTCTTTTCTTTCGCAGTGGCTAAACGACCCGAAGCAAGCTCACTGGTTGGCAGCAAAAAGGATCCTGAGGTACCTGATGGGGACGGCAAATTATCGGTTGACGTATACGGGCAGTGCTGCGGATTTGACCGGATACACAGATGCATCCTGGAACTCTTGTGATGTGGATGCAAAGTCTTTTGCAGGTTTCGTTACGATGTTGAACGGGACGGTTATCACCTGGCAGGCGAAGAAACTAAAGTTAGTATGCATGTCGACTTGCGAGGCTGAGTTTTCAGCCATGGTCGAGCTGGGCAAAGAGGTCAGGTGGATCAAGAACTTCATTGAGGACCTGAACATACGAGAAGCCCAACGACCGGTTACCATCTACTGTGACAATCAACCAGCCATTGCATTGACCAAGGATCATGGTTACCATGGCAGAACGAAACATTTCAATCGCCGAGTCTCGTTCATTAGGCAAGATATCCAGGATGGCATCTATCGAGTGGAATTTGTCCCAACGGATGAGATGTACGCAGACTTGATGACGAAAGCGTTACCAGACACGAAATTGAAGCAGGACTGTAGGAAGTTGGGATTGATTGATTATACTGAAGATTTGTAAAATAAGTTTATTGATTTTTCGGAAATGAATATGGGCGGCTATGTTAGAGATATATTCACTTTACATAACAATGTGTAGTATTAAGCATATTGTGTACTCAAAATCTATTGTTACATTAAAAGATGTCGTTACTGTGAGTTGCAACCAAACATGTAAGACTGTGTGGACTTCTTCCCAATTGGGACCTCTGCTAAATTATCCAACAAAAGCCACTCATCACCAGTGCCTAACAATGTTGTGGAGTACACAACATGCTGTGATTCACATCACAACCTGCTTATGTCCTTCTGTACCATCCACAGCAATTCTTAAATCGTTCCAGCTTTGAAATCTGTCTGTATAGAAGTTAATTAATAAACAAAAAAAATATGATTGAGTAAGAGTACATTTAAAGTTGTGCCATACTTTTTATTATTCCGTTTACATTTTCTACTGCCACACGGTGCTCCAAGATTTTTCTATTAAACAATTTCTGTTTATCATTTAAGGCTCCACTTCTCCGAAAACCAGTCAAAACTGGAAAAGAATTAAGATATCCCATGTCTCCTAATATGTATTCATCATCTGAGAAGTAAAGCTGCAAAACCAAAATTCTTAATTTTTAATTTTAAATATTAAAATAAAATGAATATTTGACAACATACATGCGGTTATTTAGCTAGGTAACAGTGCTTGAACACAGTTGCTTCATGAACACTCGCTGGGAACCCAGTGAATAAATGGCGTATGACCTTGTTTCTGTCAACTGTAAGCTGAATTTGCATTGCATATCTTTTTCCTTGAGAAATATGCAACAGGATCAGCATATTCTCTGGGTCGTAAATAAAAAATAGCATCTGTTCCATCCACAAACCCAATACAAGTCGAAGTCAACATTTGGGACTGCAAAAGAGGTTGTCTGCTAAAGAAAATCCTGAAAAGATGAAAAATTCAAATATAACAAGGTTTTTGTTTGTGTTTAAAAAATCTTTTTGGGGGTTGCCACCACTGCATGTCATGTTTAGAAAAGATTAAGAAGAAAAAATCGATTCGATTCCATTCAGAGAAAATTTGAGGCTCAATTCGAGCAATTGCAACTTGACCCAATCGCGTTTAATTTGGTGTTCAATCCAGAAAAAACGGTCAGTTGGGTGAAAAAACTAGAGTCATAATGTTTAGAAGTACAGGAGTTGGTTAAAGGGGGAGTTGAAATCCTTGCAAACCCACCAGAAACAGAGGTAGATACCGATTTGGTTTATTTGGGAAAGTTTAGAGCACCCCAAACCTCAAGGGACAGGGATCCCGAGTGGTTCCCGAATTGTCAAGTGTGTAAAAGAGAAAAAAACCCATTTTCGGCATTACTTTCTGTCTCCGGATGAACCTAGTCAGTCAGTCGCAAGCCAGTCAGGACAAGGGACGGGGTTTCAAGCTGGATCCATAACAATTGGTGCTCCTTTTTCTCTTCCACCGGGTAATTGGTCAATCCCACAGATGGGTAGTCAAGAGTTGAATCCGATACCGAGAGGGGAAGTTAATCAACAGTTAAATCAGGTCAGAATGAATAAAATATATGGTGGTTGTAGCTTGATGAGATCCGGGTTCAGATCCCTATCTGGATGCTTGTCGCTTTAGCAGTTTTGGCAGTCACAATTTTTTGGATCTTCAAGTAAAGTTGTAGCTGTTAAGAAATAGGATAATAGATTGTTAAGTCTTTTGCTTGAAAAGGTTTCAATGTTTTCTTTTCTTACTGTTACAATTGTTAAATGCATGATAGTTTAAGTTTCAAGTCAATTTCCAGTTGTTAGAGTAAGTTCCTTGTTAAGAGTTTCTGTCTCCTCAAAAAATAAGAATAATAAAAGAGTTTTGTTAATAATTTACAGCACCTTGTGTTTTCCTGTTCTCCTCAAAAAAGAAAAAAATTAAGTATGCAATATTGCAAATGGTTCTACTAAAAAGATTTTAGTGGTTAGTTTGACGCGTGCTTGATTTGGTTTGGAAAGGAAAATTTCTTTCTATCCTCTGAACATAGGATTAATGCAAGGTTTGTGAAGTTCTTGATGCGAATTAGGGTTGTTCCTTGAAATTTTGTAATCAAGAATAGTTTCATTAGAAATGAGTTTGAATGTAATCAGTTTGTGATTGGAATGTAAAAAGGAGTCAGCACACAATTTTTAATTGTGATTGGCTGACAATAGTCATGCCTCCTAATTTCAATGAAGATAACGGCATTCTTGACAGTAATTGGAGTAGATCAGAAACACCATTTGGGTGTCTTTCTTCGATTCTACAAATACAATTGATAGGACTATTCGCTTATGTCTCGAGAATAAGTGTCCAGTTTGAAAATAAAAGTCAGACAATTAATGCTATTGGTTGCCTCTCATGAGCGGGTTGGCCGAAAATTTCAGGAGGCGCGTATTCTTATTAAAGTTATGAGAGTAGCGTTTCAAAGACATGAATGATGGAATATTCATGAGAAACTACTTTTTATGGGCTCCAGTTTAATATAGTGGTCGTTTTTCCACACAAACCTTTGTGAATTCATTGCTGTTTGAAATCAGTCCAATGACAAGTTTGAAAAAAGGAAAGAAAGAAGCTTCCTTTGTCTTGCGCTCTTAAGGGCTTTGAAGAAAAAGGTCAAAGAACAGATCGCACAAATGCGGCCGAACACCGGCCGCATTCGATCGCACAAATGCGGTCGAACATCGCAAGAATGCGGCTAATGACTGATACAAAATTGTTCTTACGATGAAAAATGAAAATCATTCCAACCGATCTAACGAAATCCAAGATGGCTGCCAGCAAGACCCGATTTGAACGAGAAAACTCGTTGCACGGAAATTTAAACGTAAACGTGGCGTACAGGCCGTTTCCGTCTAACCAGTTTACACGACATTTGAAAACGAGTGTGAACACGTTTACACTCGTTTTAATGACTTTTCGAATGTGCCTAGTGGAATGAAACAAACTCAGTGACCAGGCAAGAGGGCAGTGAAAGACCAAGTGTTACATCCAATGTTGACAATGAAAGAATTTTTGCCCATTCTTTGCTGAATCCATTTCATCAGTCCATCAAGATACGTTGACTTCTGGGACTAAGAGTGTCAGCCAGGACCATTAGGCGGCGTCTTGCCAGTATGGGACTTGGTGGACACATAGCTGCTGTTAAAGAACACATTACGCAGCACCACAGAGATGCAAGATTGGAATTTGCAAATAATCATGCAAATTGGACAGTGTTGCAATGGCACACTGTTCTATTTACTGATGAATCATCAGTCCAAGTTGGAAGAAATGGGCAAATATGGGTCAGGCATCCAGCAGGGGATCGTTTGGATCCTGCATTCATTGCTCCCAAAGTATAAAGTATACGAGGTGTCTATTTCCCCCAACGTTGGGGGAAATAATATGTACCTTATTTCCCCCAACGTTGGGGGAAATAGTCGGCCCTCACTGGCCAGACTATTTCCCCCAACAACTTTTTTTTGTACGGTAGGGAGAAATAACATTTCCCTTATTTCCCCCAACGTTGGGGGAAATAGTCGGCCCTCACTGGCCAGACTATTTCCCCCAACAATCTGTTGTGTCCACTCAACATTGATTGGTCGAGTGAGCCGTCACGTATGGCGTACGTCTGCAGTGCGTGACATTATTTGGGGTATATATCAGTTGTTCTTGAACATTGTCGTCAACACTCCATTCGTATTTCCATAACTTCAACCACTATCATGGCTGATATTACCGAATCCGACGAATCTTATAGTTCCAGCATTACTGTCATCTAAGTTTAATTCTTGGAATGATTTTGCCGAAATGTTTGAAAATCATTGTAACACACATTTCAGTCCTATCTTTGTTACTGCTAATTCTTGTACAGTTGAAGCGGAAAACAAACGAACAAAATCAGGAAAACTATCCCCTGAAATTGGATACTACTTTTGCCATTTTGTGTGTGTGCATTCGAGCTTGCACGTAAAATCGAAAAATGTGAGAACAGGTGAGAGGCCGAGACAAAAATCACTGAAAAGTGATTGTCTTGCAGAGATTCGGATCGCTTGGGATCGAGCAGCAAGCCTGTTTGTTATTACCAATGCACATTATGTTCATTCGCATAAATTGGGGTCGGAGATCTACAAAAATTATTGTACTAATCGAGCATTGCGTGGGTTAGATTATAAGGTTTGTCGTATTGTTGAAACTGTTGTTGGCGATACGAAAACCTGGAAGAAATCGAAAGCTGTGACGGGAGATATTAGAGATAAGGTCGAATTGTTACTCAGGCATGAGGTACAAGCTGTTCGCGTAAAAAAATTCATTACGGATGAGGGCGTTGTTCGGGTTAATACTAAAGACATTCATAATACTCAGACAAAATTTGAAACAAATACTGGAGTGAAAGGCTTAAACGACGAAGAAAAGTTTTTGGGTGCTTTGCAGTCCGATCTTGAAACGGATAAAGGGATGATTGTTGAAAATTTAGTTGTTGATGGGATAATCCGTACTTGTTTTTTTCAGTTCTCGTGGCAAAGGATTTTTTTCGAAAGATATCCGGAGCATATGTTAATCGATGCAACATATTCACTAGTCAATCGACGAATGCCGTTATACGTTGCTATGATAGTAGATGGTATGAATCAATCAATTCCTATTGCATTTGCTCTTGTAGCAAATGAAACTATGGAAAATGTTGAATTCTTCTTTAAGTGTTTGGTTGAAAATAATCAATGTTCTGCTCAGACAACTAGTTTTATGACTGACAAAGATTTTACCGAAATCGAATTGATTCGAAAATACTTCCCGACTGCTAAACACGAACTTTGCTTATTTCATGTTCTAAAGAGCTTTAAAGCTTTAATCAAAGAATGTAAAGTTATGGGTGATGATGTGGATAATGCACAAAGTTTATTACAAGAAATGCTATACGCACACGATGTTGAAAAATTTCAACAATTCTTTTCCGAGTTTGAAAGTAAGTTTTCGAAGCATGAACTATTTATTCGTTTTATGAATCGTTGGTATTTAATTCGTGAGAGTTGGTGTATGTACAGTCGATTTACAACTTCAGGAGTCAGAAAACTCAACGACTGACGACGGGTCAAGCGTGGAGATGCGATTGCATTACTGCGAAGCTTAAGCGGAAGAGAACTTTTGATTTTGTTATAGATTTTAAGTTGATTTTGCTGTTTGCTTTTGTCGCTTTCACGTTGCTTTGTTTGTTAGTGTTAAGATATAAAGCTTTGATTTTAGTTCACGCCGGGGTCTGAGTGGATTTTATACAGGTCAGTGAGTTTTACCTGTGTAATTTTTGAGTTCATTAATAGAGTCTAAATAATGTTGTTTCTTATTAAGATAAGGGATAATTTTAAGATTATTTTGCACGATAGGATTAAGTTATTTTGCGGGCAATACAATTAGTTACTCGACAAGAAAGGAGGGCTGGGGTTTATTAGGCAAGTCACTTCATTTGGGAAACATTAACTAAGAGTTTCAAGTATGGAGTTAAGATCTGAGAAAAAGCGCTGCTTTAAAGTTAAGGTCGAGTTTAGTTACACCAATGGAAAGACTAGTTAGACTTCTAAACCTGATGTTTAGAGAGTCTCATGAAACGGTCATGTCTGTCTGTCCGTCCGTCGTCAACGATTCCGCAAAAACTATAGCAGTTAGAGCCAAACGGACAACGGCATTAAATTCAGCATACTTATATTAGTATTGTAAGGTATTTTCAGATTTCTCGGACCTCCGGTTGAATTAATAAACCGGTTTTAGTGCACTTTTAGCCGTCTAATAATACTACTTCCGTCCTGCACAGGAAGTTGTAACATTGTACTAGCGCCACCTGGCGGATCCCGTGAGCCATGAAATCTTCGTCGCGATATGTAAAATACTATTTTCTATATCAAAACTAGGTTTATAAATTTTGAAACTAGGCTCATTCGATTAAAAATCGAAATCTGCACCAGCCTGTATATATTTTCTTTTTATTTGGTCGAAAAAAAGTAACATTACGATCCACCAAAGTCGGCGATCGAAGGAGAAATTTACACCAAATTAGACGTACGTGTTGTGTCACCCGTACGTTCGTGTACGCGAATTCTAACGAACATCTAATTAAGTTTTCTTGATTTTCAGTCCTCCAGAATTTAGACACTCGGTCGCATTCGAGTACTCAAACGCGGCTGAAATGTCCTAATTTCTGCGGCCGAGTGTGTGAAATTGCTTCGAAGTTATTTCGGCCGCGTTTGAGTACTCGAATGCGGCAGTGTTTACAAATGTTCCGGTGAGTAATAAATAATTGAAATAGAATAAAAAATCTATAATTTTCATAGAATATCCCCGAAAATATCTGTAATTTCCAGATAAAATCTATGAAAACTTATGTGTTATTTCCACAGAACTTCTGTGGACTTTAAACATTCTTAATAATGTCTGTTGTTGCTTTATTTTGGCCAAAAATTTTATTTTGTATTTAATTACTTTATTTTCTTTTATTTTGGTGTTTTATTTAGGGACAGAGGGACAGGGTTTAGAAGTCTAATATGTAATGCTTCCCTGCATTACAAATGTGTACTTGTTTTATATGAATTCGTTAAGTTTGCATTTCGTTCTCGTTGATTTGTTTTTCCTTTAAGACAGCTGTATGTGCTACGACATCGGGTTTTTATATATGTATTCGAGTTTTCATGCGATTCTTAGATTTATTCCGGTTGAGCAGTCAAATAGACAATTGACTTTTACTTTCTGAGTATCAGTTAATTAACGGGGCAATTAAAGAAAACTTTGCAAGAGTTTTAGAGATGAAATACGAGTCGATCAACTCCCCGTGATCGAGAATAAGAGAGGAAATTTTACAGAAATTTCATACAAGGCGTAATAAGACTATTGCTTTGATAGTATTACCGACCTAGGATTTCAATAAGAGGAAATCAACATATATAGAGTTACAGAATAAGAGTCGGATTTAGTTTAGATAAATCGGTTCTTTTACAAAAAGAAATGAAGATTTTGTTTGCTAGTGATAATTTTCTCTCGAAGGAGTGTCGACTCTTAATCGACCAACGATTTCTTTCTGTTTAAGTAAAATTCTTCAGTTCGGAATTATTTTCGATTTCTATTTGAGGTTCTTCGACTATTGGACGCACTGGTTTAAAGAATTTATTCGACGCTTTAATTTGGATAATTTTCGGAATAATTCAGGGCTTTGGTTCTTTTGATTTGAATGTTTCGAGTCGTCTAGCTAACTACTCGCTCTTCGAGTTATTTGAATCTAGGTTAACCATGTGTTCCGTTAATCTCTCCTACCTTCTGGGAATTATTTTCGAGTTACTCAATTCCTTTATTTGAGAGAAAGTGGTGTTAATTTAGTTAACAGAAATTTTTCTTTTAGCTTTGGTGTATTCTTAACTGGATCCAGAATTGAATAGGAAATTTCACGACTTTGTTTTGCCAGTCGTCCAATTTACACATTAAAAGAGGGCAATTCATATTACATTGAAGGTCTACTAGTTTTTCAGAAAGTTAATAGACTATTTAGTCTTCCATTTCGGGGAAGAAGGAAGTGAGCGGTTATCCTAATTAACCGTCACTATACACTTCCACAGAGTTAGGAGAAAAGAAAAAAGTCTTTTTTAGGGAATATTGAATTCCATTTAGCTCTTAGAAATATGGATTTTTACGAGGAAATCCAACAGGCAAGATAGAAACCAAAGGGAAGTTCATCGAGGGGTGAATTCCAAAGGCAGGTTCTATTTAATTCACAGGTATAGAATTTATTTTTTCAAAACCAAATAAGCGACCCCTCATCATGATTCTTTCAACACAACTCTCTCTCTCTCTCTACATACAGTGATTCTTTTCAACTTTGATAGTTGAGGTTATTCTCTCACAGGAAGTTCATGTTCCTATCGGAAATGTTCTTCATTTACACACTAGCTGATCAATAAAATTGTGGTGATCTCAAAATATTCACCAACTTAGAAGATAAAATTAATTGTCTTCTAATTAATTTGACTGTGGCACACACCAAGTCAGATCATGTGACCGAGGGGAGAAATCCTCTCTAGGCACATATCACCCCAGGTTGTCCGGGGTGAAGACGGTTATTAACCGTTATGGTGCAATATGGTGTAATAACCACTAGTTGCACCCATTTGAGCTAAGTGCGCAGGTTTTCTGCGCAATATTGAAGCGTGCCGGGCTCGTGTCTTAGCTCAAATCGGGACTCTGAAATAAAACACACAACCACAAACATCACTGCTCTTTCCTCTGAATTAGTATTGATAGTGGACTCGTGTTCTTCAGTTTCATCTGCTATCTTTGTGCAACCAAAGCACAAAGCCAGCAATACAGCTTGAATTAGCCGTCGCTAATTCCAGCTAACGTACCGAGAAGTAGAAGTTTCCCGAAGTGACGTGAACCATCGCCGTCGCAACAGCGCGAACTGTTGCCACCGCCATCGAACGCCAGTCGGACGCCCGTGACCGTGAACCACCGCCAGCGAGCCGTCGTACGAGTTACGGAAGGACCCACGAGAACCATCGTCGCTCGGACCATCGTTCGTGAGTCATTAACGAAGACCATCGCCTTCGCCTAACAACTTCGAGTTGTTTAAGCGCCATTTTAGCGCTTTGTAGCTTGCAACAGTCGTTGCAAGCCCTTCCTTTGTTTCACACTCATTATTACGCGACTTGTCGCATATTTTTACCTAGTCATTGTAATTAAACCGATTAATAAATATATTGTGTGATTTTTATCATAAAAACTGTGTTTTTATTTTCCTATTAATAAATTAACCCTAGATAATTTACGGCCGCTGATTGTAAGTCTTTTTAAGCATTCACCTGCGGTTTCAAGCCTATTAATTAGTAATTTGCTTGATATTAACCCGGATCGCAGCAAAATATAGTACTAAACTGGTACACTTCTGTACATTTCGAGATAACTAGAGTTATTGATCTCCCTACTGAGTTGTTTCGTGATAATCCTCTAATTTGTTTGAGTTTGACTTTAATTTGATCGCTCCGTGAATGGCATCATTTAATGTCTTATAAGTTACGTGATCTTATCACTTAAGATAGATATAGAAATTCTTCCTTACCCTTACCCTAGATAACTTTGAGTTAAACCACACCGTAATAATTCTTTCGCTTTCATTAAGCTAATCTTATGGGATGATACTTTAGCTACTCTTTCTTACATTAAGCAATGTGGCCGAAGTCAATTGAGTGCTTGAGTCATGTGCCAGTTGCACCTACTTTCAACACTTGTCAGAGAGCTGGATCCTTTAAGAGGTCCTTGAAGAGCTATATCTACAGAAACAAACAGATACTAACATATACATCAACAGAACTATTACCCCCTCTTGACATTTTAATATCAATTTCTTTCCCGTTAGGTAGTTTCGCAGCTGCAAATCAGTTTGATAGTTGTGAATCAAAACTTTGGGATGGCCTCTTGGTTTTGGTTAGTCGTGACGTTAGACTTAACTACTTGTACTAGACTTGAAAAATTCAAAATAATGTGACAGAAAAAACTTCTTTTTAATCCCTCAACTAGAAACTGGAAAATATTTGGGAAGGCAGGCTGTTTGTTCAAAAAGGGAACTTTAGGTCTTTGAATATTCCACACTTCTAATATTGTTCCTCTTCTTCACTAACTTGGATAATAGAGAGTTGGCAGTCAAAAGCTCTGGATGATACCAGATGTGATGGGAACTGGGATAGAATTCTCTTTCCTAGCCAATTAAGATTGAAATAGGTTGTTTAGAAAAGAGGTTTTTGGGTTGTTGGATTGATTTGGGAGAACAGTTGATAATGTCCTTGTAAAGCAAGCCTTCTCATCTTTTGTTGCATCGAGCTATCCTCTTGTCTGCAGGTTTAACTTGTTCAGCAAGTTAGACAAAAGAGGTTAGATTTCTTCGCAGGCTGATTAGGGCATTTTTCTTGAATTAAATAAGGGTAATTTGCATTTTAGAGTTGATGTGCTGTTGGTTGCAAAAGATGCACTTGATTTTCGAAGTTTCTCCTTTCATAACGCCATTGCTAAAAGTATTACGGTTCTTGTAGAGAAGCTTGATAGATTCAGCGAACTGGTTCAACAATAATCTGATCGTCAACTGGTGAGATCTCAGAAGAAGCTAAGTTCTCGACTATGTTTTCAAACTCTTTCTCTTGGAAAATTGTGATATAGAATATTTCCATGTAGTCTTAGGGTTTTTCTTTTTCGAATGAATTTTGCTTTCCTAGATAATGGCAGTTTCGTTGAAAATAGTCCTGATGAACTGGGAAATGTTGACGTCACATCCTAATTGAAAATAAACTAGTTCTCTTATCTTCATTACATAGTTACAGAAATACTACACTTCCACTAATATTAACTGGCTTTTGTCCTTAATCCTTGTTTTGTGAGATAATGATGGTCCCGTTCAAATTAATCCCACTTATCTACATAACATTAGTTGTTTTAACAGTGGAATAAGGCTTAAGAGTTATTAGAATATAGGGCAACAAATAGTAATAGAGATACTCACTAATTGCGAAACACAGCTTGTATGATACAAACAGAATTCTTTTTTGAATAACATTGGGATAATTAGAATTGCATGAATTTTATCTTTTATCAACTGGAAGGACACTGAAGAATCTTGATCAGTTGTCGCCAGGACAATTGCGGATTTTCATGGTTCGTTCGCAGACAGTTAAAGCACAGTCTTTTCCTTTTGACTATCCTACCACACTACATGTTACTTATATCTTAGTTGTCATAGAAAAATAATAGAATAGGGTCCCTTTCTCAATTACTGAGCTATACCCCTGATCAACTTGAAGAGCGCATCTATCCTTGGGTGCTCACTGCTTCTCTTGTGACTTTTTGTTGCAAATGGACGTGTGATGACGACCTCCACATTTTCGACAGCAGAGGTGGATAGTTAGATCCCACACAGTCTTTGCAAAGGCAAAAAATAAATGAGATTGAAATTGGAACTCAGTTCATTTCCCTTTGTTTGCCGGGAAGACCTCCTGAACAGAGTTAGAATAGAAGGACATAAGACTCAATAGGAGTCATTATCAAACATAAAACAAGCTGACTTCATTTGTAACAAAGAAATACACACATACAGTGAGTTGGAGGATTCATAGGGAGTTTTCGATAATACAAAGCAAAAGGTTTTAAGGTATCGCAACTTTTCAACTTCCAATAGACACAAAAAGATAAGTTTTGGATCCGTATCGAATGGATAAATAAGAAATTAGAAGGCAAGGAACATAGGTTCTTTCGTCAGAATACGAGAAAGAGAAAGAGAGAGAATCATATAGTTGAAGAAAAAGAAATAGAAAACATTATCAAACACTTTCACAGGAAGTTAAGGGATCGAATTCGCACTTAATAAGTTTGAGAGATTGGCATATACGTTATGTTACCAGATTCATGGCTCTGTTGCCAGCAAGTGTTGCAACATAGGCATTTCGGTTTAATTTCGTGTCCAAAACACTTGAACTTTATTCAGTTCAATGCAACTTCTCAGTTTGCTAGATTAAAGTTAATTTACCCGACCTTTTCCAATGTTTTAGATAAAATACCCAACTTACCGGATGTTGTCACTTCTTCTTTAGGAGCTCGTCGAGTTTCTGGGCACAGGAACTCGTCCCGCATGCTCATTCCTCGAGTTCGTCGTCCGCAGCAAGCGGAGGACTCGAGCCGTCGATCGAGCACTTTCGCCACATTTCCGTAGAATCGTCGTTTCTCATTGAAAGTTGTTCAGTTGGGGCCGTTTTTGACTGACATTGGTCAAAAACACCTTAAGAATTCCATTTCTCCACTCAGTTTGACCAGTTTCAGGCTCCTTCGCTGATTTTCTTACAGGAATCTGTTGAGTTTTCGTGGAGAAAATCAAATATTTCCGCCGCCGTCCTCTCTCCTATGCTTTGACGCGTTTGGATCGCCATTTAGAGCGATCCAATGAGCGATTCGTACACGCCGTGTTCAAGGCGCCGGTTTGACTATTCCTTGACCGATTTTGATCGTTTTTGTGCCCAAAAACGATCTCAGCATGATTTTTAGTACTAGTAAGTACTTTCCAGCCCCTCAATCGGCCTGGAAAGTGCTTCTTTAATTTGAATTCCCTTTTAACTTTTCAGTGTCGGGTTTTCGCAATCGCCCGACTCTCAACTGTCGTCTGCTCCTCCATGAGGAACATTTTAATGTTGTTTTTATTTGAATAAAGACATTTTGGGGGACTTGGGATCATATTTGTGACCACTTTTATTGTTTGCATTGGTGTTGATGTTCTTAAGTGCTTTCAAAGTATTTATTTATCTTGATTATGTGTTTTTTGGTGCATATGTTTTGCAAAGAAGCCAACTTTTTACCCCTGATTTTTCTCTTTATTTCAACAATTGGGCCAAGTCTCGGGCATTGTTTGAGCTCGTGACTACGCATTGTTTGTGACTGTTTACAGTCAGTTCCCATCTTGTTCTTGACGAATAAACACATGCTTTGTCTATTCGCAATCTGTGTTTTGTTCTTTGGCCATGATCTTTAGGCCTATTTTTCCACAGCTGAATTTGAGTAAACCTTTTCATCCGACACGAGCAGACATGGGATCTGCTCCGTCATTCGAAGCTGTGCCTCAAGGACGAGTCGCATTGCAGTTCCCCCTCATCAAGGTGAACTGGCAGGCGTCATGTTCTTTGCCATCGAGTCCAGCGAGGTGGACAGAGCGCGCGAGCTGCCGTCGCTTGCGCAGCCATTTCCTAATGTTGTCCAGTGGCTCCAACACAGCCGGGAGCTGCCCGCAAAAGCTCACAGGATCACAAGAAATCGGTTAGGCGTTTCAAAAGACGATCGTAAGTCGTAATGAAGTGCGCTACAAGATGTCGGCCATTTTGGTAGTGCGAGACCCGGATGGGGCGTCCTTCTGTTCGTTTCTTTGATTAAGTGTTATAATAAAAGGTAATTATGTTTGGATTTGAAATTAGACAAAATAGTTTATTGTTCTTTGTTTGATTTCGTACTTGAATCAATCTCAACACGAGAGTAGATAATTCGCGAAAGACGATTGTGATCCGTCGAGCAGTCATATTAATAAATGACGTCATCTAACGGAAGAAATTGCCGTGTTATTAATGTTTAGTTTGATTCAAGTAATTCTTTGTTAAGTTACAATGTTTTCTCTCGGGTTGATATTGAATAATCAATCTGAGAAGTGCATTTAAAAGTTGTTTTGAATTATTTATACTGTTAAGTTTGCATTCGTATCAAATATGAACTTTATGATAATTTGGTCAGAAAAGCGCCAATTTGATGTGTTAAATAATTGTCGTGTCTTATATCACATGTAAAGCGTTGTGTCTTTTATAAACAACTCTTCTTGCTTTAAAATCTTAACTATTTATTCTTGTTAGGCTTAGGTTTTTTAGCACTAGTTTTGATACGGAATTTTTGTCACTTGTATTGTTATTTAAACTTTGTTACTCACTTGCAAAATAAATCCCCAACTGAGAACACGAAATTCTGATCTCCTCTCCTTTCACTTTCCATCGCTTTAAAAATGCAACACGAAGCAAAGAGCAAGGGGGTTTGGAACCGCTGTGGCTGAATCGAGGTCGTTTGTACCTCGACCATCCTTATTCGAATTGTTCCGGGCAGAGCCGGAATCCAATAAGAAAAACCGTTTTTGGTGCCCCGAGAGGCAAACTGTCATAACGTCACGGGATGCTGTCTTTAAAGAAGACGAATTAGGAGCCAGGAATTGTAAAGTTGCCGACGTGGTGACTTTATTTTTCGACGGAGAAAAGCCGAAAGATGAAGCGGACATTACACTGCCGGAACCGGACCCCGAACCACCGCCACATCCCGCAAACAAGAAGCGTGGACGTCCAACAAAGGACGCAACAGTCAAGAAGGTCCACGAACCAAACCACTTCAGCGAATTAAGTTGTGACAAGTTTCGTGTGCGATTTGGTTTTTGACCAATTGATGGGAAAACCCAAAACGGTGCATAAAGATAATAACGCTTTTAGGGGAAGTTTTGTTGGGTTTATCGTTAAAAAGCTTGTATTATCTGCCTCTTATTGTACTGTTGCGTCAGCAACAGCTGGTTGTATTATTTTTGATGTTCTTAACATGGAGTAAATATGTTCGTTTATACCTTTTCAATTCAACTTGTGTAATTCTTTTACTTTGGAGACAACAAAATAATGCTTGATAAATATATAAATATTAAAGATATATTCATACTTTTTAGTTTGGGAAAAGCTTGCACTTATGTGGGGTGCAACTCTGCACTACTGGTATTTGTTCAACTCTGATTCCAAATTATTTCGATCCAAGGCCCCTGAAATATAGAAATGGATCTATGAACACACAAAGACAGCATGATTTACAAAGACTTGTAGAATCATTTCGAAAATCTCATCCTAATAATGGAGGGAGCGATTCGACTGTTTTTTGTGACTTGAAATTGTGAACCACAGCCATTTGCTAGTACAAATGTTTAGTAATCTCTTATTTTTTGGAAATTTAATAAAATTAACCTTTTCTCTTTTGCTTCTTGAGGAACACAAGGCGACACAACATGTATGGTTAGGCATTTTCTTGTATTTTAGAACAATTGTTGACCCCCCCCCCCCCCCCTCTATGAGAAAAACCATGCACAATGCAATTTTGAAGTTTTTTTTGTATAGCGAGAATCTGGGCATTGAACAAAGAAGGAGAGTCTTGGCTTGGTGTCATTTGATTTGATGTTGTATAAAATAATGTTTGAACCAGAACCAGATCTAAATCGTGAAAACATTATCATAACGTCAATGGATGATATGCCCTGCATAGTTGCTAAAGAGAAACTAAAATGTGTAAGTTAATGCATTGTTAACCCAAGATTTTATCAGAAAGTGGATGGTGCTTTCTAAATGGCAGTCAAGATGATTATAACGAATCAAAATCGAGTGAATGGTTGGGTAATTTTAGGAGGGATATGGAAACGATGTTGCAAGTTGATGCGTCTTATACGGGAGCAAATACAAAGAAAATGGGGAAAAACAAAAGTATAATAAGACCTCAAATAAATTTGTCGCGTCCACAAGTGACCAAACGACCACTTTAGAATACAGAGAACTGATAATGTGATTCAAAAACAAGCGCAAGAAAATGTAAATGCAACATTCATAGAGGAATGCAGTCTTACAATACAAAATCATGTAAATGCCGCAAACATTTCGAAATGCGGGCCTACAATACAAGCGCGTAAAAAATCCCAAAACCAAAATAAGAATGCGGGCTTATTACAGAAGGAAATCGTGTAAAAGCCATTTTCATGTCGGAAATGTGGGTTTAAAATACAAAAATAATTCTGAGAAGATAGAAAAATTTAAAAAACGTAACAAATCGAACAGAAAATTGGCGGAGCTGGCGTGCGGTTCGAACGACTTAAGTTGGCGGACCTTTGGAATTTGAACTACTTGATCACAGAGATGATCGTTCTTTCTTATCACCAGATGATAAAATTAATAAAAATATGACAATTTTGCGAAATATTAAAAGAATAGACCTTCAACATGGATCCGAGAAAATGGAAATTTAACGCGAAACATTGCGATCGGAATGAAATAAACGAAAACTTACAGAATACCTAAATGCACATTGAAGTAGCAGATAATTTCCACAGAGAATAACCGAATTCGAACTGAAAATCCAGTTCAAATATCGCCAGCAACGAACCAAACCAGAGACGAAGCAAACGTGGCGAGCACAACAAAGACACAATTCGTTCTACGGGGTCTACAATTTTTTAACACGGATAATTATTTACGAGTAGAACGAATCTTCGATGCTGAAGATTTAAAACGTCACGACATGATCAAATTACGATTGTCATGTAAAAGTTGGTCATTTTCAAAATTGAAGAAAAAAATTGTACAAGAAAATTGATTTTTCAAAATAAATACATTCTAACTGTACTGATTACATTGAATTTTAACCAAAATTAAAACTTAAAAGAAAAAATTGCTTCAACAAAATTCAGTTTTTCACAATTTAATTTTGAACAGCCTTGCAGAAGTCAAAAGAACAAATCTGTCATTCAGCTTTGGTCAATATGCAACTTTTTCATAGTTGTGTTCTTCTGCTCAAAATTAATCCAAGCTTCCAAATATTTTGAAATTATACATTGGGAACATCCAATAATTAAAATTTTTGAATACAAACAATACAAACCATGACTAACTCACTACAAATTTAATTGCCTGCATAATTTTAAAATTTGGAAGGAAAAATAGAAACTGACACAAATTCTTATTCTAGTCAACAAACATGCTGGCAAACATACATCAGGAGAAAATATCTGTTTATTACATTTGCCAAATTTGTCACATTTGTCATGACTGTAAGAACTCGTATTAAAGGAATCATTAAAATTAGAAATAATTGTCCAGCACGAGTTTTGACAAAACAGAATAAGAATTCTGGAAAGTAATCTGTCAAATTTATTTCATCAAATAATCACTCGTTAACCTTTGAATTAACAAAGCATCAACCACTCCATTCTAGCATTTTAAATTTCCTAAAAGAACAGTTGTCATTAGGGATCCCACCAGCAGAAATTCAGAGAAAGCTGCAACAAAAAATAGTGAAAATAGAATAAAATTGACGAAAGAACATTTTGTAAGTCTTAGAAACCTAAAAGAAATTAATCATAAGCTCAAGGCAAGTTCACGTTTGCACACAGATTACGAAACCTAAATTATGTTGATAGCAAAGCAACTGCTGTCTGAAAAGTATGATCCAATACTTATACAAGCCTGTAGGTTGTGATGTGGTCATTGGAGATTCAGCATTCAATTAGAAACACATTCCACACTGTTACTCGCAACAACAGATAATGAGGCTAATGTCATTAAGGCCATTAGATTGGGAAATATTCAACGTCCCATGCTTCGGCCATGTAGTGAACTTCGCCGTAAAAAATGTTTTTGATGATAATTTGGTGAAACACGTATTGCAAAACGTGAAAAAGGCACAGACATTAATTGGGTATTCGTGTACACTGCGACTGTTTCGTGGGTACACGACACAGTAGTGGATTTGTATTTGGGAATGCTCCAGCAACGCTACCCCATTGTTTATGCCTTTCCAACGGCAACAGTAGGAATGCTAATGAAGGAAAAAGATAAAGCTAACATCTGGCGATGGTACAAGGATCAAATAGATCAGCCGCGCAAGAAACACAAAATTTGGTTTTTTCCGATTCCAGCTGAACAGCATTGGATCATATACGTATTTGACCGGGAACGATCACCTCCATGCGTGGGTTTTTACGACTCCTCTGGCAAACCACACAGCGATCATGAAACATGGTGGTGCAATATTAAGTTGAATTTGCAAGGCGCGGGAATATTACTCCCAAGATACAAGCGATGGGACCAGCCCAAAGCCGCCCAATTATACTCTTTCCACACTCAAAAAACACCTCTCAAAGCTTGGCTCCCATTGGCCACCAATCAACTGCAGTGCTGAGGATTAGTACATCAGTGATATGGTGGCCAATGGGAGCCAAGCTTTGAGAGGTGTTTTTTGAGTGTGGAAAGAGTATAGACGGTGATTCTTGCGGGCCGATGATCCTGCATTTTGCACGCCGATACATGGAAGACCGCGACTTAATGAAGCTTGCAGAAGGATTCGAATTGCGAGCCAGAGTTTTGTAAGAGATACATCACGGACGTTTCCAGCCATTTGAAGAAATTTAAGAACTGTTTTGAATTTTTTTTTCTTCTTTTTTTCCATTTTCTTTATTATCAAGTTTTCTTTTGACTTAGAGTGTGTAATGGAGTAAAATACTCGAATTTAGTTTGAAATATATATATTTTTTTGGTTGTATTGGATTAAAATTTTGTGATTTGCATTGAAATTAAAAGGGAGTAAGAGTGAATTTTGTAAAACACTATGTGATGGCGTTGGCGAACGATAATCGTATTGCCTCGTCATGGGGCTATTCAACTAAGTTGTGGGGGTTATAGAAGATTTCCTATAAAACCATTAACACCCACTTAAGACACTTCACTCCTACTAAGATATCAAGTAAGTATGAGCTCATACAGTGATCTGGAGACCTGATGTCGACCAGTTTGTAGCCAGACAGATGGTAGACATTAGGTCAAATCACATGCTATCACAAAGTGTTTTTAAAGTGTTATAATAGTATTATAATGTTATTAAGTTCTTATCATTTATTAAGTGATTATGATTATGTTTAAGATTAGTAAAGCCTTGAGTCAGGGGGTAAATTCATCTAATGCCATAAGTTAGCGAACAGTTAAGCAACCGTCCGATTTAATAAACGGCATTTTACCTGCGTTAATAACCCGGATCGCAGCAAGATTGAGCAAAACAATGCTACCTGCTGATATTTCACCGAGATGGTGGTCCACGCTGCGCTTGATTGACCGCTGTATGCAAACCGCGATGTGCCGAGTAAGCTATTTATGGAATACAACCGTGCTAAGTATGCAGACATAACTCCAAACATCGCCGACTTATTGGATGTATTACGTGACCAATTAAATCCACTGCAAGTTTTAACCACCGAGCTAGTGCAGAACGTTTTATCACTGCCTCATGCATTCTGCCAACGATCGACTACACCATAAAAACGTTGAAAACAAATATTGCTGCTGAATTGGGTATTGTAAATCACAATGCGGACAACGACGACAACACGCAATCAGATCTAAAGCAAGCGCACTTTGATGTCATTTGCACAAATTTGGTTACAGTGTTCGAAAAATATTACGGAAGCGGCGAAGTAGCGTATACATTAAAATATACATTAAAAATTTACACGACATGAGTTCATTAATGCACCTAGAACATTCTGTTTTCTTGCTGTAAACAAATGGGCAAATTTTTTTATTCTGTGCAGGTGGTGTGCTGAGTCTTGTAAATTTTTAAGCCACATAAAAGTAGTACAAGATGAGCAGGAAAACTGTATTCTATTTGAAATTAAGCCAGCTGCTAGCCTAGCACAAGTTACAAAGGCAAAATTCTGTCATTTGGCTCCAGTCAATGTGCAACTTTTCCATTCAAGTTGTGTTTTAGTACAGAAATTGAGTCCCAACCTAAAAACTATTATGAAGTTTTGCATTAGGAACCCCCAATTAGTCTAAAAAGTGTTCTCAGAAATTCATTATTACAATAAAATTCTATATTTCCTGAATTTAAGGGTCGGGGAGTTCAGAGTGATGTGGAGGTTTTAAAAATGGACAATTTCAAAATCTGCTTTGATAGTTTTCATCCTACATCACCTATTTATCACAATCTATACACCCAAGTTCATTGTCTTAACTATTTTGCTTATTATTGAAGTTTGATTGTAGTGCACTTATCATTTTGTCGCACCAGTATTTTCATTTTTTTGTAATACATTTTTTGTTTGTTTCTCAATCGCTCCAATTGTTTCAGCAGTTTATTTTGTTATAATTTTGTACCTTTGTTTAAAATTTCAACACTCAACACGCGCGCATTGCTAAGAAATGAAGAAAAAATGGGGGGCACCTATCTTTTTGGAAAAAACAGAGCCAGTTTTCCAATATCGACGTTTGGTGCAAAAAAATATCTCTGCGTTCCTCCAAGCGTTCCTAGCTGCGGAGGCAGAATTATGTCTGATAATCGGACTAGGATTACGCCTGAACATGCAGAGCAACAAATCGTTGAGTATGGACAGCCATCTGTTGAAGTAGACAACGGCAATGTAATGCAATATTAACATTGAATATACACAATTACACAATACACAATTAAATAAATAACATCCTGAAACAATTATCATTTATTTATATAATTTTTTAAGGTTTATTATTTACTTTTATATTTTTTTTCCGTACTACTTCCAGCTTATTTTGTGCCATTTTGTGATATTCTGTGCCATTTGATGCCATTTGGTGAGAAAAAGAAATTTTTTTAGTGTTATCGCGTTGTTGTTTTTTTGCCGTTGTTGCGTTGTTCCGTTATTTGTGAATAACGCCTCGCAGGAAAAAAATAACGCACATGCCTAGTGTTTAATAAAGAAGGAAGCTTGATCCGTTCAAGATGTCGACGCAGGATTGATTGGAACGAGCTTCACCGCTGCCGAAGTTAATAGGGTTTTTTCTAATTTTTAAAAAAAAAATCAATTTTGGGTGTTTTTATTCATTGATTTTAATTTTATCGCCCTCCTATTTTTAAAGAAATATATATATATCCCCATTTCCTTAACTGCTCGGTTAATTGACTAATATCGCCAGGATTGAAATCCGAGTGTGGACGCTGCCCCAGTCGTACGTGGTCAGTGTTTTTGGGTTTATTTGTCATTCTTTAATTTTATTTTTATCTTTTTTTCTCAGTTTTCGCCTAGCGCCAACGCTTCGTCTAGATTGGGGTATTGTCTGTATTTTTTGAGTCTTCATTAACCTTCAAGCATCTACCAGCCAGACCAGAGCAAAATTTGAATAACACTTGATCTGCTTTTGGTGTAATTCCGCTTCAGTCATAGACCGTCGCTCCGTACTCATGTTCGAAACAGAATCTTTTCCCACCAAAAGTAGCGTGTTAATCCTTCGTTCGTTCTGCTCCGTGCTTGGCTTTTCTTAAACGTCTGGACGCAGGCGTTCTGTCAAATCAGGAGTGCTCGGAAAGAGAAAGTCATATCGCCAACCAGACGCTGACGCCGACTCAGACTCAGACGCCGACTCAGTGAACAGCTCCTGGAGATGAGCAAAGTGGACCAGTGTAGTCCCGTTTGCCTGTTGCCCAGAGCATCCATATGCCTAAGCCAACTGCACGAAACTAGGAACCCGACCGTCACTCTAACATCTGGAGAGCAATCTGGTATGTGTTCAGGAGGGAAAATACACACAACATCGGTTCCAAAGGCAAAAACAAAGCGAAGAGCGCCCAATCCACCTGCAAATCCGCAAACAAAGATCGGTCCGCACATGCCATCCAGGAAGCACCTGCACCGATTTGTGGGCAACAACGGGAAGTTCGGGTCCAATTAGCTACATCCAGCACTGGAACAAATGCCCAAGTTAGCTGTAATTAAGGAAGACTACTTGGTCACCCAGATTCGAGACAAGACAGAAAAACGCATTTCTGATATAATAAAGGTCCACAACCAGGATATATTGGATATATCCCAACCGGAACTGAAGATTCCGAAGAAGAGGACGATTTAGTGAAATTCCCACCTCTACCTTCATGTGTTGTACCAAGGGCAAAACCCCCATTACCCAATTGTCTTAAATTTGAATTTTGTTTTTTCTTCGCGTTTGGAAATATTGCAAAACAAAGTGATTTATGGTGTTATTTATCAAATTTCATGCTTTTTCCCATGGTGAGATTGATCCTACGTTGGGGCGAGGAGGGGCAAAGGCCCCTTTTCAGGTAGAGGCCCCAGGCTGACCACTGGAGATTGTTAAACTGTAAAGCTATTAGCCAGAATGAGTGTCTGCAGTAAGGCCAGAAATTAAGTTGGGATAGAATGCATAGCAAGCAATGGTGATAGGGAAGAGAGAATGCTATGAGGGTGAATTTTGACACTATGGGGGTGAATTCTGCATTCGGCTACGATGTCAAACAAGCCTCTTTCGATGGCCGAAATGAAGAAAAAGGTTAAGGAAGTCGAAGAAGAAAACAAGTAGGGAAATAAGAAAAATAACAAAAATTAAAAATTTGATTTTTACAGGTTTTTGCGTAATCAAGTTGAAATACTTGAAAACAAATTACTGGAGATGGAGCCGGAACTACCATAGTGCGTCCTTGACGATAGAACCATCGAAAAGCGAAAAGCAAAAGATGATTTACCAATGTGTAAAAATGAGGTTTCCTGTCCTTTTTGCAACAGAGTAGGGTGGATGTCAGGCTCGGGCACAGGATGCCACCTCGCGACTTGTTTCAACTGTCTTGGCGTCAAGAAAAGGTTAAAAATACAACCATGGAATCCGGAATTCCTTCCGTTTGGGATTAAGGGAATATTTGTTTTCCCTCCTCGTCTATGGGCGACCTGTTACAAATGTAAGACCGTGCTCTCTAGTGTTGGAAAAATCGAGAATAGCTATTTTTGTCCATTTTTATTTATTTTTGTTCATTTTCATTTATTTTCGTTTATTTTTATTTATTCTTGTTTATTTTTATTTATTCTTGTTCATTTTCATTTATTCTTGTTCATTTTTAATTATTCTTGTTCAATTTTTATTTTTATTCATTTTATTTGATTTTGGCATCCATCATACAATCCGTTCCGCCGCTCCGCAGTTCCAGAAAGCACATCAATTTCATTAAGTTTTTCTGACAAAATATCAAGCCATATAATAGATGTCAAATACTCCAAACCCACAAACAAGCAGCAAAACAGCTACCAATTTTCAGCTTGAATTCCAAAACAAACTCGTGGACTATCCAAAATTGGCAATATTCAACACGGATCAATGTGGATTTAATTATGAACTCGTGTCCTCTCGCACAATTTCTGTAAAAGGTGAAAATTAAACAAATGTGTTTTCGGACCCACTCACTAAAAAGGCAACACAGCTCTACTGTTCAATGTGTAATTTCTGTTGACAGTAACGTGCCGGACACCAAAACCAACCAGCAAAATTAGGATTTGCTTGTATACAACCACACTATCATTTGCGCAATGCTAGATTTAGGGCGTGAGCCTGCTACTAAATATACATACTGTATTCTGTATTTACTTTTTATTTCTTTTCACTTTATTTATTCATTTTTGTTTATTCTTATTCTGAGTTCTATTTATTTTGTTTTTGTTTAGATTTTTTTCTTTGCAACCATCTGGCGACAACGTTCTCCAAAGATAGAACGTTGTGAAAACGTTGAATTAATGGAAAACGTCATAGAAATGGACGGTGTTGAATAATACACGCGATATTCGTACACGCGACAGTACGCGTCGCCTATACGAATCCTGTTGCATGTAACCAAGATTCATACACCCGACGTCGCGTGTACGAATTACGCCGTAATGAATTACCGCGAAACACGAATATATTCGTAAGCACGACGTTAAGTGTTGTGTATGGGGTTCGTTACGTGATTCCTAAGCACTTTTGTTCTCGAGATATTTGCGATTTTAATCAATCATTGTCCGAATTCGCACAAGTTTGATTGCACTAGTCATTCCTGAATTTCGTGATATCTTTTGAATATCTTCAATGGTATTTTTGTGGATTTCTTCAGATGTACCAGTACAAGATTTTGCATGATTTTGATAGATTTTGTGAGATGGTGCTTGATTTTGTGAGATTTCTTCAGATGTACCAGTACGGACATGCGACTGGTCGCGGCAGCCATCTTCGTGTTTTTGAAAACAATCCATGCCTGTAGGGTTAAGAACAAGTTTCTTTAGTGTTTTTGAAAACAATCCATGCCTGTAGGGTTAAGAACAAGTTTCTTATTCTATTTTGGGGTTTACACGCTTAAAAACAGGGAAAGAAGAAGCTATTTCAGACAATTTGTGAAAAATAAGAAAACTTCTAGTTTCTCGTCACACTACATCCTAAATGTGCGTTTCTCTCCGGTCAATTCCCAACCCCACTGTCTTAAACTGCCAGTTTTCACACAAATGTCATGTCGATTCAACTGTAAACTCGTGTCCTCTCAACCAATTTCATTTCTTTCAAAGATGAAAACACATTTGATTTTTCTCAGTCACTCGCTGAAAAGGCTACACACTTACACCTGTTTGGAATGAAACTTCTGCTGATAGAGATTTGCTGGACACTAAAACCAACCCGAACAATTCGCATTTGTTTGAATCTAATTTGGCTTAAAATGATGCATTTGAATGGGAACACTGTAAGAATCCAACACAGGAGAAACAACACTGTGTTGCCTTAAGCAAAATCAATTCAAGGTCACACGTCCTTGCGGAGTGAGATGACCCAGTACGGGAAGGAGAGCTGAGTAGTGTAGGGAGAGAGAAGAGCGCTGGGTCTCAACCAAGACAGACGTAGAAGCAAGGTCCTGAAAGCCAGCAAAAATTACTGCTTTGCTCCCTGTTCACCGTTGTGATGCCCAGTGGTGAGATGTTAGATCCACCAAAGCCTCCATGAACGGTTGCATGAGCCGTCTGACAGATTAGTATCTTTGACCCGCCACGTCATTCATGGGGCTCCCTCCCCGTGTGACGAGTCGATTGCCGGTGTGGCGTGTTTTCGCGGCACTGTCAACACTTGTTCCACCTGACTACATAAACAACTTTGCCACACTATCCTTCATCAATTGATAAGACTGAAAGAAATTTATGGCCAAGGAAAATTGTGGATGTTCAGCTGAATCGACCACATTGGAATATCAGACTGGATTTTGCACGAGTCTGAAGGCGTTCCCTGTAAATCAGATGGGATTGTTGTGCCATTGGCTTGCAGAAATAAAGTTTTGAGGCAACAATGCGAATCTCATTACGAAGTAATCGCAACAAAATTGCATACACATCAAAGTGTTTACTGACTTGTGAGCTGATATGAATCAGCAAATAGGATTGTGTCTAAAGTATGCAACTGCATTCATGTGGGAATTCAGTCTTACATTACAAACACCTGGACAATGGAAAACTGTAAACGCCACGTTCATGTAGGAAATGCGGGCTTACAATACAACTAAACAACTTTGTGAAGAGCATCAAAATGTTCTTCATTTATGCATTAGTCCAACAGTAAATAGACAAAAAGTAGACCAAAACACAATGAAATAATTTTGAATGTTATAGGTTGTCACTAGTTATAATAGTTTGTATACATCTTTTGGAGCTTCCAATGTTTAAAAAAGTTCAAATTGCATTCAGGAAAGGAGATACATGTCATTCTTATTTATTCTTGTTCATTTTTATTTATTCTTGTTCATTTTTATTTATTCTTATTCATTTTTATTTATTCTTGTTCATTTTTATTTATTCTTGTTCAATTTTTATTTTTATTCATTTTATTTATTGTTGGTTGTTGGCATCCATCTTACGATCCGTTCCGCTGCTCCGCAGTTTCAGCGACGTTGGAAACCGAACGTTAATTTCAGCTGAAAGGGATGTGCAGGACACCAAAACAAACCTACTATACTTATCTGGATATACACTGCCTCCAGTCTTCAACGTTTATGGGAATGGTTTCGTGAGTAACCATGTTCTTTTTGGCAAAATATAATTCAAGAGGTTGCCACAACCAATATCCAGTCCATCAACTGGCAATAACCCCCACCTGGAAGCCTACATGATGATCCCAACGCAGTGCCCAACCCTGTACCATGAATTTTTGCTTCATGTTTACGATAGTTAAGCGATGGATTGCATTCTAATTCGAATGATATTCTTTTCAATGATAGTTGAAATTTCTATGTTAGCTGAATGTCCATTTTGGATAGCTAAAATTGTTGCACTCTATCCTCGTTAGGCTTCGCCCCACCAACTGCTGCGCCCACTAACCAATAAGATTCTTTTCGTTAATCCTTTTGTAACCATCATCTTTTTTTTTTTTTTAATAAACAGTTAGACCTTAGAAACTTTCTGCGCCCAAGATTGCAGTGTGAATTCGAAGTCTTCAAATCACAGAACATGAAGATTGATTAATTACTTATATTTTGTAAAGAAATATGCATCATAAAAATTTGGAGGAGAATGTCGATAAATTGGAATGATGCATGTTTAGTGTTCGTCCAAGGTAGAACCAAAGTAGATTTGTGCTGAAGCTATCAAAAATTCTATCTACATTCTACGGTCTATCTATGGTCTATCATTCTATTCGTCTTTATCAAATCCGATTCAAATCCAAATGAAGTGATCTAGAACTCTACATAGATGCAGTGTTAAAATTTTTGAACCTATTTCGCATGCCAGAAAAGCTCATTTGCTGTTGGCAAGTCAAGAAACTTAAATAAAAACCCACAACCGAAGTCATAGACCAGAGCCTCATCACACTAAACAAGATTTAAGTAAATTCGACCTTTACACGACGATGAAGAACAAATGGACATTTATGTGGATTGCAAGGGCTAAGAGTCAAATGGACGAATTCCAAATGAGAAATTACGAACAAGGAAATGGAAGTGTTACTTATGCAGAATGTATGCTGGGGAATTGTTGATGGCACAGAACCAATGTTAGAAAAAATGCGACTTGGAAAGAAATTACAACATTCAATTCAGATGAACACAACACTGACAGCTCTTATCTCAAAAGAAAGCCAGATAAGCTTGATTTGTGTAATATTTTAAATTTTCTTTTGCGCATTCTCATATTAACCAAAATTTTATATTTTGTTATAAGTTTGTGTTTTAAATTGTATAAAGAATGTTCTTGCAGTGTCATTAATGTCACTGTGTTAAAGTTGGCTCTTAAGACTGACTGTTTCCAGTTGGTGCGCCCTCTCCTGTGAATCCTTCTCCTGTCATTCGTTTCACCTGTGATTAATATAGAAGTAACCCGACAAATTATGTGTTTAGGAGAAATAAAGTAGCAACCAGTAGATTTCAATCATCTGCATAATGGAACTGCTATATCTCCAAACAAAATCAATTTTGACATACACTATCAACATGCTGATCCTGTTACAATTACATTACATTGTGTACACCCAGCATAAAAAGGGACATTATAAAGATCACATTATTAGTGTCAAAATGGAAGCAATTTTATATTTTTGCCTTAAATGAGTTTATCAGGAGACAGTTGCTTGGCTACTGCACCAAGTCATGGGCGAGAAAAGATGTTATTAACCTTCCCATAGCCAAGCCTAGTTTCTACCATTGCTAGCTAAGGTCGGTCAAATCGGCCTTCTTTTAAAATGCTTCTGCGCATGTGCAGAATCACATTTTTCCTGGTGCAATCGCATTTTTCCTGGTAAAAGCACATGTTTTAGGACTAATTTTAATACGCCACCTAGTGCAAACAGATGGCAAAGCAGTGTACGGCGCTCCCATTAAGGGTGTTTTATGTTATAAATATTAAATTATCTTAATAATAATTGAAAAACTATTTGTATTTAGACAATATAAAATAAGAAAAATAAGTTTTTGAGGAATACAAGTTAACCTCATTAATTAATTATCAGAAAAAAAAGAATTACAGTGATTTTTCCACTTCTGTAATTTTTTTGACCTACCATGGGAAGGTTAAATGCAGTATTAGGGTGGGGACCAGACGGGCACGTAGCAAATGCGCACCGTAGTTAAATGTGACATGGTATCGACCAGTCACATTCACAGCTGGAATGTTTGGTGGCACAACTGGTGCAACCCCTTAAACCATTGAGAATGCCCTCACCATCAGAAGCTAAACAAACTTGTGTCAACGCAACTACGAAATTAGCTGGTAGAGAGGCGTGCCAGGATTCCAAGCAGTTGTTAATGCGGTGCGGCAGCGCGAACACACTGAAGTGGGTGGCAGTCACCTCCATGCGTGCTTTTAAATTCTTTTAATTGTTAAAAATTCATTCTTATTGTAATTTTAATGGTCACGCATTTAGGCCCTCGCCTGCTTTCAACTATTTTTAATTATTCGCCCATTTGAAATGCGCCCATTTGGTCCCACCCGGTTGTTTTAGTTGTTAAAAGCATGATTCCTGAGAAAAACAACTTGGTGAAAAAGCATCAAAATGTTTATTTATTTTTATTCATTTCATTTATTTTGGGCATCCATCTCACAATCCGTTCCACGCTGTACCACTGTTAGCTTCGCCCCACCAGGTGCCGCGCCCACGCGCTTTTAGACTTCTAAACCTGATGTTTAGAAAGTCTCATGAAACGGTTCTGTCTGTCTGTCCGTCCGTCGTCAACGATTCCGCAAAAACTATAGCAGCTAGAGCAAAACAGACAACGGCATTAAATTCAGCATGCTTATATTAGTATTGTAACTAGCTGTTCACCCGCAGAATGATAAATCACTCAAAACCATAGATCAAACAAATATAAAAACACATTTTTGTTAAACCACACAAAAATGCAACCCTAACCCAGACTACACCAAACCAAAACAGAACCAAACCCAACGCCAATCAGGCCAATACCCAATCCAGCCACACAGCATTTTGGAAAAAGCGCCATCTGTCGGCAGCTTTTGCTGACAAATGTTTTTAATTTTTACCAGCTATTTTATGTTTTTACCCACTATTTTCTCCTATTTACCCGCTGTTTTTTCCTATTTACCCGCTGTTTTTTCCTATTTACCCGCTGTTTTTTTCTATTTACCCGCTGTTTTTTTCTATTTACCCGCTGTTTTTTCCTATTTACCTGCTGTTTTCTCCTGGTTTTGCTGACAAATGTTTTTAATTTTAACCCGCTATTTTATGTTTTTACCCGCTACTTTCTCCTATTTACTCGCTATTTTCTCCTATTTACCCGCCATTTTCTCCTATTTACCCGTTGTTTTCTCCTGGTTTATTATCCAACCAATTTATCAATTTTTTTTGGATAAAATTACCCAAAAAAGATCGTTTTTTTCAAATTAAACGCCAACCATAATTCCGATCAAAAGGTTATTCACACCATCGTTTTCAGCAGGATTTTTTACTCTGGAAACATGTTCTAAACATTTCATTCGGTTAATTTTACGAATTTTGGGTTTTTTCATGATGAAATTCAAATTTTGACTAAATTTTCCAATCGGTCACCCGCTAAGATCGCCCGAATCGGCACTTTTCCTCGCCCGAATTAAAAAATAAAAAATACAGGCTTGTGCAAAATTCAATTTCCAATCGAATGGTCTTGGTTATATAATTTTCTGACCTCATTTCGGCATAGAAAACATCAAAAAACCGATCGCGACGAACAATTCCGTCTGAATTTGCATTCGTTTACCCGCTAAAAACGTCCGTATCGGCACTTTCCCTCGCCCGAATCAAAAAATAAAAAATATAGGCTTGTGCAGAATTGTCTCCTCTTCAAAATGAGCTTAGTTCCAGAATTTTCCAAGCTCATCTTGATGTTGAAACATTTGAAAAACATATCGCGACGAAGATTTTGTAATTTTTAACATTCGTTCACCCGCTAAAAACGTCCGAATCGGTACCTTTCCTTGACCGAATGGAATTAAAAAATATACAGGATTGTGCAGAATTGTATTACCTTTCAAATGGGCTTGGTTTTAGAATTTTTGGACCTCATTACGACCTAGACAACCTCAAAAAACGTATCGAAGCGAACATTGCATTACTGTTAGTACGCACGGCTCCCGTCAGGTGGCGCTACGATCTACCAAAATTGCCGTAATTTCGCTTTTTCTCCATTTAAACAACATTTAATGTTTGTTTTCTCTTTATCATTAAAAAGAACACATAAAACTACACAGGAATAATGTCATTTCCAATCGAAAAAGTCGTTTTTAATAATTTATTCCGATGGGGGTACATTCGACGCACCAGCCTACTACATGCAACTTTTTTGGCTGCTATATAAGGGAAATCGATAGTATACGTGGTTGTATTGCTTCAGCATTCAGAATGCTGAAACACTCAAATACAATTATAAAAAGGCAAAGATTTTACTTGAAATTAATAGAAATTATTTGAAAAAAAAAATGACAAAACAGGACGTTACACATTACCGGAAGTTACCGCCAACAGGTGGCGCCACTTCCGAAAAAAAAATCACACAAAAAATGACGCACTTCCGGTTCCGGAATTACATTAAAAGTTACACTTCCGGAAGTGCTAACTCTCACGCAGAGACTGACTTCTCCTCTTTAGTATTGAGTTTAATACCCTGTTCGCACTACAGAGTTAAGCTAGCTTAAAGGCTAGTTCACATGGATGCGTTAACGCATGCGTTATCGCACCAAAGCTGCTTCGTCACATGCGTTGCATGTGAACGGGTATGCAGCGCCAACGCGCGTTGACTGAAGCGCGTTGTGATTTCGTGCGTCGTAACGCACAACGCACGAGTTGAAAATTTTCAACTTCAACGCAATAATGAGCTTGCGTTGCCACAATATCCCGCTAGGTGATACGGCGCTCCTACTTATCACCATACATTGTCAACAAAAATGGCTACAGCTACAAACAACCCCATATTCTTTTTTGTTTTGCCAAAACAATGTGAACATGTGAACGGGCATGCGTTGTTTGTTGCTGCGTTGACAATGCGCGATAGCACATGCTTGCGCGTTCTGCTTCATGCTTGCGCGTTGAAGCTGAAGCAGCAACGCATCCATGTGAACTAGGCTTAACTCTTTATAACTAGTTGTATAAATGTAGTGCGAACACAACTAGCTTATCCTAAGCTAGTTTATCAGTTTTGAAACTAGATAAAATAATCTAGTTCAGGGAACTGGATTAGCTAGTTCTAAGCTAGCTTGGGATGTCTTGGTACCCATAATGCATCGCCATTTTTGGTCAAACAAACATCGCTTCCATACCAGTGGTCAACCAAATGAAAAATACCGTTGCTTTCGTCTTCTTCATTGTAGTAATTGCAACAGTCGAGTCTGATTTTATATTAATCTCGTCAAAACAATGCACTGCTTTTGAAAAAATGTAGACAAAAACATCGTGACTCGGCACTTTTTTTTGCATTATTTATTCCTGGATTTATTGCTAAGTAATGTCTGGAATAGCCTCAAAAACAGTGCTAGTGCGAACAGTTTGGCTCAACAACTAGGCTAAACTCAATCTAGATTGAGCTAAGCTAGCTCAAGTTTTATCTAGACTATGTAGTGCGAACAGGGTATAAGGTATTTTCAGATTTCTCGGACCTCCGGTTGAATTAATAAACCGGTTTTAGTGCACTTTTAGCCGTCTAAATAATACTACTTCCGTCCGCGCACCGGAAGTTGTAACATTGTACTAGCGCCACCTGGCGGATCCCGTGAGCCATACGTTGCGATACGTTTTCCGCGCGATTTATTTCCCGATTGTAGCAAACCCGATGCAACAATTCCGCAGCATATCATATCAAATTTTGGTGGGATTTTGTTTGTTGTTGCTTTATATTGTCAAAAATTTTTTTTTTTTTAAATTACTTTATTTTCTTTTATTTCGGTGTTTTATTTAGGGACAAAAGGACAGGGTTTAGAAGTCTAATATGTAATGCTTCCCTGCATTACAAATCCCAGCTTGTCTTACATTAGGATTGCCCAACCAACTACCGGTATTAAGACTCTTGTCGTTAATCCTTTTGTAACCACCATCTGGTTTTGATTTTGATTAAACAGTTTGACAAACTCAAACCACGAGCAGAGTCCACTTTCTAACTTTTGAACACTTACAACCACACTATCAAAATAGATTTATGGTGTGAGCCTGCTACAAGTGAGAAGCATAAGTTTGGAAACTTGGCTGAATTCAAAAATTTGAGTTTAGTTAGTTTGTGATTATGAGAAAACAAACAATCAAAGGATATTAAGCTTATAACATTTTATTAATGTAGCATAGAGCTTTCCAAAAATCTAAATGTTTTCAAAAAAATCAAATAAATAACATAAATATGTTGAATTGTATTCACCCCCTGGTGAAGCAGAAGTCTGGAAACTCGCTCTATCTGTTGCATAAGTTTGGAAACTTGAGTGATTAAGCTATAAATATTTCAAATTAGTAAAGTACTACCTCAATATTTGGTGGGATATCCTTTTGCCTTTATTATCGCAGCAAGTCGCTTAGGCATTGATGATGTAAGCTTGACACATTCATCTGCTGTAACTGTTTTCCAGATTTCAGTGATTGCAGCTTTAAGCTCTGTCTTATTTGCTGGTTTTTGAGCTTGCAAACGCTTTTTCATTTTATTCCATTTTATTCCAGTCTGGGGAATTACCTGGCCATGATAAAACGTTTATTCTTTTTTGTTCAAACCATTTTGTTGTAGTTTTGGCAGTATGGCAGGAAGCCCCACCTTGCTGAAAGAACAATTTGCGACGTACTCTTAGCTTTTTCATTGATGTTAGTAAACCTTCCTTTAGTATTTGCTGGTATTTTAATGCATTTATTGTCCCTTCCACAAATTTTAATTCTCCTGGACCTTTAGAGACCATGCAGCCCCAGACCATTACTCCGAGTGGATGCTTAACAGTGGTTTTCAGACATTTAGGGAATATTCTTGTCCTTTTTTCCTGCAAACTCGAGTTCCTTGGTCCCCAAATGATAAACAGAATTTTGATTCATCCAAAAAAACCACATTTCAGCAGTCCAGTTCAAATGTTCTTTGGTCCATGCAAGTCGTTCAGCAATTTGTTTTTTATTTAGATAAGGTTTTCTATTTGGTACTCTAGATCTGTATCCCATATCTTTAAGGCGTCGTATCACCGTGTCTTTGGATACATGAATATTGGCTTTAGTGTTCCATTTCTGATGCAATTCATTGGCAGTTGACTTTGGTTGTTTTGACACAACTTTTCTCAGAATTCGATTTTCACGAGTTGTTGTGCATTGAGGCCTTCCAGGTCGTTTTTTCACTGGTTTTATCTGTCCACCAACATCTTGAATTTGTTTCAAACATTTACACACGCATGCTGTGGATATTTGATGGTGGTCAGCAATTTCAACCAATGTTTTCTTCTTTGCACGCATATTCATGGCCATTCGCTTTTCATCCATACTCAACTCTGGTGTTTTGCCCATTATCACACTAGAGATGTTAGCTGCATCAAAAACAACTGTTTTCTTGCTTTTGTGAAATTATGCAAATGAGTTTATATGGGAAATCACGGAAGTTTCTAAACTTATGCAACAGATAGAGTGAGTTTCCAGACTTCTGCTTCACCAGGGGGTGTATACAATTCAACATATTTATGTTATTTATTTGATTTTTTTGAAAACATTTAGATTTTTGGAAAGCTCTATGCTACATTAATAAAATGTTATAAGCTTAATATCCTTTGATTGTTTGTTTTCTCATAATCACAAACTAACTAAACTGAAATTTTTGAATTCAGCCAAGTTTCCAAACTTATGCTTCTCACTTGTACTAGATATACATACTGTAGTAAATTAAAAACCATTTTTATTCTATATTTTCTTTTCATTTCTTTACTAATGTTTTCACTTTATTTATTCATTCTTAATTCTGTTTATTTTTATTTCATTTTATTTTTCCATCTATCTCAAAACCCGTTCTCCTAAGATAGAACGTCGTGAAAACGTCATTAGAATGGACATGCGACCAGTCGTGGCAGCCATATGACCATTTGCTAACTGCACTAAAAATAAACCATGCCCGTTACAATAGGTTGGAAATTAGAATTGTAATAAATATTGTTTCAATGAATACTTCTCTATTTCTAGGAAAATTGCGGGTATTGCCCATTCATAAATTATTCATAAACTCAAAACGCCACATTCGATGCTATTTATATAAAAAGGTGCATTAAGTTTTCAGCAAAGAGGAGGATAGAAATTTTCCATTTAAAAAAAATTTCCATATTTTCTTTTTCTAATTTAGAATCTACAGAAATGGAAAAAACGATTTGCTGCACATTAGTAAAGAAGGATATGAAGAAATTTCAAAACTTTTTGAAACACACTGATAAGTTATAACAAGTGGAAAAGCAAACACAGAAGTTTTGAGGCAACAATGCAAATCGCAACAAAATTGAATAGTATTCAATTTTGAATACACATCAAAGTGTTTATTGAGCTGATATGAATCAGCAAATAGGAGTGTGTCTAAAGTATGCAACTGCATTCATGTGGGAATTCAGTCTTACATTACAAACACCTGGACGATGGAAAACTGTAAATGCCACATTCATGTAGGGAATGCGGGCTTACAATACAAAATCAATGTAAATGCCACATTCATGTGGGAAATGCGGGCTTACAATACAACTAAAAAATATGACAGAAAATTTCAAACGACCAGAGCTCTCTTCTGGTTTCACCCAGACAAATCACGTTCTCGGTTTATCCAGGGGTGACCACGTGGAGGTAGAGAGTTGGATTTTACACCCCCTAAAGAAATAAAGAAATCATCCGTGAATAAACATAGGCCGACTGAAGAGAAGCAATTCAACAAAATTAGAAAAATAAAAATAAGGTCGAAGAAATCAAATCAATCGTCACAAAAATAACTTTTGTACGTGAAAACCGTCAATTTGTGTACGCAAAATTTACTAAAATTGTTTAAATCAATCTTTGTGACGAATTTTGACGTATTTGCGGAAGATTTGGACTCCAGCACAATAGAATGTTCGTCCAAAATTTGACAGTTTGTGAATTTTGTGACATACCTGAATGGTTTTTATTTTTGCGTGTTTGAAATCGACGAAATTCCTCAAACAATAGTTCCATACAGAAAAACGGGTGACCACCATGTAAAGAAAAAACAAGAGACCGGTAACTGAATAATGAGGACAAAACTAAAGTGAAAAATGTATCAAGCAACGTTACCACCACGGAATCCGAGATTCGATACAGCGAGCTTCCATTGTCACGAGCCACGTTGACACTACTTGAGAATGAATACGGGGTCCGCACACGGAAACAAACAATTCTCTACTCGAGAGAGAACAAATCTTCAATGCTTTTAAGACACGATACTACTGCGTCCGCGGACTGTGACGGACGATTCTAATAAGTGTTTATTATTAATAAAAAAAAAAAAAAAAAAAAAGTAGATCTGAACTTCGTAAATGAAAAAAATAATTCGACAAGTTATTAATTCCTAAGATTCTTCTAGCTAATCAGGTAACAAAGTGTGAATTTCTATTTTGGTTACATAACTACGATGGCTCAGAAGAGCCATCAATTTAACGACCTCCCATCTCAACCTGCGCATATGACTGTGGATTATGCGGCTGACTTTGTAATTTAATATAAAAAATAGGATTATTGGAACGCAATATACAAGAAATGGAACAGTTTTTGATTGTTATACTCTATTTGATGTTGTCTAAGACTTGTAATGGTCAGTGTCTTGTACAGCGCATTTCCCAATTAGAAAAAATGCAAACTTAGACCGAAAAATGCAATGTCAATCATGTGAAAATATAAACAATTTTGAAAAAAAAATTTAGAAAAAAAAAAATTAAAACGAAATAAAATTGTCTTTTTCTTCCACTTGGTGTCAACCAATGATCGTTCACCATTTGGTAGAACGTCGCCGCCGCATCCATAATAATGTAAACGTATAACTTACTTGATCACACACATCCGCCATTTTATTTTCTACAACCAAAACGCGTCGACAAACTTCTTATCCAAACCAAACCCGAAACCCAACAATGTCTGTCCACTACAAGTTCAAAAACAGCCTCCAAAACCAAATCATCACTTTCTCCGGCCTCCACGTATCGCTCGGCGAACTAAAACAATCCATCATCCGACAAAACAAAATCTGCGCAAACGCCAACTTCGATCTACAAATCACCAACTCGGACACGAACGAAACCTACCAACACGACACCCATTTAATCCCCAAGAATTCCTCCGTCGTCGTTGCCCGAATTCCCATTTTCAACGCTAAAAAACCACAAACTGACCGCTTCCGCCGCACACCCGACACCCACCCCGCCTCCACGCCTTCCCCAATCGACGCCAACGCCTCTGAAGACGACAAAATCAACGCCATGATGACCCAATCTGCCTACTACTACCACCCATCCAAATTCACACGAACCCGTGACATGTCCGGTCCAGTACCCCCGAATTTCGTGTGCCACAAGTGCCGCAAAATTGGCCACCACTGGATAAACGATTGTCCGTCCGTGACCAGGGTCAAACACAGCAGCGGGATCCCGCGAAGTTTCATGGTGGCCGTCGACGGTCCCGAAGTTCCCGGGGCTTTACTGACAAACTCCGGTCATTACGCGGTGCCACTGATAAACCAGAGCGTTTATTGCGAGGAAAAGAGGAAAATAAAAGCGAAAGTTGAGGTGGTGCCGGGAAATAGCGAGGAAGAAATTGTTGACGATTTACTCTGCACAATTTGCGAAGAAATTTTACGCGACGCCGTGGCGACTCCGTGTTGCGCAAATTCCTATTGCGACGAGTGTATTAGACAGGCGTTGCTGTGTTCGGATGGACACGTCTGTCCGACGTGTGGGACAGCGGGAATATCGCCCGATACGCTTGTTCCCAATAGATTTCTGAGGGGACAAGTGGGGAAGCGTTTGAAAGTCTCCGCGCGAAATGAACGTGTTTCTACGGTAGTGACACGGTCACGTTACCATCCGTATTAGGATTTTAGAGCATAAAAAGTGAACTTTATTTGGAAATAAAAGATAAAATCTTCAGATTATTTTAGTCTAGTTTTGCGTTTTAAGGTCTCCGGTGTTACGTTTTAGAGATGTATGACAACCTGCGGTGGCTCCGATGCCACCGAGAGAGAATTTATTTTATTATTATTTCACATTTTTTATTGCCTTGAAATAAGATAATTTCGAGCTCATTATTAATCACCGTTTTGTATTTAACCGAATAAAAGATGTTCATTTGCATTAAAATGAGGCGTGTTTATTCTGAGATTTAATTTTGCACAAATTTGCATTTTTATTATGTCTTTATTACGTCCATTGCACTCTGACGTCACTGGGCGCCGATTCCAAATTCAAGCTGCAAAAATGCCGTCGTGTGCAGTTTATGGCTGTAAAAATACAGACAAGTCGAAATTAAATTTCAAATTAGCTTTTTTTAGATTTCCAAAAGATAATAAAGATTAGGAAAAAATGGCAGAATGTGTGCAAACAAAGACATAATCAATTTTCAAACAGAAAGAATCTGCTCCTGCCATTTTCAACACTGTGACTTTGAAAACTACATGCAATGGACAGTTGGTCATTTTAAACCAATTTTGGCAATTTTACTATCAGAAGCAATTCCAAAATTCAACAAAAACCTTGAAATAACCACGTGTAATGAATCGCGTTTCCCGAGTAGTTTGGGATGCGTTTGAAAGACGCCGCGATACAGAAAATCTTGGGAGCCTGGTCCTCGAGACCTGCCCAGCCGTGAGTGCGTGCCTTATGTCGGTAGCACACACTCCAGATCCCGATCAATACACAAATATTTATTTGGCCGGGTATTCCGAGCAATTAAAAGTTGGCGACAGAAGTTGCTCAGCGATCATAAGAATCGAAAACAACACGAAACAATTCGTAAATGCGCTTTTCTCGACGCGTCGGTAAGATCAAGCTGGACAAATGTCCAGACTTGACTATGCCCGGAGCCAAAAGCAGCACAAATAACGAGAAAGTACCGAGTATTATCCCGACCCAAACGACTGCCTGGCTGTCGAAATCCAGCGAGAAACGCGTGCTAACACGTTGTGACGATTCTACTTTTGGGCTAATTTATTAGTCCTTTTAAGATAGATAATTCGGTTTATACAAGACGTTGATAAGTTTAGCAACAACCTAACCGAGATAAGCTACGGAAGCCCTTACAAACATGAATATGTGATCAAGTAGAAATAACTTACAGTTTTGGTGTGACATAACATATTTATTACTAAATATTAATAATAACAAAGATGGGTTCTTGACGCGTGTAAACGGCGGCATCAACTGGTTGAGGATCCGGGCGAAGCCAGAGGGATACGGCTGACTTGCGGCATCGTCACAAATATCGCTACGGAGACGTATTTGGTCCGCAGCATCGATTATCTAGATATGCGAAGAGTCCTACGCATAAACAGGAATATTCGGCAGAATATTCCATTGTTTCAAATGAATAAAGTGAAGTAATTAAAATAATACAACAAATGAATTGTTATATAAATATTAATTGGGCGGGGACCGTCACGACAATTGAGAGAACGTCGCGGGAGTTGTTGAGACTCCATCCGCCAGCATGCCTTACGACGACAAGATCTCGTGATCAGGCGCCGAGTATTTAATTGTGTGCTTTAACTCGCTATCGGTGGTACCAACCACCAGGTAAACATTTCTATGGACTTACCGGTATGAAAAGATATTGCCAATACAGGATTACCAATGCCCGAGTAATTTGTTTAACACAGTGTTGTTCAACTCCTGTTCACGGGTTACTAACCCGGAGGGTACGATGGGGCGGGGACCGTCACGACGGTCGAGAGAACCATCGCGGGAGGTTTTGACACCTCCATCCGCCAGCATGCCTTACGATGGCGGGATCAGCAGATCGAGCACCGGGTAAAATATTAATCGGCCACTGCCGTTGGATTACCATTATCCAGGTAGTTATTTATCGCAACATCTTTAGATATTACTCACGGGCTACCAACCCGGCGTGTTACCTGTATATTAGGCTTTTACCGACTTTTAACGTGCGGAAGGACCAATCGAGAAAAGACGGGAACCTGCGAGGGCTGTTTACAACAACCACCCTGCAGCGGACTGAGGCCAGTTAGCTGAGGGACCTACTTTCATTTAGCAAGGTCGTACTGTATACGACCGTTATATTAAGCCACCGTACGAAGTCCTACTGTCCCGTAGAACAGCTGGCTAACGTTACGGGGCCATTTCATGCGAATGCATGTCTATTACCGGAGTTAGCCTTCCCGAAATAGCCCTACAACAGCAATAACAAAATAGTAATGAATACTAACTGTGGAGAGCTGAGGTGGCCTGATGTGTCGATAGAGAATAATGAAATCAAACGATAACAATTCAACTACAGACAATATACAAGTTCAGTTATCAAGCCAGGGGGCGAGTGGGTGGAAACTGGAGCTTATATAGTTCTGTAGAACTACTAGATTGGCGACAGCCAATCAGCGTACGAATCAGCGGATTCGTGGGTCACTAGTCCGGACCTAATATATGACTATGTCCAGATGGGCCCAGTTGGGGTCCGGAAGGGTCCGATTGGTTCCCTTCGACAGGTAAGTAATGTGGATATTGATTCAACAGAATCAACATCATCAAGTAATTAATACTTAGTTTATGTCGAATAAAATAGTTATATTTTATTCCCCGTGTCTAAATAATTATTTATCACACTTTTTAGTTTTATCGAGATTGAATTACGCGCGTTTGGTAAACAGCGCCATCTATTGTGAACATTGATAAATACGGATTTGTAATCATCACACATCCCCCGGTGACAATCATAGAGTTTACCAACTTTTTAATTGTCATTCTTAATGTATAAGAAATGTTCACCTAATTCTATCGAATTAATCCACTTGGTAAGTATTTTTATTAAACTTAATCATGTTATTTCTTTCAGAAACTTCATCACCCGATTAGACTAATCGGCTTCCCTGTACTGCGCAACTCCCGGTTGCTAAGCGACGGAAATGAACTCGTCCGAACATGGATACATGTTCGAGAAAACTAATTTCGATAGAAATTTTATTTTCGCCATCAAATAAACTTCTTCACAGCTTATTAATTACCCAGATGATCAAATAAAATAAATTTATGCAAAATTTTATTTATCGGAAAAATCTAAACTACTAATTTTTATTACGATTGTCATAAAAATTATTGAATTTCAACTTGGAATTCTTCAACACTTTGAACAAAGCAAAATAAACACAAAATTTCCACAAATAATTATGAAATTTGTAAATAAATCAAACAAACATATATTAATATGATTCGTTCAAACAAAATCAAATTGAATTCGGAAAGAACAATTAAATTGAATCCAATTTTTAATCAACTATATTCGTTAGAATATTTAAATAATTAGTTCTAATCTTAAATAAAAACTGAACACACTACTCATGAGAATACTGGAAAAATCGCAAACACAACAAAACACTTGGAATATTTTTAGTCAAAAATATTTCCACTCAGAAAAAATAAACGAATGTTAATTTTTTGACCCTTTTAATCCTTCTTTTCGACGTCAGTCGAAACTTTCTCATCCTTTTTCTCGACTTCAGCAGAAGTCAGAAAATCAGACTCTTCAGTCGCCTCTGTCGAGACGGCGGAAAACACAGCTTCTTCCGGCGCTTCGATTTCATCCGGACTCGGAGGCGGAAACGGCATGTCGTCGAGAAGCTCAGCCACGAAATCAACGACTGAAAGCAGCTCTTCAGCGTCCTCGAACTGTGCGTCGTCCGAAGTCTCAGACTTAGACGCTAGAGGGGCGCTAGACACGTCGGTTACGGCCGCTGGAGGATCCTCCACGGGTTTAGACGACGTTTCAACAGCCTGTTGAAGCTTACGAGCTCGCCCTCGTGCCAAGATGTTGGTTCGTTGAACTTTGGCAATTTCTCTCGCTCGGTCGAGCGTCAGACAGCCTCGTCCACGCGACATCGTTCTCGGTCGAACGATTTCCTCTACGACCTCGCTTCCAACGCTGTCGGTGGCCTGGACAGTTTCAGTAGAAACTTCAGAGTCCTCGGACGGCGGCGGTGATTGCCGAAGGAGTTCGACTCTTATGCCGGCGTTGGCTTCAGCGCGGGCCCAGGTGAGGAAGCGCGGGTCGATGTAAACCGCTTCGCCGCGACTATTCAGGAAAAGTCGGCACTTTGGGCAGTGAGCCCAACATCGCTTCTCGTTAGGCTTAATGCCTTTCACCACGTGGGGCTGAACCTCCTTGCGCCACGGCTCCGAACGCGGTCGCGTTTTCCTTCCTCGACAGTTGGGACATCTCATTAATGAGGAACCTGCGGATGCACCGCAGCACCACCCACAACCGACGCAAAATGGGCAGATCGTCTCTGTGGCCTGGTCCGTTACGATGTTATCGTGCGGAATTCCTGCAGCCATGTCACGTTCGCATTGTTCTTTGCGCAGGCGGGCCTTCTCGTCCTTCTTTCCGGCCTTGTTGGCCGCTCGGTACTCGCGGTTGCGAGAAACAGGCTCCGAATAACGCAAAGCGCCCGGCGGCGGCTCATTCCATCCGTGTTCTGATGCAGAAGACTCAGCACCAGCAGGAAGATGCGTAACAGACGCTGATTGTCCCGTCACAGTCGGTGCAGCCGCATTCGACGTGTTGGCGACGGTGGGCGCCACGCTTGCAGTTGGCGGCCGAAATTCGGGTGAATGCGGGGCCAACGGGACGTTGATAACGTTCGCGGGCGGATACGCCACCTGGGCCAGCGGGGCCATTTGCGCCGACTCATAAATAGTTGGCTGCGCAGAAGTGGACGGGGCCTGCATCATCGCATTTAAGTCGAGCGGAAGTCCGTCCGGATGGACGCTCAGCCAATTAAGCGTTGCGAGTTGCAACGGCGTCAGGGCGTACATCGAGGCGGGCGCCGTCGGTATCGGTTGGGCCCTCATATAAGCGCGCTCGGCCGAACGACGTTGCTCGTCACTAGACGAGGTGGACGAGCTGGAGCTTTCGTGACGATGACGTCGATGACTCCGTTTCGAACGGTGTTTACCACTTCCCATCTGCAGACGCAAATAAATTATTTTATTAAAAATAATTCCACTCTAAATAGTCATTCCTTGAGTCCAAGGAATTTAAACGTATTGTTCGCAACGAAAAATACACAACTCGAGTTATTTATAACCCTCAACATGTGACACTAATGAGTCACATTCCCCTTGTGTTTATGACACGAGAATGGACTCGCCGGCAAAGATTTTCATCGAAAATCGCAACTTGTTGATTTTTCAAAAGAAAAATTCTTTTAGTTTCTTTAAACTATTTAATCCAACTTTTCGAATATCAAAGATAACTTTCGTATTAATTAATTAACACTTAGTCTAATAAATATCTCAAATCGAAAATTCACCGCTAAATAATTTATGCAAGCCTCGATCGCGACTTGATTTAAATAATTAGTGCCTACATACCTAAAACTTAATAATTCATTATTAATTTTAACCCAACTATTCGACTGAATAGCTAAACTTCCGGAGTGATTTAATGCCGATTCACGCTTATAACGGCACGTGAATTTATAACTTTTATCGGGACGCCGATATTTTACCAATTGTTGCGAACAATTCTTTTAAATTCTTTGGTCAAAGAATATTATTGAAAACTACTTACGGTTGAAGCTAGTTTTCCTGTTTGAGTCGACTAAATGAATTAGCGTTGAAATTCTCAAGTCGAAAGAATGAAGACGGGTCGAAGGGACGAAGTCACTAGTATCCGTGTGTATTACGAAGTGTTTGTGTGCAATGAACCCTGGGAATTTTATTCCCTATTAATTGTCGGGTTCGAGGTTTAATCACACCTCGTAAGTCTCGTACCTTCGTAATTACGCGAGATTATCACTTTTCAAAGTAATTCTCTGTATTTTGGTTAAAATACATGTAAATACGACCAAAAAATTAAAATATTCTACCGAATATTTAATTCATCGCAACAAATTCATATTTTAATATAAATTTCGATAAATATCGTAATATCTTGTCCCCCGGTGTTGAGATTATAAATCACTACACCTGTCAGACATGTAAATAATTACAGTCTTCAAGTTTTGAATAAAACTTATCAATTCCAACAAAACTTTGAGGCTTTTCCTCGTTGTTGGTATGGTTTTTTAAATACTGCAGTGATGTTTCGCACGAAATTTTCATCTGCATATTTAGGATTTGGTTTTCGTTCTCGTCGTGGACGAGTGCTAGTTCGTGGAACTATCGGTTGGGGTTTGCGGGGTTTTCGAGGTGATTTCTTTGGAGTTTCACCTCTTTTCAATGCCGCTTTCTTTTCTATAGCAGTTAATCGTTGTCTATGTCTATGTTTAGACTTAATGGGCGCAGATTTGTCAATTTGCACCGAAGTTGAGTCGGATAATTCCATTGGAATTTCTGAAGAAGTTTCAGGAATTAATTCCATTTCTTCAGCATCCGGAAGTTGGTTACTTTCATCCATCCATTTAGGATTTTCTTGAGGCGAGTAAGAGGCGGACTTTTGTCCTACTTTCCAAGTCTCAATCGGGTACGACGGAGTATAGGGATACAACGCTTTAATATTTACTGATTTTTCAATCGAACCATCAGCTAATTTGCGTAATTTATACGCTCCGCCTGGAAGTACTTTAGTAATCTCCCACGGACCATCTCTCTTCTCTGCGAAACCAGCAGAAATATTTTTATCTGCGCACGAGAGAATGTGAGTTTGTTTCCAAACTAAATCTCCAACTTCGAACTCCGTAATTACGAACTTTTGTTCGTGTATTTTTCTATGTCGTTCAAAATTCAATTGAATTCTGCGATGCATCTCTTGATGCGATCTGCGCAATACATCCAATAGTACTCTGACATATTTTTCTGGATTTTCTTTGTCAAATGGATTGGCATGTTTGATAATCCTTGGGTCGAAAGGTAATGTTACGATTCGTCCCGTGTTCAGTAGCATCGGGCTTGAGCCTGTTGCCGCTGAGACATTATTTCTCATCGCGAATGCGAATTCATCTAAATATCGTGGCCATTGCGTGTGCACGTCTGTGTACAGGGCCAGCATCGTCTTTATATCTCTATTGGCTCGCTCTGTCGGGTTCGCCTGGGCATGATACGTGCTCGTATGAGACGGGCGAATGTTGTACATATCGCAATACTCATTGTAAATATCGGAAACAAATTGTTTTCCGTTATCGCTCACAATCTTTTTGGGGTGTCCCCATCTGTTTGTAACAGATCTTAATTCTTGAACGCAATTAGCGCTCGTGGCTTTTGTCAAAGCCTTAATTTCAACGAACTTGGTACAATTGTCAATAATGACAAAAATATACTGGTTTTGGGACCTTCCCGCGGGTTTTGGGCCCATCAAGTCCATGTTAATACATTCCCAAGGATTGGTCATGTTGTGTGGTGTGTACGGAGCTGCGTGCCTTTTCTGTTGAATAGGTTTGTACTGAGCACAGTGCGTGCAGCTTTTGACGTAGTTCCTGACACTTCTACTCATACCAGGCCAGAAATATATTAAACGCGTTTTCTCAAGCGTCTTACTCATCCCAGCGTGACCGCTTAGGGGGTGGCCATGACAAGCGAAGAGTACTCGTTTTACGAGTGAACTGGGTACAACGGCTTTAAAGCCGTTTCCCGAATCATTTAATTCCTCTTCGAACGAAGGGTTAAAATAGATGATCATTTGATCACCATCTTTTTCTTTTCTGTCTAAACAATAGTTTTTGACTTTGTTTTTCCATTCTTTTATTTCAGATTGTGGTATCCCAACAACCTTGTCATTCAATAAATATTCTCGAATGCGTTTGCATTCAATATCTAGTAACTGAGCATCTATTATTTCTCTCCTTGTAGGAGGGACTTCTTTAAGTACTTCAGTCAACGCACTGTACAAGGTTTCTTGTACTTCCTCCCCCTCCTTTTCTTCAGAACATTCTTTAGAATTTTCTGAAAAATAGGAACGTACACTAGCCAAATATTCTCGTTTCTCCGGGGCACGATTTAATGAAACAGAAGGATTTCCGTCCCACTCAGGCCAATATTGTTTAATTTCGACAGGTTCCACATGATCTCGAAGAGGAATGTCTTCCTCTGTTAGTGGGGCTCTAGAAAGTGCATCTGCAACTTGGTTAGCAGCACCTTTTCGAAAAACAATTTTAAAATTTCCACATTGGATTCTTAAGGCCCAACGGCCAAATTTCCCAGATGGTTCAGGCGTTCGCATCAACCATTTCAGTGCTTCTGCATCTGACTCTAAAGTGAATGTACCATATTCGAGATATGGTTTAAATCGATCAATAGCCCACACGACTGCGAGACATTCGAGTTCTGGCGTTGTATAACGCTTCTCCGCTCCACGTAAAACTCTGCTTGCATAAGCTACAGGTCTGGGTACAGAAATGTTTTTCTGCTTCTTTTCATCGAATATATCGACGTCTTGGCAAAGGACAGCTCCTAAGCCTTCATGTGAAGCGTCAGTCATGACAACAAATGGTAAAGTCATATCTGGTTTGTGTAGACAATTGTCACCACAAAGTAGCTCTTTAATTTTATTAAAAGCTTCTGTCTGCTCATCTCCCCATTCAAATGGAGTTTTCTCATTCATCATACGTGTGTATGGTGCGGCAATAGTTCCGTGATTTGGAACAAACTTCCTGAAGAAGTTAGTCATGCCGTGAAAGCGCTGAATGTCTTTAGCACACGTGGGGGTGGGAAATTTCATGATCGCCGATATTTTATCGGGATCACCGAAGAGACCTTCGGGTTTAATCCAGTGGCCCAAGAATTTTAATTCTGTACGCCCAAAACGAGATTTTGCTTTATTTATTGTCATGTTGGCTTGGTTAAGCCTTTCCAAAACATCTCGAACATGTTTGAGATGATCATCCCAATTATCTGAATACACAATTACGTCATCCAAATAAACTAACGCGTAGTCTTGTAAAGCTGAACCTAAAATGCCTTCCATCAGACGTTGGAAAGTACAAGGCGCATTGCAAAGGCCGAATGGCATTCGCACAAATTGATAAGGGCCGTTTGGCGTATAAAACGCTGTTTTTGGACGATCTTCCTCACACATTTCGACTTGGTAGTAACCTTTAACAAGGTCAATAGACGTAAAATACTTTGCCGGACCAGTATTATGCAACAAAAGGTCAATACTTGGCATTTGTATTACTTCGACTTCAGTGATGGCATTTAGCCACCGGTAGTCAATGCACATCCTATACGAGCCGTCAGGCTTCGCAACAATGACGGGATGACTTATGAAGGGCCCTTTGGCCTTTTCAATGAGTCCATCTTGTTCCAATTCTGCAGCTAGTTTGGTCATAATGGCTCTCTTGGCCGGGTTATACATTCTATACTGCATTTTGGGCAGTGAATGCCCTTCTTTGAACTTAATACGATGTTGGGTCACGTTAGTGCACCCAACTTGATCACGAAATACATTCGGTATCGAGTTAACCACTTCGCGAAGTGCTAGTCTTTGTTCTGGAGTGCAGTCGCTCTCCTCAACTAATTTTTCATCCCAAGTCAACACAGGAGTGTCTGTTAACTCAATTGAGTTGAGAGTGGACGACAGTCCTAAATAATCGAAAGTAATTCGATTTAACGGGGCGAGGGCCAAATTGGCTTCTTCCGACTCATAAGGGGCGGACCAATTAGGTTTATCTGCACAAGAGAACTCTTGTAGATGTGGATGCGGACTAATTTTCTGTCTGCGCATGAAATTGTGACCAAGTATCAAGCCACAAACTCGTTTTGCTAAAACGATGAAATTCATTGGTGTAAATTCATCAGCCCATTGTACGCACAAAGTTATTTGTCCGACAGGCTTGTGTGCTACGCCTACAGCGTTAACCAACATGTTTCTGGGGGCCTCTTGTAAAAATTCTGGCAAAGCCTGAGTTTCAGACAAGAGTTGTTCCCCAATGTAACATTGAGATGCTCCTGTATCCATGAGCGCGTTGTAGGTGAGCCCACCAATTGTGATCTTCATTCGAGGATCATCTTTATTATTACCTAAAGTAATATTGTGCAAATTATTACCACCTATGACTCTGTTGAGTCGGCGGAGTCTACAGAATTTCTTCGTGTAGCACTTGTGTGGAAACAATGTCAGATTTTTTAATTGTTCTGTCATTTCTTGCAGATTTTCCTCTACTCCGCCGCTATGACTAGTGGCTATTTCAAGACAAGTTGTGTCTACATCCATAAATAAAGATTCCGACGTAGCATTAGCTACTTCTGGGGGATGGAATAAACCTTCGTCCCCCGGACCTAGTTTTTTGAACTAGTCGCACTTGAATCAGCAGATTCGGGTTTGATCAAAGTCTTGACCATTTCTGCCAACGAGTTAGTCAGCGAAGTCTGTAACTTATTTTCAAAAGTATTAAGTTTCGCATCAAGTTTAGCATCTAGTGTTGCATCCAACACTTCTTGAGTTATCCACCTATTATTAGGTCGTTTAGAAGTAGGATCCACAGTCGGGGAATCCGGCGTACTTCGTTTTTGCAACTCTTCAGAGTTGAAATTTGCACGTGGTTTTAAATCTGGACATTCTCGACGCATGTGTCCTGGTTTCTTACAGTGGTAACAAACTAATTGACCACGTCTGGTCTGATCTACTACTCCATTTATTAGATAAACGGCCTCACACTCCTCAGGTAACTCTTCATCACAAATATTAAGTTGTTCTTGTGAATCCAAAGTTAAAGATTTAACATTTGTCTTTGGCTGAGGACGAGTGTCAGTTTTCCGAGGTGGGAAAACAACTGGATTGGAAATATTTTCCCTTGCTCCATTAGCTGTACGACTGTACAAGCCTTTATTTTTTGTTATAACGGTATAAATCTCTGTCAGAGGTAAATCCGCTATGCCTTGCGTATGCAAAAGCAAATCATTAGCAGGAGTTACACTCCCGATAAAAAGACAACCAGCCCCTTTTGCATCAAGACTGTCTTGTAATATCCATAACTGATAATATTTGTGCATAAAGTCGTAAAGACTTTCTGTTTCTAGTTGTTTCAACTTAGTTAGTTGGTTTGTCCGCTCTTGTCGAGTGGCTACAAACCGCTCTTTGAACGCCTGTTCAAATACTTCCCAAGATATGAAATCTTCTCTCCTTTCATGAAACCAACCATGCGCTTGCTCGGTTAAATAACCGGCCACGCCTTTAACAAGCATGTCATCGAGTGACATGTTTCGCAGGAAAGCGACATTTTTTACAATATTGAGAAAGCGTTCGCTTTCTTCTGCTTTTCCGGAGAATACAGGGATATCTGGTGGTTTCAAACAGTTAGTTTGAGGGACAGTGGCGGAACTTTTTCCTGCCTGCATCAATTTGTGCATGGTTGTGGCAATTGACGCGAGGTCATCAGCCGTCATTCCAAAGCTACTGGGGGGGCGCGAATTGTCTTTTGACGATCCGCCATTGTTTAGTTGACTCGAGTTATTTTGACTTGAGCCACCATTGTTGGGGTTGAAATTATTCGACCCTCCTTGATTCGGTCTACTGTGGTTACCAAAATTCGAATGGTTATTCGAATTACCTTGGTTCCCATAATTCGAATGATTATTAGAATTATCTCGATTGTTAAAATTCGGACGGTTGTGCGAACTTTCTTGATTACCAAAATTCGGACGATAGTTCGAATTACCTGGCGTACCCCGATTCAAATAGTTATTTGAATTTCCTGGAGTTCCAATAGAAGGATTATTTAAATCGTTCGGATTATTTAGGTTATTCGAGTTCGGAGGAACTGGATGACCCCTTTGCATGTTAGGTGCTGGACTAGAATTGTTTGCAAATCTGGAATTTGGGTCAAAACGGCGGTTTGGACCTCTTGTCGCACCTGAATTTGGGTTCAAATTTCCAGCGAGATTCGGACAACTATTTGATCCGTTTGGAAAACTTGGATTAGGGTTGGCCATATTAGGCGGACCCAAATTCGCTCTGTTGAACGTATTCTCAAAGTTCTCTGGATTTGTAAATCCTCTTTGTTGGTTGCGAACGAAGTTATTCGCTCGTAATCGTTGTTGGAAAGCACGATTAAAATCTCCTGGTGTCAAATTCGACTGATCTTGACGAGGAGGTTGTGCATTTTTATTTCTATATCTAGAAATAGGCGTCGAAGGAGTGGGACTAAAATTATTTAATCTTTGGCTGGCTGGGGAATGAAGTTGCTCCGACGTAGCACGAGGCGCGTGTACAAAATCTAACACTTCGGTCAAAGATCTAAATTGGTTTGGGTTTAAACCGTGATCCTGACAAAATAATAGACCGCCTCGGCCTAAATGGGAACCTTCAGGAATGCATTCCTCTTCTCCAGGCGGAGTAGGTTCACGTGGAGTCCTATTCTCTCCAGATGGTCCGGCTGTTTCATTTGAAACGCCATTATGGACCGCGTGGTTTTCCACTTCTTCAGTTCCATTAGGAACAGGTATAAACCCGGATAGATTCATTCCACCGGTCAAACAAGTTCTTTCCTTACCACGGGTGTTCATGTGATGCTGGTTATTAGTCATAACTAAACTTAAAACTAAGAAAATTTCCTAAGTCTGAGAGATAACGATGAAGTTGCAAACGTTCAGGAGGATCGCAAACGAAGCAGTGGTCACACTAGTTCGAAAGGAAGTATGGGTACTTCGATACACCTCTCTGATTGGTCAAGTATCAACGCTAGTCTCGCGAGAGTCCAATCTCGTCCGAGATTGGTGGAAATCATCAAGTTCGTGGAACCGTAATCTTGACAGATTCCAGTGTTATGACGTAGTCACCAAACAAAATGGATACTTTTCAAAAATATTTTAAAATATCACCGCATTTATTAATAAATGAATGATCACCTTTGTGGAATTTTTTAAAGTTTTAAAACTCGTAATTTCAAAAGACGCGCCAATTCGTTTGAATCGACGGCTTTTCTGCACAACACGGGTTGCTAGGCAACACAACAGCGAGAATTCTTCTCCGCTAAAATTCGAATAGTATTCCATTCGTAAAATTCGATTTCAATGACTTGAGATCATGATTTTTAACCAACATTTTAATGTAGATCAAGTCTGTAAATTAAGGTAAACCCATTTGAAATAAAATATAAAATTTTACTTCTCGGAAAAAATGTCAATTTTCTTTCTAATTTATTTAGGCAAATAAATTTAGGTTTAACTTGAAGTCTCAAGCAAAATACATGTGAAAAAATATTTCTAAAATTAAAACGACTGTTAAATTGATAGAATTCTTTAAGAATTCCAACAAAAGTCAACTTTTCAAAAATTAGGCCCGACCGCGTGGTTTTGTCAGATTGTCGACGACAAAATGACGTTACCCGGGCGGAACCAACTTCAACAAGTTCGGGCAAGACTCCCATTCTCGGGGTTGGGCCTTTAGGCCTGACCACGCGGTAGAAATTATTATTTTGTTAAAACGTATAATTTCCACAGCGGAGAATAAAGAACAAAGCGAGTTACACTTATTGCCCATAAAAAAAAATAAAATATATTAAACACTTATAAATCTCAAACGAAATTTAATTTTACACACAAAAATCACCATAAACGTTACACTACTCGAATTCACCATAGACATGCAAAACTTCAAATTTTATTTAAAATTTGGCAGCCTATCTCGGTAGAACCTCCACTTGTGACGATTCTACTTTTGGGCTAATTTATTAGTCCTTTTAAGATAGATAATTCGGTTTATACAAGACGTTGCTAAGTTTAGCAACAACCTAACCGAGATAAGCTACGGAAGCCCTTACAAACATGAATATGTGATCAAGTAGAAATAACTTACAGTTTTGGTGTGACATAACATATTTATTACTAAATATTAATAATAACAAAGATGGGTTCTTGACGCGTGTAAACGGCGGCATCAACTGGTTGAGGATCCGGGCGAAGCCAGAGGGATACGGCTGACTTGCGGCATCGTCACAAATATCGCTACGGAGACGTATTTGGTCCGCAGCATCGATTATCTAGATATGCGAAGAGTCCTACGCATAAACAGGAATATTCGGCAGAATATTCCATTGTTTCAAATGAATAAAGTGAAGTAATTAAAATAATACAACAAATGAATTGTTATATAAATATTAATTGGGCGGGGACCGTCACGACAATTGAGAGAACGTCGCGGGAGTTGTTGAGACTCCATCCGCCAGCATGCCTTACGACGACAAGATCTCGTGATCAGGCGCCGAGTATTTAATTGTGTGCTTTAACTCGCTATCGGTGGTACCAACCACCAGGTAAACATTTCTATGGACTTACCGGTATGAAAAGATATTGCCAATACAGGATTACCAATGCCCGAGTAATTTGTTTAACACAGTGTTGTTCAACTCCTGTTCACGGGTTACTAACCCGGAGGGTACGATGGGGCGGGGACCGTCACGACGGTCGAGAGAACCATCGCGGGAGGTTTTGACACCTCCATCCGCCAGCATGCCTTACGATGGCGGGATCAGCAGATCGAGCACCGGGTAAAATATTAATCGGCCACTGCCGTTGGATTACCATTATCCAGGTAGTTATTTATTGCAACATCTTTAGATATTACTCACGGGCTACCAACCCGGCGTGTTACCTGTATATTAGGCTTTTACCGACTTTTAACGTGCGGAAGGACCAATCGAGAAAAGACGGGAACCTGCGAGGGCTGTTTACAACAACCACCCTGCAGCGGACTGAGGCCAGTTAGCTGAGGGACCTACTTTCATTTAGCAAGGTCGTACTGTATACGACCGTTATATTAAGCCACCGTACGAAGTCCTACTGTCCCGTAGAACAGCTGGCTAACGTTACGGGGCCATTTCATGCGAATGCATGTCTATTACCGGAGTTAGCCTTCCCGAAATAGCCCTACAACAGCAATAACAAAATAGTAATGAATACTAACTGTGGAGAGCTGAGGTGGCCTGATGTGTCGATAGAGAATAATGAAATCAAACGATAACAATTCAACTACAGACAATATACAAGTTCAGTTATCAAGCCAGGGGGCGAGTGGGTGGAAACTGGAGCTTATATAGTTCTGTAGAACTACTAGATTGGCGACAGCCAATCAGCGTACGAATCAGCGGATTCGTGGGTCACTAGTCCGGACCTAATATATGACTATGTCCAGATGGGCCCAGTTGGGGTCCGGAAGGGTCCGATTGGTTCCCTTCGACAGGTAAGTAATGTGGATATTGATTCAACAGAATCAACATCATCAAGTAATTAATACTTAGTTTATGTCGAATAAAATAGTTATATTTTATTCCCCGTGTCTAAATAATTATTTATCACACTTTTTAGTTTTATCGAGATTGAATTACGCGCGTTTGGTAAACAGCGCCATCTATTGTGAACATTGATAAATACGGATTTGTAATCATCACAACGTGCTTATGGCCCGCACGGTCACACGAATCTAAACTAAACCTCGAACTACGCCTAATTAAGCTAAAGCTCGTATCGAGCGGCGAAACTAAGCTACGCGCCGAGAACACGAAATAAATAGACACGAAGATTTCAGATCGAAGGCCAAACGACCTTATCTTGCCTAAGTTGCGACGCGTCACGGTGCTTAAAATGATATGAAAGAGGCGGAAAAACAACAGGTTCAAGTGGATAAAACTGTGAGTTAACACTGATAATAATGAGGTGAAAACCTAGAGTCATGTCTCAGAGCTACTAGGCGAAACAAAGCAGCAAGTGAGCTTTGGAAATGAGTTAAAACTCAGCCATGAGCACTGGCTCCAGAGGAGCACTTACGCGTTCGGGATACTGAGCTTAACTGAGGAAAAACCTTGAAATAAGTGACCAATCCACAACCAGAGGGTCAAGATACCAGATACGATCCACAAGAATTCGATACCTCAATGCAGCACAAATGGAAAATAACTTAGAACTACAATCCAGAAACTCAATTCAAAAAGCGAGCTTATGGGCAAAATCAAAAATATAATTTGATCTGTATTTATTATTAAGAATTGTTTCTGTGTTGGATTTTTTTAAGAAAAGCATGTATTTCGAATTCATTTGTTTGTAATAATTTTAAGTGATTTATTCATAACTAGAATAAATCTTTTGTGGGTTTTAGAATTAACTGGTCTTAATTTGTTTAAGATTTAGAAGTCGTTTAAGGTTTAAATTTATTAGTGTAAGTCCTGTCACGGCAATCCGATAGTGATCTTAGTTTCAGTTTAGTTTAAGATTAAGTCAGGATCACTACAAGAGTTATGCAAATCCAACATTGGTATCCACGATAATCATGGACTAGTGGACTGTGGCGAGTTTTTGTGAGCAAATGAGGCAAGTGACGTTTTTGTGACATTACGGAAGTAACTGTTCCAATTGGGCTTAGTGAGTGCGAACATTGCCGTGAGTCTTCGAGATAATTCGTATGTGCTTCCTTCTTTGCTGGAGCCTGTTGTGCAAAACGAACTACACAATGGCACAGATGATGTTAGGTGTGGTCCCCCCGTTCGCGGGAACATAGCTCCAGGACTGGACCTCCTGCAAGGAAACTTTCGAACAATTCGTCACGCTAAATGACATCAAAGACGATAAAAAGATGCCGCTGTCCCTTATGGTGGCGGGTGTGCCCACCTATGAGAAAATGAAGAGGTTGGTCCAGCTCAAACTTGTGGCAAAAACGCCATTGGACGAAATTTTGGCAGCCATGGACAGTTACTATTCGAGACAAAAGTATGGCGCTAAAAAGAGGCAGAAAGGTGAAAGTATTGATAAGTTTATTGCGAATTTCAGAGTTATAGTGCAAAGATGCAATTTTAAGTCAAAAGAGGAAACGGAAAGCGCCCTCATCGATCAAGTGTTGCGGAGAGCACGTAATGCCCCCCTCGTGCGTGAAATATTGCTGAAAATGCCAATATCGGTCACCGAGATGACCAAGTTGGCGGTTTCACACGAGATGGCACACGTGGCGTCATCGGACAGCGACGAGGTGCTCCCGATAACGAAGTCTACAAGAGCAAAGACCGCTACGGTGATGCAAATTGCCACCGGAGGACGGAGAGGCGAACCACGCGGACGAGCAGGGCCGAGCCAACGCGCGGCGACGCCGACGATGGAGAATTCGACACCGAGCCCCAGTTCGCAACAGTGGGACGGCGTGCGACGGCGGTGGAGAGTTCGACAAGACGCCGGGAGAGGACGCCAGGGCGGCGGTAGGGGATGCGCCGGCCCGCCGCTGAGCACGTGAGCAGGGATGGACGTCCCATCAAGTGTTTCCGGTGCACGGGCCCGCATTTTGTGCGGGATTGCCCGTTTGATCCGGTGTATGGTACAACAGCGAGTGCATCTCAGCGGGGTAGTGGACGACCTTTCCCGGTGTGGTCCAGGAAACAGCGGGACCCGAAACTGGACTGTGAGCAGCCAGATTTTCCGGACGCTGAGGATATGGGTTTCCTCGGTGCACGTACGGAGGACGAGTGGAAACAGCGCCGTGTGCGAGTAAATGAGGTGCACAAAAATGAAGAAGACTTCGCGCTTTATCAGTTGGCCACACGACGACAACGCCAACCACCTTTGTTGATTACAATATTAATTAATACCTTGTTGTTTAAATTACTGCTAGACACAGGGAGGATGCACACCAAGATGGAGACGCCTTACGGACGTTGTTAATGCGCAATAAGGCTGTGTTCGACGAGAAGTTAGGCAGCTATACTGGCGACCCCATTAAGCTTGTGTTGAGGCGAGATGCAGTACCCAGATTTTACCGACGCAGACCCATACCCCTTCGTCTACCGGTCAATCAAGAAATTGACCGTTTGATTCAACAATAAGTTTTTCGCCCAATTCCTTATTCAGAATGGGGAACCCCATTAGTGACTGTTTCCAAGAAGGATGGGGGTGTCAGGCTGTGTGGAGATTATCTCTCCACGGTCAACCCTAACTTGCAGCCGGACCCGTATCCATTGTCGCGTATATCCGACTTGCTGGCCTCGATTAGCAAGGCTCGGGTCTTCAGTACCCTGGACTTGCGCCAAGCTTACTTACAGATTCCCTTGTCAAGCCGCTCCGCCATTATCGCCGCCCTCAATACCCCTAAAAGATTGATGGCAGTGACACGTCTACCGTTTGGCACCATGCCTTTTCCTTTATCCTTTTCCAGAGGATAATCGAGTTGGTTTTGGAGGGGGTCACGAGAATTTTCATATATTTGGACGACATCCTAGTGGCCACTTGGACTTATGGTGAACATCTTGATATTTTACAAACTATTTTTACTCGTTTATTACAGAAAGGCCTGCAGTTGGCAAAGGAGAAGTGGGTGTTTTGCAAGTCGTGATTAGACTTCTTGGGATTTTCGGTGGACGAGGAAGGTGTTGAACCGATAGCAACTCGCATTGAGGCAATTCTAAAGATGACACCCCCAGCAGACGTGATAGCACTTCGCACATATTTGGGCATAGTCACATTTAATGCTGCATTTGTACAAAATTTGGCTGACCACGCAGCACCCCTTTATGAGCTTTTGTGCGCTGATGCGTTATGGCAGTGGTCACCGCGACGACATGCAGCATTTAAGAACATTAAACGTGCATTGACGACAGCCCCAGTGCTTACATTTTATGACTTAGATCGGCCAATTGTGGTAGCCACAAATGCTTCGCCATATGGGGTAGGCGCAGTGTTGGCGCATGTGGATGGTCAACGCTGAGAGTTACCAGTCGAAAAGTACTTGAAATACTCCCATTGGTTGGGAGATTCATAACACCAGTATAAATGCATTGCGAGAAATAGTTCCCAAAATGCAGCAATTTGCCACTAGATGGCGGTGTTTATGACGCACCATTTTTCAACTTTTAATTGTTAGCTGATAAGAAATGGCGTCATTAACAACACCATCATCTTCATCATCATCATCATCATTGCAGGAAAACACAAAAATTTCTAGTAAATACATGTATTTAAACTATATTTTATTGATGTATAAAGCACATTACATTTTGGAAATATTTACTTGTTTACTTTCACAGTTTTCACACGTAAAAGCAGAAAAGGTGTGGGTGGGAAACCCAAACAAATTAAAGAGTTTGAGCAGCAGAGAAGCACAAATTATTTTAAACGTATTTGCACAAGTTGGAAACTTATATCCAAAAAAGGGACATATGCAAAGGCTGGCTTTAATATCACAACTTACAGGAATTAGTGTAAGCACAATGTACAAACTCAAAAATCAACTCAGGAAAAAAAGTATATAAAAAAAACAATTAAGAATATTTATTTATATATTTATTTGTGCATATTCAAACAGGTTGCACAGAAACGCATAGAAATGAAAAATCAAAAGATCACAAAATAATTGGAAATTATGACGGCTTCACAATTGATCTAATCAGACAAACTATTCATGAAATGTTTAAAAAAAATGAAATTCCCACATTGGATAAACTTGTATTCAAAGTCAGCAACATTCCCAGCCTGCCAAATTTCTCACGTACAACCCTGTGACGATTGATGACCGAAATGGGCTTCAAATTTAAAAAACGAAGGAGGAATTCTGCTCTCTTTCACAGTTTAGAAAATCTTTCCTTGTGTAGGTTCCGACATCCACATTAGCAATAGTTATGCATTAGATTTTGCTGTTTGAGGAGCATCACATGTGCTCATTCTCTCATCCTTTGGAATTCGGATGTGTCATAGATTAGGACTTTATGGTCTCTTCCAGCGATCAATGCTTTCAATATATGTTGACATGACGTTTGAATGCTATTCATACCAGGGACCCCTAAATTAAGTCCTCCCTCTTCAGCGTTTGGGTAGGTTTCCATGCCCAGCGTATTCAATTGAACTTTCCTTCACATCATGAAACATCTCGTACAGAGTTTGGGTTTTTCCATTGTTATATCACAAATTATTGCTCTTTGGTCTTCATCTAGGACAATAATCTCTCTTTTTTTACTCTTGACATTTAGAAAACTTAGTTGCCTAATGCCTATACAGAATTATAATAGAACCCTTGGAACAATGGAAATATTGAGATTCGAGTCAATGTCTCTATTCTCGTTTCATGATGTGAAACACCGACCTACACAAGTAAATATTCAACTCGATACAGTTAGAAAGCATATGAGTGGGCCGTCCATAAGCGCTCGATGCTCCTTTTTTCGTGTTCCTACTGACTTTGTTTTCCTGAGCAGTGGCAGTCCCGTTAAAAATAATCCTACTTGTTGAAGTGGGGGTTATTTGATTTTCCCTCAGGAAGGGGGTCGGTGGATCTTTCTTTCTCTCTATTCATATACAACTTAGATATAAGGAAAGGACGTGTTTAATTAGCGATAGGAACTTAACAAGCTGAACTCAGCTTAGGAAATAAATAATAGAATCTTAACCTTTAGTCTTCACTCTTGCAGTATAATAGTTGTCTCTTTCGAGATATTCCCACTTATCAATAGCAGGGTATTTCCAGAAGAATACAGTACGCATCGGGGGTTGCTCATGGGGGTCAGTTGAAACTGCAAATATAGGTCTCTGCTCCCCCACCCTCCCACCCCACCTTCTTTTGGCGGGAGGGATTTAATAAAAATCAACTCAGTTAGAAAGTAACCAAGTCCACTTTGTTTTCCTTTCCTGCTGCACAACGGAGTGCACGCCGTTGTGTGGCCGTCGGGGAAGCTAGTGACTATCAAAAGAAAGTAATGATTTTCCTAGGCGACTTCTTAATCTCAGCAGGTCTTTTTCATCCAAAAAGATGTCAAATTTCTCAGAGGCGATGCCTTACTCACTATTTCTTTTAACTCCGCAGACTTCCGTCAATCTTGAAAATACATGACTTGTGACCACCGGACGAGCTTTTCCTCTGCGACTTCCAACTCGAGAGGCCCGACATCTACCCCACGCACAGAAGAAGGCAGCCAGCGCCGGAGGTAAGCAAACACGAGAATTAATCGGTTAAAAGTGCTAAACCGCTTGAAAAATTCTTGTGCGAAAAATAAAGAAAAAATAAAAGTAAAAATTTTCATCGACAACAGGATTTGAACCTGTGTGGAAAGATTCCTGATTCATTACCTTAACCACTGAGCCACCACAACACAATATTGTTGCTTCATGCAGGCAGTCATGTTGGTGAACAAAGTTGTGATGTCATATGTCATGTGAGATCAAATTACCTGGGTTCCAGAGTAAGGTTTGAACAGGCTAATCACCAAATGTAGTGCTACACTTGACCTTTTTACTCAAAATATCAAAAAATGGTGTTTTAACACACAGTAAGGAATCCTGTGTGTTGTTACTGTTTGTAACAATGTGAGAGAGAGGTGCATTTTAATATGAGAAAAATAGATTGTTTAGGTGATGTGAATGCTTTATTTACAAACAATTTTAACAATTGTGGATTACACACTCTTGCGGTCTCCTTGTTAGCTAAAAAAATATTCCGAGTTGGCCGTTCCGCCATTAGGCCCTGTTTTGGTGGTATTCCCCGACCATAGACTTAGGGGCGGTTCGGCTGGCGTCTTGGCACATTACAAAAGTGGCGATTGGTCCCGTGGAGGGCGTCGCCCAAGGGCTCAGTGTAACATTGTGGAAGTATTGCAAAGGCGTGACATTGTCCTACCGTGCGGACGCCGCCCAAGCTCGTCCAAATCTGCGGTCGTCCCGAGAAGATACCGCACGTAAATAAAATATAGAATTTGGGCAGACCGTCCCACCAAAGGGCCCGGTTCCCGCACGTGACTGCTGGTCAAGTTTGCTACCGACTCAATGGTAGTGTTACTTGGACCATGCGGCGGGAGTCCGGGGTGGTTTCAGTCGGTCCTCGGACGCACAAATTATTGGCGATTGGTCCCAGGAAGGGCGCCGCCCGAGCTCGCCCATATCTGTGGTCGTCCCGAGAGGATACCACACGGAAATAAAATATAGAATCTTGACTGGTCGTCCCACCAAGGGGCCCGGCTTTTCGCGCGTTACCGCTGGTCAGAATTGGTAGTGTCACTTTGGTCAGTGGCGGAAACCCGAGGTGGTCTCGGCCAGGGGATGGACTAATCGGCAGCTGTCAATCGTCAGCTGTCAGCTGTCAGCTGGCAGCTGGCAGCTGACGAATCGGATTATGTCGCTAATCCGCAAAAAACGCCGAAACTAATCGGCAGCTGGCAGCTGTCAATCGTCAGCTGCCGCCGATTTTTGGCTCCGGTTTTCGACCGTCAGCTGCGCCGGTTTTTGGCCGACAGCTGCCGGTAGCTGCGTCGGTTTTAGACCAGCAGCTGCGCTGGTTTTGACCGGCAGCTGGGCCGGTTTTGGGCCGGCAGCTGCGCCGGTTTTCGATCGTCAGTTGCCGGCGATTTTCGATCGTCAGCTGCCGCCGATTTTTGACGTACAGCTGACGATTTTTGAATTTGATGGCAGCATTTTCGATCGTGTATTTGACCGGCAGCTGCGCCGGTTTTAGATCGGCAGCTGCGTCGATTTTCGACTGGCAGTTGCGACGATTTTTGACCGTCAGCTGCTGGTTTTCGACCGTCAGCGCTATGAAATACACATGAAATACACGTGAAATACTACAAAATATGAAATGAAATACTACAAATAAATATGAATATGAATATATATGAATATAAATGAATATAAATGAATACAAATGAATACAAATATAAATTAATAAATATAAATGAAATAAATACTACAAATGAAATGAAATACTACAAATGAAATGAAATACTGTCGGGCCAAAATTCGTCAGCTGTACGTCAAAAATCGCCGGCAGCTGACGATCGAAAACCGGCGCAGCTGCCGGCCCAAAACCGGCCCAGCTGCCGGCCCAAAACCGGCCCAGCTGCCGGCCCAAAACCGGCCCAGCTGCCGGTCAAAACCAGCGCAGCTGCCGACCAAAATTCGTCAGCTGTACGTCAAAAATCGGCGGCAGCTGACGATCGAAAATCGCCGGCAACTGACGATCAAAAACCGGCGCAGCTGCCGGCCCAAAACCGGCCCAGCTGCCGGTCAAAACCAGCGCAGCTGCCGGTCTAAAACCGACGCAGCTACCGGCAGCTGTCGGCCAAAAACCGGCGCAGCTGACGGTCGAAAATCGGAGCCAAAAATCGGCGGCAGCTGACGATTGACAGCTGCCAGCTGCCGATTAGTTTCGGCGTTTTTTACGGATTAGCGACATAATCCGATTCGTCAGCTGCCAGCTGCCAGCTGCCAGCTGACAGCTGACGATTGACAGCTGCCGATTAGTCCATCCCTCGGCCAGTCCCTGAGCGCACGAATCAATAAAATAAATAAATAGGAATTACAATGTGAAGTATAAGAAAGACCCACAAAGTCTAACAACAACACGGTCCCTATCGTGCCTATCTAGTCATTATCAAGTGGCCATCCCGCCATGTTGCGGTGACTCGGATGCCACCGAGAAAATTCGGTTTATTTCATTTTGGAATACATTACTTGAAAGAAGAAATTCAAGTAATTTCGAGTTTGTTTAATTTATTTTTTGGTTTCATAGGAATAAGTTAATCCTGAATTGCAAAAGTTTGCATTTATTATTCTCATTGTATTTTAACAGAATAAAATACTGTTCATTTGAATTGAAAACAAACTGTATTTATTTTATGATTTAATTTGGCACAAATTGGCATTTTGAATTATTTCCTATTAATTTGAGTCACCAAACAGCAGTAGCTTTAATTGGGCAATTAATAGTTTATTTTAGAGTCAATTTCCTGTATAAGCCTGCAGGAATGACAAAGTGGGAGGTTGCCAGGGCAACCAGCCCACAAGGAAGAAGTGGGAGTGACTTCCTGCCTCCTCAGCTGAGAAATCAGCAGTCTTATGCCAAACCTTGTTGAAACCACACCATGAAATTTACACCAGAAAACCCCAGAAACTGCTGTTAGATTTTGTGGCCAATTTTGCCAAGTTTAGGACTCACCTTCTTGTAATAACACGTTTGTTATTACGAGAGATTATTTCTTGTAACAATCAAGTTGTTGTTACGAGATACTTTGTTTCTCGTCGCTGAGAAATTAGCGACGAGATATTTTCTTTGACCATTTTAGTCAACCCGCCGTCAAGGTTGTCGTTTGTGCCGGCGTGCCAGACGAAACCCGAGTCGAGGGAGTTGGTAACTTGGCCAGTCTGAGTAACGTAACCGAGACGTTTTCGCTACCGTCACGGTCGCCATTCGTGCCGTCGTGCCGAAGTGGGACCCGAGTCGTGTGGGAAATCGTGTATCGAGGGGAATCAGTTGTAGAAGTTCGGAAGTTTGTCCGACGGCGTGAGAGAAAACGTTGTCAAATTTGAGAGCGTCGTCGAATCGAGAAGACGGAGTCGAGGAGAAGAAAATCCAGCGCCAAGTCGCCGCCGGATTTGGAAAAGAACGAGCCACGTCTAGGTCGAAAAACAACGTCGTCGACGCCATCTTTCTTAATTTTCACTTTATTTCTAGTAATTATTTTGGTTAGTATTTTGATTTGTTATTTAACGGTAAGACTTATTATTTAAGAAAAGAATTGTATTTCTATTATTTTAATGTATTTCTTGATTTATTCAGAACTGAATAAATCTCCTTTGAGAGCTTTAAGAGAGAATTACATTGTATTTCTTTATTAAGTTAGTTTTAGTCAGCTAGAATTTGGGTTCAAAGTTAAATATAAATTTTAGTGTTAGTAATAGAATCTAGTTGTATAAGTCCTGTTGTGGCAACCCGTTAGTAATCTTAGTAGTCTCATTTTAGTTCACTTAAGATTCAGGATTACTACAATCAATGTAACCCGGTTTTCTGGCTAAACTCCGAGGCGGGAAAGGCTGAGTCTGATTTATAAATATAACGGGCGGCGGTCCTATAAGGAGCGTCGTCTGCGGGGCCCTCGGCCCTTACTGCCTAGCTTGCTGGGGGTGAGGTGCTGGAGGTTGACACCACATTAAGGGTTTCCCGGCGCGTAGGTCTTGCCCTTCGTGGCCAAAAACAAGCCTGATTGTCCCACATGATCCGCTCCGTAAGCAATTCCCATTGGCCCTAGGGTCTCTGAGTGGTCAAAGCCGGGGGATGATTAGGTGTACACGATTAGGTGTTTTTTGTATTTTTTGTTTGCTGATGTCAACCTGGGACGCCTTTAAACGTCTTGAGAGGGAAACTTCCACAGATTATTCGATCAATATTCGAGTCTCGAGGACTCAACGCGGGAAAAGCCAGAAAATGCTTAACTTCAGCGATGCAGAAGCGATGGGGTACGACCAGCCAAATCAAGCAGAAATACAAGAAAAAATTCCGCAAATGGCTGGCAGATCTCGCCGAAGAAATTGACACGCCGGGTCCCATTTGGAATTTACTCCTTGGCAAAGATTTTCCAATGACGTTTGAGGAAGATCGCGACTACGAGATATATTTCGACCCTGCAACCGACAAGCGACAATATGTACAAGAAGTCATCAACAAACTCCGTCGTGGGATGAAAGAAGTAGCCGAAAAGTTCTTGAAAGCGCAAGCAAAATTTCAAATTGGGCAAGCTAGCTGGGAAAGAAGACACGAAATATGTCCGAAGGCCCAATTACTTCTGCAAAACCCAGTACCAAATGCACCAGCTGCATATGGCAGGAGTAATTGGCGTGTTGCAAACAGCAACTAGAATTTCCCGTTGTAATTATTTTTCCTATTTAAAGAAAATTTATGTTTTTAATAAACTATCTTTGTCTTGAAAATGTTTAAAATCCTTATCTGATTGAATTGTCTTTCTGTTGAAATTATTTCCCTTTCCAATGGTATTCTTCATGTTTTGACATTCCTAGTGATGAAATTTATTGTATTAATCATTTCTTTACTTTATCTTTTGTCGTTTTACTAAATTTTATGATGTTTTCAAGTGTTCCTTACTGTTTTTTGAAGTGATCAATCGCTGAATCGTTGGGATTGAGCCTTTGATGGTTTGAACAGAGAGTGTCCTCAAGGTCGGGCGCCATGTTGGATTTTACCGATAATTTCACCTGTGTTTCTTTCTAATTTGTAAAATTGCATTATTCATTTGGTGTACTTATTAATTACTGATAATTAATTTAAGTTACATTTTCATGCTTGTTTTTAAGTTTTGATGCAGTTTAAATTTGATTTTGTTCCCAATCTAAGGTTGCTGCTCTCTCATTGGTCGAACCCGATTTTTAGAGTGTGATTTTGGTTTTTGTCATTTTATTAGTGTTTTGACTCATTTCCGAACGTTGTTACGATTGACTTTTTTGATCCCTGTATTTCAGAGATCATTTTGATGTATTTCATGTTAGTTTTGATGCATTTTTCACTAATTCTCAAACTTGCTGTGTTTTCATTTTTCTGTGTTTCTTAGCAACCGATTAGTGTTAAAATGTCTATTTTCTCGATTTGATTGTTGAGCGCAGCGCTAACCTGTGTGTGTAAATGTATTTTATAGAGTTGTTTGTTTGATGCCGAATAAACAATACGTGTCATATTTTTCTCCGCTTTTGTGTGTTAATTTCGATATGAGCGCAGAGGAGTAGAAGCGACGCCATTCTCCAGGTGTGCCACCTGCGCGGCATGAGAACTTCAAAGGGATTGGATTGCCTCACGTTTACTTTCAAGTTAAGTTGGGTTTCTTTTCAACTGAGAACTTTAATTCCACTATACGATTGCATAATGGCGGACGAGCCATTTCTTCTTATCTCCCTGTGTTGATGCAACCAGCAACAAGCGGAAGCAGCGCACCGAGAGCAGGAAGAGACAACCCACGGGTGGATGAAGAAAACACACGACAAAGGCGACGCAGAAACCGACGGAATCGAAGAAAGAACCGCGTAGTCACCGAAGTGAAGCTGACTCATTCGGAAAAAAAGCCGTCTATTGATTCAAATTAAGGGCACGGATGACCCGAATGAGCCGCTAATCCCAACTGATGATTCTTGGCCGGATGAATTTGTAGTCATCGACGAAGCAGAATCGTCTTCCGAGGAAGAGAAAGAAATTCCAGAAGATTGGTCGCCTAGGGGACCGAGAACTTCAAGCCATGAACATCCGGATTCATCACCACAAATCCCTCCAACTTCGTCGCCAAGAATGTCCTCGCCAGAGAGTCGACAGGTAGTAGAGAACGCAAGATCTCAATCTCCAGATGTGACGAGTTCGCATGAAGTACGAAAGAGGCGAGCGACGGACGGAACTCCCAGGCGCCCACCATCCCGACGGGAACACTACAGCAGAACATCACGAAGCAGCAGCAGACGACGATCCCCTAAACAACGAGATAGTCGACATCAATCTCCCCGTCAGAAGGAACGCAAACCAAGAAAAAGCAAAGTACGACAAGATCATTCTTCGCAGCGAGATTCTTCACATTCTTCCGCTCGCCGTCATCAATCACGTCAGCGTGAACAAAGAGCTGACTCCACAGGGGAAAGAGAGAGCAGTCTCTTCGGAACAGCACTAGATCCCCACACCACACCATTCACTGATTATCTGCCACCGATAAATCATTCAATCCCGGTGCCCGACATCCCGCTAATGCCATATTCCGAGGGTTTGGTGATGCACCCAGAAAATAATTTTGACCAAGACTATTACCCGCTGTGGAGTAGGTGTGTAAGGAACCCGAATAAGGAGCAAGAACTACTAATTAAGGACTATTCCTAATGAAAGAGGTGTAGTGACTAGCGACAGGACTATTCCTAATGATAGGGGTATAGTGACTAGCGACAGGACTATTCCTAATGATAGGGGTATAGTGACTAGCGACAGGACTATTCCTAATGATAGGGGTATAGTGACTAGCAACAGGACTATTTCTAATGATAGGGGTATAGTGACTAGCGACAGGACTATTCCAAATGCTCTAGTCTGGATGAATACCAGGCAGCCCAACTGAATGAATCAGTTAGCGATCTGAGGAGAAGGTCGGTCGAGTTTTGCCAGAAGCCATTGACGGAGCAATCGGAGAAGTGGTTGCAGAAATTTCAATAGACCACCACCCAGTCATTAAAACGATTGCTATTTCCGGGAGTGTTTCCCCACGATGAAGCGGCTTTCGTGGCAACCAGTATACTCTGGACCTCACCAATGGGAGTACCACTGCACCTGATAGAAAACTGGAGATCGGTACTATACGACCCGGTGTTATTGAGAAGCAATTTGATTTGTCAGGTGTTAGCTAATGGGGAGACGCCTTACTATCCAGGCACCACAGGATGTAGCCCCTACGATTGTAGGAGAGAAATTCATCACGCTGCCCAGTTCAAACGGTAAACTAGTACGGGAATTTCCGATCCAGTTAACGGAGATCCGTCTGAGTTGTATAACCGCTCGTATGAGTGGTCAGATCTCGCTACAAACCATACCCGAGGTTCGAGAAGAAACCATGGACGCCTCCGCGCAGGAGACGAGCTTTGCGCCCGAGTACTTGGAATTATTTGCCGTCCCGGACGTCTCGACGCCGAAGCTAATTCCGCCGCTCAGGCAGAGCGACTGAGTGCTATCCGTTGTTGCGAGCAGACGCAACATAGGTCTCAGGCTGCGTGACTTCGCTCGAGGAACTCGCTTTCCAAGTGCAAAGACGTCTCAGGTCTTTGTTCAAGCTTGTCTTCAGGTCTAAACCTAAAGTACAGACTTGTTTCGACCTTGTCGCACAGTTAACTGAGTTATCTGGTGCAAACTAGTCGTTTTCCCCTCTCTCTTTGCGTTCCCGTTGGCACACCATAGCTGCCGACCCGACTTCGCTTCGTATCGGAACGGATGTAGTCGGTCGTTTAAGAGGAAAAACGACTCCTTCTCGTTCCTTTGATATTTAATCTTTTGCACAAAGTTTGTGCTAAAGTAGCTGTGTGCCTCCTTTTCTTCTTTGATATTTAATCTTTTGCACAATGTCTACAAATATTATTTTTGAAACTCGATTAAAGAAGTTGGCTGTTGGTGAGGCCTTGCATTACCTCAATCGTGTTACGAACAAAAACTATTCACAATTGGTCAATCATCTCTTCGCCCCTGCGAGGTCATTGTTTCGCATTCCCGCCTCAATGCACGGTGATGGCCAGGCCGTGCATTGTCGGAAGAAGTGTGAAACAATTTTCGTGCGCGCCTTCGTTTGGTTCGGGCGCTTTTGGTGCATACATTGGATTTATGTCTTAATTTTTTTTTGTCTTTTTTAAAGCCATTTTCCACCATTTCGCGTCCTCGCCTCTCGTCTCCGTGTACGCTTTCTGCGTTTTTCTCTGGTTGTTCAATGGGTTTTTTCTGATAATTTTATAGTAATGTTTTGTCTTTGTTCGAATTTGTGTCTCCAGGAGACACGAACTCAACGCGATCATTGAATTGGTACCTCCGGGTGACGATTTGGAGACACAAACTCGATGCGCAATGGTCGACCGCTTGCTGCCCGTTCCTTGGATTCGGGTTTTCCCGCAACACGTTGCTTGCAAGTTGCAAGTTCGTACCACGGAAGATCAATCGACAGCGCCCCTGTCGCGTCAAGTTGCTGTTTTATTTTTGGTTATTGAAATTGCATTTTTGGTTTTGAAGTGGTGGGTGTGTTTGTGTTTTTCTTTAGATTATCTTTTGTTGTGAGATCTGTTTTTCTTTCAACTGATCTGTTTGCTGCCGATTCGTATACGTGTTTCATACGTGTTTTTGTGTTTTCCAGTATTTATCAGGATGGATTGTCCGGACGCACACATCTGTTTTGTTCCGGATAATTGGTTTGTGTTTCTTTAATTAAATTCAATCTCTTTTTACGTTTTCTTTTCCCCAGCATCTAGCAGCCAAGCTAGAACAACATTCGGACAACATTCATCCTGGTTTGAGTTTTGGCAAAGTTCCGCTTTGGACACGATCACCCAGTGATGAGTCTGGCCAGTCCGTTGCTCTGTGTTCATGTCCAAAGCAGATCCACCCAGCACAGCCCGAAAATCCCTCGTTCTGCCTGGCTACTGGACGAATTGGACTATATCTTATTGCAATAAATTTCATTCTTTGTATTTCTTTGAAAAAGCAAAAGAAAAAATCTTGTTTCTTTTTTTTCGTAAATTTTTTCCAGTGTCCCTAAATGCGTGTGTTTTGAGCTGGGGCCCTTGTTACACTTTCGCACCTGTGTTCTTTACGTAACGAGTCTGTGCCAAAAACGAGCTGCCCCAAGCAGTGTGTTTGTGTATTAGTATTTGTATTTAAAGCCAGTTTCGAGAAATGGCGTCAGGAGCCCCAATGCATTGGCGAGACACGACGATTAATTTGGCAGCGCACTCTCGACATTGACACAGTGGTCAGCAGACGGTTTCCTGGTCCCAATCTACACAGACACAACGCAATGTCCAAGTAGCGACAAGAAAGAAAACAACATATTTTTTGTCGTTTATTTCGAATTTCTTTGTCAATAGTATTAAGGTTTTTTTGGGGGATACAAGTCCGTTTTAAGAGCTTAATTGCGCCCCATAGCTGTAAGACTTATATCGTAACTCTCGTCCAAGCGCGTTTCTTACGCCATTAAGCAATAGTAGTTCGTTTTCGTTTGGTTTTGTCAGTTCAACAGTCATTTACCTGAACTGGGGATTTTAGAAAGGCCATCAGTTGCATCGAAACCAGGAAAAACTAGAATCCCTATAGATTTCCGTCATTTTCCTTTTGGTGAGGATTTTCGACCTCCCAGAGCTTTTTTTACTTCTCTCTTTTGAATTTTTCCTTTTGTTCGTTGTGTGTCCAACACATTTCTCTCCCACATGTCTTTGCATGCACTCAGGTTAATAGAATTAGTTGGTTTTTTTATTTTATCTGTTTAGCACGTGGGTTTTAGACTTTATTCAGATCAAGGAGGTGATGAGATGTAACTAAATATCCACTTCTGCCACAATGCTCACCTTCGATGAGATGACATAACAAAATATCAAGCCGCCATTTTGCATACAACCTAGTAAACTAAATAACCACCTTGTTCAGATTCTGGTCTTGGCTCCACAGGGCAGCCAGATCTTAGTTTGTTCGCCTCTTTTAGAGCATTTCTCACATTAGTTGACCCCGCATTGTGGGCGGTGGTCACTCTTTCTTCCTTTTTGTGCCTAAAATGTGTTTTTAATAAAGTACAAATCCCACACTGTTAGGCATGTTTTTGTCTTCTATTTTTGTTGTTTGAAGACACACCCAAAAACCATCACCAAAAATCGCAAAAACGATTGGAATGGTTTATTAATCGGGATATGGTTTTTACAACCAAGTTCAAAATGGCCGCCTCGAACGTAAGATCGACGGATCAGACTTTCAAGTGTCACAAACACTTGCAGGTGAAGCATCCACCTCCCAAAGTGTGAGTAAATCCTAAATTATGTTTAAATTCGGTAGCTCTCCACTCTCCTTTGTTGTGACCCGACTGGACCGGGGTCAACGAAGAGTTTCTCTCGTGACCTCGTTTCGGGTGTAAGGGGAGCCGCAAGCGCGTCTCCCTTCCCTCAGTGCATTGACATCTAGTCAATGGACAGGCGTCTGCCCTGAGGGAGTGGGGATGGCTCGTCCACCCCACCATTGGGTGATTCCGGTCACCTGTCAACCCCGCTTTGTGCAAAGGAATGTGCCTTGCACTGAGCGGGCAGAACCAACACAACCATCAAACGAGAAACACACGTAAACCCGTCGTCCTACAAGATCAGGCCCAAGTAAATATACTGGGATTGACCAAGGACAAAGGACAATTTACCGTGAGTACGTTTGGTCAGTGTCAAACTCCGCAGAGTAACCTGCGAGATAAGATTACCACACTATTTTAGCACACCAGCTAGAAATAGTAAAAACCACTCCAGTTTAGCGAGTTGTGCAGACAAACGGTCGCACAAGCCTAAACTGCAGTAAAACCACGACGAGCGTTCCCGCCGCTGTGTGACCGCCGGGAGCCAGAAGAGTCCGCCGCTGTGTGATCGCCGGACACCACACAAAAACCTAGACAACAGCCCGAAGTAAGCCTTTTAACTAAGCATTCACTCGCGCCCGACCAGCGTGAGCCCGAAGGACCAGCCAGAGACGAGCCGAGGACGCCATATTGCCACGCCGGCCCAAGACGACACCACGTTGCCACAACGAGGACGCCATCTTGGACACGACCGAGACAACAGACGACCTCGCCGATTCCAGCCAGCTTTCATCATACCTTTACCTTTCCATTTCCCTTCACCCATTCCGATTTACCTTTTACCTACCTTTTATATATATATATATATAAGATATATCTGTACATTGTCCCACAGAATAAATCTATATTATATTTTACCTTTTATATCTGTGTAATCATTTCTTTGGGTAAACCGCTTGAGCAAAGCGGTAGTGAGTTAGTCGAATTAAGTAATCAACCCACGAGTTAGCGACGGTTAGAGTTGAGCGCGACACGTGGGGGCCTGTCCGGGATCAAGTTGAATAACTGATTCTAACCTGTGATTACATCATACCCAAAGCAAGAAATGGCAGATAATACCCGAGTAACAGATTCCGACTCCGACGCAAACAAGAGAGCCGGCAGTCGTAAAGGCGCCGACTATCACTTGCGATCTGGAGGTCCCTTACCCAAAGCCTCAGCGCACGAAGCGAGGCAAAAACGGCGTAAGCCTAAACCCGATCGTAGAAGCGCATCCGAGGCATCGCACCCGTCTCGCACCGAGACGAGGCAGCGATTGGACGAGACAGAGCGGGGTGAAGAGCAATCTCACTCCAAACTGCCGCGTTCTAACCGTGACGGCGAGACGAGCGGAAACGAGGTTTTATCCCGTAACCAATCGCCTCGTCTAACGCACGACACCGAGGTGGGCAGTCCGAAAGCAGCGTCTCCGATACAAAAGACGGCCTCAAATACGACCGCTAATTCGGCACTAAACACGCCAATTACGCAAAGCCGCCCAGCTTCGGTCAGGTCCGAAGGACACAAGTCCAACTCATCCTCTGTCAAGCGTGTTTCGAGCCAGCCTTACAGCGTCTCGGGCACCTTGATTGATGCGATGCAATTGGCACAGGCGGAAGGAGTGAGATACACCCTTCCGACGGGGAAAATTACCGTGTACGAAACGTTACAGATCGTACGTGCAGCTTTAAAAGCGCACAGTGTATCCCCACAAATCACCATTGTTGAAGGTGCACACGCTCAACAATTGGTTGATTCCGCTCAATTTGAAGCGGATGCAGAGAACGAGGCTCGTCAAGCCATTCGCGAGAGACGGAGGAAGCTGGCGGAAAGAGAAGCGCAAGCTCTCGAGTACGGCAGAACCCAGCCCAATCCGACTACTCCCGAGGAGGTAGAAATAGTTGACCGAGCCCTGAGAGCACATCGATATGCTTTCCACTCGCAACAAGAAGCAGAGCGAGCATTTATGGCCAGATTGCGACGAGATGACCCGAAATCCGTCCGCAAACCAGAGGTCAGTTCATCCGAGCTGTCCGACGAGAGCCTAGAGGGAGACCCAAAGCGCACGCCGAAGGCCAAACCCAAACCCCAGCCGGAGAGAGCAACACCAGCTACTCCGCGCAAGAGAGATGCGTCGGCCAGAGAACAACAAACTCGGCCCCGCATGCAAGCTCTCGATTCAGCCACAAATAATGCGATAACGCGATTAATCAACGCTAATAATGCTAGGCGAAATGAAGAGCAAGCTCTCACAAGCCAACAGCATGATAATCCACAAGGGACTGAGTGGCAACAACCAGTGCCCATCCTTAAAGACGACGAGTCGTCAAGGAGACAATCGCATGATCGCACCTCTTCGCGAGAAGAAGGCAAACGCGATGAAAGACCGAAATATTTTCACTACGGAAATAGTGATTCGTCGTCAGATGGACTGGAGTCAAATGCACCCAGTCATCACGATTCGGAGAGAGGTTCCGGAGAAAGACGAAGGGAAAGAGAACGCGATGAACGCAGAGAAAGGGAACGTGACGACCGTCGTAGGGGCCGGAAAGAGTCAAACTCTTCACGGCGCAACCCGCCACGCCGCTCACCGTCTCCCGACCCCAGCTCCGACCCCTCATCCAACGACGACAGACGAAAGGAGAAATCAAGTAATCGCCGGAAGAGATCCAACTCTCCGCGCGATAGAGAGAAACGACGTCGATCGGAAAATAGCGACCACCGACGGGAGGAGTTTCAGGACCTTCCCCGACAAAGCGCGTTTACCGATTCGACGGGTCGGCAGTATACGATGGGAGAGCTTGGAAGAGCCCTACTCGGCTCGTTGAAGGCCGAGGGAATCGATCTGAGCAAACGAAACGATCGTAATCGTAGCACTGGCGACCGCGTAAAGAAAAAATACGCTGTCTCCCGACGTGACACCATGAGTGTTACCGGGAATATTAGGTGGCAATTTTATATTCAGAACCGTTTCGACGGGTCATGGAAAGCGGGAGATCGCTTCCTTGACGAAGTAATTCGAATTAAGACTGCCACCAAAGCCACCGTAGGAGACATGCTCACCCACGGTATTGTCGAGCTAATGACAGGCTCGGCACGTGAGTGGTACCAAGGATTGAAAGGCGTCAATTGGGACGACTTTTTAATGAGATTCGACCTGCGCTACGGCGAGACACCCGAAGAGGTGAGCCGAAAGATGCGAGGTCTTCGCCAGATGCCTGGTGAAACCATAATGGATTACGACATTCGCGCCAGATTGTTGTTCGAAAAGGCCCCGATGGAATTTCACGCCACGGGATTCAACCTTTTCTTTCTCGGCGGTTTGTCGGAATACTCGCAAAGGGTGCTACTTGAAGAAAGGGCACCGACAGGAGGTAGCTACGAGGAGATGAGCGCCTTCCTGTTCGAGAACACGATAGATATCGAGAAGAGATATTATTCCGCTTTACCAGAAGCGGAGAAAGCAGCGACCGCAAAACGTCTCAAGTTGAGTGCGGAAAGATATGGGGCGACAGATAAGATTATGCGCCCTACTGAATATCTTAGCGGTATAATGGAGCTGGCAGAAGCTAGCGTTGGTTTGCAAATAAAAAATAAACTGACATCCCCGCTGCCTTCCAACCCTTTGGCCGCCCCTAAAAAGGCACCGACAGCGTCAGCCATGCAAGCGACACTGGAGGAGGTCAAGGAGGGGGAGGAAGCCGAACAAGATGCCGGAAAATCAGACAAAAAAGAAGAAAAAGACGATTATTCGACGGACGAAGAAATACGAAGCTATCGCGATACCTTATCAACGGGTTGCGATGAGGAAGGACCGCTAGTACATCTCATCCATCGAGATAGAGCGGTAGAAGAATTTCGCGCCAGGTTAAAACCAAATGCCGGCCGAATTCCGAAGTATTTTCGAAAAAATTACACGCCACCGTCGAAAGCAGACCCTGAAAAGAAAAAATCGACTGAAGCCCCAAGAGACAAATCAAATATTCGTTGTTTCAAGTGTAACCAACCGGGTCACTATTCCAATGAGTGCCCAAGAACAGCGAAAGAAGACGCTAAATTTGACGCAATAATGAAGCAGATGGCAGAGATTAAACTCGCCATGGCAAAAAACGAGTCAAAAAACGAGTCAGCGCAGGCGGCGAAGAAATAACTTCTCGACCGTCTGCGCCATTCATGAAGAAGAAGGGGTTTAACAAAGGGTTCGATAAGCCGCCACCAGTCAAAGAAATGGGTAGTGACATAGCTAACGCCCAAATTCAAGACAGGGCCAACAACGCTTTGCAGGTAATTACCGCAAACGCTGAGGCTGAGGCGGAAGAACCGAACCTACTGCTTGAAGAATTACCTCAAGTAGTCGAAGACACAGAAGAATTTCGTGTTTTCATGTGCAACGTGGCGGTCGAATACACCAACCGCCTATGCATGTTGCCCATGACAATAGAACGTGAAAAAATTATGGGACTACTAGACTCGGGAGCAGATCGCTCGTTCGTTTCCGAAGACATAGTAGCATCATTGGGTCTCACCGATAAGATAAAAGGCGTTAATAAAAATATACGTCTAAAAACCGCCAACGGAATGGCGCGTCCAAAAGGAGTTATATTATTGACCATGGAGTGGCTCGGAGGGGTAGAACAGCACCCTTTCCTGGTCCTGCCCACATGCGACAGAATTTTTCTGTTGGGCTTAGACCTCATGGCGTCAATGGAAATACAACCAAATCCAATAACGAAATCTTGGAATTATATCAGAAATGATAAGGAAAGACCCGCAATTGTCGTGCCACCAGCTCTTGTAAAAGAAGCGGCCGACAAGACACAGTGGGAGAAAGGCCTAAAGAAATTCGTTCAAGACTACGATTTTAAAGCATTCGTAACAGAATTGCAACGGGACAATGTAGTGGAAACACTTGTCGCCGACGCCGCTTTAGAATTAAACGAAGCGGCAGCCCTACGAAGGGTCCTACTTAAATATGAGGGGATCCTGTCGAAAAAACCGGGCCGAACGAATAGGGCTATTCACGAAATTAAATTGACGGATAATAAACCTATACGAGTTGCGTATAAGGGAATGAACCCGCAAAAACGTGAAATAGTGCAAAAAATGTGCCAAGAAATGCTAGACAGTGGCATTGTCTCCGAGGCCCAGGGAGAATACGCGACGCGAGTTGTGCTCGTGATGCGCCCGGGCTCGGACCCACGCCTATGCATTGATTACCGCCCATTAAACGCGGTGACAGAGATAGATCCCATACAGATGCCGTCTATCGAATCCATTTTGAGAGAGCTTAGCCCCTTTTCTTGGGTTACGACGATGGATCTGTCGAAGGGGTACTGGCAAGTTGAGATGAGGCCAGAGGATAAGATAAAAACAGCATTTTACTCGCCAATTGGACGGTTGATGTTCAACGTCATGCCATTTGGTTTAGTGAATGCTCCCAGTACCTTTCAGAGGCTAATCGAAAGCGTATTGGGTGATATCCTGCATCAGTTTGTATGGGCATACCTAGATGACATAGTTATTGCCTCTAAAACATTCGAAGAGCACATTGAGCACATCGACCAAGTGCTCACCCGGCTGGCAAAAGCTGGGTTACACGTGCATCCGGGCAAGAGCAAGTTCTGTCGAAAGGAGCTTGCCTTCCTGGGTTATCGCATTGGAGTCAATGGTTTAGCTATTGGCCCCGAAAAAATCGATGCGATTAATCGTTTCCCACCACCCGAGGACGTTAAAGGTGTCCAACGGTTTATGGGAATGATAAACTTCTTCGGCAGGTTGCTACCGGGTCTAGCTGAAGTGGCAGCCCCAGTTACCGACCTCCTGAAGAATGAAAACGAATTTGTATGGTCAAATGAGTGCAACATCGCATTTAATGCAATAAAGAGGATGCTGACGGAAGTCGGCGTAATGCCTCTACCCGACTTAAACCGGCCGTTCATATTACACACGGACGCCAGCAGAGTTGGGTTAGGAGCGGCGTTGCTCCAAACACACGTGCGCGACGGAGTCGAACAAGACCTGCCGTGCATGTTTATAAGTCGCAAACTCCAAGGCGCTGAAAAGAATTACAATGCCACCGAGTTGGAGTGTTTGGCCGTTGTGTGGGCCATAAGGAAATTCAGAGATTATCTCGAATATACCAAATTTGTGGTCCACACAGATCATCAAGCGTTACAATGGCTGATGAAATTAAAAAAGCCAGCCGGTCGACTAGCCAGATGGCAGTTAGAACTGATGGCATGCGACTTGACCATTCAATACAAGCCCGGCAAATATAACGTCGTGGCTGACGCTCTGTCACGGGCACCAGTGTCAGATCCAATCGACGCTGACGATGATGGCGAGGATGACTCCCGCATCATTTATTGCCCTACGAGTTGTCACCGTTGGGATTTAAGGAAGATGAATGAAATTCCCACCGCGTCTCCGGCAGACGTAAAATTCTGTGGATTCTGGACGCGGTTATACCAACCAGCTGCTGACAATTACCCAAACGCAAAGAAGGAATTTAAGCTAGAGCGGAGAATAAATGACCCGCTTCTAAGCGCCTTCCACGCTCGTGTCGGCAAGCAAATGAAAAGCAATCCCCCAACAAGGGAGGAAATAATTGTGCAACAAAAATTAGACAAAAAATGTCAGGACAGAGCTAGATTCGTACTGACAGGAAGATATCCGCCCAACTTAACCAGAAGGCAGAAGCGTCGTTATGCACACGAATCCATAGATTACCTATTGGATGACGGCCTTTTAGTGAAACATCACCCAAATCACCAAGATGACTTGAGTGAATCGGACACCGCAGTAAAGGTAGTAATACCTGCTTCCTTAATCGGTCGCGTGCTGTGGTTGTTACACGGGCACCCGCTTGCGAGCCATGCGGGAGTAAGCAGAACACTCTATCGTGCTACACAGCTTTTTCACTGGACAGGGATGAAAAAAGATATTGCTCTTTTTGTCCACCAATGTCAGCGATGTCAAGCGTGCAAGCCGAGGAGTAAATCACCATTCGAAACTATTTTCTTAGGGCCTTACGCGCCTTTTGATTGTTTAAGTGTCGATGTGATGGGCCCAAAACCCGTTACGGGAAATAAAAATGCGTACATTATCGTTATAATGGACGTGGCAACTCGTTGGCCCGAGTTGTACGCCGTCGCTAGACCTTCAGCAGAGAAAATCGTTGAATGTATCTACGACGTGGCGTTACGTTACGGATTTCCACGTAAAATAATATCCGATAACGGACCCCAATTTATCTCGAAAATTTGGGGTAAGTTTTGTGAGAAATTCGGGATTGTGGCGTCACATACTTCGACCTACAATCCCAGAACAAATCCCGTTGAGCGACTCAACAGGGACATTAAATATGCACTAAGCATATTCACTGACATCCACAATAGGTGGGATGAATACTTGAGGGAGATCGCGTTCAGCATACGAACAACAGTCTCGAGGACGAGAGATTTTTCTCCGGCCTACCTCAACTTCGCCCGAGAGCTACGAGTGCCTTGGGACCCACGAGTGGCAGAGTCGGTAAATGTGGTGGACCCAGAGAAACCACATGAGTATGTGTATAAATTGGAGCAAACAATTTCAAACACATACAAGCATATGATGGCGCACATTTTTAACATGCGCGACCGCATTTTACAAGATAAAAGCGGTGGAAAATTCGTGAATTTCGAGATCAATGATTTGGTGTGGAAAGATACACACACCCTCTCAAATGCAGCGAGAGGGATCACCGCCAGCTTGGCCGACAAGAGAGATGGACCGTATGTAATCATCGGCAAGCATGGCGGTAACGCGTATAAATTACGCAAGCTCGAGGACAACACCGAGCAAAAGTCGATCCAGGTACGAGAGTTAACTCCGTACATTCCGGAATTCCCGCAAGAAATGTGGGCCAAGGGCCAAGTCAAGTCTAAAACTGACGGCCAAATCGTCGATACGTTCGCTGGCGAGTCGGAACAAGCACCGCCAAGTGACAACGAGGAGTATTTCGACGCCCCTTCACCTCCGGTCAACGAGATCGTTGAATCCGTTCCGGATCCAATTTTGGTCGGGGGGGAAACAGGAGAAACTCCTGAAACAAACACAAAAAACACGGATAAAAAAGAAAACAATAATGAGGAGGTACAGACACAAAAAACAACAAAAAATATCGTACCTGCCTCGATCCGTAACCTGCGACCAAAAAGAGATAATCCGTTTATAAAAGGCGGAAAGGTCGTAGGAAAGAAGTAAAATAAATTACGAGTCGATGGCGGCACTAAAAATAAATTCTAATCGACCGATAGTGCAAGCCATCACGTTGCGAGACTCGAAGAAAATTTCGCTAAGTCCAACAAAGCGGATATCGGTCGAATTCGCGTCACGAGATGGCGTGGAAACGCGGGACCCGTAGCAAAATTATCGGCACGGGTCGGATACCGCGTGCAAAAGACCCCGTAGCAGCAATCGCGCACGGGAGTGAGAACAAAGGAGACCCGTAGCGTAACATGCGCACGGGTAGGTGCGCACTAGTCTCAAACACCCGGGTTCTGGAGTATATTACCCAGAATCCATCGCGATTACCTCGTGTTCACACGGACTTCCGCTTTTCACAGCTGATCGCTGCATTCGTGCGTGATCCTCGTTTTTAACGTTTTTATCGAGTTTTTTGAGATAGTTTTATCATCCTTTTTTCAATCGTGATTGAGCTTTTTGTGCGCGCTCCTCGCCATGGACGAGGAAGAGAACGACGTGCTTGCCATAGAGCACGAGGACGAGGAAAACTGGGACCGCGATGTAAACCAAGTCCATCCCGATCAGGTAGAAGTCGGCATCGGCACATGAGAACTAGTTCCGTGCTGCTGAAGAAGAAATTTTGTTGACTAATACCTGACATGAGTGCTTTGCACTCACAATAGCGTATAATTAATTATTAACCGCGATCGCTCACACGATCGTATTTTTTTCTTGTTAATTTGTTTTCGGGGTGCGAGCGCAGACTTCAAGTCGCCTCGCGTCTCGAAAATTCCTCATGACTTGAGTCACGAGCGAGACAATGGGCTCGAGCCATAAATAATTTTATGACAAGGGGAGAATATTCTGTAAAAGAATATTTTTCTCCACAAGTAATTTGACGCATCGAATTGATGCAACTTAACATTCGTACGATGAATTTTTCGGTGTGTTGGATAAATTTAATTTGACTTTAACTTTTTTAAAAATTAGACAAAGTCCGACTTCGGAATAATTCTTTATTAGATTTATTTATTTAATAAAATTTCGACAAGCACATTTATTGTGCAATTTTAGTAATGATTTACACCCGACGAATTCTTTTTACGAATGACTGATAATTATTAATTTAATTATTAGTAATGTTCTAATTAACGTTAGAATTAATTTAAAGTAAAAATCTGATGATAAAAATCCGGATTAAAGGCTCGATTCCGTCTCGCTGTGCGTTTTGGACATGAGACAGATTTTTCACGTGATGACTTCTCTTTTTCTATCCGACGAGGGACAATTCGTCCTACGTTTGCACCGATAGACAGGAATCGGTCTCGACGGACGGCTGCACGTATTGGCAACGTCCCTCGAAACCAACCATTTATCTACGTATTTAAATATTAACTTTTTATTAATTGTTTATTTCTCCATCCTTCCAGATGGCACTACGTAAAACATGGGGACCATTAGACCCCGCTTGCATCACTCGTGGCGGGATATTTCGAGGCGCGCTGCCCGATTTTTACCGACGATGTTTCGGCGAAGACGCCGACCCTTGGCGCCTGCGAATACTACATTCCCGATGCATCGCCCGACGTTGGGTACGAGACTGCACGCTCCTGGATACGTTCCCGGAGGGAATGCGCGAAGGCATCGCCACAGAGTTAGCTCGTGACGATGACCCGAAATCGCCGATTTTCCACCCCGGATTGTCAAGTCAGTACACTGGCAACCCGGCGGAGGAACACGTGCTGCATGCGTGGCGAGCAGCCGAGACAGAAGAGGCCCGTGAGGCCATCTACCAGCATTATAGACAACAGCTGGTGGATACCGCTACGGCAGTGGCCGAGCGCATCCTCCAAAACGAGGGGATGACCGCGGATGATATTCATCTGTGGTTTGAGAGGCTGCGATTGGGAGAGAGTACGCCCCAGTGGAGACCTCGGATGGGAATTTTGACGTCCCAAGCCGAGATGTGGCAGCTCCACTACCTGGGGATTTTGGGGCCCAAGAGCAGCTACCCGCGGAAGCGCAAGCGCTCCAAAGGCGCCGGGGACAGCCAGTCGCGTTCCCCAGCGACAACCAAGAAGCAGCGTGTCGCTCAAAACACGACTGAAGGCAACGAAGCTGGGCCATCCACTAGTACGGTGCGTGACCCTTCGCAGTATTCCCGACCGCGAATTTTCATAAACCGTCAGATTAAAGACGGTAAGGAGTGCAAGGAGGTTTGGATGTCTGGTGACGAAGAGCGAGTCTCTCGTCCCAGCACTTCTAGACGTCCGCTGACTCATCGCGAGCAGCGGAAAAAAGATCGCAAAGAGCGATACTTCGCGAGGTGCGAAGCTCGGGGCCGTCCCATCCCCGAACCCGCCTACGCCTCCAAGAGAGCGGGTCGACGAGGTGGTAGCCAGTCAGGTGAGCGAAACGTCCCAGCGGCAGATACGCGGGACCTTCGCGAGATTCTGACTCAGATGAAGCGGACGAAACTGACACGTTTCGATCCCGCGATGAAACACGCCAGGAAGATGGGTGTTGTCACCGACGGGAAGGTGACCCCACACGAGGTGGCAAGGTGGCTCGCAGACTACATTAATTCGCGACCACGACCCGATGGCATGCCAACCGCCATCGTGCAGCCTTCAGGCTCCGGACAACATCTCCCGGCGCTCCAAGTCGCAATGACTGGAGTGCAGACGACGGAGACGCCACCACCGCCGACGCAGCCAACACCACCGCTGCCGACGCCGACGCTGCCGACCAAGACGCAGCCGCCTCCGAACCTGCCGCCGCCGTCGTTGTTGAATTCGAGCGATCCGCCGGATTTACCCACCGACCGCTCAGTCCCTCTCCCCGTTGGACAGAGCATTGCGCAGGAATGTCGAGCCAATTTGACCGGCATTTACAGGCCGAGCCAACCCCGATCCGGTTCCTCGGCCCTGTTTTTCGAGAGGCGAGACGAAGAAGCGCGACTCGCGAGAGAAGCCGCCAATCCGACTATCTCCGAGCTCTCAGCGTTTCGCTTCGTGATGGAAGACCCAAGAGTCTCCGCGCCCGCCTTGCGAGGTGTGGATCAGGCCCAGCGATATTTCATCGAATGGGCAACGGCGATGATGAGTAAGCTCTCGTGTGCCTTCACTGCGGATTCGGAGCGATCGAATCCAGTGAATCGTCGCAGCCTACAGCTATCATTGACCAAGGTCATGATGCAGCTGCTAACCCCAGCACTCTTCGGAGAAGGGCGTCAGGCGATGGCCGCATGGTCTGTCGTGGACAGAGAGGGTGTACAGGTTCCCCGTGCACTCCTCGCAGAGTGGAGCTCCATTCTGCCCGACCCTGTGTTGACTCGGTACGAGCTAACCAGGGATGTGGTAAACCCCGAATTTGAGGGGTACAAGTTGCGAAGCACGGCGTTTCGTTATACCTCCGCCACCTGGACAGCGGCGCCTACCCAACAACTGCGCGCCTTGACCATCCAGACGGAAGAATCGGCAGAGGATGTAGACATGGTGATCTCGCCGACGAGCGGAGTTCCGATTCCGCCACCGATGCCTGCGGAGATATCCCCGCAAGGACCCGCCCTGTTCGAAGTGGCGGGTAAACCAAAGCGCTTGCTGTGCCGAACGCCACCCGTCAGGTCTGTCGAGCAAACGAAGCCGACACCGCCCGGGACCTCACCGGCCCGAGCGGCGACAACAACGCCAGCAGTGATTCCCGCGGCCACCCAGAAGCCGACGCCGGCACCACCTCCACCAGACTATTATGGGCGAATCATCGACGAGTTTCCCCATCTGTCGATGACGACGGCGACCAGGAGGTTTATCCTCGCGCAGCGGGACAAAGGCAAATCGGTCTTCATCTGGCTTCACAACCAGATCCGGAAGACTAAAGACCTCATCTTCCACCAGAGGTTGCTGAGAGCCCACCGTGCGCCAGTGACGCCAGCGGAAGCCAATGCCATCCGGCATACGAACACCGGCTTCTCCGCCTACATCCCGAGCGTTTGGTTGCACGAGAGGACGCGTGCCCCGCATGAGCCAGTTGACGGCCATGCATTATGTTTCATTACGGAGCATGAGGACCCCCGTGATCGGTCCTCGGCGCTAGTAGGCGATCTACGCGCGCCACCCGGCACTCAACCGCCTGTCCCTGGAGTGAGTTACGCCCAGGTGACGGACTCAGTGTCGGGTCCCCCAGGAAAGAAGTGATCGCTCAGCCCCACGGTCTGAGCTCGGAGGGGGAAGTGTTGTGACCCGACTGGACCGGGGTCAACGAAGAGTTTCTCTCGTGACCTCGTTTCGGGTGTAAGGGGAGCCGCAAGCGCGTCTCCCTTCCCTCAGTGCATTGACATCTAGTCAATGGACAGGCGTCTGCCCTGAGGGAGTGGGGATGGCTCGTCCACCCCACCATTGGGTGATTCCGGTCACCTGTCAACCCCGCTTTGTGCAAAGGAATGTGCCTTGCACTGAGCGGGCAGAACCAACACAACCATCAAACGAGAAACACACGTAAACCCGTCGTCCTACAAGATCAGGCCCAAGTAAATATACTGGGATTGACCAAGGACAAAGGACAATTTACCGTGAGTACGTTTGGTCAGTGTCAAACTCCGCAGAGTAACCTGCGAGATAAGATTACCACACTATTTTAGCACACCAGCTAGAAATAGTAAAAACCACTCCAGTTTAGCGAGTTGTGCAGACAAACGGTCGCACAAGCCTAAACTGCAGTAAAACCACGACGAGCGTTCCCGCCGCTGTGTGACCGCCGGGAGCCAGAAGAGTCCGCCGCTGTGTGATCGCCGGACACCACACAAAAACCTAGACAACAGCCCGAAGTAAGCCTTTTAACTAAGCATTCACTCGCGCCCGACCAGCGTGAGCCCGAAGGACCAGCCAGAGACGAGCCGAGGACGCCATATTGCCACGCCGGCCCAAGACGACACCACGTTGCCACAACGAGGACGCCATCTTGGACACGACCGAGACAACAGACGACCTCGCCGATTCCAGCCAGCTTTCATCATACCTTTACCTTTCCATTTCCCTTCACCCATTCCGATTTACCTTTTACCTACCTTTTATATATATATATATATAAGATATATCTGTACATTGTCCCACAGAATAAATCTATATTATATTTTACCTTTTATATCTGTGTAATCATTTCTTTGGGTAAACCGCTTGAGCAAAGCGGTAGTGAGTTAGTCGAATTAAGTAATCAACCCACGAGTTAGCGACGGTTAGAGTTGAGCGCGACACCTTCTCTCTGATATAGTTTGTAAAAGTGAAAACGTGACTCTTTGCATGAATTTGATACAATGCATGTGGTATTTTCTGTACGCTCCTTTCTTGTTGATGCCATGGACAAATCTTTAGCGCATTATTTTGGTTTTGGATTTTCTTTAACGTCCTCTCTGTTGGCATTACGTTTACGAGGTTGAACTTGCCGTCTCTCACACGTTCCTTAATTTGAGGATGGCACGTATGCCGTGATTCTTGTTTGTGAATTGCACCTCTCTTTTCTTTGCATTTTTGCACATGGTCCTAGTTCCGGATATGGACTATGTTTGGAAGTCCCACAACGGACTATCAGCTCTGGTGAACGGAAGCGGATGGATTATTAATTCAAGAGGCAAAGATAAGGAAGAATATCCAGAAAGCAATTGCGCCAGCAAAGAGGGAGTCGTTCCAAGACCGAACGTCATGTTTCCATCTCCTATTCGGGTATACCGAGTGGAGTTGAACATGGCGCGTCGGGTGGAGTCATTGGGTTTCGTGCTCAATTACGAGCAATTACCGGAAAACGAGGTCGCATTCACGGCGTTAGGTAACACACCGATACTCGTGAGAAACTTCGAAATGGCCGCTTTAGGGGATTTAGAACCGGGATGTAATTCGTGGACATATGGGATTGTTGTAGATTTTTATTTACGACTGGTGGAAAACCAATATCGATTCGTGGAGGCATTTCAATTCGATTGGGTCTACAAAATGATTGACTCCTCGAGCTCTTAACTGACTCCTATCGCCTAGTGTATATAGCGATAGTAGTTCAGGCTCTCCACATGACAAACACATCATCCTTATTTATTTGATTTAAGAGTAGGTTTAGTTTTACTTTGATTTAGATTTATATAATTTAGAGAATCAAACACAATGTAATTGCATTTGATGATTTATAACCGGACATTTGCGCTTAGCAAATATCCGACTTCTTTTAAGAATAAAGTGTGAAGTTTTCGGGAACGCACGACAAGGCAACGCGCGTCACCAGTGCTAACAAAATTCCACCACTAGGATTTGAAAAAGATTTCCATTCAATTTTTTTACGAGGAAGGCGAATGCATCTACATGCAATAACACTCATCAGGTAAAGATGTGAGGTTTTTTTGGACAGAGAAACAACAAGTGGCCATCAAGTTGATTAAAAACGAATTAAAATCGAGTGAATGGTTGAGTAATTTTAGGAGGGATGTGGAAACCATGTTGCAAGTTGATGCGTCTTATGAGGGAGCAAATGCAAAGAAAATGAGAAAAAATAAGAATAGGAGACCTCAAATAAATTTGTCGAGTCCCGCAAGTGACCAAATGACCACTCTAGAATACAGAGAACTGACAATGTGATTCAAAAACAAGCGCAAGAAAATGTAATTGCAACATTCATGGAGGAATGCAGTCTTACAATACCAAAAGATGTAAATGCCGCACACATTTAGGAATGCGGGCCTACAATACAAGCGCGTAAAAACTCCCACAACCACATAAGAATGCGGGCTTTCAGAAAAAAATCGTGTAAAAGCCACTTTCATGTCGGAAATGTGGGTTTACAATACAAGAAAGATTCTGATAAGAAAGAAAAATGAAAAAAACGAAACAAATCGAATAAATAATTGACTGAGCTGGCGTGCGGCTCGAACGACTTAAGTTGGCGGGCCTTTGTAATTTGAATGATTTGATCAAAGAGATCATCGTTACATTTTATCACCGGATGATAAAATAAATAAAAATATGACAATTTGGCGAAATATTAAAAGAATAGACCTTCAACACGGATCCGAGAAAATGCAAATTTAACACGAAACATTGCGATCGGAATGAAATAAAGGTAAACTTACAAAATACTTTCACGCATATTGAAGAAGCAGATAATTTTCACAGAGAATAACCGAATTCGAACTGAAAATCCAGTTCAAACATCGCCTTCAACGAACCAAACCGGCGACGAAGCAAACGTGGCGAGCGGAACAAAGACACAATTCATTCTACGGGGTCTACAGTTTTTAAACACGGATAATTATTTACGAGTAGAACGAATCTTCGATGCTGAAGACTTAAAACGTCACGACAAGATCAAATGACGATTGCGTCATGTAAAAGTTGGTCATTTTCAAAATTGAAAAAATAAAATTGTCTAGGAAAATGGATTAAACAATCTTATTTAACTTATAGAATTTAAATAAACTAATTAATAACTTTTAGTTATCTTACTTCACCTTGTTTTTCCTGGAATATTTTCTTTTAGGCTATTTCTGAAATGTTATCTTTTCAGGATTCTGCATTCGCTTTGTGATGGCTACAGTGTGTTAGAAATAAATTGATGTAACCCAGAAGAAAGCGCATCAAAATTGGAGAAATTCCATGAGTATTTTGATTAAAAATCTGAATTGGCTTAAAAGGGGCAAAACAATTATGTAATAGTCGCAGGATGTTACCCCTGAGGTTCCGTGGGAAGCACATCGAAAACACTCTTACAGGAAATGCTACTTCCTGTAAAATGAGGGTTTCTCCCCAGTATGAACCTGACTATGAAACCAACAACTTATCACTGTTAAAAAAACACAAAAATCTTTTACTATTGAATACCAAGTTATTTGGAGCCACAACAAGGATCCTCTGTCTGAAATAATCAGCCAGATTATTTCATGCATTTCAGTGGTAATTGTCTTTTCCCCAAAAAAGACAGGCAGTGTTTAAAGAAGGAAGCTTAGTCCGTCCCAAACGTCGACGCCAGGTTCACTGACGCAACCGTGAGTACGATTGATTGGAACGAACTTCACCGCTGCCGAAGTGGAACTTATTCGTGACAAGAATCCCTGTGCATTGATCTGATTTCCATTTCGTAAACCATTTCAACGAACGAAGAGATTCCGTTAGAACCTATCTCCGAATCCATAGTCGAGTCCAGAGACGAGGCGCGAGTGCGTTTCGATATCGAAGTCGGGCAAGAAAACCTGCATTGTAAAATTGTTTTTTTTATTCTCTGTAAATTATCAAAAGTTGTGATAATCTATTTCATATTATTACCAATTATGCTCATTGTAAATTATGTCAAGTTCTGATATTATTTCCATTACCGGAGAGCGATACTTCCTATGATTCTGTACGCAGCAGAGGTCTGGGGACACAGAGCGGCCCCCTCGCATTCAGTTAGGCGCTTGGATGCCACTGACCGGGGTTTCCTGTTATCAATAACATGCAAACATAACACGTAAGAACACATCTCTATTCACTACAAATTATATAAATTATATAAAATGTATAAATTAACTATTTACAGGTGTCTTATTTGTAATGAACATTTCTTCATCTCTGTTGGAGACGTATTAGCCGTATGTTTTCATTGCAGTAATCAATCGCATGCGGTAAGTTGAAAAACTTTACTAAAAAAAAAAAAAAAAACCCTAATTTTTAATTTTATGGAGGCAAGTCGAAACGGCGCGGCTGGACTATTTCCGGCAGGATCAACCGGCCCACAAACAATAACGCCAAGACTGTTCGACCCACCAGCAGCCGCGCAAAGACTATTTGAGCCACAAACATTAGCACCAAGACTATTTGCGCCACAAACATTTGCTCCGAGACTATTCGCGGCACAAACATTCGCTCCGAGGCTATTTGTGCCACCAACCTTTCCTGCACCAAGACACTTCGTGCCACCAACAAACGCAACATTAACGCCACCAACATTAGCGCCACCAACATTAGAGCCACCAAGATTAGCGCCACCAAGATTAACCTACGCTGACATTGCAACAACGATATTCGGACATTTCTTTTGTGGCATGTTCATTGGCGGAGATACAAATCCCATCGTTACAATTAGTCGTACTTTGGATGGAAAAATTGCCTTTTGTTCTGTAATTTCATTAATTTTATTCTAATGTTGGGGCGCCGTTGGCGGCGCCGCCTTTTTGAGGCGTCTGATCGCAGATTCGAGCGCGAAGATATTTGGGCTTCCTCTCGTCGCCATTAGAGTCCATCCAATTTTAGCAGCTTTAATTGAAGTTATTACGCGTTTCCCGATTATATTTGTCGGGTATACTATTCTGTATTCTGGATCATATCTTTGTGGAACATTTACTTGTTGGAAATGTCTTTGTTGTATCTCAAGTGATAGCCGTAAGATGATATTTTGTATTCATTTTTTAATTTATCTTTATTTTATTTTAGACTTCTAAACCCTATGTTTATAAAGTCTAATAAAACGGTTCTGTTCGTCTGTCCATAGAAGTGTAGAAGGGGTTTAGAAGTCTAACAAGGAGACCACAGGAGTGTGTAATTCACAATTGTTAAATAAAGTATTCACATGACCTGAGCAATGTTTCTTTCAAATATTTAAATGCAACGCTCTCTCACATTGTTACAAACAGTTACAACACCCAGAATTCTTTACTGTGTGTTGAAACACTATTTTTTGATTTTTTGAGTAAAAAGGTCAAGTGTAGCACTACACTTGGTGATTAAACTGTTCAAACCCTACTCTGGAACCCAAGTAATTTGATATCACATGACATATGACATCACAACTTTGTTCACCAACATGACTGCCTGCATGGAGACAACAATAGTTTGTGTGGTGGCCCAGTGGTTTATTATTATTTAACCCCTAAACAACCATTAATCTTTCTTTTAGGACCAAGTCTATTAAAATAGCAAACGAACTACGAGTCAATCACAGGAAACCATGAAGGTTTTCAACTACAAGTTACTAAGACAAACCAATTACGTCAACTACTGATGCTCTAGTTAAAGCAGCCGAAGGATTGCAACTAGAGCCCTTCAAGAAGCAGTGGAAAGAATGTGTTCTTTTTGACACTCAACCAGGAGATTCAGCGGCTCGCCTCCTTTTAGAAGGAACGGATCAGATTACCTTTGGTGATAAATTATTTTTCCCCCATGTCTGACTCATTTCCACCCCTAAAATGACAAAGTCCCCTAACTCAAAATTTGTCCAAGAAAACCATTGATCTGAACTAATGTTTGTTTCCCCTAAGAAAGGTTTTATTCCTCAACAAATTTACTCCACTTATTAGCAAATGTATCCCAACACTTGCTATTGTTCTACAATTTTCCTCGCTTACGTTTCTGACCAATACCCCCAGTTTTTGCTCTGGTGGTAGGACAATCAAGTTCTTAATGATCGCGATCCCTACAATGTGCTTGCATGTTTAAATGCGAATGTTCCATTCATCCATTCATCCATTTCAGTCTTCACATGCCACAAGGTTGTAGGGACAATATTCAACAATATTGCGAAGAATTAATTTTGGTTTTGTCGCCGCATTTTTTTCTTGACATCTTCAGGGATACCCCTTGCAGGTCTCTGGTCGTGGGTATGGATATCAGTAGTGTGGTGTACCTCCGCCTTGTTTTGTTCAAGTCAGAGCAATAAAGAACACTTTGTTTCCCTCTTTGTTTTTCTTTGCATGTCCCATCTCACACCTGATATAGTCTCTTTATCATTTGAAAAATGTTCTGATTTTTATTGTGTATGCAGTTGCAATAATTCAGTCTAGGATCGGGCCTAAGTTCCAAAGGGAACTCAGGCCCGAGGAGTAAGAAGAGAAAGACGAGTGTACACAAGACATTGCCCGAGTCGTTCCCCACGATGATTTACCATCAATGTGTAAAAATGAGGTTTCCTGTCTTTTTGCAATGCAGTAGGATGGATGACAGGACACAGGACACAGGATGCCACCTCGCGACTTGTTACAACTGCCTTGGCGTCAAGAAAAGATTAAAAATACAACCATGGAATCCGGAATTCCTTCCGTTTGTAATTAAGGGAATGTTTGTTCTCCCTCCTCGTCTATGAGCGACCTGTTACAAATGTAAGGCCACGGCCTTACATTACTGATTAAATCGCCCGACATGGAACCAATAGAAGTGTGTCGAAATAACATGAATTCAGCGCTTGACATGGAGCTGGACATGGAGCTGGAACCGTTGTCAGAACTGGAGTCGGAACCGGAGTCGGAACTGGAAAAGGTAACGGTAACGGTACCTAGACGCCGCATGATATGGGAGGCGAAGGAAGAGGAGGCGTTGTATCGTGGCGTAAAAAATTATGGTGATAAAGGACATTGGGAGGAGATTAGGCAGGACATTGATGAGAATGTTCATCTAGGTAAATATACCGGTGGCCAACTCTGCAATAAATTTCGCAGTTTAAAAAAAGATAAAATAAAAATGGCCAAATTTGAATTAAAATTCGGGGTTGTAAAAATGTAGATGGAATGTAGATGGAAAAATCGAGAATAGCTATTTTTGTCTGTTTTTATTTATTTTTGTTCATTTTCATTCATTTTCGTTTATTTTTATTTATTCTTGTTCATTTTCATTCATTTTCGTTTATTTTTATTTATTCTTGTTCATTTTCATTTATTCTTGTTTATTTTTATTTATTCTTGTTCAATTTTTATTTTTATTCATTTTATTTGATTTTGGCATCCATCACACAATCCGTTCCGCCGCTCCGCAGTTCCAGAATGGACATCGGTTTCATTAAGTTATGCTGACAAAATATCAAGCCATGTAATGGATGCCAAATACTCCAAACCTACAAACATGCAGAAAAACAGCTACCGTACCAATTTTCAGCTTGGATTCCATAACAAACTCGTGGACTATTCAAAATTGGCAAAATTCAACACGGATCAATGTGGATTTAACTATGAACTCGTGTCCTCTCGCACAATTTCTGTAAAAGGTGAAAACAAAACAAATCACTAAAAAGGCAACACAGTTCTACTGTTCAACATGTAATTTCTGCTGACAGGAATCTACAGAACACCAAAATAAATCAGCAAAATTAGGATTTGCCTGTTTACAACCACACTATCATTTGCGCAATGCTAGCTTTAGGGCGTGAGCCTGCTCTAAATATACATACTTTATTCTGTATTTACTTTTCATTTCTTTTCACTTTATTTATTCATTTTTATTTATTCTTATTCTGACTTGTGAGTTCTGTTTATTTTGATTTTGTTTAGATATTTTCCTTTGCATCCATCTCGCGACAACGTTCTCCAATGATAGAACGTTGTGAAAACGTTGAGATAATGGAAAGCGTCATAGAAATGGACAAGCGACTGGTCGCGGCAGCCATCTTCGTGTTTTTGATAAATTTTTATCTCCGCGAAAACAAACCATGCCTGTCGGGGTAAGAACAAGTTTTTTATTCTATTTTGGGGTTTACATGCTTAAAAACAGTGGAAGAAGGAGCTATTTCAGACAATTTGTGACCAATAAGAAAACTTCCAGTTTTCCATCACAGTACATCCTAAATTACGCCCGCTTAAGGTGCGTTTCTCTCCGGTCAATTCCCCACCTCACTCCGTCTAAAACTGCCAGTTTTCACACAAATGTCATGTCGATTCAACTATAAACTCGTGTCCTCTCAAACAATTTCATTTCTTTCAAAGATGAAAACACATTTGGTTTTTCTCAGTCACTCGCTGAAAAGGCTACACACTTACACTTGTAATTTCTGCTGATGGGGATTTGCTGGACACTAAAACCAACCCGAACAATTCGCATTTGTGTGAATCCAATAATATGTCATTTTTATTATTTTTATATTTAGAAGTGTTCTGGAGAAGGCAGTGACGAGATAAAGAAGTGGTGGGATAACTGCCCCATCTGCGTTTTTTGGTGTTGCTCTTGGTCATTACATGAACATGCCTAATAGCAATGTTGCTATTACACATGATCACTTGAAGCAATTGCTTTCAAACAGTAAAAGTTATCCAATTTATTTCCACCAAGAGATGAACACGCCCAGTTAGCACGCGTCATCTGTAGCAGGCTGGCTTAAGTCAGCTGCAGCCCCAGAGAATGTCCAAAGCAGTGGATTTAGACAATCCACAGCCAGGGCCATCGCGCCCTCGTCAACCAGCTCGAAGGGGCGGTGGGAGAAGAAACCTTGCCACCCCCACCAGAAGTTGCGCGCAAAGTCGTGGTTGTGGATGACGAGAAGTCGCAAGACACCACTCAACCACAGCCACCGCCCGAGGGTGCACGAGGGCCTTGAAACCGCCCAGGTGGCTGCCTTCGAGAAAAGTCTAATTGGACAAATGACGGACCTCTTGTCCCGCTTCTGACTGACATCGTCGAGAAGACTACCTTACTTCAAACATGGTCAGTTAAAAATACTAAATGATTGTAACACTTGGCTATTGGATTACATGACGTGGTGAATTTTAAGCGGCCCTTTTCAACCAAAAAGAAGAAGCTAAAGAACCAAAAGCCCATGAACGTCCACTAACTAAGGCAGAAGAAAGTCGGATAGAAAGAAGGAAGAAATGTCGACAGGCGAAGCGAATAAAGATTGCAGTAACAAAACGTGAGAGTGGCATTCATGCGAAAGCAAATGGATAAGACCATCCGAAGGAATGAGAAACGGCTGAAGGAATTACGCTTAGAACAGCGAAGTATGGTCAACGAGGTGCAGAAAAGAGGATTACAAGGACCAGAAGGAAAGGCAGTATACGACGCTTGGTATCGCGCAGCGGACGAACTTTTAAAACACGAGGCGGTCACTCGCAAGAATATTTTAAAGGCCAAAGCACTCGCAAAACGCAAATCTTTTGCTGACCCAAATGTGATAATGCCAGCAGTATTACATCATTATAGAGTCCGCTTGAGCAAAGATAAACGTCTGATGGCCTTACAAATGGCAATTGATTACAAATGGAAACCTCAACATGAATTAGCCTTAGCAACGATTGGAAATCCACCAATCGAAGTAAAAACTACCAAATGGCAGCTTTGGGCTATATGGATCCGGGAAAAGAATCGTGGGTTCACAGTAGCATTGTCAACTTTTATCTGAACATGCTAACGAAAGAATATCGGAAAACATGTTTTACATACCGGAATTAATGTATGATGATATGTACCAAAAGAAAAGTAAATAGCAAGATATAAACTTTCCTTCCTTTCTCTTTATGTCCGACCATGAGGGGACCGAGGTGGTCAATGCCCGTGTGCTGGAACAGGGCTGCCGGCGTGACGCGCTCCATTGGAGGGTCGCCAGTGGCTGGATTATTGCGGTCCAACCTCTCCTTTTTGCAAACCAGGCAACTCCGGATCACCGCCTTGACCGTTCGGCGTCCTCTTATGATCCAGTACTTATCTCTCAACCTGTAGAGCGTCTCACTCAGCTCACCATGCAGGGGCTGAAAGTGGACCTTCCGGATAATTAATCTCGTTACCTAGCTATCTGGATGTAATATGATGAGAAACGCTTCGTCAAAGGGAAGCACCGACTTCCCTAGACGGCTCCTAAGACGGAGTAAGTCCTTCTCATCTATGAAAATGTCAAATTTTTCAAGATGGAAGACCGACTCACTTTCTCTTTCATTTCCGCAGCTCGCCTCTCGTCCGGAAAAATCAAGACCTGAGCCAGGTGGATGACTCTCTCCTCGGCAACCTCTATTTCGAGACCCTCGAGGTCCCTCCCGCGCGCGGAAAAAGGGAGCCAGCGCTGCATGAAGACGAAAACTCGCACGAGGCGACTAAAATTGCTAAATCGCTCAAAAACCTCAGCCTCTCCAAGTGCTGCGGCTGAAGCCATCTTTTCCTTCTTCGCCTCTTCCATCGGGAGGACAACGTCTTCGGGTCCGTCCGTGAGGTCTTCCAGCTGACCCGGCCCATCCCACCAATGACGGTTGGCCATAAGGCTCTTTGCCTCGCATGGGCGAGTCAAAACGTCCGCCGACTTCTCGAGGACTTCTGCCACTCTGTTGGAAACATATGGCTTCCAGCGGTTTTTGTCCGACTTCAACCATCCGAGCGCGACCATCGAGTCCAAATAGTACCGGATCTTCCCGACTGGATAACCCGGCAAGAAATCTTTCATGATGTACTCTACCATCCAAACTCCAACAACCGTCGTAGTCAACTCAAGGCGTGGTCAGGTCAACTTGGTGGTGGGGGCAATTCTGCTTTTGCTCAAAAGCAGTTGGGTTGTCCCCGACGCAGCTCGGACATACAGGGCGCACCCGTATGCCTAAGGGCTAGCATCACAAAAAACGTCTATGTCCATCTCTTCGCCTGAGTAAGTTCCCATCCAACGCTTCACCCGGGCTTCGGTGAGGCGCTGAATGTCGGCGTACCATTCGAAAGAGTGGCGAAACAATTCCAGTTCGTGGATTACTAGATCCGGGGAGCCACCGTTCTTATGTTACAAAGCGGTTGGTAAAGAAATTACGCCTAAACAAAATTGAGACTTACCACACCATGACCCAGTGTTTGCTGAACAAAGAGCCGGTTTCTACGACTCATGATGTATTTCGCTTTGACTTGCAGTCTCGTCACGACAGACAGAAAACATCCGTATTGGCTCTTGATACCGACACACTTCCAAGTGTAAAGGGAGTGGTAGACCATCAGACGCTGCAACAAATCAAGTCTTATGGTCTCGAGATGGCAGAACCACATCCCTCCGTGATGGATGAAGTGGATATCTTACTAGGAAGTGGCGCTTGGTGGAAAATTATTCAATCTGGAACGAAGTAAATCAGTCCGGAGTTAGGAATGATGAACACTGTATTTGGGTGGATCATAAATGGTCAAATTAAATCAAAAGAGCGTTCTGTCTACAAAGATGACGTCTGTCCGGGAGATATATCATGTATGGCGATCGATTCGGGAGGAAAGATAAATCCCAACACTTCCAAAGAGGACAAAGGCGGACTTGGACGTGCGAATTCCGCATCAATACCCGACAAGAATGGCGAAAAGGATGGATTTCGAGCCATAGGTGTAGCCCATTTTAGTTTCGCCGCGAGCCGCTCTAGCGAGCTGGAGGTACGGCACTTGGACGTCCCACCCAAAAAACGGAAATTTTTGGAAACTTGACGGTCCAGAGAATAAGCGCGGATACGACGGCGGTCTCGTTGAGTCCAACTTCACCCGAGTCTACTGAAAGGAAAGATGAATTGTCAAAAAATTGCAAAAAAGACAAAGGAAAAATGTCAGACAAATGGAAGAAAATATTGAAATGGAGTCTTAAAAGGCTCACCAATTCACACAGAAGATCAAATGTTAACCTCAAGCCCACAGGAAAGATACATTTGATAATAGGCCCCATGTTTTCGAAGAAGACAACAGAGCTGTTGAATATAATTCAAGCACTTGAACGACATTCGATATGGAAAAGATGAAATAGTCGCTCACAGTGGGCAGCGACGCCCGGCCACCTGAGTTGAGTCGTTGAAAGAGATCAAACAAAGAGCAGGGTCGGTCAAGACGATAGGCATCGATGAAGGACAGTTTTTCAGGGACATTGATTCGTTTTCAGTGGTACGTATATACACCTATATTGTCCGTGTGGACGTAGACGTGGACACACAATAGGTTTAGCAAATATATTCTTTACATCTTATTTAAGAACAACTCGAATTGAAAATTAACTTTCATCCATGGTTTACCCTATGGCGCTACAGTACATATTTTTAATTATGTTTCGTGTGTCATTTAAAAATAATGGCGTCGGAAAAATCCGCTGACGAAAATGGGCGAATATTAGCAGGAATGGAACGTTACGTGAAGAAAGAGCCATGTTAGCCGCCGAACAGAAACGATTGACAGAGGAACGACGTGCTGTCGAAGAGCGCAAGCAGGCAGCCATTGCAGCTATTACAGCGGAAAATGAGCAACTTCGTCTAATCACCATTCGTGCAGAGCAAGATGCAGAAGCAACTAGACAAGCATTTATGTGCAATATGTCGACTGGGTTAAAAAACCCATTTGGAAAAGGAGGTCGAATTATCATTTCGCACATTGGCTGTGAAGATGGATTCGTTGATGGATGTCTTTTGTGTTTTCGGTATCTCTAATTGGAGAAAAGAAAAGATTGCTTAATGATAAGTACACATTTATTCATTAAAAGGCTAAAAAAGCAGAAGGAGATTACCACGGCGAAATGAATGCAGAAGTGTACAGCCAATGGATGGAAATTGTGTTTCCGAAATTGAAGCCGGGGAGTACCATTGTAATGGACAATGCTCCGTACCACAGTGAAGTGGTTGAAAGATGTCCGACCACAGCTTGGTTGAAGGCCGAAATCCAGGCATGGTTGACGAGCAAAAACGTCCAGTATTCTGTGAAAGCAACAAAGCCAGAATTAATGGATGATGTTAGAAAAATCAAAGATAATTACAAAAAGTTTAAAATAGATGAGCGAGCCAAAGAACTTGGTTTTAAAATAATTAGATTACCACCTTACCACTGTAAAAACGTTTGGTCGCAGGTACAATCTTATTAGTACTCAATAAGTAAACAAATACTCATGCCTTTTGCAACATTAAGGTCAAAGGCTACGTCAGAGCAAATAATAAAACATTTAAAATTACCAAAGTGGAGTCATTACTGCAGGAAGGAATAGCTAGAGTAACTGCAGCCAATTGGCTTAACTACCTGAGACACATCATTGAAATAGTTAATATTTATTTATTAAAATTAACCTTTCCATAGCCAAGCCTGGCTACCACACGTTGCTAGCTGTGGTCGGTCAAATCAGCCTTCTTTTAAAATGCTTCTGCGCATGTGCAGAATCTTATTTCTCCTGGTGCAATCGCATTTTTTCTGGTTTGACATGTGCTGAGGCCAGGAAAAATGTGATTGCACCTGGAAAATTAAGATTGTGCACATGCGCATAATAGAATCACCCAAGTTTTCTTAATAGCCAAGACAGCTAAAAGTGTTTAGTTCTCTCAAAGTAGCTGAAGTCAGAGCTTGTCAGTCAGTGAATGACTTGGCATCTTTGATTAAGCATTTTTCAAACCAAGTTATTCATGCTCGTTCATTTAGTCTTAAGATTTAGTTTATTAGAGTGATATACAACCCCTGGCAAAAAGTATTCGATCAGCCACCACATGAGCTGATTCGAACTCCAAATCAATTTTTTTTGCAGTCTAAGTAATAATTTATAAACAAAGCATTTTATTCACTGAAAAGACCAAGCAAAATGCTACAATTTAGTGGCAATATGAAATAGATTAAACAAAATTTAAAAAAGTTACAGATATTTTTGTTGACACCCTTGTGGAAAAAAGTATTCGATCACTACAAAGCTGAGAAAAAAGTATTCGGACAAGCACTGAAAATTTTGGAATTTTGAATTAATATTAATGACAACAATGTCCCCTCTTTACTAAACTCAGTAGTGACCATCCAATACACTGAGAAGTGATTTTTATGTTTGTAAAATTTAACAAACACGCCTAAACTTAAAGAACCAACAAATGACTCAAAATAACCAATAATTAAACTCTTTAAATTATAATACCTCAAATAGAGATTGTATAAGCAAGTGGACGTGCCCAGAGCACCATTTCATACAACCAAAGGCACCAATATTGGGCAAAAGAGCACATTCACCTGTGTCGATAATTCGACCAGAACCACAGTATCCGTGGGAACGTCAATACAACATGCAGAAATAGAGCAAGGAATAATCCTTTCATCACCCCATCAAGGGAAAGGGACCAAGAAGTGCCAAGAAATGAGTATCAGCTGCCACAAGGATTTCAGCAACCAAAAGAGGAAGCAAGAAGTTTCCAAACATACATAAATCCATGACTGAACAGCGCAGCAAATCAACAAAGAGAATTTCCACAAAATCAAGAAGGATTTGCGTATCACAACCGAGGATTTCGAGATTTTAATGCGCCACCATCCTATGATAGAAGAAATCTTCAACAGTCGCAACAAGAAAATGATAATTTTCAGCGACAACACAAAATCAACCACGATCAGATAATTTTAGACAAGAGCAAAATTATCAAAGGAAAATTTCGAACCACGTTGCGGACAGCAACAACAGCAAAGGGCGAACGATCCATCAGCTGGACAACTCCCGGAACAAGGAGTATCAGCACCGACACCAGATGCGCAATATTGGGAACAATGCATAAAAGACCAAATTGATTCCAAATTAGCAGCAACAGAAGTCGATGAAGCCGACGAAGCTCGCCAAAGACGGTTCGAAAAGTATCGAGCAATTAACTGGACACACACATTCGAACCAGAAAGTCAAATTAAGTGAAACAGGATTTTGCCAGACATATTTGATGGAAATTGGCACGCTGGAACACAATTTCTGGAAGAGATGGTGAGACTAGCCAGAGCAAGCGGTGCAAGTCCATATTTGACATTAAAAAGGATTGTTCCAAAAGCAGTATCCGATAATGCAGCTGATTGGTTCTACGAGCAAGGATTCCAAGACTGGGACTCGTTCGTAAAGGCATTCCTGACGGAAAATGGCGAACCAATAGAAACTCTACTGTACCATTGGGATAATTGGCAACAATATAGAGGAGAGGATTTACGAGCGTACTTACGACGAACTGAGGACCTCCTTGCCAAATTGCCATACAAAATGGGCGATGCTTCGCATGATAGACAATTTAGAAAAGGCTTTACTCAATATTCAAAAAATATATTGATGTCAGTGAATGCACCCAATCCAGGGTCATTCAAAAAATTAGCCACATTTATGCGAGCCCATCAAACAAAGATCGACGAACGATTTATTACGTACATGACCAACGCCGATCGAGAAGCTATGAAAGAGTTAAGCAAAAAGCAATCCGAATCAGCTTCCGGAGGTACAGGAAGAATGAAACCTCAAAAATACATTCTTCCACCTTCATCAACCACAACAGCTGAACGTGCAGTACCAGTTGACCCATCTAATCCTCACCCACCACCCAAGAGTGCAGTCAAGATGACGGCAAAGGCCATTGTGGAAAGATTGGAAATGAAAGATGAAGAAGACATGCCTAACGAGACAAATTGGGCACAGGAAGAAGTTGAGTCGGAAGTAGATGAAGATGACCTTTTAGAAGGAGGTCATGCTTTCTACACAAGGAACAACCCAACAGCTCCGAAATATAAGCCATCACTGCAGGGAAGGACGACAAATCCATTTACTCGTCCAGCAGCGGCAGCAGCACCAGCGTCAGCACCAGCTTCGACGCCAACTCAAGCTGCAAAGCCAAAAAAACCTTACGAAAGTTATGGAAAGATTTCTAAGCAAACCTTCAACTTCAACTGCGCCACAGCCTACAGGAGTGGTTCCCAAAACTACTGTACACCACCAGTAGTCAAAGCCACGCCAGAGAACTCACCTTGCAACAATTGTCAACAACTAGGACATTGGGCACGGAACTGTCCCCAACCGAAGAAATTCACAAAGGAGGATATTATTTCACAAACAGTTGTATTAAAGAAATTGAGAGTTTGACTAAAATTAGTTCTATTATTATTTTAGTATTTGTAAGTCTTTTTAAAAGCAATCCTGACAAGCTTTAGGTGTAATTTAAGATTGTTACATTTGGGGTTTGCTACAAGTGTGATAAAAGAAAGTCACACGGCAGTGACAACAACAGCAGCTAATATGTCATTTTTATTATTTTTATATTTAGAAGTGTTCTGGAGAAGGCAGTGACGAGATAAAGAAGTGGTGGGATAACTGCCCCATCTGCGTTTTTTGGTGTTGCTCTTGGTCATTACATTAACAAGCCTAATAACAATGTTGCTATTACACATGATCACTTGAAGCAGTTGTTGTCAAAAAGCCAATGTTTTCCGATTTATTTCTTTTTGAATTAGCTCAAATTTATAGTTTTGGCACACTCTAGAATTCACAACCAAACATACAATACACCTTGTCATTGCTCTGCCAAAACTGCGAGTACTGGCCATGTTAAGTTTGTTGTCATTTGAGACATCTTGCTATCTTAACTAAGTTAGCAAAGCCAGCACTTTCGCCGTGTGCCAATTGCGGAGGCACTAAACGAAGATCTACAGTAACAACAACGTATGGAATGTGGACATTATCCCTGTTCTTGTGAAAGGGCTAAGTGTGCCCACTCCTCGAGAATGGGTGAACTGCCAAGCATGCCGCCTCCTTCACACAAGAAACCATCAGGATCCTAGTCAATACAACCGCGGGTGTAGTGGTGGAATCGAGCCCCGGAAGTGACCTTCCGAAAGTGGATGGGCCCCACGCGTTGTTCTTCTAGCCAGCAAGGCGAACGATCGCTTTCCGACCGCTCCTCCAAACTGACTCCCGACCACTCAGGAAATCCCTTGCCCTAACTCCTTGGGGAGAGGGCTGGTCCACACCGCCTTCTCCCTGCAGCGCTACCTTACCAGGGTAGGCAGTGATTGCAATCGCCTCCATTAAGAGGTAGCTTAGATGAACACGCCCAGTTAGCATGCATCATCTGGAGCAGGCTGGCTTAAGTCAGCTGCAGCCCCATAGAATGTCCAGGGCAGTGGATTTAGACAATCCGAAGGAATGAGAAACGGCTGAAGGAATTACGCTTAGAACAGCGAAGTATGGTCAACGAGGTGCAGAAAAGAGGATTACAAGGACCAGAAGGAAAGGCAGTATACGACGCTTGGTATCGCGCAGCGGACGAACTGTTAAAACACGAAGCGGTCATTCGCAAGAATATTTCAAAGGCCAAAGCACTCGCAAAACGCAATTTTTTTTACTTTCCTTTTCACTTTTTATTTAGTTTTTGTTGCCAGTTTTAGTTTTTGTTACTTTTAAAAAAAGAATTTACAAATGTATAATTTTTTAAAATTTTATTTCATTTTTACACATGTGTACGTTGATGCTTGACCCATCGAGTTTTCCAGAAGCGGTATTGTGGTTGAAAAAGTCCAAAGATAGGGAAAGGAAAAACAAGTTGGATTCTGCCGATACCCGTAAAGGAGCACTGGCAAATGTTCATAGTGAATTGAAACTATTCTCCCACGAATATCGTCCTTTATGACCCAGAGGGACCACTGACCCTCGACTATCCATATTGGCAACATGTGCACAATTGCTTTACGGGAGCGGGGATTCATTTCGTCCAAAACCCTAACGCAATGGGATCCACCAGGAGTAGACCAACTCAATGATGATTCATGTGGGCCTGCCGTGCTGTACTTCGCGCGTATGCCCGAGAACTGATCGCTGAGCTGGACGAGAATCAAAATTCAGTCTTTCAGGCCTCCATTGCCAACATTCAAGCCTATTCGATCGACTTCACCAACAATCTAAAACGTGACCATCCCCAGTGGACGACCTGGACAGTGGTAGCAATAACGGACATGATGTCACACTTGATTAGTACAAGGCCCATGACATGACTCTCAACCAAGACAAGACTAAGACTATTATGTTTAGAAGACCCTCGAGGGCTGTGACCCCATACCTTAGCAAACAAATCACCGTCCTGGGGCTCATCCTTGACCCCCACTTAGCTTTCGCACCCCATATCCATTTACGGCTGCTCATTGCAGCCCTTTAGTTTTTTTTTCGAGGTCGTCATAGTAACGCCTCGTTTTCGTGTCGTCTGCTCAATTGAGCAAGCGCACATGTAAATTTTCATCATTTCTGTACATATTTTTTGTGTTTTTCAGTCTGTAATCAGATTTCGTTTAGTAAAGACGTTATATTCTTTATTCCTCGTATTATTTCATTCGAAATGGCGCGCTTAGTGTTGTGTCCGCCATCACAACTTAACAAATTTAAAAATCAATATTATTAAGTATCATGGTTGCCCAGCTGATTTGCAACATGGAAAGTTTTTTTTCTGGTTATAAGGGGACAACAATCACAATTCGTTGGTTGAATAAAAACAAATTTTATGCGCAATTTATTCGCAAGATCAAGACGCAAAAACCATACTACATGCCAGGTTTTCGTTTTTATCGCCAATTTCAAAATGGCTGCCAACAAGGTTCTCAAGTGGTTGTTTTTTTTCTTCTGTTTATTCACGTTTTTGCTTTTTTATTTATCGTTTCAGACACTTCGAATGCGGTGTTAGTGCCGTTTCCAGTGGGTCCGTGAATCTTGGAAGTGCACATGGATTGATCATTGTTGTGGGGCCCGTGCGCGAGTGCTTGAAAGTAGTGTTGATATATGTGCATATACTTGTATGGTACAATACAAACCAAAATACAAATCCAAAAATACAAATCCAAAAATACAAATAAAAAATACAAATCCAAAAATACACAGCGGTGTGAAACGATTGCACGCACTGTTCAAAGGGACAAGCGCCAGGGTGCATTCAAGGACCACTTCTTTCTTTTTTAATACATCCACTCTTCTCACATTGGTGAGTTGGGAGTTCTTACTTCTTGTGATAGCGATTCAATAAGCTTCCCTTTTCTGCGAGGTTAACGGTTATGAGCTGTGTCTGGACATTGTCAGTTTTGCACGCATCTGCCCTCATCTGGAGGCACATCTTGCCCTGTGGTTCCCCCTAGAGCAATGGTCTTTCTAGAAGACCACCTGCTTGGAACACAGTATCTCTTGTAAGCAGCGGTCCCCTCTCGACACTTCGTCTCTCTCTTGTTCTGAACGGGATGCCACCGAGGTGGCAACGTTCCTCGACCCCCCCCCCCCCCCCCCGTGGTCACTTTGATCTTTGTTTGATCTCGTTCTCTCGATGCATTCAAGTCTTGAGTGTGTTGCACTCTGGAACACGTAGTAAGCAGATCCAATCCAGAAATCCCTTTCTTTCTAGACGTGTTATAGCTTTCATACATGGAAATGATGTGGTTCAGAGAAGTGAGCTCGCCCATCACCTTTCTTTTCGTCTGTTGGTTGATAAAGATTTGTTGCAATAGCAAATCAGCACCATTTCTAAGTGTTTTGTTGTAAAACTGTGTCGCTTGTCAGTAAGCACAGACTTAAATTGGGAAAAAATTAAAATCACATTCAACCCGTAATGTGCTATATCAATTTCATTAACATACAAGTTCAATTGTTCTGAACTAACAATTTTTAGCTTTGTTATCAATGAAATCCGTTGTCACGTGCGTACTTAAATACATAAAAGGCCTAACTGATATGATAAGTTTACAAAACGTATCACGGATAGACGATCCTACAGACCATCTCGACTATCGATGCAACATGGATTCATGTATTGCGTCCTCTAATATCGTTTTATTATTGTATTTTCCAGTTCAGATATTATTTATCGATTATTTGTGATATATGCACTATTTCCCATCTCTTAGTTATTGTTTAGCTTTCCTTAGCATACTGTACAGTACCTTGCTTTGGCTATCTGTATAGCTTAATTTAGTGTTTACTCTTTTTATAATGAAAATGGCTGCCAAACGAAAGGCAATTTTGATTCACGACAAGCTGAACATTATTGATGTCATTGACAATGGCAAGAAGCCATTAATTGGAGCAGAGGAGTTTAATTTGTCCCGTTCTACGATTTCAACAATTTTAAAGAATCGGGATAAAATTAACATGAAACTTGCAAGTGGTAATCAAGGTTTACAAAGAAAAATAGTGCATGGTGCTAAAATTTAATTTTTTCACCTAATTCGTTTTAACGAATTCTCGTTATAACGAATCGAATCGTCCTGTTCCTTGCGATTCTTTAGAAAGAGTTTCGACTGTATTTCATTGGGAGAAATTTTTAGTGGACATTCAACCCAAGTATTTAAAATATAAAATATTTGATTCCTTCATTTTCCAACTAACAGGTAATTTTCTTTAGAGAAAAGTGTGCCTGTTGAATTTGAAGATTTGTGGACTTTTAATTTGAAAAAAAGATTTCCATTTAATTTTTTTACGGGGAAGGTGAATGCAGATATCCATTTACATCTACATGCGGTAACAGTCATCACATAAACATGTGTGATTCTTTTGGACAGAAGAACAACAAGTGGCCGTCAAGTTTATTAAAAACGAATTAAAATCGAGTGGATGGTTGAGTAATTTTAGGAGGGATGTGGTAACGATGTTGCAAGTTGATGCGTCTTATAAGGGAGCATACACAAAGAAAATGGGAAAAAATAAAAGTAAAAGACCTCAAATAAATTTGCGAGTCTACAAGTGACCAAACGACCACTTAATAGAGAAAACTGACCATGTGATTCAAAAACAAGCGCAAGAAAATGTAAATGCAACATTCATGTAGGAATGCAGTCTTACAGTACAAAATCATGTAAATGCCGCAAACATTAATTAGAAATGCGGGCCTACAATACAAGCGCGTAAAAACTCCCACAAACCACATAAGAATGCGGGTTTACAGAAGGAAATCGTGTAAAAGCCACTTTCATGTCGGAAATGCCGGTTTACGATACAAAAATAATTGAGAAGAAAGAAAAATTTAAAAAACGTAACAAATCGAACAGAAAATTGACCGAGCTGGCGTGCGGTTCGGACGACTCAAGTTGGCGGGCCTTTGGAATTTGAACGATTTGATCACAGAGATGATCGTTATATCTTATCACCAGATGATAAAATAAATAAAAATATAACAATTTGGCGAAATATTAAAAGAATAGACCTTCAACACGGATCCGAGAAAATGGAAATTTAACACGAAACATTGCGATCGGAATGAAATAAACGTAAACTTACAAAATACTTAAATGCACATTGAAGTAGCAGATAATTTCCACACAGAATAACCGAATTCGAACTGAAAATCCAGTTCAAATATCGCCATCAACGAACCAAACCGGAGACGAAGCAAACGTGGCGAGCAGAACAAAGACACAATTCATTCTACGGGGTCTACAATTTTTAACACGGATAATAATTTACGAGTAGAACGAATCTTCGATGCTGAAGATTTAAAACGTCAGGACATAATCAAATGACGATAGTGTCATGTAAAAGTTGGTCATTTTCAAAATTGAAGAAAAAAAACTGTCCAGAAAAATTAATGTTTGAAAATAAATACTCCGTACATTCTAACTGTATAGATAATATTGAATTTTAACCAAACGAAATCATCATTTTCATTTCTTTCTTTCTTTCTTTCTTTCTTCTGTCGTTACGATTTGGAACCGGTAGATGGCACTATAGTGCACGGTCGTTCACCTGCTTTATGCGTTTCTGTGTTTTACTCCTGGTCACGTCCAAATTGTCGTCACTCCTTAATGTAAACGTATGGAAATGTATTTATACCAGACAGTTTGAGCAAAAGTTTTAGCACCGCAATGAACAAATTGAATAAACATAAAAAGCGGTATTCGATTTTTTTCTTCTTTTTTAACTTTGGTCATGTGTCAGGTATTGATTTGAACGGGAAGAAGCGTCCATATCGATTTTTCTTCCCCCCGAATTACAGACTACTATTTCTTGTTCTTGATTTATTATTTAGGAAATTTGCCGCACGGTGTCAGCCGATGCTAAGAATGAATAAACTTCAACTTAACATAATCAAATAAACGATTTACCTTATTTGGTTCGGCTGCAATTACACTCGAAACGAGAACATAAATTGCAAATTAAATGATTAGAATGATAAAAACGTCTAAAATCATCACCAAAAAGAAAAAAAAGAAAAAAGAAAAAAAAAAAGTTTGCCAAATGCAAAATGCAAAATGCAAGAATTTGATTTGGGTTTGGCGCCATCGAGTCTGGCCAATCAATCAATCATTCATTCACTCACTCACAGTCAATTGGAGAAATTCGATAAATACTCGTGTGTATAAATACTTGATCGTAATTGACGATTGGAAAACATTCAAGGTTGGCTCCACGCCGCAATTAAATGGCGCCTAGTCTGAATTCACACCTGTAATTAAGCCATCGCGCATCGGGCAGCGACAAATTACGACTTGATTAAAGCGACCAGCTAAACTTTACTCGTCCAATAGCGCCGAGCGATTGGTGTCCGCGCCAGGTGACCCCCTCGGGCGACGGGTGATTAACAACAACACGAACCACTAAGCCAAAGTGTCATCGTCCACATCCAAACTTACACACGTCCACTGTCCACTCATGGCTCATCATCATCGCATCTCGTTCCTCGCCGCACTCTATCTCATCTCTATCTCATCTCTATTTTCCTCAACAATTCAATCATTCAATTATTCCGTAGACGATGTCAACTCCACTTCGCATCACGCGTGTTGCATCCGTCACAAGAAATTAATACCGATCGGAAACGGTAATTTCCATTTCATTTTCAATTCAATTCTTATTTATCCTTTTTTCTAGACATCAATGGCGACGACTACTACATCGACGTCGGTCAATGCAGACATTATTGTGTGCCACACAATTTAACGGTTGAATATTTTAAGCACTTGTAAAAAAAATCGTCGATTAATTTGATGAATTGCAGGATCCAGTGCATTCGTGCTCGCACGGTTATTCGTGCCGGCCATCGAGCGAGCGTCGCGAGGAGCATCACGTGCTGGAAGGGTCCAAAGAGGTGTCCGTAGTGGCGTCGTGCTCGTGCTACGAAAACGGCGCCAACTGCGAACGTCAGTCACATCGGCTGCGTTTATTCGATGACTCGCCCTACCAGGTGGACGTGGACACGGGCATTTGTCGCGGCGCTTGCTCTTCTTCTCCTTCTTCTTCTTCAATTTCGTCGTCTTCAGGTTCAGGTGAGTCCTTGGGGAGGTTTCGCACCAGATATAAATACCCAGAAGTGAAGACAGATAGACACTTGGCTCGTGTCTCGTCCCGTCCCATCGGCTCCACATTGATTGCAACGATGAAAGAATTAGAGAAAAACAAGTTGCATTCTTCGCGTGCATTCCACAGAATATTCGGGGTCGAATCCGGCCGAGCCGAGCCCAGCCCAGCCCAACCGAACCGAGCCCAGATGTCTGTCTGCTCCACATTCACGTCTTGCGTGGCAATGAATAACAACCGCAAACCTGCGAGGTCATAGGGAACGAACCAACGAACCAACGAACCAATAAACCAACAGCACCAACGCGTGGGATACATCTTAAAAAAATATGAATAAAATTTAACTCAACTTTCCTCTCCTCTCTCCTTTCCAGACCGTTGTCAACCGATTAAAAACAGAACCGAATCAGTCGCAGGACCAAATGGTATTGAATTTTAAAAATAAAAAAAATAAAAAATAAAAAAAAATAAAATCTTTTATTTTATTTCTTTTTTTATTTAAAGGCGCAGTTTGCGTCGAGGTGATCGAAGAATGCGGCTGCACTCCCCCGTGTTATCGGATGCACCGAACATCTGTTTATTTTGATTTTGACGTATCGTGGAATGCGAGCGACGCTGACGCCGACGCCGACGCCAACGCCGACGCCAACGCCAACGCGAGCGGCGAGCAAAAGCTGATAAGCAAAGTGCGAAATTTTTTCATTTCCTTTCATTTCATTTTTCATTTCATTTTTCATTCCATTTTCGATTCCACTTTTCTCTTGTCTTCTTCATTTTCCCCATCAGGAAATCGATGTGGGTCTTTGCGTTGGACTTTGCACTGGTCACCAAGGTCAGCTGTGCGTCCTCAGGTCAGTTTTTATCCACATCTTTAAATCATTCACATATATGGATCGTGTTTGGGAAATCTTCCTCTTTTCCTCTTATGGCTCTCTTAGTATCGCTTTTGGCGCCAGTTTAGGAGCATTGGAATGTGTCGCCGACACCCCCCATGGCGCCGCCGAACTGACCTCACCAAAACATCACTATAATACCTTCTTTTTTTTATTTTCTTTTTACTTTATTTCTTTTATAATTTTAATTGTAATTTTAATTTAATTGAAGGGACTCGAAAGACTCGTCCAAATGCCTGATGGCCCTCAACCAACAGTCGTCTTCGTGCACCCCCTCCGCCTACACATCGCACCGACTCGCCAACGGGAGGGTGGTGTTGGCAGTGAGTGCTTGCGGTTGCTAAGGTGATTCCCCTTCCTTCCTTCCCCCATCGTCTCCCCTTCCCAGGACTCCCATCTCCATGACGACCGTTCGCATATTCACCCAAAATATCAATAACAAATACAAATATTAATCAAACATACCGGTGTGGTACAAGTAGATGAGAAACAAAAATAAAGAAAGAAATAAATAAAGAAATAAAACACTTGATCGACTTATCTTTCTAAATTTATAAATCACGTAGCAGCACATCGTGTTGAACCGCCGCCAGAAAAAAAAATGAAAAGAAGAAAAAGAAGAAATTGGATCCGCGGAGTCGCATAACTAATGAGTACAACATGTGCGCGACATGTGTATTTAATTAGCGCTTGCTTTTCCCGAAGGAAAAGCGCGTGAGTGACGTTGAGGGCAAACTTATGGCCATTGCGAGAGAGAGAGAGAGTTTGGCGCCCACCTCGTCCACTTGAGCATCCATTCCATTCCATTCCATCCATCGGTCATCCATCCGTCATCGTCGCCTACCTGCGGCAGTGGCAGCGGGAGCGGATAGCTGCGGCTGCGGCTGCGGCTTTGCACGCGAGTGTGGCGCCACTCTCGTCTCGGTGCCCCACCCCACCCTTCCCCTTCCCCTGCCTCGCCGGGTTAAATAGCAGCAACGATCGCGCGCACGATCCGCTCATTCGGCGCAAATGCAGTGCGGACAACTTTTCGTCGTGCTGGCGGCCTTGGCGGCAAATGTTGTCGCGTCCCCCGAAGTGGTCGCACTCGCGCCTCCCCTCGACCGTCTCTTGCGCGTTTTCGGGCTGCAGCGGCCGGGACGGCGCGCGCGACACGTTGCCACGCCTCAGTACATGTTGGATTTGTACGACACGATCGCCGATCGCACCACCGGCGTCACGCGACACGCCAACCCCTATTCGGCCGACGTCGTCCGAAGTTTTCATTGCACAGGTAATAATAATAATAATAATAATTTATAATTTTTTATACTTTTCCTTCATTTTTAGATTCTCCGAATGATCTAAATCACTTTAAATTCGACTTGACCGGAATCGGACGGGACGAACGCATACTCGCGTCCGAATTTCACGTTTATAAGTTAAAATGGAGGAATTTCGACGGGATTAAGAACCGAAAAGACGCGCGCGCTCATTTGCTCGAGGTAAAAAAAGAAAAAAAAAATTGTTTTCGAGGTTCGTTTTGTTTTCTCGACGTTTAGATGAGGGTTTATCAAGTGATGGACCCGTCGCGGGCCAATCAGGAAGAAGGGAACCGTCTCGTGGACGCCCGCAGGATAAGTGCCTACGCGCCCGGCTGGGAGGTGTTCCGAGTGACGGACGCTATATCAGACTGGCTCGAAAACCAAACCACCAATCACGGTTCTTTTAATTTATTCCAAAGGGCTGTAATCAACAATGTGAACCCGCGACCCCCTCATTACAGGTTTATTGCTCACACTCCGCTCTTTAATCGGGGAGAAATTGGACCCGTCCGTGCTGAGGGTCATGAAGCGAAAACACGCCAACGGACGCCAGCCCATTCTCGTCGTGTTTACCTCGCGGCCAAACTCCACCAAACATCCAAACACAAATCTAAATCCAATCAACATCGGTGAAATTAATTACACATTACTAAACAATTTCTTAATTTAATTTAATTTAAAAATCTTTTTTTATTTAGAAACATCGGAGACGAGTTCGGAGAACACGAGTCGGATCCGGCGCTCGTCCGACAAGACGGTCGAATGCTCGCGCCACAACCTCTACGTGGATTTCGAGGCGATCGGTTGGTCCGGTTGGATCATCTCTCCCAAGGGCTACAACGCCCACTACTGCGCCGGTCAATGCACTTATCCGCTGGGCCAGAACCAGCGACCCACCAACCACGCGACGGTGCAGAGCATCGTGCACGAGATGCGCCTGCACGGCGGCGGAGTCACGGCGCCCTGCTGCGTCCCAAACAAACTCTTAGCCATCAGTTTGCTCTTCTTCGACGAGAACGAAAACGTCATCCTCAAACAGTACGACGGCATGGTGGCCGCGGTGTGCGGCTGTCACTAAATCGATGATAAACTTACTTGTTAGTGATTAATTGATCAATTCAATTGATTGATTGATTGATTGATTGATTGATTGATTCGTGTACGGAGATCTCATCTTTTAATTTATTCATGTAATTTGACAATTTGTAACGGTGGCAGTTTCTCAAATACAGTACAGTATATACTGTATATTATCGGAAAAGATGTTCGTGCGCGCAATAAATCCATTTTGCCACGTGCCAGACGCCCGAGAGACCGAAAAAGCGCCGGCCGAAAGGCGGCCTCGCTCCAGCCTCGGTGGATTGCAGCGAAGCCCAATGCCCGTTAATACCAATTCCAACCGTTCTCCTTTTCCCCGTTTCTCACGCCCACTAATTCATCACAATAAAATTTGATTTCTTCTTCTTTCTTTCGTTCTTTTAAATTACAAATTGTAAATTTCTTAGCTAGTCACGTTCGTCGTCGGTTTGTTTCCACGACAACGAGCGCGCAACATTTCCGCTGATTGATTATGATTGCAAGTGCGTTCTTGCGCAATCCTCGCAACAATTTTTCTCTCTTTCTCTTTTCAAACTAAATTTAGTGGCACACTCTACCGACATGTGACCCCTCGCAGATACTCGTCCTAAATTTACTCGCGCGTTGATAAAGATTTAAAGAAAACCACAGCGTCGCCCGTGGCCAAAAACACCCTCGGCCTCTTCGTTTCCTCCGCTATCAAATCTAAATCATAAATTATAAATTACTTCTCTCGCATCACCGAACAGCACGTACACGCCAAGAGTTGGGAAAATGCTGCCAACGATCAAGGTAAAAGGCTTTTAATGGGTGCATCGAACTGATAAGATATTAACACGCGCCATCTGCCGCGCGAGCAATAAAGTGTCACGCGTAAGTCGTAAATTGCTCCGTTAATGGATTTTAAAGCGCTCGGCTCGACTCCGCGCGACACGAATAATCTAATTGCTCATTTGTTACAGTTCGCGTTGAGGATGGTCATCTAGTTGGCGCTTTTCAACGCTCACCCCACAGGGTCAACGCAGTCGGCCGATTTCAAGTTCACGTCAAACGACCGCATTATTTTTGCCAAATATTTTGTGTAAAGTCTTCGTGAAATAAAATTAATTTTACAGAAAATTTTAACAAAACGCGACACCCGTGACAATAATCGAAACTCCTAGCACTAGCAGTCTACGAATTTAGTCTTTTTTTGCTTTTGTTTCATTTTAAACGATACTAGTTCTAGTTTATGAGTACTTCTAACGTAAACGAATTAACCTACCTTTAAAGAATACCTTTAATAATCGATAGCACCGGTTCGTTGTTCATCCTTTTCCGCCCTCAAAAGTCGATGGCATCGTAGTTTCACCGTCGAATGCTACGCGCCATCTCGTGATCATTTCAAATATTTTTACGATAAGTTATGTCGCGTTTACTATTGTCCTCAGCACGGCGAGCTTGATCAATCGAATCGATCGAGGCCGGGGGCAGAGGCAGGGGAGGCGAGGTAGGTCACCACTAACTGCTGCTGCCATGTCACACACAAATGCATTAATCATTTATCATTAATCATCCTCATTGTTGGCCACATCGAATCTGAGACCGGATTCGTGACGAATGGTTTACTTGTTTTTAAGTAATTAATTTCATTATAATAAATTTTATTTTTTTTTAATTACATCTTTTTTTCAGTGCTAAGAAATCTGATGGGGACTATCATTCTGAGATGAACTCGGCCAACTTTATGCGATGGATGGAGACGGTTTTCCCTAATTTAGTAGAAGGCAGTGTGATAGTGATGGATAATGCACCCTATCACACTGTTAAGTTGGATCCATCGCCAACAAGTTCTTGGCTTAAAGCAAATATTCAGAAATGGTGCATTGATCATAATGCATATTTTGAAGATCATTACGTGAAGTATGAGCTGCTTGAAGTATTCAATTTTAAAATATAACATTTGCTTTAACTGATTTCTTTGTTTATTCATAGGTTGTAGCTGCAGTGAAGAACAATTTCATCACACAAGCTTATCTAATTTGATTCCAAAGCCCAGGAGTTGGGTTTTAAAGTTCTGCGGTTGCACAATTAATCAATCAACTCCGCTCCCAGATGCTTCACCGCCTCCCAAAAAAACAAAATGTTGGCTGTCAGTATTGAAAAACTCCAGGACCGATTACACAATGATGGCGCCCACAAACATCACGAGAAACGAATTTACAGCTTTCAACAGTTTTCCGGCACTCCAAGAGAAAGAAAACCCATTAGATGGGTGGAAAAAACAGAGCCAGTTTACCGATTTTGACGTTTGGTGCCAGAAAATATCTCTGCTTGCAGGCAACAAGCGTTCCTAGTTGCGACGGCAGAATTATATCTGATAATCGGACTAGGATTACGCCTGAACATGCAGATTGCAGAGCAACAAATCTTTGAGTATGAACAAGCCATCTGTTGAAGTGGACAACGGCAATGTAATGCAATATTAACATTCAATATACACAATTACACAATACACAATTAAATAAATAACATCCCGAAACAATTATCATTTACGGAGTGTTTATTTAATTTTTTAAGTTTATTATTTTCTTTTATATTATTATTTTTTTTCGTGCCACCTCCAGCTTATTTTGTGCCATTTTGTGATATTCCGTGCCATTTGACGCCATTTGGTGAGAAAAGGAAATCTTTTTAGTGTTATCGCGTTGTTTTTTTTTTGCCGTTATCGCGTTGTTGTGTTATTTGTGAATAACGCCTCGCAGGAAAAAAATATTAGAAAATATTAGAGTTTGTGCCCTTTTCTTCGATAAAATGTCACTAAAATTGAACATTCAGTATAATGTGGCTCGTGACAGCTTAGAGGGATTCAAGGATTATGAATACGATGAAGGTACAGGTAAAGTGTGTACGCATGCACTACTGTTCAGAATTTGTCAGTTCCCGTGACGATACAAAGTGGAAACGGACGAAAGAGCAAAAATCGGCATGGAAAAATATGAAAGTCGCGGTTTCAAAAGTCGCGGTAGATCGTGTGGCGGTAAGATTTTGTCACGCCAGATGACACGCCCCGAATCTCGAATGATGAAATGACATCATTGAATATCAAATGATAAAATTAAACATGGATCTTGGAACTATTTTTTACCTAGCAACAGTTGTTTACAATATTCCTCCACAATTTCGTCGCCAAAAACGGCGACGAAATAACACGGCGACGAAATGAAGGGCGACGAAATGAAGAAACCCCTGTTTGTCGCGCCAATTAACGTTTTGGTTCGTTTTTCGCCTAGTTTTCACGTTCTCAATTGCCCTTTGCTAGATTTAGGGACTTTGAAACGTGGCTCGTCGCCTTGGAAACCAGTATTCGCTAGAATTTGCACAATTTCTTGTGTGTTTCTTTTCTTAGCATGAATTTTTCCCCCAGAAATCCCTTATTACTTTTTACTTTTTGAGTTTTCATGTGGCTTAGCTCTGGCTATGTGGTCAGTCCAGCTTTCCAGCCTTTCTGCCCTTACATGATCATTAGAAGCTTTTAGCTTTCTTATCTCTGTTTTGCATGCAAACTAGCGTTTTGCCTTGTTTCTATTTTTCACAAAGAGCTAGCTATACTCTTTCCACACTCAAGAGTGACCCTGGATGCTGGGCTCCCATTGGCCGAGCTATTTCACTAGTGTAGCAGTAGTTGCATTGCAGTTCTAAGTAGGCCAATGGGAGCCCAGCTTCCAGGGTCACTCTTGAGTGTGGAAAGAGTATAGTATCTGTTCCTAGCCAAGCTGAATGTCCAAGCTTTTCTAGCATATTCTGAATCTCCTTTTAGCTTGGTTGACCCCACATTGTAACACTTTCCTCTGCAACTGTTTACTTCTCAACGAGACGCACGATTTGCGCTCGATTTGTGCGAAACTTTCCATGGGCTCTCGCCACATGCGAGTTGCTTCAGCGCCTCATCCCGTGGGCCTTTCTCTTTCTCTCTTGTTGACCGTCAAACCGGATGTTTCATCCTAAGAGGGCGCCGCATCAAAGGCGGTGGCTCCTTTCGTTGTCTTGTTTTTAGCATTGCATGTTGTTGATTCCTTGAAGTCTTGCATGTGACTTCCAGTCTGCCTGCTCGACAGGACGGTGCCTTGGGCACGTCCCTTTAGCGTTAGGAGTTCCCTGCTCCTCCTACCAATGGAGTTCGGTGTCTGAGTAAGCGTTGGCTACTCTGCCGACCCCCCTAGCTCAGGGTTCCCACCTTCTACACCTCTTGCACGGATTGAATTGTCTTCTCGTTTTTCTTTGCGAGTTGATAGATTGTTCTTATCTTTCTTGTGAAATCCCGATTTTTGTTTAGAAAAGTTCATTTTGCAAAAGTTTGCATTATTATTTATTTTTTTTGTATTCTAACCGAATAAAAGTTGTTCATTTGCATTGAAACAAGTCATGTTTATTTTAAGGTTTAATTTTGCACAAATTTGCATTGGATTATTATTTCTCTTATTATTTTAAAGCTACAAAATAATAGCAGTTTTAATTGGACAAGTAAGAGTTTATTTGGAGCAATTTCCTGTATAAGCCTGCAGGAATAAGTAAAGTGGGAGGTTGCCAGGGCAACCAGCCCACAAAGAGGAAACAGGATAGACTTCCTGTTTGCCAAGTTGAGAAAATCCTCAGTCTATTCCCAGTCTTTGAAAAAACCAGTCACCAGAAATTGCTCCAGTAAACTACAGAAAACTGAAATGATTTTGTAGCTAATTTGCCAAAGCAACTTGACTCACTTTCTTGCAACAGTAAATCTGCTGTTGTGAGATTCCTCGTTCTTGCAATAACCGCTGTTATTGTAAGAGTTCATTCTTGCACTAACCCATTTGTTAGTGTGAGATTTCCTTTCTTATCGCTAAGAAATTAGCGACGAGATTTTGTTTAAGCCAAGATTGGCGACCCGCCGCCAAGGTTGTCACTCGTGCCGGCGTGCCGAGTGAATCCCGAGTCGTGGGTGTCGTCGAGTTTGGAGAAGTAGGAGTTTAGAGCTGTGTGCTAAGTTAAAACACCATTGCCACCGTCACGGTCGCCATTCGTGCCGTCGCGCCAAAGTGGGACCCGAGACGCGTGGAATTGAGTTTCAAAGTAAGTCGGTGTGAGAAGCGATACGAAAACGTTACGATTTATTTGTACAATTTATTTGTGTAATAGCGAACTCATAATGCATATTCATCTTTTATTAATTACTGTTGTATTGGGTTTTTTGCATTCTAGTTAAGGTAGTCCATTTAGAGTGCACTTTAGCATTTTATAGGGTATGTATTTGTACCTCTTTTTTGAGATTATTCGACTGTTACTTTTGGCGTTTACCTTGTATTTATTTATGATAGGGCATGCTTTAGAGTTCTTCTTTAGACTTCAGTCTTCTTTTTTACGATAAAGTTAACTCTCAATTGACAATACACGCTCCTTCCTATGTCTTCGGACTCTTGTTGGAAAGCTATCCACCAAGAACTTCCTTTACCGTCTCTTGGTCTTTATGTTTCATTAAATGAAGGACGGGGTCTGGGTCCGACTTTTCCTTCTTCCACTGAGTTGGAATGGGGTAAGGCGCATCTTAGCCGTAATTAGCACTTGGGTCGTTGGCTCAAGTGTACACACCTTCTGACAGTCTGTACTCTGGCAAAGGTAATCACTGTCCTTAAAGCCGGACAGGTGAATCTTCCCTCTTTGAACTTTCCTTCAGACTTTCAATGAGTTAACACTCAGTTTATTGATAGTTGGAAAGTTACTCAGGTTTTATTTGTTTGAACAGTTCTTTTCCTCAGTTACATTTACGGTAAATGTTATTCTAGTCGTTTTCTCTTTCTTTTTCTGGCGGGAGGCTGTTGCAAGCCGGTAGTTTCCTGCAGTTCACCAAGAATTTGTTGGACATCTGGACCTGCATTGTAGCGAGTAAAAGACTGGAAAAACTGGTTTTTGGCTTTGGCAATCATATAGCCAACATGGCCGCCATGATACTTTATTTCAAGTCAGTTATAGCACTTGCAAAAGAACAAATCTCAAAACTAAATGAACAAATCATATATTCTAAATGACAAATCAAATATAATTAAATTGCAAATGATAAGCTGCCAATATAAACACAAATAATACAACAAACTATATAAATACACAAGAGTAGAACATATTTGGCAGTAGTTAAATAATCGAACATCTCATAATTTTCTAACAGAATTTGTGTTCAAACTTTTGGGAAATCTTTAGGGTTGCCCAGCTCATTTTCGTTATATTGAATCAATCTATTAATTTAAGCTTTTGATCATTGTTAAGAAGTCACATATTAAACATTTCTTTAAGAAATACATCTCCGTATCAATTCAATTGACAGCAGCAAATTGGATGACCTGCTAAGGCTGTACAAAGAAGACGCCGAATTCCAACAATATACATTCTAAATTCTTTTAGCAAAAACAATAGTGAAAAGTAAAACTATCTTTACTTGTACGAGTGCGACCAATCGACCATGCGTTAACTATAGTGTAGTGTTGAAATCGCATCCAGGATCATGTTTCTTCTTTCGCAGAAAGTTTTTTCTTTTTTCACAGGATTACTCGTGAGTTTTAATTTACAATCTCTTATTTATTAGTACTTATTTTTATATTTTAATACATCTAGTTTGTCACAGTGTACTTAGTTTTTATATGTATGTCTGCAACAATCAGGAACAGCTCTTTAGTTTCTACATTTTTACACATTTATTTATAAGCTTATATGTATATCGTATACATATACCCGCCAACTATTCAAGCCGAACTAGTGGGTCGAGCAATAGGTCTAGGCGAAGGACCTCGAGATTCAGCTTCTCGTTTAATGGTCACACGCGCAAGTCACGTGGCTCCACGAACAGAGTCACGTGCAATCAGCTGGACCACCTCTTCCATTTAGGAGCGCGGATCCAAATAATAAATTGTTTGAATTCATTGAAATTTATTTATTTCTTAAATTAAATAGTGGTTGCTGAAGAATCTGGGCATTGAACAAAGGAGGAGAGTCTTGGCTCAGTGTCATTTAATTTGATGTTATAAAATGATGATTTAACCAGATCTAAATCGTGAACATATTTAACGTCAATTGATGATATGCCCTGCATAGTTGCTAGGGCGAAACTAGAATGTGCAAGTTAATGCATTGTTAAAATTTATAGTTTATAGTTTTTTAAAAAAGGGTTGATCCTGATAGACCCAAACTTTTTGAATTCCATTAAAATTCATTGGGAGTCATTTCTCCCCTCTTTGTTCAACTGACATGCAGTATCACCAGAGATAAATTCAAGGAGTTATACCACATTCTGTATTCATAGAAGGCAGCAACAGAAAAGCTGAAGAAAAAATCACAATATTTTATTGGGAGAAATTTTTAGAGACATTCAACCCAAGTTTTTTCAAAAGAAATATTTGATTCTTTCATTTTCCAACTAACCGGTAATTTTCTTTAGAGAAAAGGGTGCCTGTTGAATTTGAAAATTTGTGGTCTTTTGATTTGAAAAAAAGATTTCCATTTAATTTTTTTTACGAGGAAGGTGAATGCAGATATCCATTTGCATCTACTGTACATGCGATAACACTCATCACATAAATTTGTGAGATTATTTTGGACAGAGGAACAACAAGTGGCCGTCAAGTTGATTAAAACGAATTAAAATCGAGTGAATGGTTGAGTAGTTTTAGGAGGGATGTGGAAACGATGTTGCAAGTTGATGCGTCTTATGAGGGAGCAAACACAAAGAAAATGAAAAAAAAATAAAAGTAGAAGACCTCAAATAAATTTGCGAGTCCAGAAGTGACCAAACGACCGCTTTAGAATACAGAGAACTGATAATGTGATTCAAAAACAAGCGCAAGAAAATGTAAATGCAACATTCATGTAGGAATGCAGTCTTACAGTACAAAATCATGTAAATGCCGCAAACATTAATTAGGAATGCGGGCCTACAATACAAGCGCGTAAAAAATCCCACAACCACATAAGAATGCGAGTTTATAGAACGAAATCGTGTAAAAGCCACACATCATGTCGGAAATGTGGGTTTACAATACAAAAAAAAAATTGTGAGAAGAAATAAAAATGAAAAAACGAAACAAATCAAACACAAAATTGACCGAGCTGGCGTGCGGTTTGAACGACTCAAGTTGGCGGGCCTTTGTAATTTGAACTATTTGATGAAAGAGATGATCGTTATATCTTATCACCAGATGATAAAATAAATAAAAATATGACAATTTGGCGAAATATTAAAAGAATAGATCTGTTGTTTTATTGAATGTTATATTCCTGTCCGCCAGGTGTCTTTACCACCTGTGCACCTGTATTTGGCACTGACCAATCAGTGCCCTGTTTTGTATTTAGTGCTCCGCGCACTTTTAAACATCTGTTTTAGATTAAAACCATCACTGTTAATATTTCACCAAAAAGCCAAGCGTCTCCATTTTTATGCCTCCAACATATTAGAACAAAAACTACAGGTTATGGGCCCAGCACGCTTCCACTGCGCTTAAAAATCATCAAGTTTTGTACCGGAACATTCGAGGAAGTTAAAAACGAATTTAACACGAACATTCCACAAGAAACAGAACTAAGAAACGATGGCGAACGGCGGCGGAAATTCAGCTCGAATCGAGGCGTTGGGAAAGGAAAACTTCGACACATGGAAGATCCAGATGGAAGCAATTTTGGATCAACGGGACCTACTCGTGCACGCGGAAGGTACGTCGAAACGACCAGAGACCATTGAAGGCAACGCGAAACGTATGAAGGAGATCGAGACGTGGGAGAAAAGTGATCGAACAGCCAAAAATGACATTTTGCTAAACATAAAGCAATCTGAACTTCGAATGGCCAAAAATTGCAGCACCGCAAATGAATTGTGGAGGAAGTTGCATAGTGTGTACCAATCGAAAGGACCGGCAAGAAAAATCACGTTGTTAAAACGACTCGCGACACACAAGATGGCGGACGGAGAAAACGTGGAGAGTCACCTAAAAGAATTCTTCGAACTAGTAGACAAATTGCTAGACATGGATTTTAAAATGCCCGAAGATTTCACAACGATTCTACTGCTACTGAGTTTGCCAAATTCCTACGACAACTTTCGATGCGCAATAGAATCCCAAGATAAATTGCCATCGCTGGAAGTTTTGGAGGGAAAAATCAAAGACGAGTCGATCGCCCGCGGAAAAGGAAAAGAAGACGTGTCGGACGCCATGATGGCCAGAAAAACGTTCCAAAAACGTAAGCAACCAAAGAAATACGGCGACGAAAATTCGAATTCGACCGAGAAGCCAGTTTTCAAATACAAGTGTCACGGTTGCGGAAAAATTGGCCACAAAATCGCCGATTGCCGAAGTAAAAGCAAGAAGGAAAGCGCATCAAGAGCCGAGAAATCCAAGTACGAATTATTTTTCTGCGAGCAAATCGAGACAGCGCTGATAAGCGAGACGTCACGACCGAAAAATTGGTGTTTGGACAGCGGCGCCAGCTCCCACATGTGCTCGAACGATTCAACATTTTCGACGATCGAATTCCTGAAAAACCAAAAACTGAATTTGGCCAGCAAAGCGAGTACAAAAATCGACGGAAAAGGAACCGCGAAAATTGTCGTCAACACCGGGAACGGAAATGTGAAGCTGGATTTGGCGGAAACTCTTTTGGTGCGAGATCTACGAACGAATTTGATGTCGGTCGGGAAGATCACAGAACGGGGACACAAGGTGATTTTCGATGATAAGTCAGCAGAAGTGATAAATCCGAAGGGAGAAATCGTATTCACCGCCGAAAAAAGGAACGGACTGTATTACATCGTCGACGAGACCGAGGATGCTGCGACTGCAGCGGAAATCGAAGTCGGAACCGGATCAAAACCTGCAAAACCCGCAAGTACGAAAATACAAGAATGGCACAAAAGACTTGGGCACCTGAACGAGTCAAGTCTGAAAATACTAAACGAAAAGGCGGACGGAATGAATTTGGAAAAGGACGCCAAGCTGCCAACTTGTGAAACTTGCATCGAGGGGAAGCACGCAAGTACGAAATTTCCTGACTCCACGTCAAAAAGCGAAAAACTACAGCAAAACTACAAGCAAAATTGCCTAACTCATATTGGGCGGAAGCAATCAACACTGCATGCCACATCCGAAATAAATGCCCGACTAGAAGTTTGGAAAATGAAATCCCGCATCAAGTCTGGACCGGAAGAAAACCGAATGTCGACTATTTTCGAGTTTTTGGAAGCAGAGTCTTCGCGTTGGACAAGAAACCGAACAAGGGGAAGTTCGAACCGAAGTCAAAAGAATGTATTCTCATCGGATATTGGGACGGATCGAAGGCGTATCGCTTGTGGTCAAAAAGCGAAAACAAAATTATAAAAAGTCGCGATGTGAAATTTGTCGAAAAATCGGAAAATGAAACGAATGAAGAATGTGAAGAAAACGATAATAACAATAATTTTAATGACATTCTCACCGATTGCAGAACAGATCAAATCGAGAATGGAACCGAAATTTCCGAGGACGAAGTCGAGAGCGCAGGCGAGAACGAGCCCGATAATGAGGACGAGAGAGAGACGCAACACGAAGAAGCCGAACCTCGTCAGAATGAAAACGCGCAAATAATTCCACGACGATCCTCGAGAACGCCAAAACCTTACCCAAATCGAAATGGGGACCCACCCAGAAAGAAATACACCAGAAAGAATCCGACAACAACTAATGAAGTTTTGGACGAAATTGCACAGATAGCAATTCTCGACGATCCAACGACAGCGGCCGAAGCTTTGAATGGAAACGACCCACAAGAATGGATGAAAGCGATGAAGGAAGAGTACGACGCTTTAATCGAAAACGAAACGTGGGAGGAGTGCGACCGACCAAAAAATAGAAACGTAATCGGATGTAGATGGGTCCTCCGCACGAAATTTGAAGCAGACGGGTCAATCGAACGCAGAAAGGCCAGACTGGTCGCCAAAGGATATGCACAGCAGCCAGGCATCGATTACTTTGAAACCTACGCGCCCGTCGCACGACCGGGATCAATTCGAATGATGATGGCAATCGCAGCCGAGTTGGGATTGACCGTACACCAAATGGACGCGATAACGGCATATTTGAACGGCGAAATCGAAGAGGAAATTTTTATGGAATTCCCCGAATATTTGGAATTTATTGCTGGAATAAAAATCAAGAAAGGAAAAGTCTGCCGGATGAAAAAGGCGTTATACGGATTGAAGCAGTCGGGTCGCCAGTGGTACAAAAAACTGGACGAGAAGTTGCAAAAGCACGGACTGAAGCCAACAAACGCAGACCCATGCGTGTATTACCAAATGAATGGAGAAGTCATCACGCTCGTCGCAATCTACGTGGATGATTTTATCATCGCAACGAACTGCAAAAGAAACTTGGAGAAATTAAAATCGAACCTGAAGAGCGAGTTCAAAATGAAGGATTTAGGACAAATTCACTACTGCTTGGGAATCGAGTTTAAACAGGACGAAAAGACGAAATCAATCACGATGGCGCAGAAAAAATACGTTAAGGACATACTGAATCGTTTCGGAATGCAAGACTGCTCGAAAAACACAACTCCACTCGACGCAAATCAGAAATTGCAGAAAAACAAGAAAAAGGAGGATGGGACCGACGAAGAGCTACTGGATCCAGAGAAGTTCCCGTACCAAAGTTTAATCGGATCACTCATGTACCTCGCCGTTTGCACTCGACCCGATATTTCCTACACCGTCAGCGCATTAAGTCAATATAATACGTGCTTCACCGGAACTCATTGGACAGCAGCAAAACGCGTCCTAAGATATTTGAAGCACTCATCGAATCTCGGGCTAAAATTCGAAAAGACCGGAAAAGACTTAGTCGGCTACACGGATGCAGATTGGGGAGCAAACTTGGACGACCGTCGCTCGTACACCGGCTACTGCTTTAAACTCGCGAACGCGACAATATGCTGGGAAGCAAGAAAGCAGAAGACCGTCGCAACCTCGTCGACCGAAGCAGAATATATGGCGTTGGCCGACGCGTCAAAAGAAGCAATCTACTTGCGAAACTTCCTAGACGAAATTAAATACATCAACAAGAAGAAAGAAACGACCCTCATTTATAGCGATAATCAGGGGGCACACAAATTGGTGCGAAACCCAATTTTTCATTCCAGAACCAAGCACATCGACATTCGCCACCATTTTGTTCGAGAAACATGTGAGCGGGGAGATATCGACATAGAATTCCTGGAGAGTGAGAAGATGGTCGCCGATGTGTTGACCAAGGGGCTTTTTAAGCCAAAACACGAAGAATTGATCGCCCAATTTGGATTGAAGGAAATTGTTTAAGAAATATTGTTTTTAATATTTTGAATTGTTTGTGAATGAATACTTTAATGTTTAAATGTCTAAATTGCTTAAGAAAAATGTTTTGAATTTTGAAATGTAGGAATATTGCCATTCAGGGGAAGTGTTGTTTTATTGAATGTTATATTCCTGTCCGCCAGGTGTCTTTACCACCTGTGCACCTGTATTTGGCACTGACCAATCAGTGCCCTGTTTTGTATTTAGTGCTCCGCGCACTTTTAAACATCTGTTTTAGATTAAAACCATCACTGTTAATATTTCACCAAAAAGCCAAGCGTCTCCATTTTTATGCCTCCAACATATTAGAACAAAAACTACAAGATCTTCAACACGGATCCGAGAAAATGGAATTTTAACCCGAAACATTTCGATCGGAGTGAAATACACAAAAACTTACAAAATACTTAAATGCACATTGAAGTAGCAGATAATTTTCACAGAGAATAACCGAATTCGAACGGAAAATCCAGTTCAAATATCGCCATCAACGAACCAAACCGGAGACGAAGCAAACGTGGCGAGCGGAACAAAGACACAATTCATTCTACGGGGTCTACAATTTTTAAACACGGATAATCATTTACGAGTAGAACGAATCTTCGATGCTAAAGATTTAAAACGTCACGACATGATCAAATGACGATTGTGTTATGTCAAGGTTTGTCATTTTCAAAATTGAAGAAATAAAATTACCTAGGAAAATTGATTTTTGAAAATTCTGTTAGAATGTATTTATTATCAAAGATCAATTTCGGATAATATTAAAATTTAACGAAATTTTCAGAGATAAAATTAAAACTTCAAAGAAAAAATGGAAAATTTTCTCCAAAAAAATTCAATTCTTCAAAGTTTAATTTTGTACAGCCTAGCAGAAATCACAAAAGCACAAATCTGTCATTCAGCTCCCAAATATTATGAAATTATACATTAGAAACACCCAGTAATTAAAAAATATATATATTATTTATTACATAACCCTTAAATTCACAACATCTGTAATCTCTTATTACAATGCAAATTGGCATAACATCAAATATAAATGAGTTATTGGATTACAAAGTAAATATTTGAATTTAGGTAACAGAACAAATAACAGATTGGAATCAATTAATCAAAAAATAATGCAAGTAGTTGATAGACATTCAGACATACAGTAGTCAGTTTGTTTGAAGGTCTGATGGACCTCCTTCACAGATCGAGAACAGAGCGGGATAATAGAGCTGCACGGGTTGTATTACAGGTACCATTAAACATTGTTTGTTCATGTGAAGGCCCTCACTACATATGCATTCAAATTAGTTGCCCAAAGATTTAAAGTGATAAAGAAAGTTTCCCTTACAGAAACAACAGTGGATAATTTTGTGGTTGATTCTACTGACTTGTGAGTTTGGCCGAATTAATATTACTCAAATTTCATGTTGAAACACAGAATGCAATAGTTTTGAGGAACTCCATTTCCTTTAATATATTGCTAGCATATTTGCTTGTCAAATTTTTTATGACAGCATCGTTGAGTAAGTAATACTTGCTTCTATTCTCTTGGGTTGTAACACCCACGCATTTCCTGTGCATAACAGTGTGGCAGAATGGTCTACCTTGGACAACGCAACAACAAACTGCACAGGTAATCTACGCAAAAGGAAATTCCGCAAACCTGCGCATGCTTGCCGACCCAGCCCGCCGACCCAATGCACGAATTTGTCGCAACTTAGAATTCAAACATCAAAGATTGTTATGAGTCTTTGTTTAATTTTCTTCTCCCATCACATCTGTATAGAGTGATCATAGACTTTTTATATGTATAGATGCGATAGAAATTCCATCATTCGTGCTACTTGGGTTGTAATAATCTATTTGATATTATTACCATTCATGCTCATTGTAAATTATCTTAAGTTGAGATAATATTTTCATTTATTAAGTGTTTAAATAAATTACTTTTGAGAAACCAAAGTATTATTTTATTGTTCAAAGTCTAAGTATTAGTGTAAGTCTTAGTGTAAGTCGGGATGGTAGCCGGAGAACGGTATTAAAATACTGTGTTAAACAAATACTTGGAGAATGGTTTGTGATAGTGATGGACAATGCACCCTATCACACAGTCAAATTGGACCCATCACCAACATCTGCATGGCTGAAAGAAAAAATCCAAACATGGTGTATTGATCACAATGCATATTTTGAGGATTACTGTATACTGTAAAGGCTGAGGAAATGGAGGTTCAAAGTACGTACAAGTCTTAGAAATAAGCAACTGATCGCGATAATTGTTGTTTACTTTATTTGTAGGCCATTGAATCAAATAAGGTGAGTCCAGTCTAATTTTCCATGTTTGCAGAAATTGCACAAAGTGTGCCGCCATCTTTATTCGCCGACATCAAAACAGTAAGTAGCAAATACAGTAAAATAAAAAACAAATCATTCACTTTATAACAACATGTGATGACTATGCATTTGTAACTTAATTAAACAAAAGACTAATCTTTAGAACAAATTAAATATGGCAGACTAACAATTCAAAACGCAATAAATAAACTATACAAGCAATTGCGATTAACAGTTATTATATTTTACAATAACTCAAGTTGTGACGATTCTACTTTTGGCTGATTTAATAGCCATTTAAGATAGATAATTAATCGGTTTAAACAAGACGTTGCTAGGAGTAGCAACAACCTAACCGAGATAAGCTTACGGAAGTCCGTGTACAAATATGAATCAATGACTGAGCAGAAATAACTTACAGTTTTCTTGGTGTAACATAACATATTTATTACTGAATAATAACAATAACAAAGATGGGTTCTTGACGCGTGTAAACGGGTGGCATCAACTGGTTGAAGATCCGGGCGAAGCCAGAGGAATACGGCTGACTTGCGGCATCGTCACAAATATCGCTACGGAGACGTATTTGGTCCGCAGCTCGAGTATCTAAATATGCGAAGAGTCCTACGCATAAACAGGAATATTCGGCAGAATATTCCATTGTTTCAAATGAATAAAGTGAAGTAATTAAAATAATACAACAAATGAATTGTTATATAAATATTAATTGGGCGGGGACCGTCACGACAATTGAGAGAACGTCGCGGGAGTTGTTGAGACTCCATCCGCCAGCATGCCTTACGACGACAAGATCTCGTGATCAGGCGCCGAGTATTTAATTGTGTGCTTTAACTCGCTATCGGTGGTACCAACCACCAGGTAAACATTTCTATGGACTTACCGGGTTTAAAAGATATTGCCAATACAGGATTACCAAAGCCCGAGTAATTTGTTTAACACGATATATTTATATATCGTTCACGGGTTACTAACCCGGAGGGTACGATGGGGCGGGGACCGTCACGACGGTCGAGAGAACCATCGCGGGAGGATTTGACTCCTCCATCCGCCAGCATGCCTTACGATGACGGGATCAGCGGATCGAGCACCGGGTAAAATATTAATCGGCCACTGCCGTTGGATTACCATTATCCAGGTAGTTGTTTCTCGCAACATCTTTAGATATTACTCACGGGCTACCAACCCGGCGTGTCGCCTGTATATTAGGTCTTTACCGACTTTTAACGAGCGGAAGGACCAATCGTAGAAAGACGGGAACCTGCGTGGGCTGTTTACAACAACCATCCTGCAGCGGACTGTGGCCAGTTAGCCGAGGGACCTATTTTCATTTAGCAAGGTCGTACTGTATACGACCGTTATATTAAGCCACCGTACGAAGTCCTACTGTCCCGTAGAACAGCTGGCTAACGTTACGGGGCCATTTCATGCGAATGCATGTCTATTACCGGAGTTAGCCTTCCCGAAAAGGCCCTACAACAACAATAACAATCTAGTAATGAATACTAATTGTGGAGAGCTGAGGTGGCCTGATGTGTCGATAGAGAAAGTGAGATCAAACGATAACAACAATTCAACTACAGACAGTATATTCATATTCAGTTATCAAGCCAAGCTTTTGGACGTGAGAAACTGATGCTTATATAGTTCTGTAGAACTACTAGATTGGCGACAGCCAATCAGCGTACGAATCGGCGGATTCGCGGGTCACTAGTCCGGACCTAATATATGACTATGTCCAGATGGGCCCAGTTGGGGTCCAGAAGGGTCCAATTGGTTCCCTTCGACAGGTGAGTAAAGTAGATATTGATTCGATAGAATCAACATCATCAAGTAATTAATACTTAATTTATATCGAATAAAATAGTTATATTTTATTCACCGTGTCTAAATAATTATTTATCACATTTTTTAGTCTTTAACCGAGTTTGAAATACGCGCGTTGGTTAAACAGCGCCATCTATGGTGAACATTGATAACTATCGATTTGTAATCATCACACATCCCCCGGTGACAAGCATAGAGTTTACTAACTCTCGATTGTCATTCTTAATGGATAAGAATGTTCACCTAATTCTATCGAATTAATCCACTTGGTAAGTATTTTATTAACTTAATCATGTTATTTCTTTCAGAAACTTCGTCACCCGATTAGACTAATCGGCTTCTCTGTACTGCGCAACTCCCGGTTGCTAAGCGACGGAAATGAACTCGTCCGAACATGGATACATGCTCGAGAAACTAATTTCGATAGAAATTTTATTTCTCCGTCAAATAAACTTATTCATAGTTTATTAATCAACAAGATAATCAATAAAATAAATTTATGCAAAACTTTATTTATCGAAAATCTAAACTACTCATTTTTTATTACGACTGTCATAAAAGATAATTAACGAATTTCAACTTGAAATTCTTTAACGCTTCGATCAAAGCAAAATAAACACAAAGTTTCCACAAATAATTATGAAATTTGCAAATAAACATATATTAATATGATTAGTTCAAAATAACAACCAAATTGAATTCGGAAAACAAAACAAATTAAATTGAATTCAATTTTAAATCAAACTATATTCTTACGAATATTTAAATAATTAGTTCAAGATCTTGAAACCAAACAAACACAACACTCATGAGAATATTTCTTAATTGCAAAAACACAACAAAACACTTGGAGTATTTTTAGTCATAAAAATCTCCACTCGGAAAAAATAAACGAATGTTAACTTTGTCCCTTTTACTCCTTCTTTTCGACGTCAGTCGAATCTTTTTCTTCCTTTTTCTCGACTTCAGCTGAAGTCAGAAAATCCGATTCTTCAGTCGCCTCTGTCGAGACGGCAGAAAATACAGCTTCTTCCGGCGCTTCGATTTCATCCGGACTCGGAGGCGGAAACGGCATGTCGTCGAGAAGCTCAGCCACGAAATCAACGACTGAAAGCAGCTCCTCGGCGTCCTCAAACTGCGCGTCGTCCGAAGTCTCAGACTTAGACGCTGGAGGGGCGCTAGACACGTCGGTTACGGCCGCTGGAGGATCCTCCACGGGTTTGGACGACGTTTCAACAGCCTGTTGAAGCTTACGAGCTCGCCCTCGTGCCAAGATGTTGGTTCGTTGAACCTTGGCAATTTCTCTCGCTCGGTCGAGCGTCAGACAGCCTCGCCCTCGCGACATCGCTCTTGGTCGAACGAATTCCTCCACGACCTCGCTTCCGGCGCTCTCGACGGCTTGGACAGTCTCAGTCGAAACTTCGGAGTCCTCGGACGGCGGCGGTGATTGTCGAAGGAGTTCGACTCTTACGCCGGCGTTGGCTTCAGCGCGGGCCCAGGTGAGGAAGCGCGGGTCGATGTAAACCGCTTCGCCGCGACTATTCAAGAAAAGTCGGCACTTTGGGCAGTGAGCCCAACATCGCTTTTCGTTCGGCTTAATGCCTTTCACCACGTGGGGCTGAACCTCCTTGCGCCACGGCTCCGAACGCGGTCGCGTTTTCCTTCCACGGCAGTTTGGACAACGCATAAGCGAAGAACCTGCGGATGCACCGCAGCACCACCCACAGCCGACGCAAAATGGGCATATCGTCTCCGTGGCTTGGTCCGTCACGATGTTATCGTGAGGTATTCCAGCTGCCATGTCACGCTCGCACTGTTCTTTGCGCAGGCGGGCCTTCTCGTCCTTCTTTCGTGCCTTATTGGCCACTCGGTACTCGCGGTTGCGAGAAACAGGCTCCGAAAAACGCAGAGCGCCCGGTGGCGGCTCGTTCCATCCATACTCTGATGCCGAGGATTCAGCACCGGCAGGGAGGTGCACAGCAGACGTTGATTGTCCCGTCACAGTCGGTGCAGCCGCATTTGACGTGTTGGCGATGGTGGGCGCTACGCTTGCAGTTGGCGGCCGAAATTCGGGCGAATGCGGAGCCAACGGGACGTTGACAACGTTCGCGGGCGGATACGCCACCTGGGCCAACGGGGCCAATTGCGCCGACTCATAAATAGTTGGCTGCGCAGAAGTGGATGGGGCCTGCATCATCGCATTTAAGTCGAGCGGAAATCCGTCCGGATGGACGCTCAGCCAATTTAGCGTTGCGAGTTGCAACGGCGTCAGGGTGTACATCGAGGCGGGCGCCGTCGGTATCGGTTGGGCCCTCATGTAAGCACGTTCCGCTGAACGGCGTTGCTCGTCACTAGACGAGGTGGACGAGCTGGACGAGCTTTCATGACGGTGTCGTCGATGACTCCGTTTTGAGCGATGTTTACCACTTCCCATCTGCAGACGCAAATAAATTATTTTATTAAAAATAATTCCACTCTAAATAGTCATTCTTTGAGTCCAAAGAATTAAAACGTATTGTTCGCAACGAAAATACACAACTTGAATTATTTATAACCCCTAACACGTGACACTAATGAGTCACATTCCCCTTGTGTTTATGACACAAAATGGACTCGCCTGACAGCGATTTTCATTGAAAATCGCAACTTGTTGATTTTTCAAAAGAAAAAATCCCCTTAGTTTTGTAAACTATTTAACCCAATTTCCGAGTATCAAAGATAACATTTCGTATTAATTAATTAACACTTAATCTAATAAATATCTTACATTGAAAATTCATCGCTAAATAATTCATGCAAGCCTCGACCGCGACTTGATTTAAATAATTAGTGCCTACATACTTAAATCTTAATAATTCATTATTAATATTTAACCCAACTATTCGACTGAATAGCTAAACTTCCAGAGTGATTTAATGCCGATTCATGCTTATAACAGCACGTGAATTTATAACTTTTTTTATCGGGACGCCGATATTTTACCAATTGTTGCGAACAATTTCTTAATTCTTTAGTCAAAGAATATTTACGAAAACTACTTACAATTAGAAGCTAATGTTCCGGTTTTGAAGTCGGCTGAATGAATTAGCGTCGAAATTCTCAAGTCGAAAAAGTGAAGACGGGTCGAAGGGACGAAGTCACTAGTATCCGTGTTTAACGAAGTGTTTTTGTGCAATGAACCCTGGGAATTTTATTCCCTATTAATTGTCGGGTTCGAGGTTTAATCACACCTCGTAAGTCTCGTACCTTCGTGATTACGCGAGATTATCACTTTTCAAAGTAATTTTCTGTATTTTAGTTAAAATACATGTAAATACGACCAAAAAAAAATTAAAATATTCTATCGAATATTTAATTCATCGCAACAAATTCATATTTTTAATATAAATTTCTATAAATAACGTAATATCTTGTCCCCCGGTGTTGAGATTATAAATCACTACACCTGTCAGACATGTAAAAAATTACAGTCTTCAAGTTTTGAATAAAACTTATCAATTCCAACAGAACTTTGAGGCTTTTTCTCGTTGTTGGTATGGTTTTTTAAATACTGCAGTGATGTTTCGCACGAAATTTTCATCTGCATATTTAGGATTTGGTTTTCGTTCTCGTCGTGGACGAGTGCTAGTTCGTGGAACTATCGGTTGGGGTTTGCGGGGTTTTCGAGGCGGTTTCTTTGGAATTTCACCTCTTTTTAACGCCGCTTTCTTTTCTATAGCAGTTAAGCGTTGTCTATGTCTATGTTTAGACTTTGTGGGCGCAGATTTGTCAATCTGCACTGAAGTTGAGTCGGATAATTCCATTGGAATTTCTGAGGAAGTTTCAGGAATTAATTCCATTTCTTCAGCATCCGGAAGTTGATTACTTTCGTCCATCCATTTAGGATTTTCTTGAGGCGAGTAAGAGGCGGATTTTTGTCCTACTTTCCAAGTCTCAATCGGGTACGACGGAGTATAGGGATACAACGCTTTAATATTTACTGATTTTTCAATCGAACCATCAGATAATTTGCGTAATTTATACGCTCCGCCTGGAAGTACTTTAGTAATTTCCCACGGACCATCTCTCTTCTCCGCGAAACCAGCAGAAATATTTTTATCTGCGCACGAGAGAATGTGAGTTTGTTTCCAAACTAAATCTCCAACTTCAAATTCCGTAATTACGAACTTTTGTTCGTGTATTTTCCTATGTCGTTCAAAATTCAATTGAATTCTGCGATGCATCTCTTGATGCGATCTGCGCAATACATCCAATAGTACTCTGACATATTTTTCTGGATTTTCTTTGTCCAATGGATTGGCATGTTTAATAATCCTTGGGTCGAAAGGTAATGTTACGATTCGTCCCGTGTTCAGTAACATCGGGCTTGAGCCCGTTGCCGCTGAGACATTATTTCTCATCGCGAACGCGAATTCGTCTAAATATCGTGGCCATTGCGTGTGCACATCTGTGTACACAGCCAGCATCGTCTTTATATCTCTATTGGCTCGCTCTGTCGGGTTCGCCTGAGCATGATACGTGCTCGTATGAGACGGGCGAATGTTGTACATATCGCAATACTCATTGTAAATATCGGAAACAAATTGTTTTCCGTTATCGCTCACAATCTTTTTGGGGTGTCCCCATCTGTTTGTAACAGATCTTAATTCTTGAACGCAGTTAGCGCTCGTGGCTTTTGTCAAAGCCTTAATTTCAACGAACTTGGTACAATTGTCAATAATGACAAAAATATACTGGTTTTGGGACCTTCCCGCGGGTTTTGGGCCCATCAAGTCCATGCTAATACATTCCCAAGGATTGGTCATGTTGTGTGGTGTGTAAGGAGCTGCGTGCCTTTTCTGTTGAATAGGCTTGTACTGAGCACAGTGCGTGCAGCTTTTGACGTAGTTCCTGACACTTCTACTCATACCAGGCCAGAAATATATTAAACGCGTTTTTTCAAGCGTCTTACTCATCCCAGCGTGACCGCTTAGGGGGTGGCCATGACAAGCGAAGAGTACTCGCTTTACAAGTGCACTGGGTACAACGGCTTTAAAGCCATTTCCCGAATCGTTTAATTCCTCTTCGAACGAAGGGTTAAAATAGATGATCATTTGATCACCATCAACTTCTTTTTTGTCCAAACAATAGTTTTTTGACTTTATTTTTCCATTCTTTTATTTCAGATTGTGGTATCCCAACAACCTTGTCATTCAATAAATATTCTCGAATGCGTTTGCATTCAGTATCCAGTAACTGAGCATCTATTATTTCTCTCCTTGTAGGAGGGACTTCTTTAAGTACTTCAGTCAACGCACTGTACAAGGTTTCTTGTACTTCCTCCCCCTCCTTTTCTTCAGAACATTCTTTAGAATTTTCTGAAAAATAGGAGCGCACACTAGCCAAATATTCTCGTTTCTCTGGGGCACGATTTAAAGAAACAGAAGGATTTCCGTCCCACTCAGGCCAATATTGTTTAATTTCAACAGGTTCCACATGGTCACGAAGAGGAATGTCTTCCTCTGTTAGCGGGGCTCTAGAAAGTGCATCTGCAACTTGGTTAGCAGCACCTTTTCGAAAAACAATTTTAAAATTTCCACATTGGATTCTTAAGGCCCAACGGCCAAATTTCCCAGATGGTTCAGGCGTTCGCATCAACCATTTCAGTGCTTCTGCATCTGACTCTAAAGTGAATGTACCATATTCGAGATATGGTTTAAATCGATCAATAGCCCACACGACTGCGAGACATTCGAGTTCCGGCGTTGTATAACGCTTCTCTGCTCCACGTAAAACTCTGCTTGCATAAGCTACAGGTCTGGGTACAGAAATGTTTTTCTGCTTCTTTTCATCGAATATATCGACGTCTTGGCAAAGGACAGCTCCTAAGCCTTCATGTGAAGCGTCAGTCATGACAACAAATGGCAAAGTCATATCTGGTTTGTGTAGACAATTGTCACCACAAAGTAGCTCTTTAATTTTATTAAAAGCTTCTGTCTGCTCATCTCCCCATTCAAATGGAGTTTTCTCATTCATCATACGTGTGTATGGTGCGGCAATAGTTCCGTGATTTGGAACAAACTTCCTGAAGAAGTTAGTCATGCCGTGAAAGCGCTGAATGTCTTTAGCACACGTGGGGGTGGGAAATTTCATGATCGCCGATATTTTATCGGGATCACCGAAGAGACCTTCGGGTTTAATCCAGTGGCCCAAGAATTTTAATTCTGTACGCCCAAAACGAGATTTCGCTTTATTTATTGTCATGTTGGCTTGGTTAAGCCTTTTCAAAACATCTCGAACATGTTTGAGATGATCATCCCAATTATCTGAATATACAATTACGTCATCCAAATAAACTAACGCGTAGTCTTGCAAAGCTGAGCCTAAAATGCCTTCCATCAGACGTTGGAAAGTACAAGGCGCATTGCAAAGGCCGAACGGCATTCGCACAAATTGATAAGGGCCGTTTGGCGTATAAAACGCCGTCTTTGGTCGATCTTCTTTACACATCTCGACTTGGTAGTAACCTTTAACAAGGTCAATAGACGTAAAATACTTTGCCGGACCAGTATTATGCAACAAAAGGTCAATACTTGGCATTTGTATTACTTCGACTTCAGTGATGGCATTTAGCCACCGGTAGTCAATGCACATCCTATACGAGCCGTCAGGCTTCGCAACAATGACGGGATGACTTATGAAGGGCCCTTTGGCCTTTTCAATGAGTCCATCCTGTTCCAATTCTGCAGCTAGTTTGGTCATAATGGCTCTCTTGGCCGGGTTATACATTCTATACTGCATTTTGGGCAATGAATGCCCTTCTTTGAACTTAATACGATGTTGGGTTACGTTGGTGCACCCAACTTGATCACGAAATACATTCGGTATCGAGTTAACCACTTCGCGAAGTGCTAGTCTTTGTTCTGGAGTGCAGTCGCTCTCCTCAACTAATTTTTTATCCCAAGTCAACACAGGAGTGTCTGTTAACTCAATTGAGTTGAGAGTGGACGACAGTCCTAAATAATCGAAAGTAATTCGATTTAACGGGGCGAGGGCCAAATTGGCTTCTTCCGATTCATAAGGAGCGGACCAATTAGGTTTATCTGCACAAGAGAACTCTTGTAAATGTGGATGCGGACTAATTTTCTGTCTGCGCATGAAATTGTGACCAAGTATCAAGCCACAAACTCGTTTTGCTAAAACGATGAAATTCATTGGTGTAAATTCATCAGCCCATTGTACGCACAAAGTTATTTGTCCGACAGGCTTGTGTGCTACGCCTACAGCGTTAACCAACATATTTCTGGGGGCCTCTTGCAAAAATTCTGGCAAAGCCTGAGTTTCAGACAAGAGTTGTTCCCCGATGTAACATTGAGATGCTCCTGTATCCATGAGCGCGTTGTAGGTGAGCCCACCAATTGTGATCTTCATTCGAGGATCATCTTTATTATTACCTAAAGTAATATTGTGCAAATTATTACCACCTATGACTCGATTGAGTCGGCGGAGTCTACAGAATTTCTTCGTGTAGCACTTGTGTGGAAATAATGTCAGATTTTTTAATTGTTCTGTCATTTCTTGCAGATTTTCCTCTACTCCGCCACTATGACTAGTGGCTACTTCAAGACAAGTTGTGTCTACATCCATAAATAAAGATTCCGACGTAGCATAAGCCACTTCTGGGGGATGGAATAAACCTTCGTCCCCCGGATCTAGTTTTTTGAACTAGTCGCACTTGAATCTGTCGATTCGGGCTTGATCAAAGTTTTGACCATTTCTGCCAACGAGTTGGTCAGCGAAGTTTGTAACTTATTTTCAAAAGTATTTAATTTCGCATCAAGTTTAGCATCTAGTGTTGCATCCAACACTTCTTGAGTTATCCATCTGTTATTAGGACGTTTAGAAGTAGGATCCACAGTCGGGGAATCCGGCGTACTTCGTTTTTGCAACTCTTCAGAGTTGAAATTTGCACGTGGTTTTAAATCTGGACATTCTCGACGCATGTGTCCTGGTTTCTTACAGTGGTAACAAACTAATTGACCACGTCTGGTCTGATCCACTACTCCATTTATTAAATAGACAGCTTCACATTCTTCGGGTAACTCTTCATCACAAATATTAAGTTGTTCTTGTGAATCCAAAGTTAAAGATTTAGCATTTGTCTTCGACTGAGGACGTGTGTCCGTTTTTCGAGGTGGGAAAACGACTGGATTGGAAATATTTTCCCTTGCTCCATTAGCTGTACGACTGTACAAGCCTTTATTTTTAGTTATAACGGTATAAATCTCTGTCAGAGGTAAATCCGCTATGCCTTGCGTATGCAAAAGCAAATCGTTAGCAGGAGTTACACTCCCAATAAAAAGACAACCGGCTCCTTTTGCATCAAGACTGTCTTGTAATATCCATAACTGGTAATATTTGTGCATAAAGTCGTAAAGACTTTCTGTTTCCAGTTGTTTCAACTTAGTTAGTTGGTTCGTCCGCTCTTGTCGAGTGGCTACAAACCGTTCTTTGAACGCCTGTTCAAATACTTCCCAAGATATGAAATCTTCTCTCCTTTCATGAAACCAACCATGCGCTTGCTCGGTTAAATAACCGGCCACGCCTTTAACAAGCATGTCATCGAGTGACATGTTTCGCAGAAAAGCGACATTTTTTACAATATTGAGAAAGCGTTCGCTTTCTTCTGCTTTTCCGGAGAAAACAGGGATATCTGGCGGTTTCAAACAGTTAGTTTGAGGGACCGAGGCGGAACTTTTTCCTGCCTGCATCAACTTGTGCATGGTTGTGGCAATTGACGCGAGGTCATCAGCCGTCATTCCAAAGCTACTGGGGGGGCGCGAATTGTCATTTGACGATCCGCCATTGTTTGGTTGACTCGAGTTATTTTGACTTGAGCCACCACCATTAGGGTTGAAATTATTCGACCCTCCTTGATTCGGTCTACTGGGGTTACCAAAATTCGAATGGTTATTCGAATTACCTTGGTTTCCAAAATTCGAATGATTATTCGAATTATCTCGATTGTTAAAATTCGGGCGATTGTTCGAACTTTCTTGATTACCAAAATTCGGACGATTGTTCGAATTACCTGACGTACCCCGATTCAAATAGTTATTTGAATTTTCTGGAGTTCCAGTAGAAGGATTATTTGGGTTATTCGAGTTCGGAGGAACTGGGTGACCCCTTTGCATATTAGGTGCTGGACTAGAATTGTTTGCAAATCTAGAATTTGGGTCAAAACGATGGTTTGGACCTCTTGTCGCACCTGAATTTGGGTTCAAATTTCCGACGAGATTCGGACAACTATTTGATCCGTTTGGAAAACTTGGATTAGGGTTGGCCATGTTAGGCGGACCCAAATTCGCTCTGTGGAACGTATTCTCAAAGTTCTCTGGATTTGTAAATCCTCTTTGTTGGTTGCGAGCGAAGTTATTCGCTCGTAATCGTTGCTGGAAAGCACGATTAAAATCTCCTGGTGTCAAATTCGACTGATCTTGACGAGGAGGTTGTGCATTTTTATTTCTATATCTAGAAATAGGCGTCGAAGGAGTGGGACTAAAATTATTTAATCTTTGGCTGGCTGGGGAATTAGGTTGCTCCGACGTAGCACGAGGCGCGTGCACAAAATCTAACACTTCGGTCAAAGATCTAAATTGGTTTGGGTTCAAACCGTGATCCTGACAAAATAATAGACCGCCTCGGCCTAAATGAGAACCTTCAGGAATGCATTCCTCTTCTCCAGGCGGAGTAGGTTCACGTGGAGCCCTATTTTCTCCAGATGGTCCGGCTGTTTCATTTGAAACGCCATTATGGACCGCATGGTTTCCCACTTCTTCAGTTCCATTAGAAACAGGTATAAACCCGGATAGATTCATTCCACCGGTCAAACAAGTTCTTTCCTTACCACGGGTGTTCATGTGATGCTGGTTATTAGTCATAACTAAACTTAAAACTAATAAAATTTCCTAAGTCTGAGAGATAACGATGAAGTTGCAAACGTTCAGGAGGGTCGCAAACGAAGCAGTGGTCACACTATTCGAAAGGAAGTATGGGTACTTCAAAACACCTCTCTGATTGGTCAAGTATCAATGCTAATCTCGCGAGAGTCCAATCTCATCCGAGATTGGTGGAAATCACTAAGTTTGTGGAACCGTAACCTTGACAGATTCCAGTGTTATGACGTAGTCACCAAACAATATGGATACTTCTCAAAGTACTCTAAAATTTTATCAAATTTATTTAATAAAAATGACCATTCCATGAGAATTTTAAAGTATTAAAACCCACAATTTTAATAAAGCGCGTCGAATCGTTTGGATCGACGGCTTCTCTGCACAACCTGGTTGCTAGGCAACACAACAGCGAGAATTCTTCTTCGCTAAAATTCGAATGGCATTCCATTCGTAAAATTCGATTTCAATGACTTGAAATCACGATTTTAACCAACATTTTAATGTAGATCAAGCTTGTAAAATAAGGTAAACCATTTGAAATAAAATATGAATTTTAATTCCTTCAGAAAATGTCAATTTTCCGTCTAATTTATTTAGGTAAATAAATTTAGGTTCAACTTGAAGTCTCAAGCAAAATACATATAAAAGAATATTCTAAAATTAAAACAACTGTTAAATTGATAGAATTCTTTAAGAATTCCATCAAAAGTCAACTTTTCAAAATTAGGCCCGACCGCGTGGTTTTGTCATATTGTCGACGACAAAATGGCGCTACCCGGGCGGGACCAACTTCAACAAGTTCGGGCAAGATTCTCACTCTCGGGGATAGGCCTTTAGGCCTGACTACGCGGTAGAAATTATTATTTTGTTAAAACGTATAATTTCCACGGCGGAGAATAAGGAACAAAGTGAGTTACACTTATTATCTTTTTAACAAATTTTAAGACAAAAATAAAATATATTAGACACTTATAAATCTCAAACGAAATTTATTTTACACACAAAAAAATTTACTGCAAAATTACACTACTCGAATTCATCATAGGCACACAAAACTTCAAAATTTATTTTAAATTTAGGCAGCCTATCTCGGTAGAACCTCCACTTGTGACGATTCTACTTTTGGCTGATTTAATAGCCATTTAAGATAGATAATTAATCGGTTTAAACAAGACGTTGCTAGGAGTAGCAACAACCTAACCGAGATAAGCTTACGGAAGTCCGTGTACAAATATGAATCAATGACTGAGCAGAAATAACTTACAGTTTTCTTGGTGTAACATAACATATTTATTACTGAATAATAACAATAACAAAGATGGGTTCTTGACGCGTGTAAACGGGTGGCATCAACTGGTTGAAGATCCGGGCGAAGCCAGAGGAATACGGCTGACTTGCGGCATCGTCACAAATATCGCTACGGAGACGTATTTGGTCCGCAGCTCGAGTATCTAAATATGCGAAGAGTCCTACGCATAAACAGGAATATTCGGCAGAATATTCCATTGTTTCAAATGAATAAAGTGAAGTAATTAAAATAATACAACAAATGAATTGTTATATAAATATTAATTGGGCGGGGACCGTCACGACAATTGAGAGAACGTCGCGGGAGTTGTTGAGACTCCATCCGCCAGCATGCCTTACGACGACAAGATCTCGTGATCAGGCGCCGAGTATTTAATTGTGTGCTTTAACTCGCTATCGGTGGTACCAACCACCAGGTAAACATTTCTATGGACTTACCGGGTTTAAAAGATATTGCCAATACAGGATTACCAAAGCCCGAGTAATTTGTTTAACACGATATATTTATATATCGTTCACGGGTTACTAACCCGGAGGGTACGATGGGGCGGGGACCGTCACGACGGTCGAGAGAACCATCGCGGGAGGATTTGACTCCTCCATCCGCCAGCATGCCTTACGATGACGGGATCAGCGGATCGAGCACCGGGTAAAATATTAATCGGCCACTGCCGTTGGATTACCATTATCCAGGTAGTTGTTTCTCGCAACATCTTTAGATATTACTCACGGGCTACCAACCCGGCGTGTCGCCTGTATATTAGGTCTTTACCGACTTTTAACGAGCGGAAGGACCAATCGTAGAAAGACGGGAACCTGCGTGGGCTGTTTACAACAACCATCCTGCAGCGGACTGTGGCCAGTTAGCCGAGGGACCTATTTTCATTTAGCAAGGTCGTACTGTATACGACCGTTATATTAAGCCACCGTACGAAGTCCTACTGTCCCGTAGAACAGCTGGCTAACGTTACGGGGCCATTTCATGCGAATGCATGTCTATTACCGGAGTTAGCCTTCCCGAAAAGGCCCTACAACAACAATAACAATCTAGTAATGAATACTAATTGTGGAGAGCTGAGGTGGCCTGATGTGTCGATAGAGAAAGTGAGATCAAACGATAACAACAATTCAACTACAGACAGTATATTCATATTCAGTTATCAAGCCAAGCTTTTGGACGTGAGAAACTGATGCTTATATAGTTCTGTAGAACTACTAGATTGGCGACAGCCAATCAGCGTACGAATCGGCGGATTCGCGGGTCACTAGTCCGGACCTAATATATGACTATGTCCAGATGGGCCCAGTTGGGGTCCAGAAGGGTCCAATTGGTTCCCTTCGACAGGTGAGTAAAGTAGATATTGATTCGATAGAATCAACATCATCAAGTAATTAATACTTAATTTATATCGAATAAAATAGTTATATTTTATTCACCGTGTCTAAATAATTATTTATCACATTTTTTAGTCTTTAACCGAGTTTGAAATACGCGCGTTGGTTAAACAGCGCCATCTATGGTGAACATTGATAACTATCGATTTGTAATCATCACAAAGTCCCGAATATGTTATCCCAGATCTAATTAATCAACAATCAATAATGAAGCATTCATTAATGAATACACAGATGATGCGAATCCCCACGTGAACGCACTAAATGAAACTGAGGATGGGAATAACAACACCACTCGATATGCCATACAAAATAATGCTTTGAGTACGCTAAACCTGAGACACGTACTTTAAATATACTGTGACAATTATTGTCCCATACATTCACATTATTAACATTGCTAAAGTGACATCGCGACAATGTTAGGGTGCTGACAGTTCGCAATTAAAAAAGCTAATTTTAGGAATACTGAAGCTGCTAAAAAAAATCTGGGTTAACAGTAAAAGCAATTGTGTGTGACCAAGGTGCCAATAACTTAAAAATGATGAAAGATGAAATCACGTGACAACTGCAAATCCATACCTTGAAATAGAAAATAGCAAAATTAAGTTATCCGAAATTGTATGTTAAAGGACAACACTGAATTTTAAAGTGACAACAAAGTAGCCAAATGGAGTGTTTTAGAAGAATTTTTTGAAACTGATCGGACCTCAGCATTGCAAGCAGCACCAAAATTAGCCTATGTCCATGGAAATCCACCTCAGTTCACAAGAATGAAAATGAATATTTGTGACTGATCCGCGGCCACTGCAACACATAACCCACACATCCCAATTCATTAAAGTTTGTGATAAACTTGTTAATTCCCTGCTTCAGCCAAGTGCTGCAGGTCAGCTTGACAATTGAGAAGATCTTTGTAAGTTTATTTTACTTCTGAATTTTTTAAATTTATTTTAATTTTTAATTAATTTTTTTTTTTAGAATTATTTCGATGCTGTGTTTTCAACTTTAATATTGGTTATTCTCCTCGTTATTCTCGAAGCACAGACCTTAGAATTTTGTTTTCTCTTGACTGGGATTGTCACAACAATTTGTTTAATCGTTGAAGATGCACCAATAAATAAAAAGAAAACACACATATTACTTCGGAAAGCAAGACTAAAAATACCAAAGGATCTCAGGATCTCACTCGAACCGAAGCTATTAGCGAAAAAAATTAACCTCAAAACTGAAGAGGACATATTCCAAAGGTCTATTAGACCTTTGGAAAAATGAGGTCAGGTGATACGATCATGTGATCGTAACAATGCTGCAACTGGTGGGGGGGGGGGGGGGCAAATGGCCAAACTTTAGCATTACTTTTTAGGATTTTCTAACTAATTTGTTCGTTTTATACAGTATATTACAAAAAAAAATTAAGAAAACAATGAATAACATGGTGGCTTGAGTTGGAACAAAAATTTCAGTGTTTTGGACCTTTTAACAACCTGAAAAATGGAATATTCATACGAAATTCTTCCATACTCCCAAGAGATGATTTTATTAAGAGAAACAAATTCAACATTTCAGCAGAAAATATCACCAATCCCAACTCAAAAAAGAGGAAATCTAGTCGACAGATTATGGAATTTTATATAAGAGACTTTGAAATGTTCAAATCTGGTGTAATGTGGTTGATTAAAGGATCATGTGATGCATCAATGGAGAGAAAAAAGTACAATTTGTTTATAGTTACTAAAATTATTGACTTAATTACAATTGAAGATGCATCTTGTGAGTGTCCAGCTGGGTAAGTTATAAAAAATAATACTTAATACTTAATATATAAATATTAAAGATATATTTATACTTTTTAGTTTGGGAAAAGCTTGCACTCATGTGTGTGCAACTCTGTACTACTGATATTTGTTCTACACTGATTCCTTTTGCCCAACAAACAAGGAAAATCAGTGGAAAATTCCTGCCAGAAATGTTACAGGAAGGAGAATCTCAGAATTGACATTTCAAAACACTGAACGGACTGAAAATCAAAGAGATAGTAGTTACTACCAACCAGTAACAACTTATTTCGATCCAAGGCCCCTGAAATATAGAAATGGATCTGTGAACACACAAAGTCAGCATGATTTACAAAGACTTGTATACTCTAACTCATCATAAGAAGGGGACCAGTTCCTATTGGTCCGAGCCTGTTTACTCATAACTGTTACCTGTTTACTTTCACTAGAAAAAGTAGTTTTGTTGTGGTTTTATTTAGTTTGTTTATTTTTTAAGTTCAAAATGATGTAAAATGACTAATATTTAATAATAAAATGTTTTTAAAACTCTGGAAGCAATGTTTGAAGCTGTTACTTTTTCCAAACTCATGATTTTTCAGTTCGCTCAGTTTATCGGTTGCAATGTCAATCTGGTTTTGAGATTTATGATCGATTGTTCTGTTTGGAAACAAAATGGCTTCCCGTAACTCGAGCGTTTGTATTTTGGCCTACTTTTATGTAGCCCTACACCGGTGAATAGGCGACCAATAGGAACTTTAGCTTTACGTGGTTTGTGTGGTAATCAATCTTAATTTGCCGTACTTTAATTTAATGCAGAGGAAGGAATCGTAGCTTCAACGTCAGAATTTGTTGCCATGGAAATGCGAGATCAAATTACTCGGTATCATGTGGCAGAATGATTTTCCATCACTAGGTATTACCTGGGTAATTTACAAGAATTTGCTGTGGATTTATTCCCCATCAGTCAGCTTTATGTGGATTTTTCTATCAATGCTGTTGTGTTGCCGCATTCGCACACCAGGTTCAATAATTCGGGCGCGTAGGGTTTTCAATAGAGATTGTCATCACCGTATTAATATTTGTTTGTAAAATTTGTAATGATTTTATTTTTTTGAAAATTAAAATAATTTTTTTTTTTAAATTTTTAATAATAAAATCCTACTTTAATAGTTTCCTTTCTGAGATGCGCCTGCTGGAGATAAGAAGAGAAGCATCACTGGATGAAAAAAATTGCATTAAAGTCTTATTTACAACCTGTTTTCTTTCGCCTGAATTGCTTTTTTCATTCCATTATTCGATTGTACATTTTTTTATTTTTTTTATTTCGTCAAAACATCGCCTCTGTGTGACACACGCGGAGTTAAATAACGTCAAACTAGTTTGCAGCTTGTCTTGTTTATTCGCACAGGGAGATAGTAAAGGTCGATATTGAGCCATAAATTCCTTCCCCTTTAAACTAAACTATGGGAACAATGATGGTAAACTCTCTTTATTTGTCCATCACCAAACAAGAGGCGAGTTTCGGCTATTAGTGCATAAATCTGACACTATCGGCGCCGGTGTTCCAAATTAAACCACTTGTAACGTCGGCAACACGTTTGTATAATATATAAACGCCCGTCTACCTCAATATTTGCACTGATTTCTACCGATGGATTCATTAGAATTGCTTGACCAAGCGTCTGCTTCTTCTCCACCGTCCGAACCTTCCGACCGGCAAGAAAACCCCGAGTTTTACTGCACAGGTGGTTATCACCCGGTAAAAATCGGCGACACGTGTCACACTCGCTACACCGTAGTCCGAAAACTCGGATGGGGTTTTTTCTCGACCGTGTGGCTGTGCAACGATGTGCAGGAAAGCCGGCTTGTAGCGCTGAAAATCATGAGAAGCGCGCCCAAATTTGCGCAAACGGCCGCGCTCGAGATCGACTTGCTCAACCACACGCTGGAGTGCGACCCCGACGGTCGCCACAAGGGGAAAATCGTTCGCTTATTGGACACTTTTCGCATTTGCGGTGTCAACGGCGTCCACGAGTGCATGGTGTTCGAGGTTTTGGGCGACGATCTGTACAAATTGATCCAAAGATCCGGAAAAAAAGGTCTCCCGTTGGCCGACGTGAAAACCATCGCCCGGAATCTCTTCGAAGCCGTGCACTTCCTGCACAATGTTTGCGACATCATTCACACGGATATCAAACCCGAAAATGTGTGTGTGACCGAGGATTTGTCGGTCACGTTGGCGGATCTTGGGAATGCGTGTTGTATTTTTTGTCATTACACCGACAATATTCAAACGCGTCCCTACAGGTGTCCAGAGGTCATCCTGAGGGCTGGATACACGACCAAAGCCGATATTTGGAGCATTGCTTGCTTGGTGTTTGAATTGGCGACCGGGAATCTTTTGTTTCGGCCTCGTTTTGGTGCGAATTACGGCAGGAGTGACAATCATTTGGCGCTGATGATTGGGTTGTTGGGGGATGTGCCGAAAGAGGCGGTTTTAGGAAGGAAAAACTTCAGCAAGTATTTTAGTGAGGACTGTAAGTTATTTCACTTTCCTGAAATCGAGTTTTGTGGTCTTTGTAAAGTGTTGACTAGTAAGTATCAGTGGGGCGTGGATGAAGCGAGCGAGTTTGCTGATTTTTTGTTGCCGATGTTGGCTTTTGATCCAAACGATCGAGCTTCTGCAAGAGATTCTCTCAGGCATAAGTGGTTGCGAGTTTAGAAACGTGATTGGCGGGATATTTGCTGATTGATGTTTGTGAAAAGTAGAAAGTTTTAGGGGAGTGTGGGAACGAACAAAGATGCCAACATCCAGGGAAAAAAATAAAATTGTGTTTCATATAGAAAGTATAATTGTTTTATTTTATTATTAAAAATTTTGATAAAGGAGCCCCGAAAAAACCTTAAGCCCAGGGCCCCCAAAAAGCTAGATCCGCCCCTGACACAGAGTAAGCCTACATTAGGAAGTTTCATTATACTGTATGAATGATTTTGCCTTTTGATTTTGCATTAATCACAAAATCATTATTTTTTGATGCCTCCAAAAATGGGATTACATTGAATTAACCCAGTCAATTTTGCAATTGTGTGATCTGGACAACTTTGTAATTTTTGAGTATTGCCATGTGATATCTGTTCTACCAATCACATTCACATTCACTAAAGTACAAGAGAGTGAAAACACAAAATCCCAAAAACATCTAAAAGGTAGTTTTTGTGATTTTGATAAGAAGTGATTTTGAGGCTTGTGAAACTCAAAACAAAATGGAGGCATCCAAGCTCTATCTAAGTGGCCAACTTGTATCCTTGTATATCATCAATATGCTAATGCATCCATGACTGTATAACAGCTAGGAAACTCAATTGATGGCTCTGGTGCAATCTGTGAAACTTATATTTATTAAAATGCACCTTTTTAAAAAAAATTTTGTTTTATCACACAAATAGAACTAGTTATTTTGCATCACATTTTAAAATTGGTAAAATTGGTATAACTAAAACCCAATATGGTGGATAGGAAGTCATGTGACTATTTAAATAATTGCAAAATTGCATAATCATGAGATTGTTTTTGCACCTGATTGTTAATCACAATTTGTGATGGCCACTTGGATTGAGCTTGGCTGCTGTCATTTTGCCAAAATAGCAAAACTATACTCTAACTCATCATAAGAAGGGGACCAGTTCCTATTGGTCCGAGCCTGTTTACTCATTTCCTGTTACCCGTTTACTTTCACTAGGAAAAGTAGTTTTGTTGTGGTTTTATTTAGTTTGTTTATTTTTTATGTTTAAAATGATGTAAAATGACTAATATTTAATAATAAAATGATTTTAAAACTCTGGAAGCAATGTTTGAAGCTGTTACTTTTTCAAAACTCATGATTCTTCAGTTCGCTCAGTTTATCGGTTGCAATGCCAAAGGGCATTACATCATGATTTTCCAAAGGTCTATTGTTCATTTGACACAGGTTTCATTTTATGTACGCTGCAGTCATTAAGTGAAATTCATATTTACGAAATTCAAAGAAAAACTTTCAAGAATACATACATAAAAAATCTTTGGTTGGATTTGTAATTTCGTTGCTGTGTTTTCAACTTTAATATTGGTTATTCTCCTCGTTATTCTCGGAGCACAGACCTTAGAATTTTGTTTTCTCTTGACTGTGATTTCCACAACAATTTGTTTCATAGTTGAAGATGCACCAATAAATAAAAAGAAAACACACACATTACTTCGGAAAGCAAGACTAAAAATACCAAAGGATCTCAGGATCTCACTCAAACCGAAGCTATTAGCAAAAAAAATTAACCACGAAACTGAAGAGGACATATTCCAAAGGTCTATTAGACCTTTGGAAAAATGAGGTCAGGTGATACGATCATGTGATCGAAACAATGCTGCAGCTGGTGGGGGGGGGGGGGCAAATGGCCAAACTTTAGCATTACTTTTTAGGATTTTCTAACTAATTTGTTCGTTTTATACAGTAAGTATATTACAAAAAATAATTAAGAAAAATTTCAGTGTTTTTGACGTTTTAACAACCTGAAAAATGGAATATTGATACAAAATTCTCCCAATCTCCCAAGAGATGTGCTTGATGATTTTATTAAGAGAAATAAATTCAACATTTCGGCAGAAAATATAACCAATCCCAACTCAAAAAAGAGGAAATCTAGTCGACAGGTTATGGAATTTTATATAAGAGACTTTGAAATGTTCAAATCTCGTGTAATGTGGTTGATTAAAGGATCATGTGATGCATCAATGGAGAGAAAAAAGTAAAATTTGTTTATAGTTACTAAAATTATGGACTTAATTGAAAATGCATCTTGTGAGTGTTTAGCTGGGTAAGTTATAAAAAATAATACTTGATAAATATATAAATATTAAAGATACATTTATACTTTTTAGTTTGCGAAAAGCTTGCACTCATGTGGGTGCAACTCTGTACTACTGGTATTTGTTCGACACTGATTCCTTTTGCCCAACAAACAAGGAAAATCAGTGGAAAATTCCTGCCAGAAATGTTACAGGAAGGAGAATCTGAGAATTGACATTTCAAAACACTAAACGGACTGAAAATCAAAGAGATAGTAGTTACTACCAACCAGTAACAACTTATTTCGATCCAAGATCCCTGAAATATAGAAATGGATCTATGAACACACAAAGACAGCATGATTTACAAAGACTTGTAGAATCATTTCGAAAATCTCATCCTAATAATGGAGGGAGCGATTCGACTGTTTTTTGTGACTTGAAATTGTGAACCACAGCCATTTGCTTGTACAAATGTTTAGTAATCTCTTATTTTTTGGAAATTTAATAAAATTAACCTTTTCTCTTTTGCTTCTTGGGGAACACAAGGCGACACAACATGTATGGTTAGGCATTTTCTTGTATTTTAGAACAATTGTTGCCCTCCCCCCCCCCCTCTATGAGAAAAACCATGCACAATGCAATTTCAAAATATGTCACATTATTGTGGGCGGAGCCAATGCGCATTACATCATGATTTTCCACGGGTTTCATTTTATGTAAGCTGCAGTCATTTTTTGAAATTCATATTTAGGAAATTTAAAGAAAAACTTTCAAGAATACATACATAAAAAAATCTTTGGTTGGATTTGTAATTTCGTTTATTAATTTCGTTTTAATTTTCGTTTTTCATTCCTATTTATTTTTTTCTTAATTCCAGATGCCGGCACACACAAACACGCGACGAGGAAGAGCGCTACATCAACACCAGTTCGCACGTATCGGTTTCTTTCTTTATTCTGTGACCGTCAGGCCACCTGGGGTGACCTACGTCACTGCCACACACCACCATACGGCCCCAAGATCACCCCCTGATTGGGCAAGGTGATCTAGCCTGGGGGAAGGAGGGAGCTGAGTGGTGTGGGGAGGAGTTGCAGAGAGAGAGAGAGTGCGGACACCGACCAGGACGGTCGTGTGTTGACAGAGTTCCAGGGTGTTGTAGTTGACGAGGGGACAAGACGTGTCCCGGCTGAGAGGACTCTGCACTCCTTCCCATTCACCACAGCGATGCTCAGTATCTGGGTTCACCACCCAATACAGCCTCCATGAGTGGTCACTGCGGGCTGTAGGTAAGTACAGCATGAATGTAATGTTGAACCGACCATCGCGAGCCATCGTCGGCCAAAAACCAAGAAATATTTTTTTTACTATTTTCCTTGCCTGGATGAAGCATGCACGAAAAATTTTACTCTATATATCTGCAAAGTGATCACTGGTCACTTCCTATCAATAGTTGCAGTCCTGGTGCAGCACTGGAAACAGTCCCGGAAACATCCCCGGAAACCGTCATCCAACCAATGAGACACCGGAACCAGCACTTCCATGTGAAATGGGATAACATTCTCTCGCCCTTCTATCTCTCGTCCACGCAATCTATCAACAAGGGAATTAAAGGGGAGTTTCTTCTTATTAATTCGAACTCATATTCAGTTATTGGTGTGTTTAAAACATATTTATTACAAAAAGAAACTGAGATTAATTAATTTTGAGACTTAACCATGTTCCTTCATTTTATCCTAATTTGCCTTAATGGAATGTGTAATTGGTGCAAATAAAATTTCTGCAAAACTTTATCCAGAGATAGGGTTGTGTGCAGCAAATATTAAACTCTCTATTAGGTTAGGTCTGAAACTAATCCCAAATGAGTCCTGGGTATCCAGTTCCTGTTGGTCAGGAATGGAAGAATTCTTGGATGCTTGGATTCCATTGGAAATTCATATTTTCTTGAATTTCATTGGAGATTCAAAATCCCATGTTTTACTATATGTAGAGAGTGCAATGCATGTCTTCCTGTTAGCAGTCCGCAATCACATTTCACTGCTTGCTTGTCTGGCTTTCCTTTGACTTTGATATTGAATTTTCCTTTGACTTTAGTTTTGAATTTGGATTTGCATTTTTAGACAACATAGAATAGTGCCTATTGTGCATATAAGGTAAATAGCTTGCTGTCTGGCTGCTTTTCCTTTAATATTTAATTTTTGCAATAACTCGTAAGTTTGTGCTAAAGTAGCTGTGTAGAAATGTAGGAATTATAAATTTTTTTTCCATATTAATACATCTTCTAAAATTACAGTGCTGGAATATGCCATGTTATTCTAAGGACTGTGCTATGTTACTGTTTTCCGCTTTGAGACATCAATCTGCAGGAATTAGTGAGTTCGAGTTTGTAATTAGGAAAGGTGAAATTTTGAACTTTTTTTTGTATAGCGAGTTTATTTTGTTTTGTTTTACTTTTTTAGTTGCCGCGGTTTGGCTAAAAAATTCTACTTGTCCATATCATAAGTCGAGGGGCCCTTGAGCTTCGAATAAATAGAGCATGTGGAAATGACTAGCTTCCTTTTTTTCCAGATGCTTTATTCTTCAGGAATTTCAAACCCTTCCAAATCGACCTAGTGTATTAACAGTAAATTGTCCAAGTGTACTACGGTATGTGGTAAAGCAATATCACCCGTTCTTTGACGAATTTTATCGATTCCAGTTGGAACAATGCGAATACTGTCCTGTCCAAACGCGAGTCGATCCCCGGACTGACTCGACCTGCTGTAGCCTGGCGTTTTTTCGTCTGACGGTCAAGCGCTCGTGGCAGCATTTTTCCTTTGGTTTGCCCCAATGGGCTTGACCAAGAAATTTTTGGAGATGTGGTACTCCATCCGGCTCGATCCACCAACTAGTCGAGCCGAACTAGTCAAGCAATAGCTCGAGGCGAAAGACCTCGAGATTCCGCTTCTCGTTTACGACGAGAATGGACACACGCACAAGTCGCGTGGCGCCACAAACAGTCAGGTGCGACCATTCTGAAGCACTTCTCCAGCCACTTTCATCCGACGTTTATGTGCGCATTTAGGCCCCCGCGCAAATGAATTGCGCTCCATTTTTGTAAGATTAGGAGATATGTTAAACATTTATGGTCAGAAGCTCCTCCCGCTCTCGGAAGTTATGTTGAGGGTCATAAATTCGTGTTGGTTGTGACTCAATTGGTCAATTCCGAGGATTCGCTTAATTTAGAACTGTTGCTGAAGAATCTGGGCATTGAACAAAGGAGGAGAGTCTTGGCTTAGTGTCATTTAATTTGATGTTATATATAATGATGTTTGAGCCAGATCTAAATCGTGAAAACATTATCATAACGTCAATTGATGATATGCCCTGCATAGTTGCTGTTGCTAGGGAGAAACTAAAATGTATAAGTTAATGCATTGTTAAAACTTATTGGTCAATTTGGCTTAAAACTTTCTTTACTTCTCTTTTCAGCTTAATAATTTAAACAACCAAGAGGAACACAAGAATTTATCAGAAAGTGGATGGTGCTTTCTAAATGGACATCCTAAGATATACACAGCGAGCATGAATAACGAGGAATTGATTATAAAAAACATCTACTTATATACTGTGTACTACAGGTAATTGCATTAATGCTTTTTATTTAAATGGTTTTAAATATTTTTCTTTTAAGAAATTTAGAACTGGCTGAAATTAAAGCTTTTAAAAACGGGTTGAACCTGATAAACCCAAACTTTGTTAATTTCATTAAAATTCATTGGGAGCTATTTCTCCCTCTTTTTGTTCAACTGACATGCAGTATCACCAGAGATAAATTCAAGGAGTTATACCACATTCTGTATTCAGTAGAAGGCAGCAACAGGGGAGCTGAAGAAGAAATATCATTGGAAGAAATTTTTAGTAGACATTCAACATAAGTATTTAAAATATAAAATATTTGATTCTTTTATTTTTAACTAACCGGTAATTTTCTTATGAAAAAAGGCTGCCTGTTGAATTTGAAGATTTGCTGGCAACAAAATTCCACCACTAGGATTTGAAAAAAGACTTACATTTGCATCTACATACACTCATCACGTAAAGATGTGAGATTCTTTGGGACAGAAGAGCAACAAGTGGCAGTCAAGATGATTATAAACGAATTATAATCAAGTGATTGATTGGGTAATTTTAGGAGGTATGTGGAAACGATGTAGCAATTTGATGCGTCTTATAAGGGAGCAAATACAAAAAAAAATGGGGAAAGACAAAAGTATAAGACCTCAAATAAATTTGTCGAGTACCACAAGTGACCAAACGACCACTTTAGAATACAGAGAACTGATAATGTGATTCAAAAACAAGCGCAAGAAAATGTAAATGCAACATTCATAGAGGAATGCAGTCTTACAATACGAAATTATGTAAATGCCGCACACATTTCGGAATGCGGGTTTACAATACAAGCGCGTAAAAAATCCCACAACCACAGAAAATTGACCGAGCTGACGTGCGGTTCGGTTCGAACGACTCAAGTTGGCGAGCCTTTGGAATTTGAATGATTTGATCAAAGAGATGATCGTTATATCTTATCACCAGATGATATAATAAATAAAAATATGACAATTTGGCGAAATATTAAAAGAATAGATCTTCAACACGGATCTGAGAAAATGGAATTTTAACCCGAAACATTTCGATCGGAGTGAAATAAACAAAAACTTACAAAATACTTAAATGCACATTGAAGTAGCAGATAATTTTCACAGAGAATAACCGAATTCGAACTGAAAATCCTGTTCAAAAATCGCCATCAACGAACCAAACCGGAGACGAAGCAAACGTGGCGAGCAGAACAAAGACACAAATCATTCTACGGGGCCTACAATTTTTAAACACGGATAATTATTTACGAGTAGAACGAATCTTCTATGCTGAAGATTTAAAACGTCACGACCTGATCAAATTACGATTGTGTCATATAAAAATTGGTCATTTTCAAAATTGAAGAAAAAAATTGTACTGGAAAATTGTTTTGGAAAATAAATACATTCTAACTGTACAGTTTATATTGATTTTTAACCAAAATTAAAACTTAAAAAAAAAAATGGAAAAATTGCTTCAAAAAAATTCAGTTCTTCACAATTCAATTTTGTACAGCTTACGGTAGCAGAAGTCAAAAGAACACAAATCTGTCATTCAGCTTCGGTTAATATGCAACTTTGTGTTTTTCTGCTCAAAATGAATCCAAGCTTCCAAATATTATGAAATTATACATTGGGAACATCCAATAATTAAAAATTTTGGATACAAATAATACAAACCATGACTAACTCACTACAAATTTAACTGCCTGCATAATTTTAAAATTTGGAAGGAAAAAATAGAAACTGACACAAAATTCTTATTTTAGTCATCACGCTGGCAAACATGTTAGAAGAAAATATCTGTTTATTACATTTGCCAAATTTGTCATATTTGTCACCGAAAAACTGGAGAAATAGGAAGAATGACTTTAAGAACTAGTATTAAAGGAATCATTAAAATTGGAAATAATTGTCCAGCACGAATTTTGACAACACAGAATAAGAATTCTGGAAAGTTATCTGTCAAATTTATTTCATCAAATAATCACTATTTAACCTTTGAATTAACAAAGCATCATCCACTCCATTACACCACTTTAAATTGCCTAAAAGAACAGTTGTCAATCCCACCAGCAGCAATTCAGAGAATGAATGCTGCAACAAAATATTTTAACTAGGGAAAAGCGTGAAAATAAAATAAAATTGACCAAAGAACATTTTTATAAGTCTTAGAAACCTAAAAGGAATTAATCATAAGCTCAAGGAAAGTTCATGTTTGTACACAGATTTCAAAACCTAAATTATGTTGGAATTTGAGCCCACTCTGAACTACAACTCAAAACCAACAACTGTAAAAACTGGTGTTTTACCCCAAGTTCACATTCCCTTTAATGTCATTCATTTATTTGCTTTTTTTGTGTTTGATTTCATAACAATTTATTTTGGGCGCACATTCCCATTAATGTGCCATTTTGGTTTTTATTTTGCATTTCCCTTTAATGTGTAAAATTATTGTTATTTTTATGAAACTTGATTTAATAATATTTTTCATTTGACATTTGCTTTTATTAATTCTTATTATAATACCTTGGTGTCTTTATTTGCTAATTTTCATATCTCTTGAATTGACATTTCACATTTGCATTTATTATATTTTTATTATGTTTTATTATGTTTTATTATGTTTTATTATGTTTATTATGTTTTTATTATGTTTATGTTTTTGATAATTTTTTTTACAGTATGCCGCGACCGGTTGCCATGTCAATTATGCACATTGTTTTTGTCTACGTCCAGTTTCTACGGACCTCCAATTAGTATAAAATTTTCATTGTTTATGAAAAGCCATTTAATAACAAATCGCGTTAACCGTAGGATCTACCTATTCGAAAATTATGTGCGAGAGAAGTGGATTAATTTGGTCGGTGTGGATAGAATGACGGTCGATAATCAGACACACCGAACCAATAATGCAGTAGAGTCTTACCACGCAGGATTAGTCCGGAAAATTAAAATTTCCCACCCAAATGTTTGGTCCTTCCTCTCATATCTTCGCCAGCTGGAACACATTGCGTATAAGGACTATGTTTGCCTTCAGGAGGGACGAAGTCCACGACGTACACAAGCTTTAAAATACGCAAGCAATAACAGATGCATCAAGGAAGCCATCCGGCTTTATAGGAATGGTACACTGGATATCCCCCAATACCTATTGCATCTGGTCCATGCGGCACCAAATTTTGCAAATCGTCGTGGAGGTCGTCGACAACCCCACCTAGTCAGACAGCGAGGAAGGAATCAACGACCAAGAAATGTTGCAAGAAATGTTGCAAGAATTGTAGTTGCTGAAGAGGAGGTCGAGGAGGATGTCGAAGCAAACGTAGAAGCGGAAGATGAACCGCAACTCCAAACACAAAATATAGACGAAATTCCCGATCCGATGTGCATGATTTGTGTGACGGCTGTCAGTATTGAAAAACTCCAGGACCGATTCCACAATGATGGCACCCATAGACATCACGAGAAACGAATTTACAGCTTTCAACAGTTTTCTGGCACTCCAAGAGGAAAAAAACCCCTTACATTAGTGGAAAAAACAAAGCCTCAGTTTTCCGATTTTGACGTTTGGTGCCAAAAAATAGCTCTGCTTGCACGCAACAAGTGTTCCTAGTGAGCGAGTTTTCAGTTGCGGAAACAGGGCAGATTTATATCTGATAATCGGTCTAGGATTACGCCTGAACAAGCAGAGCAACAAATCTTTCGAGTATGAACAGCCATCTGTTGAAGTGGACAACGGCAATGTAATGCAATATTAACATTGAGTATACACAATTACACGATCCACAATTATCATTTGTTTATTTAATTTTTTAAGTTTATTATTTACTTTTATATTATTATTTTTTCCCGTACCACTTCCAGCTTATTGTATGCCATCTGCAGCTCATTTCGTGCCATTTTGTGATATTCCGTGCCATTTTATGCCATTTGGTGAGAAAAAGAATGTTTTTTAGAGTTATTGCGTTGTTTTTTTTTTTGTCGTTTTAGCGTTGTTGCGTTATTTGTGAATAACGCCTGTGTTGCGTTCTTTTGTGAATAATGCAATGGCCAATGCCTATGCCTCGTAGAAAAAAAATAACGCACATGCCTAGTCGCCACCGTAGTCAGTTTTGGAGGGACGATCAGAATGCGACCATTCGCCTCGCTGGCCATTGTAACAACTCGTAAGCCGCTGCAGGCCCACCCACTTCCGGAAAGGTCACTTCTGGGGCCCGATTAGTTAATCAAGGGCCCGAGCCTCACGACGACACGCTAATCTCGCGAAATGAGGTGCCTTGCCCGTTCTGTGCGGCAGTAGGATGGATGTCCGGATAAGATAGCGGAGGATATCTAGCCCAATGCTTTAACTGGTCCGGCACCAAAAAGAGACCTAAACAACAACCATGGCACCCGGAGTTTGTGCCTTATATTGTTAAAGGAGTACATGTACCACCACCCCGTTTATGGGCGACATGCCCTGAGTGCAAGATAATCATATCCTCGGACGGGAAAAGTCCTTACATTAGCTCAGAGTTTCTAGTCGAAATTAAAACACCTTTGGGTTTGGAATTGTTGCAACACGGAGGCCACAGGCTCGACGAGTCCACATCTTGAGGAAATACACTGTGGTGCTGGGCAGGATATGTTGCGAGTGGATCCTCAAACTCTTTGGGTAGTCTATACTTTGCTTCTTGCTTTTTTTAGTCTTTTTCACATTAGTGCTTTAAATAAAAGAGCTATTTAAGACTATTTAGAGTTGTGGTTAATTTGTGGATTTTTTAGAATATAAAATATAAGAGAACTACATTTGAATTTGCATATTTATTTCTACAAAAAACCAGTCATCATATCTGCTCCAGATGTTTACAACACATACCAACCAGAGTACTCATAAATATCTTACAATATAAAGTTCACATATTGCTCTCACAGATATCTATAATTCTTTCCTTTACATAAGTTTGTCGCGTCCTACTTTGTATAGGTTTAAATAGCGCTAACGTGTAATACTTTACCTGTGATCAATTATGCAAATACCCAAATGAATACTAAATGTATGTAAATAAACAGGTAATTTATTCACCAGGCTTTATGCCTTTAAAATACACTCAGTAATAATTCTAGAGTCGACGTGGTCAGCGTCGAACAAAGGATTTCTCAAGATGGCGTCGTCGATTCCGCGTGGTCGGCGGAACAAAGGCGGCGTCTCGAGTTGTCGTTAATTCGTCACGGATTCGTCTTCACGGACGCGGTGGAATGCTCTCTCGAGTCTTCTATCCGTGCCTGTTGTCTAGGGTTTGGTTTAGCGTCGCAGAGGCCTCGTCTAGGAACTTTGGGGTTCCCTACAAAGCACTCGGACACTTACTTCGGCGAATAATCGTCTGGGCGATTATTCTGAGTGATTTCACAAGGGCTATTCTCGTGCTTTCGCAGGAATAGCTCGCAAGTGACTTCGTGAGAGTTACAGTTTGCACTTTACTCAGCGATCCTCGATCAATCCTAACTTGTAGTTGAAGTTGGCCTGACGGTGAGGTAGTTGCTGTGTTCTTGGTGTCGTTTGTGTAAGTTCTTACTTTAGGCGGGAAACACAGCCTTTTATGCAGTGGGGTGAAGGGCCGGCGATCAACCAATGGGGGCTGACCACCAGCCGCTTCCTCCCCCTCGGGGCACACACCTGCCATGGGGAGGTGGAGCCAACTCGGGGGGGAACGACTCTTCAATCATAGTGACTCAGAGGACAAGTATCCGCCCTGGGGGGACACTTATCCAACTGGGTCACCACACGTCCCTCCTCCAGCTTCGATCTCGGATCGGAGCGATCTCAAATTTTATCGCTCTCCTCTGCGCAGAGCCGGCAACACTCCTCTGCATGGGCGGAGGATCACTGGCGGCACGGCCGGTGGCGGAGGTGGTAAATCCGGGGGCAGAGAGGTTGTCAGATCCGCAGGATTCTGTCGCTCGTTGATGAAATATTGCGGGTGACCACCGACGGGTTCGCCGATCAGTCCCGTACGCTCATGGATCCAAATCCGGGTAGATGCAGGGAATCGGTCTGGAACGAGTCGAATCCTTCGCGACTCGGCGCTCGAACCGGGTTTCCTGTGGGCCCGTAGGATACGGCGATGGAAGACGGCATCCATGGTGGATCGGGCCTCTCTGTTCAGCCATTTGAGGATCGACTCGCCGTGATCATCGGAGTCAATGATGCGTTGTCGCGTGAACTCCGACATCTGAAGGAAGGGGTATTCCACTCCCAGCCTCAAATAAAGCTGCGCTGCTGGGGGCGGCGGAGGCGATGGAGGAAGTGGAATCTCCATTGGACTCTCCAACGGTGGCGTAGCCGGCTCTGTTGCAAGAGCGGCCAGCTCTGCCGCTGGTGGTGAAGGAGAGGGCAGCGGAGGAGTTCGCGGTCCTCGGTTGGAGCGCTTCGGAATCAATTTGGGTCGATTCGCGTACCGCTTCTCCTTCGGGAATACCGGCTTTGGGGTCGGTATGTATGGTTGGACCGCCGCCTCTGGGGGGGCGGTCCCGATGGCCTGTGGTAGGCTCGCTGCCGTCCCCGGTATCTCCGGAGCCTCCCGAATTGTTCGCAACAAGGAAGGGTGGACTCCGGGGTTCCGGTAGCGGAATGCTAACGAGCGCATCTTTGAAAACTGTAGGCCTGGGTTTTCTGTATTTCTGGCCAGGTCGAAGCGCAGCGAGGCGGGCTCAGGAGTCCATCCGGCCCATACCTGGTACAACGCCCGAGGAAGGTGAACTCCCTCACGATCGACGATTGTCCAGGCCGCCATAGCCTGCCGACTGTCCAAGAAGACGCCCAGGGACAACAGCTGGGCCAAGACGTTCGTCACGGCCAAATTCAAACTGCTCCGATGGCAGGGGTGAGCGCGGTCCGGATTGTCACTGAATTGTTGTGACAGCGTCCGCATCTGTTCGATCGCCCAATTGATGTGGTGAGTCTGGGCGGCGTCGGCCTGTCGTATGGCCAACTCGGCAATCGCGGGGTTCTCGTATTCGGCCAGATATTCCCGTAGCTCGCTGAGTGGAGGATAGGCCGCTTCACGCCGGCACCGGGCGTCCATCTCCCGCTGTGCGTACCACTCGGCGTTGCGATGAGGTTGATACACGCGCGGTGTTGGGGGTGATGGTGGACGGCCCAACCCGGGTAAGTCATCGTATCTGACCCGTTTCGGAGTTGGATCTCCCACCGGAATCATCCGGGGAGGAGTCCACGCGGTCACGGCTGGGTTTGTACCCTCGAGGAGTGGCGGCCATCGCGGTTGCACCTGTGGGGGCACAAGCGCGGTTGGCACAGCCGGTGTTGAGTTCGACGGCCGGTTGGCCGCGTATCCTCGGAAGGCGTTCTTCAATGCCACGGCCAGATCCTGCTTCGTAACCGGTCCATCCTTATCCGACTCATCTTGGGACAATTGTTCCTCCGTTAATTCTCCCAGGTCGATCTCCGCTTGGAGCCTGGATGGCCCAGCCGTGGGTTCGAGACTCTGGGGTTCGGACCTTTTCGCGGCGGCCATCTCTCGCTCCTTCTCTAATCCCTTGGCTATCAGGGATTGTGCACGTATCTTCTGACGTACTTTGCGTTTCCGGTTCCTTCTGGTGCTGGCTGCGACGGACCTTCGTTGGACCGTCCTCTGGGGGACGTCCGACGGGGAATCCGGTCTCTGGTGGGATGAGACGGTTCGTCGCGACGAGGATCGATCTGACGACTGCGTAGTAATCGCCATAAACAACGAGGATCTTTTCTTTCCTCGATCTTGGTGTGTCTCGGTCCTCGCAGCCCAGTGGGCGGAAGATTCGACCGTTCGTTCAGCCCGCGCATCGTCTGGCGAGGCAGGCTCGAGCGTTACTACTCGGCGACACTCCGAGCGCACGACAACTCGAGTTCGGGAACTGGAGCTGCTCGAGCGGCTGCGGTAGTCGCGACTCGTTGACGGGCCGGCCTCTGTTGGGGAGACGGCCTGTCTTCTTCGTGCGGGTCCGCGTGGAGCGGATTCCGCCGGACGCTTCGATCTTCTGTGATGGCGGCGACTTCCCAGGATACCAGCGTGGTATAACTGCCACATCTCAGACTGCGTGGCCGTAAAATTCGCCGGCGGTATCCATCTGGGTGTCAGATGATCTTCTTCGATGTCGCGAAGCCATCTACGGATTTCTTCGGGGGAGAAACCGTTTCTCTCGAGAACTCGCGTTACTCCGTGAGTCTCGGTGCGCTTTAAGCGTTCGATCTCGTCGTCCACTATTCTCTGGCGGGCTGCCAAGGTCGGGGCCTCGCGCCACCTGTGGGAGGTGTGCAACTCGGCCACCGTGCCTGGGTAAGCCTCTTCCAGATACCCGGAGTAAACGGGGCTCGGCGGATCCGAATCGTGTGGGATCCGCGGCCCCACTCGCTCCCTCATCTCCTTCGTCATGCACTCGACCAGCGTTTTCGATCGCTCGAATTTTTCTTCGAGGGTCCTGGAATACATCAATCGAATCTTCCAGGCGCTGGTCTCCGCAGGATAGGCCTGCCGCAGGTAAATCGGCAGGGCTCCGCGAAAGATGTTGTTGGCGGTTGACGCCGTCGGAGGCAGGGCGTCCCACGATTCTAGCGGGTCGACCTGAATAATTTTAGATCACAAGATTAATATAATAAATCCCAGTTAACGATGGGGATCAGAAATATGCTCAAGATCGACGGTGGCAGCAACTCCTTTCTTTTGTTGCGGCCGTCGGTCTTATTTTCTTGTTTCGCAGTTCTGCGATGATCTCCGCCGTCGTAGCGCTGATCCAACACTACTTTTGAACTCAGGTGATCCGCTTTTAGGAAGGGGTCGCAGGCAAAACCGATCGTTAAATTTTAATTTTACGTTAAACTTTTTTATTTTAACTCTAATCGTATTTTAATTTATTACGATGTTTAAATTTAAAAGAAAGAAAACCTTTAGTTTTGGTTTTGGTTTGCCACGACGCCATTCCGCGAACACTTCCTTTGTTCTAGTTTTTTGGCGGCCTTGACTCCGAGGTGAATCTGGGTCCACTCTCGGGTTTTTTAGCCAGCCTTAAATCAACAATAAAACAGAAAGAAATATATCAGTCACAAGTCACGCTCCAATCTGGGTTGGATGCAACAGATTCAAAGAATTATGTGATTTCTCTGGGGAAATCACACTAATTTACCTGCAACGGCGGTTGTTCGTCCCAATTCTCATCTTCTTCTGCATTTACGATTAGGCCGTCGCTCTCGTCTCTCGACGATGCGCTCGGCTCTAATCGTGGGTTGCGTCGATCGGCCATTTCAATTTAGAAAAATGAAGTTTTGTTTGAGAGGTCTTTGTCTTTCTCTTTGGGGAGAAGCAAAAAAAACACGTCTCGTCGTGTTAAAAACAGTCGGAAACTGGGCCTATCGACGCTGAGAATTGTGGGTCTCGAACGCGTCTCGTATTTTGCGAGATCCGCCGTGCTGGCAATGACGCTACGGGGTCGACCGCGTGGTTTCGTTGTCACGTGGTCGCCCGATACGTCATAACTTCTCGTCTGTTAGTGGTGACTGCGACAATTCGTTGCGAAGTTTGGACTTAGCCAAATTTTCGCGTCTCAACATGTGCAGCAGCTCTCGCAAGTAAATCTTTCTATTTTACGAGGCCTCCGCTCCATGTTATCACATTTTCTTTTATTTTTAGTTCTTCCCCACGACTTTGCCGTCCCGAATGAACGGATTATCGCTTCGTCGTGGTCGAAGGTTGATTTTCGACGTGCTCGTAGATCGTGACTCTACTTGCTCGTTCATCTCCGATGTGTTGGCATTTTTCTCATTATTTATTTTTTTATTTTCCATTTCAGAAGTACATTCTTCTGCTTCCTCCCTCTCCGAAATTGCTTGCTCCGGCTGAGTTGGAGCCTCGTCGGCTGGGGATTCGGCGTCGAAGAACTCGTCCTCGTCCTCCGTTATATTTTCAGCTTCATTCGTTTTTTGGAACGTGTCGACCACGGTGCCCCCTTGGCCGCTGTGTGTCTGACCTTCCAGCCAGATTTCTTGGGGAAACTCTGGCAGATATGGCCTTAAATCTCGGCCATGTATCGACTGAAAATTTTTGTTGTCTTCTAAGCGGCGCAGTTGGTATGCGTTGCCGCCGTGTTCGGCCACAATTACATAGGGACCGTCCCTCTTGTCGGCTAAACCGGCGGCGATGCCCCTCGCTGCATTGGACAACGTGTGTGCCTCCTTCCACACTAGATCATTCACTTTAAAGTTCGCGAAAGCGAGATCTCCTTCTTTATCTGCGATTCTCTCTCTCATGTTGAAAATATGCGCCATCATATGCTGGTATGTGTCGGATATAGTCTGTTCCAACCGGCACACGTACTCATGTGGGCTCGATGGGTCTAATACGTTAACAGCTTCGGCAACGCGTGGGTCCCATGGCATCCTTAATTCGCGGGCGAAGTTGAGGTACGCCGGTGAGAATTCGCGTGTTCTTGACACGGTTGAGCGAATGCTGAAAGCGATTTCTCGCAGGTATTCGTCCCATCGATTGTGAATATCGGTGAATACTGTCAGCGCATATTTTATATCTTTATTTAATCTCTCGACTGGGTTTGTCTGAGGATTATACGTGGAGGTGTTTGATGTATCCATTTTAAATTTTCTACAGAAGTCCTTATATATTCTTGATCGGAATTGGGGGCCGTTATCCGAAATGAGTTTTCTGGGAAACCCAAATCGCATTGCCACGTCGTAAAGGCACTCGACTATGTTTTCAGCCGAGGGCTTCGCGAGGGCGTACAGCTCCGGCCATCGGGTGGCCACATCCATAATTACGAGAATATACATGTTCTTGTTTCCCGTTGTGGGCTTGGGGCCCATCAAGTCTATGCTTAGGCAGTCAAATGGTGCGTAGGGTCCGAGAGACATGGCGTTTCTGGCCACTTTATCTCGCGGTCTGCACGCTTGGCACCGGGGGCAGTGTCGGATAAATTTCGTTATCTTTTGCCGCGCGCCCGGCCAGAAGAAAAGTTGTTTTACTCGATAAAGGGTCCTCGCCACGCCAGAATGGCTGGCGAGCGGGTGTCCGTGCATCAGCCACAACAGTCGGGTGTGCAGCGATGTCGGCACGACCACTTTAACCGAGTTTCCCGCTCCGCTGAGGTCATCTTGAAACGTCGGGTGGTATTTTACCAGGAGTTCATCATCTATGAGGTAGCTTGTTGCTTCCTTGACGAACTGTTTTCGGCGGTGGGGGTTTGTCATCCCTTCCGGAAATTCGCCGTTTAGCAAGTATTGTGTTATAATTTGACATTTTGCGTCGGCTGCCTGGTGTTCGATGAACTCACGTCTCGTGGGTGGAGCATATTGCGTTTTTTCTTCAATTTTTGCTGTGAAGGCGCGTAGTGGGGTTTTGTGGGTTTCTCCGGAGGGCGGAGATTGAATTTCGGATGTTGAATCGTTCGTCCCAGCTGGCTGGTATGTTCGAGTCCAAAAACCACAAAACGTTCTATCTTCGGGCTCCATCACTGGTAGCTCGTTCGCCTTTCGCAAACGCCATATTCTCCGTGGAGTCGGGCAGTACAAGAGGTGGGTGTCATCCTCGCCGTCGTCGTCTGGACCTTGGGGGTCAGAGGCTGGGGCTCTTGAGAGGGCGTCGGCCACATGATTGTACTTCCCGGGGCGGTAAGTAATTGTTATATCGCACGCCATTAATTCCAGTTGCCATCGTGCGAGTCGGCCGGAGGGTTCTTTGAGTTTCATCAACCAGCTTAGTGCCTGGTGATCTGTCTGAACCTCGAAGTTCGTGTACTCCAGATAGTCGCGAAACTTCCGCACTGCCCAAATTACGGCTAGGCATTCTAGTTCCGTTGCCGTGTAATTTTTCTCCGCGCCCTGTATTTTTCTGCTTATAAACATACAGGGTACTTCCTGCGAGATTCCGTTGTATACGTGGGTCTGCAGAAGGGCTGCACCCAGTCCGATTTTACTCGCGTCGGTGTGCAACACGAACGGTCGGTTTAGGTCCGGCAATGGCATCTTTTCGACGTCAGCCAGCATTTGCTTGATCGTGCTAAATGCGGCCTCGCACTGGACCGTCCACTCAAACTCTTTATCCGTTCGTAAGAGATCCGTTATAGGCGCGGCCACCTCAGCCAGACCAGAGAGCAGTCGGCCGAAGAAATTGACCATGCCCATAAATCTCTGGACACCTTTTATATCTTCGGGGGCGGGGAATCCGTTTATTGCTTTAACCTTTTCGGGGTCAATCGCGATTCCCTCGACTCCTATTCGGTATCCCAGGAAGGCAAGCTCTTTTCTGCAAAACTTGCTCTTCCCTGGATGGATGTGGAGTCCCGCCTTGGCCAGGCGAGAGACCACTCTGTCGATGTGGTCTATATGCTCTTCGAATGTGTCCGACGTTATTATGATGTCGTCGAGATACGCCCACACGAAGTCGTGAAGCATATCTCCCAACACGCTTTCGATCAATTTCTGGAACGTGCTCGGGGCATTTACAAGCCCGAACGGCATCACGTTGAACATTAGTCTTCCTATCGGGGAGTAGAAAGCTGTTTTCAGTTTGTCTTCGGGTTTGAGTTCCACCTGCCAATACCCCTTTGATAGGTCCATGGTGGTTACCCACTTAAATGGGCTCAGTTCCCGGAGGATCGAGTCTATAGACGGCATCTGAATCGGGTCTATAACCGTTATCGCGTTCAGGGGGCGATAATCGATGCATAGTCGAGGTTCCGAACCTGGACGCATTACCAGGACGATCCGCATGGCGTATTCGCCCAGGGCTTGCGTTACTATGCCCTTGTCGAGCATGTCTTGGCACATTTGCGTCACAATGTCTCTTTTCTGGGGGTTCATCCCCTTGTAAGGCACTCGAATCGGCTTGTCTGTGGTTAAGACTATCTCGTGGGTTGCCTCCGTCGTTCGACCAGGTGTCTTGGTCAGAATTCTTTCATGTTTTCGAAGCACTCGCCTTAGTAGCGATGCCTCGTTGACACGCAGTGCTGCCTCCTCGACCAGGGTGTCCACGACGTTACTCCTTTGTAATTCCAGAGTGAAGGCTGCGAAATCGTAATCTTGGACGAATTTTCGCAATCCTCTTCCGTATTCCTCTTTGTCCCTGGCTTCGTCCAGTAATTTTTGGGGGACCACGGGGACTGGCCGTTCTCCCTCGGGACTTATCCAGTTCCATGAACGGGTTATCGGGTTTGGCTGAATTTTCAGTTTCGCCATGATATCCATCCCTAGGAGGAATACTTTGTCGTGGGATGGCAAGACTATGAAGGGGTGGGACAGGTTCCCCCCCTTCCAGTCGATCATGATGCGAACTACGCCCTTCGGCTTGACGTAGCCGTTGGCGGTGAGCAATTCTACGTTCGCGTTCACTTGTGCCACCTTTTTTCCAATATCCAAGTCTTTTACTATATCCTCGGATATGAATGAACGGTCCGCTCCTGAATCCAGTAGACCGAACAATTTTTGGTTTTCTATCTCCACTGGCAGCATACACAGAGTTTCGCAATGTGTTTTCGTGACATTGCAGTGAAATACGCGTAATGTCTGGGGCTCAACCTCCAGATTGAACGGAAGGTCCGTCCAATCCATGTCGACCTCCGGTTTCGTTCTCACTTGCATACTCGTTAACGTCACTTTTTCCTCCTTCTTCGGAACGGTCTGTATGCGGTCTTTGATCTGTGCCTCTGCCAAGGCATGACCTGCGGGTCCAGTGTGATATTTCTTCTTTTTAATTTCCGCGGCTGGCGCAGACGAAGCTGAATTTATTTCGGCGACGCCTGCGCTCGGAAGTTTTTTGCTAGATCAGTTTTTAACTCCATCATCATTTTTATCATGGTTTGCATGATGTCTTTTTCTTTGACGGTTTTCTCACATTTATCTGAGTAGTGGCCGTATTCTCCACAGCTGTAACATTTGATGTTACTTTTATCCCCTGTGGGAGTGAATCCCGGTTTTTTCGGGACGAAGGGCGTCGGGAATCGTCTTTTTCCTCCCAATGCTCCTCTCGCTTTGGTTGCCTGCACGTGTGCTCTGAATTGTGTGATTGCCAAGGCCCGGTGTGCATGGTGCAAATAGGGACCTTGATCGTCGCATCCCGTCGATAAGTTTTCGAGGTGCTCGTTTAGGGCTTCCTCGTCGCTCGATGCTGGCTCCTCTTCTTTAGCTGTGGCGAGAGGTGTTGTCTCTTCGACTTTCTCCATCTGGGTGGGGTCCGTCGAGGTCACCTGCATCGCCGTTGCTGCCGGTGCCTTTTTTGGGGCAGCTATTGGGTTGGCTGGAAGGATACTGCCTGCCTTAGGCGTCAGCATTCGTCCGAAGGATGCTTCGGTGAGACTCATTATACCGCTCAAATATTCACTTGGCCTCATTAATTTCTCTGAGGTCTTGTGACGCTCGGCGCTCGTTTGCAACCGTTTCTCGTGTGCGTCAGCTTCCTCCGGGGGCAAAGTGGCGTAATACCGCTGTTCTATTTCTAACGTGTTTGTTAGAAGATAGTTACTGACATCTTGGTAATCGCCGGTGCGGGGTGCGCGCATGTCTAGCAGAATTCTTTGCGAGTGGGCCGATAATCCCCCGTAAAAGATCATCGTAAAACCAGCGGGGTTTATTTCATACGGCGCTCTTGCAAACAGGAGTTTCGCTCGGGCGTCGTAGTCGGCTAATGTTTCTCCTGGGGCTTGTCGTAGACCACGTAACTTGTTACTGATCTCGTCTGGAGTCTCGCCGTATCGGAGGTCGAAACGGACGAGAAAATCGTCCCAGGTTGGGTTTTTCAGTCCCTGATACCATTCTCGAGCCGACCCCGTGGTTAGCTCCACCAGCCCGTGGGTTAGCATGTCGGCGACGGTGGCTTTTGTCGCTTTCTTGATACGCATTACTTCGTCCAGGAAGCGGTCTCCGGCCTTCCACGAACCGTCAAATCGCGTTTGAATATAGTGTTGCCAGCGGATGTTACCCGTGGCTTCACTGCTTGGTTCGTTTCGTACGCCATATTTGCGCTTGACTCTCTCTCCAGCGCGATTATGTTCGTCGCCTGGATGGCCTAGATCGATTCCTTCTCTTCTGAAAGAGTTCAGCAGGGCTCGGCCTAGCTCAGACATCGTGTAATGTCGGCCAGATGAGTCCTGAAAGTTCCCTTCCTCTGAACGAGGGTTGGAGCTCCGGGAGGAGCGGTCTGAAGCATTCAGCCGGTTCGACCGGTGCCCATCGCTGCCTTCTTGACTCCTCCCTGTAGACGGTCGACTCGGATGGTCGTCGTCCGACGAATCGGAGGGCTCGGAGGGATCTCCTTGGGGGTGAAACCTCGGTCCTCTCGGGGGGTTCTCTCCGCCAGCCTTCTTCTGTTTCGAGCCTCCGGATGGCGGCGGCTCCTCTCCGTCGTTGTTCTCGTAAAAAGAATGCCAGCTGTTTTTTTCGCTTTCGGGGCGTTCCCGGTTTTTATTTGCGTTTTTCTTTTCGAGTAACGCGTCGATGGCTGCTCCCGTCTCGGATCTTTTTGAGGGGTGACGGTCTTTTGTTTTTGGGACCGACCCGTCTCTCTTTTGAGATTTCCCCCTTTTCGCCGTTTTTGCCGGCTTTGTTGCATCTTCTCCTGTGTCGGTATCAGAGCCGCTTGGGGGTTCCGACTTCCGTTTCGGGTTTTCTTCCCTTTTCTTCCTGTCCGAGACGCCTTGTTCGTACTCTTTTTGGAACCTTTCTGTTTCTTTCTCCCAGTTTTCGGCTTCCCATCTTTTTTGCTCATCTATTATGGCTTGTTTCTTTGCTTTGTACTCTTCGGTCCATCTGACTCGGTCCCATTCCTCTTTCTCTTTTAGGAACTGTTCTTTTTCTTTTCTGGCTTCCTCTTCTCTTAACCTCTCGCGATGTCGTTCTTCCCATTTTTGATGTTGTAAAATGGCTTCTTCTCGCAACATTTGTAGCTTTTCTGCTTTTCTTTGAGCTACGAGCGCTTGAAATTGGTCCTCGTACTCTTGAGCTTCTCGATGTCGCCCTTCTACTGTGGCGTTCCATTCTTTTCGAATTTTAGCTTCTCGTTCTTCCCTCATTTTTTGGACCAGTTTCTCTGTTCTCTCGGTGGTTCTTCTCTCGCGTTGTTCCCTTTCTTCCTCTTCCTTCCAGAGTTCTCGCCGCTCTGCGCTCAGTCTCCGCTGGCGATTAGTCGCTTCTTGTCTGGCTTCTTCGCGGGCCTTCTCTCTGGATTGGTGAAGTGCTCGGTTGGGATCTGGCGCGAAACCTCCGGTGTCACTGGGCGTTACCTGGGGCATGGGCATCTCCGCTGCTGGTCTTGCGACCGGCGTCGGGGCTTGTGCCGCGCAGATAGCGTCCGTGAGTAGAGTAATTGATTCCCAGACTGATGTTCCTACTGGGATGTCTATCATCGCTTTTAGTTGGGCAGCTTGCTGCGTCAACCGAATTAGGTGAGATACTTCGACGGAAACAACTGCAGGACTCGCCGTAACTCGGGGGGTTATCGGGGTCCCGCCGTCGTTTTTCCGTGGGGTTTGCTCTACGGACGTCTGAGCCGTTGGTGGTGATGGGTTTGTGCCGACCGCGACCGTTTCTCTCGGAGCTTCATTCGTCTCCTCGGTCATTAATATCGATACCCGTCCCGGTGATACGTCGCGAATTTCTTCTCGATTTTCTTGGGCTTCCGGATCGGTATCTTCGAAGGGTTGCATCTTCAAGGGAACCCGCTCTCGCTCTGGCCCGTCTAGGGCCGCGAGCGATGCAGCTTGCTCCTCTTTCTGCGCCTTCGCTCTCCTTTTATTCGCTCGGGCTTTCGCCTTTGCGGACATTTCAGGGACGGGACCATCCGACCTTAGGTGGTAGTCGGAGGTCCTTTTTCCCTTCTCGGGCATTCTCTGCTCGGTTTCAGACGTGGATTGTTCGTCTTTGTCTGACATTTTCTTTCGATAATTCTACGATTTGGGTTATCTTATTGAGAGATCACAAGTTCAGATTTGAGATTTATTTCTAAATCCCGGACAGGCCCCCACGTGTCGCGTCCTACTTTGTATAGGTTTAAATAGCGCTAACGTGTAATACTTTACCTGTGATCAATTATGCAAATACCCAAATGAATACTAAATGTATGTAAATAAACAGGTAATTTATTCACCAGGCTTTATGCCTTTAAAATACACTCAGTAATAATTCTAGAGTCGACGTGGTCAGCGTCGAACAAAGGATTTCTCAAGATGGCGTCGTCGATTCCGCGTGGTCGGCGGAACAAAGGCGGCGTCTCGAGTTGTCGTTAATTCGTCACGGATTCGTCTTCACGGACGCGGTGGAATGCTCTCTCGAGTCTTCTATCCGTGCCTGTTGTCTAGGGTTTGGTTTAGCGTCGCAGAGGCCTCGTCTAGGAACTTTGGGGTTCCCTACAAAGCACTCGGACACTTACTTCGGCGAATAATCGTCTGGGCGATTATTCTGGGTGATTTCACAAGGGCTTGTGGTGAGCAAAAGGGATAAATATTCCCCCCAAGCGGATATTTGCCCTTTGACTCACTGCAACAGACGGGTCATTCCTCTCGTGTTGGCTCCGCCTCTCTCTGAGCAGGTGTGTGCCCCGAGGGGAGTGAGGTGTCGGGTGGCAAGCCCCCATTGGCTGCGCCGGCCCCTCACACTGACCCATAAAAGGGAGAAATTCCCGCCAAAAGAAAGAACTTACACAAACGACACCAAGAACACAGCAACTACCTCACCGTCAGGCCAACTTCAACTACAAGTTAGGATTGATCGAGGATCGCTGAGTAAAGTGCAAACTGTAACTCTCACGAAGTCACTTGCGAGCTATTCCTGCGAAAGCACGAGAATAGCCCTTGTGAAATCACCCAGAATAATCGCCCAGACGATTATTCGCCGAAGTAAGTGTCCGAGTGCTTTGTAGGGAACCCCAAAGTTCCTAGACGAGGCCTCTGCGACGCTAAACCAAACCCTAGACAACAGGCACGGATAGAAGACTCGAGAGAGCATTCCACCGCGTCCGTGAAGACGAATCCGTGACGAATTAACGACAACTCGAGACGCCGCCTTTGTTCCGCCGACCACGCGGAATCGACGACGCCATCTTGAGAAATCCTTTGTTCGACGCTGACCACGTCGACTCTAGAATTATTACTGAGTGTATTTTAAAGGCATAAAGCCTGGTGAATAAATTACCTGTTTATTTACATACATTTAGTATTCATTTGGGTATTTGCATAATTGATCACAGGTAAAGTATTACACGTTAGCGCTATTTAAACCTATACAAAGTAGGACGCGACACGTGGGGGCCTGTCCGGGATTTAGAAATAAATCTCAAACTGAACTTGTGATCTCTTTTAAAAATAACCAAATGAAAATGTCAGACAAAGACGAACAATCCGCGTCTGAAACCGAGCAACCTATGCTCAGAAAGAGAAACAGGACCTCCGACTACCACCAAAGGTCGGGCGGTCCAGTTCCAGAACAATCCGCTAAGGCGAAAGCCCGAGCGAACAAACAAAAAGTGAATACGCAGAAAAAGGAGCAAGCTGCATCGCTCGCGGCCCACCATGGGCCAGAGCGAGAGCGGATTCCCTTGAATACGCAAACCTTCGAAGATACCGATACAGAAGTTCCAGAAAATTGCGAAGAAATTCACGAACAATCAACCGAACGAGTATCGATATTAGTGGCCGAGGAGACACACAAAACTCCGAGGCAAACAAATACAATCGGCACCAATGGACCAAACTCCAGTACGGAACCAAGGCGGGACCCCGATAACTCCCCAAGTTACGGCGAGACCTGCCTCCGTTTCCCCCGAAGTAACCCATCGCCACCAGTGGATCAAACTCTTGTGCGAGACCAGGGCGGGACCCCGATAACTTCCCAAGTTACGGCGAGGCCTGCCTCGGTTTCCCCTGAAGTGGCCCATTTAATACGGCTAGAACAAACTCCGCGGCGAGGCAGGAGCGGGACCCCGATAACCCCCCAGGTTACGGTGCGACCTGCTTCAGTCTCTCCCGAGATAGCCCACCTGATACGGCTAACACAACAAGCGACCCGACTGAAAGCAGCGATAGACATTCCAGTAGGGACGTCGGTCTGGGAATCGATTACTCTACTCACTGATGCTATCTGTATGGCCCAAGCCGCAACGCCAGTCGCAACACCAGCAGCGGAGACGCCCATGCAACAAGAAACGCCAAGTGAAATAGGCGGTTTTGTACCCGACCCCCAAAAAGCCCTTTACAAAGCCCGCGAAAAGGCTCGAGAAGAAGCGAGATTGGAAACAATAAATCGGCAACGAAAATTGAGCGCAGAAAGAAGACAACTTTGGAGGGAAGAAGAAGAAAAACAACAACGCGACAAAAGGACAGCCGAGCGAACGGAAAGAATAATACAAAAAATGAGAGGAGACCAGGAAGCCGAGATAAAGCAAGAATGGAACGTCACCGTAGAAGGAAAGCATAAAAAAGCCCAAGACTACAAGGACCAATTCCGAGAACTCCTGGCGCAACATAAAATGGAAAAGCTGCAAAAATTACGAGAAGAAGCCATAATTCAGCACCAAAAGTGGGAAGAACAATACCATGAAAGAATGAAAGCTGAAAAGGCTAGAAAGGAAAAAGAACAATTCCTGAGAGAGCAGGAAGAATGGGAGCGAGAAAGATGGAGAGAAGAATATGAAGCTAAAAAACAAGCTATAATTGATGAACAGAAAAGATGGGAAGCTGAGAATTGGAAAAAAGAAACAGAGAAATTCCAAAGAAAATACGAACAAGACATTTCGAAGAGAAATAAAAGAGAGAAAGACCAAAAAATGAACCAAAAGCCCCCCTGTGGCTCTGACATCGAAACAAGAGAGCGCAGAACAAAGCCAACGAAAGCGGCAAAATTAGGAAGATCCCAAGAGGAAGACCGACTGGAACCGAAATCAAGAGACCGTCACCCCTCGAAGAGATCCGAAACTGGAGCGACCACTAATGCTTCACTCGATTGGAAGAATACAAATAAGGACCGCGAAGGCCCAGAGAATGAAGAAACTAAATGGCATTCTTTTTGTGGGAGCAGCGACGGAAGGGAGCCGCCGCCATCCGGAGGCCAGAAAAAGCCACAAGATGGCGATGAAGTTCCACCTAGAGGAGCGGAGAATCGCCCCCATGGCGACCCCTCCGACCCCTCCGACTCGTCGGACGACGACCACCCAAGTCGGTCGTCCACGAGGGGAAATCGAACAGGCAGGGACGGCGACCAACGCCGACCCGACCCCACAAGCACCTCAAACCGATCTTCCCGGAGCTGTCATCCTCGCTCACAAAAGAGAAAGGAGTTCGTAACCAATCCCAAGCCGCATGCCGACAAGCAAACGACAAAGGACAACAGAAAGGAAACATCGAGTAGAACTAAAACACTACTAAGTTGCCTCAAGTCTGAATTTGAAAATTATAAACACAAGCCAAAGAAAAAAGCTCGAGACAGAAAAGCAACGCTTCTTTCGTGTCCAAGCCACACCGAAGTAACGAGCGAGGCCAGCCACCTGACCAAGCTGTTAACAAAAGCACCAGACAGCAAGACTGTACAGAACAAGAATTTTCCTATTCGTGACCAGTCATTACAAATCCCACCAACCACGGGGAATCAACATCAGCCAGTAACAACTGAAAGACCAGCAGTGAGTGACACAGGGCCGCCAATAAAAATGGAGAAGGCCCCGCTCTCGCTAGAAGAGAATTTAACAAAAACAGTCTTTTCTCTTTCGGGAAGAATAAACTGCGACCAAAGCGGAAACAAAACGCTAAACGATGTACGGGTTTCTACACTGACTCCACTGCCAATCGTGAATATTTGTGATGAGCATGGACAAACAAATAAGGCAGGGCAAGCAATATTAGAACCAATGGAAAAAATTAAAGATTTGTTGCCGAAAAATTCGAATGACAAACCAGAGCGTTTGCAAGATGACCAATCAAGTCCTCATCAAGAAACTGACCAACAAAAACCGCCCGACGTAACTCCAGCCCAACCGGAGCAAGCGATTTCGGAGAGGGAGGAAGCAGAAGAAACCACTTCTGAAAATGATAAAACACATCATCCTCACCGTTCCAAACAGAAATGTGACGAAAATCATCCCGAGCGAGAAGACAGACAATGGAATCGATTGTTATCCCCAATGATCAAATATAAATCCACCCCCTGTCTAAATGAAAGGAAAAAACTAAAACACTGCGTTCATGAGCCTAACCAATCAAGCACGTTGCATAATCCCAAAGCTGACTGTCAAATTAGGGCCTCTTCACGCAGCCCGATAAAAACCAGAGCAACGATGAAACAAAAACAGCTAGAAAAAATGGCTCAACCACCTCCAGTTGGGACCTTACAAACTCCTCAAGTTACTAAGCTCACCAGAACGCAAAACCGAAAAGAAAGACGAAAAAAGACAAGAGAAAAAAAGAACCGACTGGCGCAGAGTCAAGCAGCCAATTGTGAACCATTTGCAATGAAGCGCCGACCGCCCGATCTCACTATGAGGTCCCACAATAAAGAGTTTGTTGCTAACCGCTCCTTCTCAGAGCTCAAGAGAGCGAATCAGTTAGACGAAGACATCTTGGGAGGGGAGGAGATAAAGAAAGCAACAATAATTTTGGAAGAAAATCAAGAAAGGCCAAAAAGAGAAAAAGGAGCATTAAAAACAGATTGTGAGCAAGACAAACTATGTCCAAACTTCAAGGACAGTTGGAGTGAGCCAGACAACACTAGAATGATAGCAGTGCAGTCAACTCTGAAGAAACAAATCCTCTGTTTGTTACACGAGCCCCCGCTGACCAGCCACCCAGACAGGATGAGAAAAAACACTTCTTATCTCATTGGACAATATCCCCAATATGTTGCCACTGGGCGGATTAAGATCTGTGCCCTCGCTAAACGCTTTGCTGTGGAGATCACAGAGAATTTATTCGATGCAGCACTGAAATTCAAATTCAAGAAAAAAGTATTATCAGACAATGACACGCAATTTGTCTTTCAAATATTCAAAGATTTTGATGGCAAATTAAAGAATATCCCGAGCAAGACATATGGATATGGGTGCAAGTGGAATCAAAACCTGATTGCACAAAATTTCGACATACTTGAGAGAATTCACAATTTGGAAACGGATATTCCATTCACGGACTGTGAAGCTAATGACCATGTTTGGAAAGAAATTCACAAACTGCTCAGTGCAGCCAAGGATACGGCTGCCAGTCAGGCAGTTCAAAGAGGCAGTTCCGGCACGAGCAGAGCTGGACAGGGCGGCAATACTTACAAACTGCTGCAAATAATAGACAGCTACAAATCAGAGCCTGTGGATGTGGATCGGCTGACACAATTTCTGCCAGAAGTTTCCCCAAAGACATGGTTAGAAATTCAGTCAAAATCAGAACACATTCACCGCTGCATCAAGACTTTAATAACGCTGCCGACAGAGATTGCAAATGAAGAACCAACCACAGTGGGGCCCGGCCGCGCCAAGCACCAGAAACAAAGCAATGCCGGTACAGCCCCCTCAATCGAAAATTCAAGGACGGAAGCCCCAATAGATGATGAACGACATCTGGTGGAGTTATCAAACGAGAAGTGGGGCAGTCGATTAACCCCAATTGACCCAGTCATCGTTCAGGCGAGAAATATTCGCCCACAAGTCTGTGAGAAGATAAACCCTATCAACATTAACCAGCAACGTGACAATAATACAAACAGCCGGCAGAATCCCAATTGTAACAAACTCAAGACTTTTCTTCGTGAAATGGAAAACGCCAAAGTCGCCGTCGCCACTTTGTCCAATACAGACTTGGCCCAAGATTGCCATGTAAAACAAGCTATGGCTGTTTGGACCACCGTTAATCGAGAGGATATAAGCATACCTCCATCAATGAGCGACATGTGGAGCCCAGTTGTCCCCTCGACAAGCAACATCCACTATGGTTTGACACACGACAGAGATGGACTGTCTTGGCCAATTACATCAGCTAGCCAACAGCCAACCAGCCCCTGGTGTGTCATTTTACCACTTGCAGTTGAGCCCTCGACAACTTCACCATCAACTAACAATCGGGAGCGACAAGACTCATCGCAGAACTCACAGGATCAACAACCCAGAGTACCGAGAACAACAAAGTCAATTCCAACTCATACGGCTAGCCCATTTGTACTGACCATTGCCATAGAGACATCGGCCACCCACAACGACAGTGGAACTCTCGTTGTATTCCTCACTCATTGGAGGCGTACACAGACCGAAACAACATGCAAACCAAAAAATAAACATGTTTGGTTCTCCATGAGTGAGCAAGTGAACCCACGTTCTATTTCCAACGGAAACCAATTATTCCCGACACCACACATCCCGGCTTCAGCCTTAAGTTTTGATTATACGTTACCACGGGCTAAGAGCTGGAGGAGAGTTAGGGATCGCTTGTGAACACCCCGTGTTCAAAGCTGGGGGAAGGACGTGTGGTGAGCAAAAGGGATAAATATTCCCCCCAAGCGGATATTTGCCCTTTGACTCACTGCAACAGACGGGTCATTCCTCTCGTGTTGGCTCCGCCTCTCTCTGAGCAGGTGTGTGCCCCGAGGGGAGTGAGGTGTCGGGTGGCAAGCCCCCATTGGCTGCGCCGGCCCCTCACACTGACCCATAAAAGGGAGAAATTCCCGCCAAAAGAAAGAACTTACACAAACGACACCAAGAACACAGCAACTACCTCACCGTCAGGCCAACTTCAACTACAAGTTAGGATTGATCGAGGATCGCTGAGTAAAGTGCAAACTGTAACTCTCACGAAGTCACTTGCGAGCTATTCCTGCGAAAGCACGAGAATAGCCCTTGTGAAATCACCCAGAATAATCGCCCAGACGATTATTCGCCGAAGTAAGTGTCCGAGTGCTTTGTAGGGAACCCCAAAGTTCCTAGACGAGGCCTCTGCGACGCTAAACCAAACCCTAGACAACAGGCACGGATAGAAGACTCGAGAGAGCATTCCACCGCGTCCGTGAAGACGAATCCGTGACGAATTAACGACAACTCGAGACGCCGCCTTTGTTCCGCCGACCACGCGGAATCGACGACGCCATCTTGAGAAATCCTTTGTTCGACGCTGACCACGTCGACTCTAGAATTATTACTGAGTGTATTTTAAAGGCATAAAGCCTGGTGAATAAATTACCTGTTTATTTACATACATTTAGTATTCATTTGGGTATTTGCATAATTGATCACAGGTAAAGTATTACACGTTAGCGCTATTTAAACCTATACAAAGTAGGACGCGACAGGCTATTCTCGTGCTTTCGCAGGAATAGCTCGCAAGTGACTTCGTGAGTTACAGTTTGCACTTTACTCAGCGATCCTCGATCAATCCTAACTTGTAGTTGAAGTTGGCCTGACGGTGAGGTAGTTGCTGTGTTCTTGGTGTCGTTTGTGTAAGTTCTTACTTTAGGCGGGAAACACAGCCTTTTATGCAGTGGGGTGAAGGGCCGGCGATCAACCAATGGGGGCTGACCACCAGCCGCTTCCTCCCCCTCGGGGCACACACCTGCCATGGGGAGGTGGAGCCAACTCGGGGGGGAACGACTCTTCAATCATAGTGACTCAGAGGACAAGTATCCGCCCTGGGGGGACACTTATCCAACTGGGTCACCACAAGTTCCTTATGCATCCTCCGTGTATATCCGGTAAACAAATCCAGTGAGTATGCACTGATAGGATAAATTTTTGTAAAAGTATGTCAACACTAAAAGTTTTTACTTAGGAGTTTTTACTCTCATTGGTCCATTAAAAAGGCTTTCTTTTCCCAGTCTAGTATTTTTCTTTTGAGTTTGATAAACCTCTTTCAGCAATAGTTTTTAGGTATGCATCCTTTAATGCAAGCGTTAAGCTCACGCACCTTTTCTAGGAAAACGTATGATGGTATGAAATCACCGTATAGTTTGTTTTCTACATAAAATAAAATGACTCCTAGGCGTATAAGTGGTGAGATACCCACGGCCATTAAGGTTGAATTGTTTACTGTTGCTATGGTTTGCAACAGCCGCCATCTTGGTGACGTGGCACTACACCAGCCCCAAAGCATTCCGGTTTATAGGATCTACTGTAGGATTGATTGGAACAAAGCTTCACCGCTGCCTAAGTTTTTTAAAAATCAATTTTGGGTGTGTGACGATATGAAATCACCGTATGGTTTGTTTTCTAAATAAAAATATAAGCTCTGCAGAGAGCTTACTCAAGGATTTCTGCCTTTTGAATATTTTGACTAACATGAATTTTTAAACCTTTAGTTGGTAATTTATTGTGCGTCAATTATTTGACGCACTAATCACGCTTTAGTTGTTTCGCCCAACGAGCAACACTGACTCCTACATGGTATTTGATTACTGGGTGAATGTGTAAAACTTACTCTGGTTGACAGCCAGGGAAACAGGTTGGCGATGGAGTTGAAACATTGGTTTGGTTACATTATTTCAGCCGTATTGACTCTGGGCAGAGTCGATACAATTATTTTAACGACCTGTTAAACCCCGAGAACCAAATTGCAATCAATCCTGATTGCCATCTTTTATTTACCTTTTTCTCACGTAAATATTTGTTTATTTCCCTATTCGACCCTGGGCCATGAATTCTTCATGCACCCCACGAACTTGTCAGCGTACTCAAATAGATTTTCTATGTCTTTGTAATACCCATAGAGGCCTTGTTCAGCGCTCACAGTATTGGCGATCAGTATTTTCACTGGTGTCGTTTTTTTTTTTCAAGATTGAAATCCGAGTGTGGACGCTGCCCCAGTCGTACGTGGGTCAGTATGTTTTTGGGTTTATTTGTCATTCTTTAATTTTATTTTTATCTTTTTTTTTTCTCAGTTTTTGGCTTGCGCCACCACGGCCCCGCTTCTTCTTTGGGTATTGTCTCTATTTTCGATTCTTCATTAACCTTCAAGCATATCTACCAGCCAGACCAGATCAGTATTTTTTCGCCGGATTTGTGCAGTTTCGTGATGGCAGGATATATCGATGTCGTAATAACCGCAATAGCGGCAATTGTGTACAAAAAGTTCCTTAATGACGATAATCCTGGCTCACCTGAACCTAAAGCTAAGCTGTTTGAAAATTTCTTAACAACTGTTCCAGCTGCTGATGGTAATAACATTAATTTTTTGTATTTTGTTTTTGCATTTGAACAGACGTTATGTTTCCATCCCTCTGCCTAATCCACAACTGGGTGGAACGGCGGATGGATGCCGTTGTTGCCACACGGAGGCATGCAACAGGGTCGACGAGTCCACATCTTGAGGAAATACACTGTGGTGCTGGGAAGAATGTATACATCACAGACACTCTTACACACATCACACACAAATAGACAGCGATTCCATCGGTGACATGTCAATGTCAATTTCCTGTCTGCACATTGAGTGGAAATAGCAAAAATTATTTTGATTTACGTCGCGTCCCAAGGCACATGACTGTTGCTGACATTCTAACTAAGCTGTTATAAGGGTAACAAATAAATCACCTTTGTTCTAATATTTTTGTATAATGAATTTATTATTGTTCATACAGTTTGCATTAAAGGGGAGTTTGTTGTTATTAATTCTATCTCATATTCAGTTATTGGTGAGTTTAACACACAATGCTAAGTAGTTGAATGGCCACTATGGACTATTGTATCTATTTAGCATTAGAAAGCTTTTCTATGCCAAAGTGTGTATTATTCTATGCTGGCCCATATAAGCTACTATAAAGGTATTATTTGTGAAACTTGACACTAGGTGACAATAGTCTACTTGGCAAGATGCTAACCTTAGTTTCACCAGTCGAGTGGATCCTCGAACTCTTTAGGGGTGGTCTATACTTTGCTTCTTGTTTTTTAGTTAGTTATATTAATTACTTCGGCTGTTTTTTTAATAATGTATTATGAACTGTGTTTTTAATTATTTAGTTGTTTTTCAGACTGTCATTTTCACATTAGTGTTTAAATAAAAAGAGCTATTTAGAGTTAGACTATTTAGAGTTCTGGTTAATTTGTTGATCTTTTAAAATATATCAAAATTATGAGACATAGAGCGTGACAAAAATTATTAATTCTAAATATAAGGCTAGCAGAAGACTTGGTGTAAGCCTGTGGGGTGATAGCAAAGAAGCTTTCTATACAAGAAATTATCGTCCTGGTCAACATGGTCAGAATAGTATGGTTAAAACCTCTGATTATGGTCTACACTTGAAGGCTAAACAAAAACTTAAATGCCATTATGTTAGAATTAACGAGAAACAATGAGTTTCATTATAGATTGCGGAACTCGAGCCCGAAGAGCCTGGGTCAGACTACTCGTCGTCCACTGAGTCCTCGTCGTCGTCCGCCGGGATGGCGCCCGAAGTAAGTGAAGTTTATTTTAATTTTTTTTTTTTTATCTCGGGTCAGTTTACGTTTGAAACAATTTGAATTATCCTCAAATTGCATGTTTTGTTTAAGCTAATTTAAGAATCTATAGCTTGAAGTTTTAAATTAATCAATAATTTTTTCTTTGTTTAATTGTTAAACTGCTAAACTGCTAAAAAAATGTCATTTTTAAAGACATAGCAACAGTTTAGGATCCCACAAAACTCTTATTACACCTAAAGACTAAAGAGGACTATAATGAAACTACAACAATCATAGTCGTGAAAAAATATTCTGACACAAGGTTCATGCATTTTCTCAGGTATGGAATAGAATGGTTTTTTAAACATATTTGTACAATGCTTAATATTTTTTAAGAATTCTGATGGCGTACCTAACAATGCATGGTAATCGACCTAAAGTGCTGCTAATTTGAAAGTTTCTAAATTTGTGGCGGGGGGCCAAAGCAGGAAATTTATGCATAAATTCGAAGAGCATAAAACGAATAGCCCAGGCCGCCATTAATGGGTAAGGCATCAAACGAGACATCACGCACAATGTAAATGCCACATTCATGTAGGAGAATGCAGGCTTACAATACAAATTCAATGCAAACGCCACATTCATGTAGGAATGCGGGCTAACAATACAAACTCAATGTAAATGCCCCATTCATGTGGGCTTAAATACACCTAGAATTCATGACCGATGTTTTCGAACGACCAGAGCTCTCTTCTGGTTTCACCGAGACAAATCACGTTCTCAGTTTAACCAGGGGTGACCACGTGGAGGTAGAGAGTTGGATTTTACACCCCCTAAAGAAATAAATAAGTCAACCATGAATAAACATGATGCAACACAAGATAAGCAACTCGACAAAAATAGAAAAATTAAAAAATAAGCGCGAGGGATCAAATTAATCAATCGCACAACAAAAGTATCACTTTTGGCCGCGAAAATTGTCCATTTTGGTAGAAAATATTCACAGAAATTTCAGCCCAAAAATAACATCTGAATTATATTGATGTATTTGCGGCTAGTTGTGTCCAAAATATACCAAAAATTAAACTGATAGTTTGTGAAGTTTATCGATACCTGAATGGTTTTCCATATTGCCGGGATGAAATTAACGAAATTCTTTCAAATGCCACCTCAAACAATAATTCCAACTATGCACAGAAAAACAGACGGCCACTAAAGAAAAAACAAGATAACTGTGAATAATGAGAACAAAATTAAACTTAAAAACGTTACCACCACCGAAATGCAGCGACCTTCCATTGTGACGAGGCACGTCCGCAAGCTTTGAAAATGACTACGGGGTCGACAAGCGGAAGCACATAGACTCGTTGTTCCTGAGAGAACAAATCTAGGTGATGAATGTTGGAAAATTGTGTAAAAGTTGTTTAATAAATTGTGAAAGATTAGAAAATTGTACATTCAATGTAAATTGCGAAGTATTGGGACAAATTGCGATAAATTTGAGGTTTTTCATGAAATGGGAGTGTTTTGTGCAGTCACCTCAGCACTCGAGTGCGCTTTATTCATCCGTCGTGATGCGGCCTCCAGCGCCAACATTCACAAATAGGTTTATTTACACCGCCATCTTAGCTCATTGTTTCACGACCGTGAAGGATCGATTCTAAAAATCTGATCGTTGCTTATTTACTTTTTATGGCGCAAGCGAAACCTGCAAAAGTCGTTACACCGGACCCAGTCGACGATGAACAATGGTACGCAGGTGATGAAGAACCGCAAACATATTTCAATAAACCATTCCGCGATCAATGGAAAAACAAAATCGAATTTATTCTATCCTGTGCTGGATATTGCATCGGGTTCGGCAATATCTGGAGGTATCCGTACGTGGCGTACGATAATGGAGGAGGTAAACCCAAATTTGACGAATGTTTACTAGAATTTCGTGTTTGGAGATTGATTTTATTACATTTCAGGTGCATTTATTTTCCCCTACATCATTATTGTGATAATACTGGCACTACCACTTTTTTTTTTGGAAACATTACTGGGCCAGTTTTCAGGCTGCAATCCAGTATCGGCTTTTAATTTTGCACCTATCTGTAGAGGTAAACAGAAAAAAGGATAAAATTTTATCCAAATGCAGGAAAATCGACCAAAATGTTGTGAATTTATTTATTTATTTGATTTTTAGGTATAGGAATCGGAATGGTATTTGTCAACTTTTACGTCGTACTTTTTTACATCGTGTTCTTGGCATACGCAGCGAGATATATTATTGCGTCGTTTAATTTTGAATTACCTTGGATGCGATGTTCCGAGGAGTGGGGAGCAGATTATAGATGCTATCACCCCTCTGAAGCAGGCGGTGTAAGTGTTTACATTTTTTGCCTACTAAACATATTTTTTGGAGGAATATATTGTGAGTGGCGATGGGGAATCAAATTTTTAGTTATACTCTGGCACGCTATAAGATTGGCCTTTCTCCTATTGGCCGAGCCATTTTACTGGCGTAGTGATACCAAAAAAATAGATCAAAACACCAGAACTGAACAAACATGAATAGTGAAATATAAACAGCATAAAACTAAATTTTATGAATGGCAACAACATTTTATTACAAAATACAAATTAAAATACATCATTTTAATCATTATAATAATCAAAAAAATTTAAAAAAAAAACTAAACTACTTTTCCTGGTGGGGTGACACAGTTTACAGTTAAGAGTGATGAGGCTTGGAGAAAGGCCAATCTTATAGTGTGTCAGACTCAGTGTTTTCTCAGCCGTTTTCGTCATTAAATTCAATGAAAACGACTGCTTTACTAAAAAAAAAAAAGTGTTTATTTCCAACTGCAAACCACAAAACATAAAAAAAAACATTTTAATTTTTTTAAAAAAAATTGGAAAAGTGAACTGAACTATTGGTTCAAGTTTGTGAACTTGAACTTAGTTTGAACGTGAACGTGAACTAGGTCACACGGTGATGAACGCGAAGTTGAACTAGTTCGCGATTTGGTGAATGAGATACAACACTGGCCAGACTATAGTTAATCGGTTGTAAATTTCACTTCTCTTACCCACTCGCATTAAAATCTGCTTAGGGAAACCGTACAGGTCTTCCAAGTTGTGATTCCTTAAGTCCCGCACAAAAAAAGAATTATACGCTCGGAGTAGACTGTTTTGACTGGGATTGGCCGGCTGAGCAGTATTGGCAGTGAGTGAAATCAAAAAGAAGAAAACCGCATGTCTATTCTCAAAACCTTGTATTACAGTAAGGTTGTACTAAGAGACGAAGGAGCGAATCTTGAAAACATTGGCAAAGTTCATTGGGACTTGCTGTTACTCTTATTACTCAGCTGGATCATTCAATATCTGAGTTCAATACGTGGGATTAAGTCGTCTGGAAAGGTAAATGCTCATAAGTCGCCTGATTTTTAAGTGTTTAACAAATGTATTATACCCTTTTCAGCTCGTCTATTTTACAGCAACTTTTCCTTTCCTTGTACTTCTAATTATGCTTATATACACACTAACCCTGGATGGAGCTGTTGTTGGACTTGAATATCTTTTTACTTTTTCTGATTGGACTGACATGTTTCAAGCTAGTGTACGTAAATTATTTCTCTTTTACTGTAATGCATTTCCCATTTTAATAGATAATACATAATGAATGTAGGTATGGCGCGCTGCTCTTACGCAGGCTTTTTTCTCCACTGGAATTGGTTTTGGTTGCTTGATTCTGTACAGTTCCTACAATAAATTCACTTACGGTCTTCAAAAGTATGAATTTAACATTTTATAATTTACATTTATTGTGGCTAAAAAACAATACTCTGTTAGGATAGCCATTATAATTGTATTCATGGACTTGTTAGCCAGCATTCTATCAGCAATGACAGTTTTCTCAGTCCTGGGCTATTTGGCTAAATCAGTGGACCGAGATATCAGCGAGGTAGTTACTCAAGGTAAAAAAAAAAAGTTTGTTTAATGACGTATAAAGTCTGTTTCAGTGTAAGTGTGGCACTCCTCCAATTGGCCAATAGGAGGAGTGCCATACTTAAGGTGGAAACACAAGGGAGCGGGTAAAATTTAAAAGCTTGCTTTGCCGCCCTGCTTACGAGGGGCTTTAGCCTGATTCAGGGTAGCTTGGCGTTACCGACGCATCGGGATTATATGCGTTTCCTTTTTAGATTCGTGTTGTTTCTGATTCCGGTGACAGCTAAGCATTCTGTCCTCCCTTTTTACGACTCAAAAACTCCCCCACAAAATAAATTTGCGCTAAAAGCGGCTAAAAACTCGCCAGCTTGAGCAAACACAAGCTTGCGTTTTTATTCAAAGTATTGATTTGAAGCGAGCTTGTACTCACCCGCTCCGATCAAACTGAGTTTGATTTACCAGCTTCAAGCTTGCTGGTGTTTTGGTCGTGTGACTTTGACAGCCAATCAGAATCGTGAGGAAATTCTTGGAGGAGATTTTGGCGGGAATTTCTAGCTAGCTTGAGTTTGCCAATTAAGCTGGTAAGCCAAAAGCGGGTCAAGTGAGCTCGTAAACGACTCCCTCTCTAAACTTGTACTAGCGAGCTTTGGAATTTTACTCGCTCCCATGTGTTTCCACCTTTAGACTCAAACGGACTTTAGTCATCGCAAGTTAGTCTGCGATTACCAACTGATGAGCAGTTATGGTTTGCTTTCTGAATAGAGAGGAATCGGAAAAAATCAAGTTTTCTTTGTGGTTTCTATATTTCCAGGTCCTGCTTTAATATTCATTACAATGCCTCAAGCTATTGCTGGAATGCCAGTGTCTCATTTATGGAGTGTGCTGTACTTTCTTATGCTTTATACTGTGGGAATGGATTCTCTGGTGAAGAACAGAAACTTTCTGTGATCAAGTCACGTATCATTTCTATTCTTTTGTTTGTGCAATTTTTAAGTGCCAATCACAGAGCAGGATTGTTCAAAAGCAGATCCCATCTGGCAGAAAATATTCTTATGCACAAATAAAAGAATGGATCGTTTATATGTACAAAGTTTAGCCATTTAAGGTGAATTTAATTACCAATGTGTTTTTAATATTGAGGGTGTAATGGCCGACACGGTTGTAACCACAATATACGAAGAAATTCCAAAATTACTGAAACATCAAGGTAAAGTACGGATAATATGCTATATCATCTTTTTCTTACTAAGCATACCGACTGCCACTAGGGTATGTTTCATTGAATAGTGACATTTTAAAACCTACATTGTTGATATTTGGATTTTTTGAAGGGCGGATTTCTTGTTGCTGGCTTTCTCGAGGTATTTTCCACTGAGATCACCTTGATGTGTTTTGCATTCTGTGAATTAGTTGCTGTGATGTATATACATGGTATGCAGGTTACTGTGCAATGGTGGCACTTAAAGAGAGCATTGTATTTGCAGGAATACGAAATTTCGACCGAGATATTTCATTTATGACCGGTAAAAATATAAATCTATATTGGAAAATGTGCTGGCTTATAATTGTCCCGATTACGTTGATTGTAAGAAAATTCCAACAGAAAAAGAGAACGTAGTTGAACCATAAAGTGATATTCGTTATTTAGATTCTTATATTTTTGTCTGTGTCTTCTACGGTTGCTTGTGATGACGTATCAGTTGGTTTTTGTGTGTTTGGCTGGATCATTGTAGCTACGTGCCTTTTACCTGTATTTATAACAGCCATAGTTATGGCTGTGTGCTTCAAGAAAAAAGAGGTCTGGCAAAATAATATTATTATTGGAAAAAGAAGATGTTTTTTATACGTTTCCATTTACTTAGGGCAATTGGGAGAGATCACTGAAGCCAACCCCGAGTTGGGGACCAAGGGAACCGCTATATAAAGTAGGATATCTCGATTTCCTACAGAGGCAACCACCACCAGACGACAAAATGGGTTTGCAAACAAAGAAAGCGATGAGAGAACTGGAGAGAGACATTTCGCAAGAAACTCCGGATGCTCAAGCGGTTGCAACGCAGAGAGTGCGAGATAAAAAAGTGAGCGTATTTCGTCGCTTCAGCGACATCTTTCATCCCGGGGAGATAGACCATATGGAATCTACTATGGAACCACCGCCACCGCAGGAACCAAAACAACTGCCACAATCGCCACCAAAGCTAACTCTGCGAGATACGTCACCAAAGCGTTATTGATGTCTATAGAAGCCTATGTGGATTAATAATATTTATATAGATGAGATATTTTTTTTTTTTTTGCATTTTTAATAAACTTTATAGTAGAAATAATGTGACCTAGAATTATTGATTTATCGGGATTTTAGGGTGTATAGTATTTTGTGTCTACAGTACATACCGGTACATACCAAGCAGCATATACTGACAGTTGTTTTATTTTAGCCAATATTAACTTACAATGTGTTTCAAAAGTATAAAAACAGTAACAATTGTCTAGCTGTTCACAAACCAAAAGGAGAAATTTATTTATTTCATTATTTCTAACATCTGAAACACTTGGTAATATGTTAGTCAAATTTTTATACAAATTTGTCAAACCAATCTTAAATAATACAGAAAAATCAAATTTTTGGCTTATTTTGCTGTTACAAAAATATAGGAACATGTCAGAAAAAATGTTAATGCAAATGAGATTGACCAAACAGTTTAAAAATTTGACTATCAACTCATCAAATGACATCATATGGATGTAATTTTCTACATGTAATGTTACATTTTGAAACATAACCAAAATGCCAAGCGGTAAACATCTGTCAGAGCTTGAAGTGCCCAAATTTTATGAATTATATGGAGACGGAAAGTCCTACAGAGCTATAGCTAGCAGTATTAAAAGGTCAATAACAGCCGTACATAAGGTGAAGATTATGGGAAATCCAAACGAACTGGCAGACCCCAAAGTTCAACCCCAATGGACAAACGGCAGGTTTTTAAGCTGGCAACTAAAAAGTCAATGTCAACAAGCGAAATTTCAGCTTTCATTCCCCTTCGTGTCTCTCATACAACAATTTGGCAAAGTTTAAAAAGAAATAACAATGCCAAATTCATGAAAATGAAGTCAAAACCGCAACTCACAAAAACCCACGAGGAAAACAGATTAGCTTAGGCCAGAAATGTTATGAATTGGACTCACGAATGGCAATGTATTTTCTGACAAGAAAAAGTGGAACCTTGACAGTCCTGATGGATATGGTCACTATTCCCACCATTTGCGCACCTCTAGTAAAGTTCGTATGATTAGACAAATGGGCGGTGGTTCTGTAATGACTTGGGGAGCCTTTGCCTATGATGGAAAAGCTGATCTGACAATTGTTGAAGGCAGGATGGATTCAATCAAGTATCAGCAAATGCTATAGACTATCTCATCCCATTTGGTCCACTTATTGGAAGTGCACAATGGAATTATCGACAAGACAATGCTTCTATTCACGTGTCCAAATCATCAAAAGAATGGTTTAAACGTAAAAAAAATTAGTCTCATTGGTTGGCCATCAAAGAGTCCAGACATGGAACTTAATTGAGAACATTTGGGGGATGATGGCTGCTGTGTTCGGCTTCACTGCATATTTGTGTAGTGACCACCATGTTCGCTTTGGACGCTGTACCCCCAGCGCCACCTATGTATTTAGCATATTAAATAAATCACTTGCTAGTTTAACCTCACCAAGACTGTCCGTTATTTCCGACATTACCAAAGATGAATAATCAATTAGTAAGAACATACTAATGGCTTAGATGGTTTATGGCAGAAACAAGCAATATGAAAGTGTTGGTCAACTGAAAGTGGCGATCATGCGGGCTTGGGACAAATTAAAGCCAGCAAAGTTACAACAGTTGCTTCAGTCGATGTCGGACAGTGTTCTCTCTCATCGAATCAAAAGGTGGTCTTTCTTTTTTTATTATTTTTTCTGATGTGTTCCTATATTTTTGTAACAGCAAAATGAGCCAAAAATTTGAATTTTTTGTGTGTTTTAAGATTGGTTTGACAAATTTGTATAAAAATTGGACTCTCTTAATTTGTACCCTATTTATTATTCTGTTTAAAAAACAAACTGACCCTGCCTACACCTATGCTGTACAACATATAATTTCCTTATTATTTATTCCACTAACGTGCCAAGAATGAATGGTAATTAGCTTGTTTTTCAAGAAAGTGTTAATGATTTTGCAAAATCGTTATCACGTCTGACTGCAAAACAGTAATTACTATCTGCAAATACAAAAATATATTATTTATGCAAAAATTTACTTCTTGATATTCCACAAAAATAATTACTACGTACATGTTGACAAAACATAACCTGTGGTTACTGGTCAGTCAATTCACAGTTGTAGCTAAAACTATCACCATTTCTCAGTTAGACTTCTTGAGCCAAACTACGGTATTGAAAACACTAAAAACGGTAAATAATTTGTATTTCTTTTATTTTGCAAGTTCTATCAATATTTTTAATTCTTAAACATATTTGACATTTATGCTCACATTTGTAATTATTTGAAATTTCTTCCCTTAATCCCTGCTTCTTTTTACTGATTGCCTGAAATCCTCTCTGAAGACATGTACATTTTTGACCGAGTACTACGTCTAGGAGGACTCCATCATAAACAATACCACAATAGAACACCACGATAGAACACAATTCCAGGAACAGATAGTGCCACTAAAAACACAAAAAAATCCCCTCCCAACGTAGTTCTACATTGCGGCACAGATACTACGGTACTCTGCCCCCTTTGGATCAGAAAACTCAAAACAAGAGTAATAGTCTCGCTTCATTGATTAGCTTACGTTGAGTTAATCGAAATAGCAAATGTATCCATTACATAACAGAATGAAGGAGTTGGAAGGTTTGCGTATTCGTCGCAGTCTTATTCGCCGTTTGGTGCAGCAAGAAATGCAAACTGCAATATCTGACAACGATAGTTTGAAGTTTATCGACAATATTATCAACAAGAAAAACAGTCGTACACTTCGAACAGTTTGGTTGGTTGGGCTGATTGTTTGTTTCACCATCTGTTGTTATCAAACAATTGAAAGAATTCAATACTACTTTCAAGGCCATTCCAAAGTTGAGGTCGAGTATGTTCCAATTGCAGAAAAGGAACCATTTGAATTTCTTCTAGCTGGTTTAGACACCCAATTGATGAATGAATATTGGAAGCAGTTAAAAGAAGAAACTAACAATGATGATTTGGCGCTAAGACATGGTTGTATCTTTCCTGTAAAAGGAATAATCCATTACGAAATGAAAGTAAAAAATTATACAGAATTATGGTTACAATCCAACATTCGAAACAATTTCCACCAAATTAGAGTTAAACAGGTATAGTATTTAAAAGTTGTACATGCAATTTTTATCCATGCAGTTCAAAAATTTCGAATAAATGGGATGAAGTAACTTCGTCCAAGCTTTAACAAAATTAAATTGCATATCATATTGACTGATTCCAGTACGTTTATTTTAGGGCAAGACTATACTGCATGAATCGTCAATTGTCAATGGAATTTATAAAAAGGAAGACACAACAATTACATTCAAATATAAAAATGCCATAAGTGGAAATGAAATGATCATCATACCAGGTTAAAAAAAAAGTTAAAATGTTTTATTATCCTTTCTAATTAAAAATTCATCATTTTTTAACTAGATGTCAAATTAACTGAAAAAATGATAATACAAGTACTGTTTAAAAAAAACGGAACTTGTGAGGAGCCATGGCTTTATGTATGAATATAATTTTAACCTGTATTTTGAATTTAAAAACATTTAATTTATTTTTCAGATTTCTATTAATGATGGTCTCATGCCATTTCGATATTCACAACTATTGCAATCGGGAATAGAGCTTGAAATTCAATTTATCTTTCGAAAAGTAAGTGAAGTTTAGTAAGTTTAGTTTCGGCTTAGTTTAGATTTATTTCTTTCCTGGCAGTATCGATTTTTGCCTACGAGATATCCTTTTTGCGAGCCGAACAAGGAAAAACAAATCCAATGTTATGAAGAATGTGTGACAAAAAAAATTCAATTAGATCATCCAGAATGCAGGTCAAAATTTATTGTACCGTTTAAACCATTGAACATTGTATACTAATAGGTTTTTAATTTAGATTGCCATACATGAGAGACAAAAATCTGCCAGATTGTAGTTTAGAACCAAACAAATCAATTGTGGCTAAGGTGTATGCAGACTCTTACATTCATGAAGCAGCTACATTGGCATCATTTGACTGTGGCTGCTTGAGACCTTGTCAAAGCAATGTTTATCTCCTCATAATACAAACCGATAATCGTTAAGCTAAAGTAAAACCATGTTCATGCATATTAAACAAAATCATTTTTCTTCGTTAGGTTTTCAAGATATTCAAAAAGGCAAAGATTTTTTAGGCTTTTATGTTTCTGTTCGCGAAGAGACATTTGTGCGAATGACAGAAGTCTACATTTACACAATTTCTGACTTGTTGGTAGATTTTGGTGGCAATTTGGGATTATCATTGGGATTTTCTTTTCTCTCTATAATTGAGATTGCACAGCTCTTTTTACTGCTTTTGTATAAGTATATCAGACCTATCCATCTCGAATCCAGCATCAAGAAAAAAATTACCAATGAGCTACATTTGGCAGTTCAGAAAAAAAATGCATTTGCAGATTCACAGACTAAGCTATTGTTGCTGCAAGAAAAACCTGTCCTGCTTCGGCTGTTTTATTTAATTCTTCTTTCTATTTGTGTCTTACTAGCATTTTACGTGAGCAAGGAAAGATTATCATTTTATTTAAGCGAACCTACAAGATTTGTAGTAATCATTCAAGAAAATAACACATTATATTTGCCTAATGTAATTGCATGTATGGATGGACCCAAGATGATTTACTATAGGAGAAAATATGCCAAAGAAATAGGCACGAATGAATGCAAAATCCATTTTATCAATTTAATGAATATGACTATTAAAAAGAAAAAACCATCAATAGAGGATGTGTGGAAATTACAAACTCCGATAATGGATACAGTTACAATAGACATGTCTAAGAAAGTAGGTTTTAGTTCAAATAAGTACAGCCTTGCATACAAAAATCGTCCCAGTCTAGCTTCCAAAACTAGTCATTGACAAAACTATTTGAATGTCTTCAAATTTTTATTCTGGGCTCTCTAACTTTTTTTTTTATAAATTAACTCATGAAATCATGATTTTAAAGATTTTTATCTAAACTGTCCGATCTTTAAAGTTCAAAATATATGTTTTTTTTCTGTAACACTCATGGTTTAAGAAAATATTTTGTTGCATATGTAATTGAGACACTTTTGAACTTTTTATTGATAGACGTTTGACTCGGTTGATAGTCAATAATTAACAACTAAAACCGTCTTTTTCTGAACTTTGAATGTAGAAGTAACACCTTAGTCACGCAGTCAATCAAGTTGAGGCAAATTCTGGTTAAAATTTTTAGCCATTTAGTAGTTCTTAAAAATGCCCCTTCTCAATTATTTTGGCTGTGTGACATACTTGTCCCATCGGTTAAAACATTGTTCTAGCAAAATTAATGGTTGAACAGATACAAGTTTATACAGGGTGTCCCAAAAGTCGGAACCCCCCTAAATATTTTATGAGCAATTGCATCTAGGCCAACTTTGATGGAGCAATCGTATAGGAAGTTGGATGAGAGCGATCTAATGATGTTTTCAAATTTGACCTTGAAGGCCATTTTCAAGGTCATTTATTTGCTAACTTCTAAACCAACCAGGTTAGAGAAAAATTTTCAATTACAAAGTTGTAGAACATTATCTAATTACCGTAGTCTAGAACTGTTCTTAAAAAAATTATCTCTTACTGAAAAGTTTTGAGAAAAAAAGGTTTGAAACATTGGTCTACTCAGCTTTGTAACTCAGCTTTGTAACCTAAAACTGGAGTGTCTCGCACTCCATTGGTCAGTCTTGACCATTGTTATATATTGTGACGCTGCTACTACAGCGCCACCTATCTTGAATAAACTAGTCAGTTATGTAAATCTAGGCAGCACCAACGGTCATGTTATTTTACATGTTCAATTTTACAAGTTTTATTTCGTGCATAATTCAGTAGTTTTAAAATCCAAGTATTTTATTGTTCAATTTAAATTTGCATTTCATGTCAAACTGTTACTTTGAATTTACTAATTGCTCCCCTAGTTGGTTCACAATTGAGGGGATGATGGAGTGTCTTCACTCCAATGCATGTTACTTGTTACTTCATTGTTCAATTGATTGTTTTTAAACCCACTTTAATTACATTGCATCCTTGTAGATCAATTGATTTCACTGTATTCTAAATTGTTCCTTCCCCCATTCCACAATTGAGGAGATACTGGAGTGTCTCGCACTCCATTGGTCAGTCTTGACCATTGTTATATATTGTGACGCTGCTACTACAGCGCCACCTATCTTGAATAAACTAGTCAGTTATGTAAATCTAGGCAGCACCAACGGTCACGTTATTTTACATGCTCCATTACAGTTTTAATATTTAGTCAAGACAGACTAAAAACTATTGAGGCAACCAAGCTAATCCTCAATTAGGACACTTTATTGGGTCATACTTGTAAGTAGAAGAGAGGAAACACAAAACAAAGGAAATAATTTATTCTGGAAATACATTCCACATGATAGTTTTAGGTCACAAAGCTGACTTGTGAGTAGACTAACATTTCAAACCTTTTTTTCTCAAAACTTTTCAGAAGAGATAATTTTTTTAAGAACAGTTCTAGACTAATTAGATGGTGCTCTACAACTTTGTAATTGAAAATCTTTCTCTAACCTGATTGGTTTAGAAGTTAGCAAATGAATAACCTTGAAAATGGCCTTCAAGGTCAAATTTGATGACATCATTGGATTGCTCTCACCCAACTTCCTATACGATTGCTTCATCAAAGTTGGCCTAGATGCAATTGATCACGAAATATTTAGGGGGTTTTTGACTTTTGGGACACCCTGCATAAATCTGTCCCTCAAGATGAATACGTCTACACTGAAGCAGTGTGTAAGTTGTCAAGTGGTAAAAAATGCTCAAAAAAGATGGTTCGAGCTGCCATATGGCCAAAATCAAAAACCATTGAAAACTGGAAAAACTATGGCATGGCAATAATTGGAAATAGTCCGTAAATAAGTAACTGTAGGATTCAGTATTTTAGTGGGAAATTTAGCAAAATTGTGATGAAAACGCAGTTATGTCCATATCTGTCGTGGTTAAAATAGTTTGCAGTTTATATCCTAGTTTTCTTAATCAAAGGTTTTTGACCAGCTGCCCCCGCAGGATGATCACTCACCTGCGATACAAGGCACTTAGTGCAGCTCCGTCCAAGATGACGCGTTTGCCATATGTTCTGCCAGATGTTACGGCGACGCGACCGATCGTGTTAAATTGACCACAAGTGTCATGCGGCCAATGGTCGCCGTGCCACGCGGTCTTGTTAGGGATGGCTGTTCCGCAGCCATCGCATTGGGAAATGCACCATGAGACACGACATCATACCCTTAGACAACAATAAAGCTTACATTAAACTAAACCTGTGTCTCCTGTGTATTCTGAAGTAATTCTTATCGTGTGTGTTGTGTCCAGCGTCCCGTGGCCCTCCCCTGACCACGTGGCATCCGTCCAAACACTCACAGGTTCAACCTTGTAATTTTATGTTTTTGTTTATCAATGTTTTTCAGGGCTCCGGATTTAAAACTGATGTGTCTTGGCACCAGACACCTATGCACACCGGAACATGCTTTGAATCTGATATCAGCTTAGGTAGTGTAATTTTAAATTTTATTGCATATTTAAAATAAAGTTACAATTTTTTTTCCAAGTTTCACTGAAGTATGCAGGGACTGCTTCCGTTATATTTTTTAGTTTTCAACCGAGCACCGATAAAACCTGCAAGCCGGACGAGTACGAAGTAATGTATCAATTTGTTAATAAAAGTCATACACTCCTAGACAAAAAAATAGCATTCAGTTTAGCTGTTCAAAGTTTATCTACCAGGTGGCATAAAAACCCATTGAGATTCAATGACATCGGCTTTGACCCGTTATCTAGTCCTGACAACAATCGGGCAAATGATGTCATTAAATATTAATAATTTTTATGCCTCCTTGTGGACAAACGTAAAATAGAGCTTTACTGCATTAAAGTTTTTGACCTACTACTGCATCTTTCTTCGCACTAGGGTGTTGCGGTTGCAACTCGCGTTTGTATTTGGATTAATAAAAAGTTACTTTGGATAGCCGATGTCAATGGATTAAAACTCATTCGAGTGGATTGTAGAAAAAGCACATGTGCGCACAAGATTACATTGAATATTGACATTATTTTATTTAAAACCGAGTAGATATGCAAATAAGTTATCCCCCCCCTACAAACATAACTTGACCCATGTTGGGTTCCTGCGAATCCAATTGATTTTTACACTGTATTTTATTTTTGATCGGATTATTCAAAAGTAAGAGGTCTCGGCGCTCAATCGGCGGAAAGCGGTTGAATGCCGCGACGGGGTCTTATATCGAAAAAGGGGGGGCTAGTTTTGTAGCTAGGGGTTTCTCTACGAATAAAAGCAAAGTAATTCAAATTATCAAAGAATATGTTATATTTATTTAACAATTAGTTAACAAGGATAAATGGAATTGAAAGATAATAAAATTGGTTTGATTAATACTATTTTGTCCACGTAGAACACAGCGTGTTCGAAACAGCGTGGGATTCCGGTGAGCGGGAAAAAACAGTGCAGGAATGGCGACTCGACGCCACACAAACTCTGCGAAGTATACTCTTTCCACACACAAGAGGAGCCCTGGAAGCTGGGCTCCCATTGGCCAAGCTATATAACTTGTGTAGCAGTAGTTGCATTGCAGTTCTAAGTAGGCCAATGGGAGTCCAGCTTCCAGGGCTCCTCTTGAGTGTGGAAAGAGTATAGGAAAGGAAGCGTGAAGTCGGAGAACTTCACGAGTTGGTTCGGCTGGTAAGCCTGACCGAATGGGAGATCTTAGGGTGAACCCTAGATCACAACGGGAGATTCCCAAGAGAACGTAGTTGGCCAGCGATAAACGCCAATCGTTAAAACAATCTCAAAGATCCGCGGTGATCCGAATTGTTATCGTCGTCAGTAGGTCGAGAATGGGCGGCGTTGGCTCGGCTCTTCTCAGCGGCTGGCTAGCGTCGTTCTTCAACGGCTGTCGTTCGTCTATTTTCGCGCAGCGGCGGAAACTACGGGTGTTCAGGCCGTTGTGCTTCGTCTTCGTCGCTTGGTAGTAATTCGCTTGATGCAGTCGGGCGCAAAGCAAATCGGAATGAATCTTTTGTTATCTCACTTGTCACGGACAAAACAGTGTTGTTTGGATGTGTCGCGCTTTAATCTCTTTCTTCGCTAACTCGTGGGTGATTCACTTATTCGTATCGTTACACCGCTCTACTCAAGCGGTTACCCAAAGAAATGACGATATACAATTATATAAGTGGTAAAATATAATATGGGATTTATTATACTGGAAAAATACAAATATATAAAAGTAAGAATAAAAATAGGAATAGGATAAAATTGGGAGCTGGTATGAAACGGGCGAAGTCGTCCTTTGTGCATCCTGGTTCCAAGATGGCGTCCTTGTCTTTATAGCGTGGCGTCGTCTCGGGCCGGCGTGGCAATGGCGTCCTCGTCTCGGTTTGCATTGGTCTCTCGGGCTCATGCTTGCGCGCGAGTGAATGCCTAAAAAGGTCTTAAATCGGCTGTTGTCTAGGTTTTGTAATTGTGTGGTGTCCGGCGGTCACACAGCGGCGGACTCTTCTGTTTCCCGGCGATACACACAGCGGCGGGAAAGCTCGTCGTGGTTTTTACTACAGTTTATGCTTGCGCGACCGTTTGTCTACGCAACTCGCTAAACTGTGGTGGTTTTACTGCTTCTAGCTGGTGTGCTAAAGCAGTGCGGTTATTTTATCTCGTAGTTAACGCTACGGAGTTAAACACAAATCGAATGTACTCACTATAAAGTATCCCTTGTCCCTGGTCACTCCTAGTATTTGTACTTAGGCCTGATCTTGTAGGACAGTAGATTTTACGTGTGTGTTGTTTGATATTCATGTTGGTTCTGCCTGCTGTGCGCCGAGGCACATTCCTGTGCACAAAGCGGGGTTGACAGGTGACCGAAGTCACCCAATGGTGGGGAAGACGAGTCATCCCCACCCCCTCATGGCAGACGCCTGTCCATTGATTAGATGTCAATGCACCAAGGGAAGGGAGGCGTGCTTGCGACTCCCCCTTTGCCCGCAAGTGGGTCACGGGAGAACTGCTCCGTTTTTGACCCACCCCAATCGGGTCACTACAGTTGAACCTAGAACAATTTACCACAGGACTTCACATCTAGCACAATTTCATTGTTTGACCGTAATGCGATTCTGTCTCGTGACTGTCTTGTGATCATGGCGCCATCCATAGCCAAAAATACACAAAATGACGTCATTTTGCGGGCAAATGGCGGACATCTGACATGACATACCGCATTTTCATTTTTAGAAGACATTTATATTTTATTTTTAAATTAAAAATAATGTCTGAAAATTATTTATTACATTTTTAGATATTATTTTTAAATCAAATGTTAAATAAAATTTAACTATGTTATAACGTCCTCCAAAAATGTAAATGCGAGATGTCAATTGTCCACCATTTGCCTGCAAAAAATTTTAACAATGCAAGGACAGATGGTTCTTTCTTCGCATTTCTACGGGACAACTTAGATTTCAAAAAAATGGCGGATGTGAAGTCCTGTGGTAAATCGTCCTAGGTTGAACAAAGCTGTGTCGGTGTGAACGGTGTGAGGAAGATGCAAAAAGTGAGCAATAAACGAATTTATTGCTCAAAAGTTGGGCCGGGAAATCGGCCAGTGCGCATGCGTGGCGTGTGCCCCGGCAGCATATATTTTTTTCCACATCATCACTACAGATCATCCGCCCATTACCGATCGCCAGACATTGCTAGCGATCATCACGCATCATTATCGCCTGTTCTTGGATTTTTTTCTTTTTTTCCTAACAAGGGGGGGCTAGCGCCCCCCCTAGACCCCCCACGGACCTCACCTTAACTAATTTTCTTAATGCGACGGGAATTGGGCACTTATTTGACTCGTGATATGTCTGGGGATAAATGTGATGATCGCTAGCAATGTCTGGCGATCGGTAATGGGCGGATGATCTGTAGTGAGGATGTGGAAAAAAAGAAATGCGCCCCGGCACACTTTGGCCCTAGCAACGGTGCAAATTTGGCGTTAGCCATCATAGCAACCCCCTAATCCAGGGCTCAAATTACCAGGGCAGCAGTCACAGCTTCTGGGCCAATTGCCCAAAAGCACAACAGGTGCACAAGAAAAAAACATATTTCTAATATTTGTGACGATTCTGCTTTTGGCTGATTTATTAGCCATTTTAAGAGATAAATCGGTCGGAACAAGACGTTGTTAAGACTAACAACAACCTAACCGAGATAAGCTACGAAATGTGCGCTAAATGAATAAAACAACGAAATGATATAAACTTACGGTTTTACTTGCTTGTTTCTACGAATACAAATGGTTCGGGGTTCTGGATACGTGTAAGCGGCGGCTACACTGGTTGAGGATCCGGGCGATGCACGAAGGGTACGGCTGACTTTGCGGCATCGTCACAAATAACGCTACGGAGACGTATTTGGTCCGCAGCTCGAATATCTAATAATACGAAGAGTCCTTCGTATGGAAAGGAATATTCTGTAGAATATTCCAGGTCAAATAAATACAAAGTGATTAGTGGAATACAACAAATGAATTGTTGTATAAATATTAATGGGGCGGGGACAGTCACGACAGTCGACAGGACCGTCGCGGGAGTTGTTGAGGCTCCATCCGCCAGCATGCCTTACGACGACAAGATCTCGTGATCAGGCGCCGAGTATTTGTTTGTACGCTTTACATCGCTATCGGTGGTACCAACCACCGGGTAAACATTCCTATGGATTTACCAATTCCAGGATTACCAATACCTGAGTAATTGTTTAACGAAATGTCTTCACGGACAATTCTCACGGGCTACCAACCCGGCGTAGTGTGCCTTTAAATATGCCATTCACCGACCACTAAAGTACGGAAGGACCTATGATACGCAATTCGCCCTGGAATAGCATTTGTCCGTGTTTGTTTCGTGCTCGGGTGGGACCTCCCGCACACACGCTCTTGGCAGAGCGTCTGACCCTCGTCCGAGGAATCGCTCAGATAGATGCGACTATCACCGATCATATAGTTTGACATTTATTTAACGGGTTAGTCAATCCCGTGCATGAGCATTATACTATGCCACCGTATGAAATCCTACTGTCCCTTAGAACAGCTGGCTAACACTACGGGGCCATTTCATGTTGTTAACATGTCTACAAGGTTAGCCTTCCCCGATGGGCCCTACAACAAGCAATAACGAGATAGTAAGTCTACATATCCATTGAGAGCTGAGGAGGCCTGATGTGTCGATAAGAAAGAGAGAAATCAAACGATAACCAACAATACATACAAACAATATTCAAATCAAGCCAGGGGCCTGGTAGAAAACCAGAGCTTATATAGTTCCTGAGAACAATCAGATTGGCGACAGCCAATCAGGTGCCTGGATCGACGGATTCGTGGATCACTAGTCCGGACCTAATAGAGACCGGGGTTCGGACCTAATATGGAATTGGGTCCAGAAGGGTCCGATTGGTCCCCTTCAACAAGTAAATATAAAATATAATATTGATTCGGCAGAATCAATATTTAAGTAAATAATACTTTATCATGTTTAATAAATAATTTATATTTATTCACGTCATTCCGACAATTAATTATAATTCTCGCAATTCATTCGAAAATGCGCGCTTTTAGTCAAATAGCGCCATCTGGCGGCAAATCGGAAATTATACGGTTTTATAACCGTCACACATCCCCCGGTGGCAAACATAAGAGTTTACTAACTCTATATTTGTCATCGGAAAGATTACTTCTTAAGTTTAAGATGTTCACCCTGATTTTTATTGAATTATTTATAATCCAATACCTGCTCTATTAATTTTAGTCAAAATTAATCACACTAATTTCTTTCAGAAACTCATAACACAATTGACTAATTGGCTTTCCTGTACAATACACCTCCTAGTTGCAAGGCAACGGGATGGATTCTTCGGAACATGTCATTCATATTCGTCATCCACTCGATTTCGATTGAAATCTTACTCTACCGATCTAATTCAAACATGAACATGTTTATTAGAGGATTTGTAACAACTCTTCGAATTTTGACTTAATAAAATCAAAACATAATTCTTTTGCTGCTTAATATCTCAAGCCTCGACCGAGACTTGAATTTTACTTTAACTGGGGACCTCTTACACAAATAACTAGACTATTGTCTAATTACTACAAATATTTATTTGTAGTCGTGTAACCTAACTCGTATTTTATTTTCTTCTAGAAAACAATACCAATTTATTCTACGAGCGTAAAATATATTTGTTCCGAAATAAAACTTCTTTTATTTATCATCATTTCTAGAATCCTAGAATTTTGTATCCGATTTAAACTATCCCCCGGTGGTGTGATTTATTAATCACTACACCGCTTAAAGTATTTATCTAAATACCACACAAGTTTTTATTAAAAACTTTTTATTCTATTGAATAAATTCAACTTTTATCAACCGAAGCTTTATTCAAAGTTCCGGTGATCGAGATTTATTTAAAACCTTTTGAGTTTGGTGGGATAATATTTTATCCCCCGGATCTAGCATTTTGCTTCAGACAAATTAGAAACGTTTGTTTCAAGTTTATCCACTTTTATTAAGAATTTCAGTTATGAAACTCGTAAGACTGTTTTGTAATTAATTACTAAATAGTCTTTTATAGGTTCATCTTTAGATTTCACCAAATAAAGCTTCATTGTTACGGATTACCTTATAAATTTTCTTTAAACAATGAGTTGGCACTCTTTGTTTGCGTAACAGATAGGTACTATCTCTAGTGAGATTGTCAAAAAATAGTGCAACCGCACTTTTGGAGGTTAAATAACCTTGTAAATTCCACATTCTATAGAATCGGTATATGAAGGAATACAGACTCTCTGAGTCTCGTTGTTTTGTTAAAATCAACTGTACTGTTCTTTCTAACTGTGTTGTTACAAATTGTTCGCGGAACAGGTATTCGAATATTTTCCAATTGAAAATTTTATGTTGATTTTCACAAAACCAATTCTGAGTAAAGTGTAACAAATAGCTTGGAACACATTCGTGAACCATTTTTTGTAGCGGCATATAATTAATAGATGCCACCTTCCTGATAAATGCGAGGAGTAGCTCGCTCTCGTCGGCTTTCAGTGAATACTTTTGGAAAGTACTCTGCCCCTTTTGCAACAATGTATACACACTTTTCACCATGTTAATGTATTCATCTGAAGACAATCCAAAGTGAGGTGATCGCGAACGCGATCTAAAATTATTTTGCAAAACACTACGATCGCGCACATAATTAGCAATTCGTACGTTCTTGTTTGTTACATTAGTAACTACATCTTGAGTATCGTTCAAGGATGATTCGGGTGAAGGTAAATGTCTATGAGCCCAAACGGGATCAAGATTTGCTTTCTGTCGATACCGACTAATTGGTGTCGAAGGAGTCGAACCTAATCGTGGATCGTTAGATCCATAATTAGCGGAAGAACGAGATCTAGATCTAGATCCTTTAAAAGGTAGTTTATTTAACATAACAAAATCCACCATTTCGACGATTGATCGGAATTGGTTTGGATTCAAACCATAATCAGTACAAAATAAAAGTCCTGTCGGACCTAAATGTGATCCATCCGATGGAAGATTTCCTTCCACAGGAGAATTTAGTTCAGTCTGTACCAAGTTAGGATCTATAATTCTGATCGGTTCCGTTGTTTCATTCGAAACACTATTACCGACCACGTGGTTTACTATTTCCTCTACTAATCCAGTTTCGTTAGAAACTGGCACAAATCCGGTTAAACTTATTCTACCGGTCAAACAAGTTCTTTCCTTACCGCGTGTGTTCATCGAGTGCTGGTTACTAGTCATAACTAAAATTGAAAAATAAAATTTCCGAAGTCTGAGAGATAACGATGAAGTCGTAACGTTCAGGAAGGTTGCAAACGAAGCAGTGGTTACACTATTTCGAATGGAAGTATGGGTACTTCGATACACCTCTCTGATTGGTTGATTGTCAAACGTCAGTCTCGCGAGACTCTAATCTCATCTGAGATTGGTAGAAATCACTATTTTCGTGGAACCTAAATCTTGTCAGATTTCAGGGTTATGACGTAGTCACCAAATAAAATGGATACTTTTCCAAGTATTTTAAAATATCACCAATTTTATTAATAAAAATGGTAACCTTTACGGGATTTTTAAAGTATTAAAAACCACAATTTCACAAGTACGTTGAATCGATTGAATCGACGGCTTTGCTGAATTCCGTTCTTTATTTGAATTTATCAAATAATAAATTTCAGTTTTAACTAAAACTTACTAACTTGATTTTTACAAAATCTAGTAATTTTTTTACTTTTTATCCCATAAAAGCACGTTGAATCATTTGATTCGGTAGCTTTACGGCAAGTAACGAGGAATTTCGAACGCAATTCCGTGAAAAAAGTGAAGGAATGCACATTTTTTAATGTATTTGTCTCTGTTAAGGCGGTATACAAGGTTTCTTGTATCTCCTCCCCCTCCGTTTCTTCAGAATATTCTTTAGAATCTTCTGAAAAACTGGATTCGAACATTATTTAAATATTCTGACATTATTAGGCATAAATAATTATATGCTTTCTAGTTTATTCAAACTTTCAAACAAGATTAGGTATTTATACCTAACCGATCGTTTTGACGTTGTCTACGAATTCTTTCGATGGACGTCATGTCGTTTTTCTACGTGTTCGATTGAAACTACGGTAAATCGATGAATTGGGGGCGGACACGAACGTATCAAAGTCAGCTTAATCTTCATCCCCCGGTGGTAAAATTTTAAACTTTACCACGTGGTAAATTTAATATTTCACCGTAAAATCCATTTTTTCAAATGAAAAAAAATTGTAATGGAAAGTTCCTTATTTACGTTGTAAATATCCTGGAAATTTCATCCTTTATTTCGAGAATGAAGAATAAAGTTTTATTCCTTTTCTACACCAAAATCGTTCGATTTTGCAATTCGCAAAATTTACTATTTTCTTTAGAAAATAAGAATTCAAAGAATGCAACGTTCTTTCTTGTAATGTTAATTACAAGATTAATGTAAACATGATTAAAATTTGGATAAATTTCAACTGAAATTTTTCCAGTTAATCGTATCATTCGATTTATTTTAATAAACCGAAATAAATATTACTCTTATTTTTAGGTAAATCCAGATTTATTTAGTCAAATAAACCGAATTCACGATGATTGAATTGTTAGGCAACAATTCAGGAAAGTACGCCTGGAAACCTGGCGGCTTCTCGGTAAAACTCCGCGATTCTGTTGCTAGGCAACACAGCTGCGAAAATGGCTTCGCCGGAATTGAACATTTGAACGATCTTCAATTCCTTTTAAAATTCGGATTTCAACATTTTAAAATCAGGGTTTGATTGTACAATACAAATGTAAAGATAATCAGGTATGTGTCTATTTTGTAAATAAACCTTTAACACGAATAAACCTATTCTTTCAATTTTACCAACTTGTCTTGTTTTTATTTTTCAAAATAAATTTAGGTTAAAATATTAATAAGTTTTTTAACTTAATGTGAAATCCCAAACGGAATTTTGTGGTTTAGGTTATTTTATGTGAAAACAACCGATAAAACTGGAATTAGAATTCGAATTCCTTCGGGGTTGAATCTTCATTTAAGCCTGACCGCGTGTTTTATTGTAACTACGACGGCAAATTATCGTTGTCCAGACGGACAAAACAACGTCGAATTCGGATTGGATTCTCCAATTCCCGTGATAGGATTTTTAGGCCTTACCACATGGTAAAATAATTATTTTATGCCATCGTTCGAATTTTCTACCGAAAATACATTTATAAGTGAATACACTCATCGTTCTTTAGGATTTCAATCACAAGAACAAAATTGGATAAATAAACTTGTGGTGATTCGGCATCACCTGAAGAAGTAATTAGCGGTGATTATTGTGTTACTAATACTCGCCACTAGAGCGCGCTAGAAATACCGACTAGACTGACTAGTCTCGTGTTTCTGCGAACCTGCATAATCGGAAGGATTTGCATATGACGTCATTTCCGGTTAGTATATAACGCCGATACTTGACCGGAAACGACACTACAGTTACCACATTTCAGCAAGAGCACCATTTACCTCACCTTTCAGGCCGTTTCACGGATTGATCGAGGACCGGTGCCCGCTGACCATTTCAACTGTACAACAGCCACATTTATTTAGCGTAGCCAATCTACGCTAGAATAAATATTCGAACGATATTCGTTTAATTCGCACGAGAAAGCGAATTCTCGCGTGTTCATAATAACACGTGGAAATACCCTAGACAACAAACATAGACCACGCGTAGGACTAAACAATTGGATCCGCCATTGTTTAGCGGCAACTCGTATTCGCAGCCGAATCCGAGGACCAACACAGGAAACATCTTGACTTATATTTGTATTAGTAAGCGTGTTTTAATAAAGCAGTATTTGAAATATATTGTATTCCCGAGTGTATTATTTATTATCTTTAACCACAAAGTCGAATCACGACACGTGGGGGTCTGTCCGGGATAGATTTGCTAACCTTAAGACAATACTTTAAATAATAACCGGGATCTTTCGATCGATCATTATATCGTAAGAAATGACAAAAACTACCGCAGAAGATAGAAAAAGGCGTAACGACGAAAAGGATAGAAAAGAAGCCGAAGAAATCGAACGCCAAAAAGCGGGAGAAGCGAACCACGTGGAACCAGAAGTCGAGACTAACTCGACTAAAGTTTCAACGGAATCATCAAGTGAAAGCCTTCCCCTTGCAAGACAACTTCCGTTTACGGGAGGCGAATTCGAAGGATCAGGAAGCTCTCACGAAGAAAACGGACTAAATAAATCGTTCGAAAACCCTCGATTCGGATTGAAAAGCCCAAGACCTGTCGAAAAGGATCCCAGTGAAATGGATCTAATGACTCTTCTAAATAAAGCGGCAAACACAAGTGCCGCAATGATCAACGAGGCTGCCCGCGCAGACCAAGCAAGAACAGTCGCGTTAGAGAAGAAGAAAAACGAATTGATGGAAGATTTAGCCAGAGAGCATCGCGAGAAATTAGCTGCCATGGAACAGAGCTTGGCACAAGAACACCAAGCTAAACAAATGGCACTGGAGCGCGAGCTGGCTCGAGAATTGCTCGCGAAGCAGAAAATAATCGAACGAGAAATGGCAAAGGACTGCCAGATCCGGCCGCCAAGCAACGGGTTAAGCCAGCATTCGGAGCCAAACTCCGTACAGAGCTCCCCAGAACGGTCTCACACAGCTAAGGAGCTGGTAGCCAAAGCAATAGAAGTAACTCGGGTAGCTTGCGCACACGGCATCGAGATCGACCAGGACAAGGATCCCTACGCAGAGCTAAGCCGAGTAATCGACCTAGTAAATCAGAGGACTGAAAAACGATCGGCAGATAACACGGCCAGACGCGGAGAGAAACGACGTCGGGTCGGAGCAGATCGACAACAGTCCGAGACAGGCGGCGAAGCAACGTCAGACAGCGAAAGTATCGACTCTCAAGCATCTCACGGCAGTATCCGAGTCAACGGACTAGATAGCATCTTGAACGAATCGGACGAAGTCAAAGGAGAACTGTACGAGGCGTTTATACAAGATAGGAGGAATAATCAGGGCGCGCAATCATGGGCAATAAAAAACTCATTCGCAATGAAAACTGGCCAAACCAGTAATAACAACCCAGGCGACCCTAACGCAGAACTAATCAGATGTATAAATCAGAAGAATCAAATACGCAACGAAGTAGGTCAAAATAAACTGGCCATGCCGACACTCGAGGAGATTAACGCAGTTAAAAATCACCTCGAAAAGAAACACGCCGCCGAAGCGTATGCTGGGAGAGATTCCTACGTTTTTATCAAAAAAACGAACGAAGGCCTCACGGGGACCCGACTGGACGATCTGATACCGCCCGGAACAAAGTTGAGCCAAACCTCCGCTCCAGAGAAAGCGAACCCAGATAACTCAACCATAGCGCAAGACCTCACGAATAACCCGAACACCGCGGGATCATCAGGGAAAACGTCGTTCCAACACAATCAGTTCGGACTGACGGGCAACGGTACGCATTACCCAAGCCTCCCTTCCGACAATCCACGATCATCACCGCTGCTTAGTGAGACTGACTCGCTAAGCAACCAACTACGGACGATGAGAGACGAACTCCTTCAGGCCATGGACCAAAAGCTTCAACAAAGCCGTGGCCAAGAGACCGAGGAGGACGATCGAAGCGAAGGATTGTTGAAACGTTACTCCGCAGACCGATGGCTGTATTCTCGCAAGGATAACAACATCAAGTGGACGACCCTGAGACTAATTAAGTTCGACGGATCCTGGAACGCCGGCAACTTGTTTTTGGACGAAGTCGCCCTGACGATTAATCGCTTAGGAGCGGAACCCGACGAAATGGTTGCACGCGGAATACCAGAAATGCTGATCAACCGGGCCCGAAACTGGTACGCTGATGTCCAACCCCGAAACTGGGAAGATTTCGTCATAAAGTTCCACAATCAATATGGCGAGACGAGCCAAGAGATCCAGAAAAGAGTAAGCTCTATGAAGCAAGCTCCCGGGGAAACTCTGAGGGAATACGTACAACGAGCCGACAGCCTGTTCCGTGAAATGGACAAACCATTTGACCAACACGCTCAGAAAGCTCTCTTCGAACAAGGACTAAACGAAACCGCAACCAAAGTCCTACGAGAAATGAACGCTCCTAAGGGGGATAATTTCAAAGCCATCCTAGCTTTCGTCGAGAAGAAACACACCGAAGTAAATGCTCGGTATAACGAAAATCTGACAAAAGAAGAGCGAGCTCTAGGAGTGGCCCGACAGCAACGAATACAGGAGCGCAGCATAGACTCCACTAAGCTGCTCCAATCGCGAAATTATCTAAACGGAAGTATAGAGCCACTCCCCTCGAAGAAAAACCAACAAGCTTCTAACCCTTTACCACCTCCGAGTAAGGCCTATCGCACGCAAACTAACGCCGCCGAGGAAAAGTCGGAAGACGAAGTAAGCGAAGACTCTGAGCAATTCTCGGAAAGCGATGAGGCTGACGAAGGTATCAACGATGTGGTACACGCAAACATGGGGAAGGAACTGGCGCCCAGCTACCGACCTCAGATGAAGTCCAGAAAATCGGAACACCACAACCCGAAAACAGAGGCGACTTCCGAGAAGAAGGACTACCCCAAAAAACCTTTTGAGCGGGAGGGAAAGAAAAAAAGCCCTTGTAATTTCTGTAACGAAGACGGCCACTGGCGTCAGGCCTGCCCAAAACTGGCAAAGAAAAAAGCCGACGACAAGGCCGCAGAGCGTGAGGAGCTAGTGAAATTGCTCGCGAAGGAACAAGACAAAATCTTGAAGGAACTCACCGCCAAACTCGACAGTATGACAAAAAACTGGAACTCGCGGGCGGAACAAAAGTGATTCCACATCCGCTCGCGATAACTTCGAAAACGATGGACCTTACTCTGGTGGAAAAACAAATTAAAGAAATGGAAAAATTGTTGGAATTCTTCGAGGAAGCTGCCAACGAGGAAGTCACAACTCCAACCAAAAAACGGAAATTCGAAATTAGAGACGAAGACGGTATAGCCAACGCTTTCATGACTTTGCCGCTTGACCAAGGGGCCAATCCTCTTAAAAAGCGAATACTTCGTTGCAACCTATCAACAGAAGCGAAGAGCGTACTGGCTAAAATACCAGTCTCTTTCGGCAAAAAGGTGTTAATGGGACTACTCGACTCGGGAGCGGATCAGTCGTTTATCTCCACCGACTTATTCGAATCACTCGAAAAAAAAATACAGAAAAAATTACGGGGAATGAACGAGAACATTCGAGTTCTTACAGCAGCGGGAGAAGTTAGAGCAGTGGGGACGTTATCAACCGATTTTGTATGGGAAGGAGGCACGATTAAGCATTTCTTCATCGTGTTACCAACCCGAGACACAATCCTGCTGATAGGAATGGATTTGATGGAACGGATGAACATCCAGCCCAACCCAGTCACACGTTCGTGGAATTACATCGACAACCACGAGGACCCACGACTACCCATAATACCTCCGGAACTCCTAGACAAAGCTAAGGACGACGAGGAATGGGGAGGAGGCGAAATTAAGAAGTTCATCCAAGACTATAATTTTAAGTCGTTTAATACTATCCTCCAAGAGGAGAATTTAATACATAATCTGGCCATGGACGCCAATCTTGGAGAAGAACAAACGAAACTCCTCGAGGAAATGCTCAAGAAGCACTCGAAGAACTTAAATAAAGATCCAGGAAAGACTAGTTACGTAATGCACGAGATCGAATTGGTTACGGGAAAACCGGTGCGAGTACCTTTTAAAACTATGAATCCCCAAAAGAGACATATCGTAAGAACGATGTGCAACGAGTTGCTCGAAAAAGGGATCGTGTCGCACGCCATCGGAGAATATGGAATGAGGATTGTCCTCGTCATGCGACCAGGCTCCGAACCGCGCCTCTGCATCGATTATAGACCTTTAAACGCCATAACCGTCATCGACCCCATCCAAATGCCGTCAATAGAAGCGATTCTACGGGAGCTCGCCCCATTTAACTGGGTCACGACCATGGACTTGTCCAAGGGTTACTGGCAGGTTGAATTGCGGGAAGAGGATAAAGAGAAAACAGCTTTTTGGGCACCACAGGGTCGACTGATGTTTAATGTAATGCCCTTCGGGTTAGTAAACGCACCCGCCACCTTTCAAAAACTAATAGAAAAAGTTCTCGGCGATGCCTTACACAAATACGCATGGGCTTACCTCGATGATATAGTCATAGTCTCCCAAACTTTTGAAGACCACCTGATACACGTGAATGACGTCATGGAGCGACTCACAAAAGCCGGTCTAAACATTCATCCAGGGAAAAGTAAATTTTGCCGCAAAGAATTGGCATTCCTGGGTTACACAGTCGGAACAGGTGGCCTATCCATCGACCCGAAAAAGACCCAGGCGATTAGCCAGTTCCCCGCCCCGGAAGATGTAAAAGGAGTCCAACGTTTCATGGGCATGGTGAATTTCTTCAATCGATTGCTCCCAAATTTGGCAGACGTCGCGGCACCCATCACAGATCTGTTACGCAACGATAAAGATTTCGAGTGGACTGACCACTGCGAAACATCGTTTAACAAGATAAAACAAATGCTGATCGATGTAAAACGAATTCCCCTACCAGATCTTAATCGAGAATTCACTCTTCACACCGACGCCAGTCGAATTGGCCTAGGTGCTGCGTTGCTTCAAAAGCATGACATCGACGGAGTAGTGTTAGAGGTCCCGACGATGTTCATCAGCCGGAAATTACAAGCAGCCGAAAAGAATTATAATGCGACAGAGTTAGAATGTCTAGCCGTCGTCTGGGCAATCCGAAAATTCAGACCATACCTGGAATTTACCAAGTTCAACGTACAAACTGACCACGAAGCACTAAAGTGGTTAATGGCGTTGAAGGAACCGTCCGGAAGAATGGCTCGCTGGCAGCTAGAATTAATGGCTTGTGACTTAATCATTGAATACCGACCCGGAAAATTCAACGTCGTGGCAGACGCCCTCTCACGAGCCCCAGCTTCAGACCCCGAAGACGAGACCGACTGCGGAGAGGACGACTCACGCCTCTTCTACTGTCCGAACCCCGTCCGAAAATGGGAATTTAAAAAGCTAAACGAATTACCCAAGGAGAAACTCGAGTCAGGAGACCAAAATTATTACAATTATTGGCTCCGAGCATACCAGTCTGTCAAGGACGCTCACCCAAATTACGAGCTAACGATAGAACCTCGAATCTCCGACAAGTACGTTCGAGCATTCGTCGCCCACGTAAGCAAGGGGACGAATAGTAAGCCGCCCACCAGGGACGAATTAATAGCCGCCCAGATGACAGACGACTTCTGTAAAACTTATCGAAACTTCATCACAGATAAAAAATTTCCCGACGAGAATTTCGACGAAATCCAACGCGAAGAATTCGAAAGAGAAGCCTCCACGTACTTAATCGAGGATGGACTTCTACTAAAACACCACCCGAATTTCCGCGATGATCTGACGGAGACGGGAACTTCGATGAAAGTCGTTATACCCAGGAGTCTGCTGACAAGGTTTCTGTGGATGGTCCACGGACACCCGCTCGCCGGACATTCTGGAGTGGCCAGAACGATCTACCGAGCAAATCAACTTTATTTCTGGCCAAAAATGACCCGAGATATCGTTCGTTTTATTCATCACTGCCCCAGATGCCAAGCGTGCAAGCCGAGGACGCCCAAGAACTACGAGAGAATCTCACTTGGCCCTTTCGCACCCTTCGATTGCTGGAGCGTGGATTTAATGGGCCCAAAGCCCACGTCATCCAATAAAAACAAATATATATTAGTGATCATGGATGTCGCGACTGGATGGCCCGAACTCTTTCCAATGGAGAGACCAACTAAGCAAAAAATCATTCGATGTTTGTACGAAGTGGCGCTTCATTTCGGATTCCCTCGAAAATTAATCTCCGATAATGGACCACAATTCGCGTCAAATTTGTATAAAGACTTCTGTAAAAAATTCGACATCGAGACATCATATACATCAACCTATAATCCACGGGCCAATCCCGTCGAAAGGTTAAATCGCGATATAAAATATGCACTAGCAATTTTCACCGATGTTCACTCCAGCTGGGACGAATATCTTCGTGAAATTGCCTTCAGCATCCGCACAACGATCTCAAGGAACCGCAAATTTTCTCCCGCGTTTCTAAACTTCGCTCGGGAACTCAGAGTACCCTGGGACCCACGAATACCGGAGGAAATACTGGAAATTGATCCTGAGAAGCCTCATATTTATGTCGACAGACTGGAGCAAATAATTTCGGCCACTTATCAGCACATGATGTCACACATATTCGACATGAGAGATCGTATTAGCATTGCTGGAAAGGATCGGCCCTTCTGCAATTTTAAAGTCAATGACCTCGTCTGGAAAGACACACATATTCAGTCCAGCGCCGATAAGGGGGTCCACGCAGGCTTAGCAGACAAACGCGACGGCCCGTACGTCATACTCGAAGCCCACGGCGGAAACGCTTTCAAGCTAAAAAGATTGGCAGACAACGTTAATTTTAGATCGATCCACGCCCGAGAATTAACTCCATACTTACCTGAGTTTCCTCAAGAGGCTTGGACGGAATATCAGACGAAACCAGCGCAAAATCCAATTATTCGCGACATGTTTTTAGATGAACAAACTGGCCCAACCAATTTAGTTCAAGATGAGTCACACGAAGCGGCCGACGCCCCGGATGAGATTTCGGAGAGGGAGGAAATAGTCGAAGAATCTCCTAAAAAAGGAAAGCAATCAAACGAAAATAAGACTACAAGAATCCTCAAACCTGATAAAATATACGGTATGCGTCGACACAAGCCAAACCCGTTCATAAAAGACGGGAAACTCGTCGGAAAACAAAAAGCGACTCCGGCCATTGTCTCAAACAATCGATAAAAACAACCACAGGGGGGACACCTGTTACGTCCCACAATGCGTCTTAATTGGCCAAACCAATCAAAGATGACATGAGACTAATAGTTAACCTCTAACCCGACCCACATTTATCACTGTCATCTCCGACTAAGCGACGATCACCTCGAGGCAGCCGTAAATCAAAGTATCAAATTAATTTCCGAAAAATGAAAAGAAATGATTGGAAGAAAGAAATTGAACGGGCCGTAAACAACGCTTCCGAGGATGACGATGAAGATCAAGTGGATTTGTTACAAATCATTGTAAACAACGAAGAGGGAAATTGGGACGAACCCAATGAACCCGATGTCCAACCCGACGTAAGTAAAAAAATAGAAAAAATTCAAGTATCGATAATCAAAAATACGAAATAAGTTCGTGGACTGACCACAAACGAAAAAATAATTTAACTTTAAGTGACAAATTATCAAAATTAATCAAATACCGAAAGAAAAATTAACTTCAAAACACGTGGTCGAAAAGCACATGGCCGACCATGACGCCATCTTGTGTTAGACGAAAGAATCTCTACAAAAATATGACAAATTAATCAACGATCCTAATATATTTATTAATATTCTAATATTTAGGACGGATATCGCACTACGTGGGGGCAAATCGACCCGAAAAGAGTTTCCGCAGGCAGCTTATGGCGCGAAGTAATCCCCATACTGTTCCGACAAGCGCTCGAAGAAGCGGTCGACTTTGAACCATGGAAAATTCGCCTTTTATTGTCCCGTGCGATCAGCCGCTACTGGTCCAGCCAGCAAACGTTGATCCACTACATGCCGCGCCAATATCAAGCAGCTTTACGGGCAGTTATCTCGAGAAATATGGACCCGCCAGCGCCAATCCCGAATCCACTAATCCGAGCCGCCTTTCCTGACGACCAGCGAGGATGGGACGTTTACGAACAATGGCGCGACGCCGAAACAGATGAAGAAAAACACCAGATCCATATGGCATATTACGAAGAAGTAAGGCGGACCGCACATGACGAGGTTTTCAATTATCTACAGCCGGACGGTTACTCGACCGAGGAAATCAGGTTTTGGCTCCTTCAGATCCGCGAAGACCGGCCCGACCGCCCAGATTGGAGACCGAGACACGGTTTCATCACCTCGCAACGAGCAATGCATCAATTGCATTTTTTGGGCTTCTTTGGTCGCAAACGCCAGAAAGCCGAGAAACGTCTCTCCAACGAGCACGACGAAGCAGGCTGCTCAGCGAAGAAACAATGCCTGGACAAGCCAAGCACTTCCAGCAGCGCGCAGAATAAGAAACCCGCGACAGAGAAACGCCTGGCCAAACCAAGCGCTCTCTCTCGCCTGGGAAAGACGGAGGCCCCACAAACATCGCGATTTCAATCCAGGGACGCCCCGTCAACCAGCCGAAGAAGAGAAAATGTGCGCGAACGCCCCGACCGTCGAGAGGATCAACGCAGACGCGATAGGAACCAAGAAAATTGGGACGATTATCGTAGAAATTACTTCCGACGGCGGGAAGAAAACAAGGAATCCTGGAATAGACATCGAGAGGAGTTCCTACGCGAACGTGATGAGAAAGCCCGACGTGAACGAGAGAACCTCCGGTTACAGGACGAACGAAGAAGGAGAGGATCGGAGAGTCGCGCACGTTCATGGAAAGCGTATCGCGAAGAGGAATTACGACAGCGAGATAGGAGACGCTGTGAAGTCATCAAATCGATTTGGGACAGTCCCGAACCGATGAAGATTGACGACGAAGTGATTATCGACGAGGTCCCCGAGCAGAAGAAGATGTATACTCAGGCGGATCTCCTCGCGGTGGTTATGAAATACCAACAAATGCAGCCGAAACCAGTCTACCGCCCGACTCCCTCGACCGCCTCGAGTCTAGAGACGGCGCCAAGTGCTTTCATCAAGCCGGAACTCTCACAGACGAGAAGCGTAACATCCAGCGTCAGCCTCCCAAGCGCCTTTCGCAAGAAAGTGATAATCGGCGCACCGACACTGAGTTCTGAAGAACAACTCAGACATCGAGAAGCTCGCTTTGGACCGACCAAAGTCGAACCTCTCCCAACTATCCCCGAAGCCTCAACTTCAACGAGAACTCCAATCGTTTGGGACAAGCCCGAACCGGAAAAATCAAGACGTCTGGTCAGATCTGTGCCTCAGCCAATGACATCCACGGGACCCAATCCGATGTTGCCAGCCCCAGCAGTCATCCAAGCCTCGACTCCAATCAACCCTTCGGAGGTAACGTTGCAACAGTTTCTGGAGGTAACGACCGTGGAGCAAGCTAGAGCGCTTTTGTGCGAGATGGACTCCTACCAACAAAACGTGATCCAAAACGTCATCACGAACCTTCAGCGGATCTCAATTGAATATACGCAGAACAAAAATCGGGATCATCCAAATTGGAATACGAGGATCGTGGTTGCCATTACCGACTTGATGTCGATTTTGCTGGCCGCCGCCACCTTCCGAAACGCACGTGTTGCTGTAGCAGCCTGGATCGTGGTGGCCCACGAGGGTTTCCAAGTTCCGCCGGCTCTCGTAGACAGCTGGACACGTCTGGTGCCCTCTGCGGCAGTAATTCGAGCCCAAATGGTGGCCCAGGACCCGGATCCAGAGGCCTCCTACCAGAACGTTCGAGCGATAATTCAACGCTCGCTCCCGTCACCTTCGGCGGCCACGCCAACCGCAGAGACTCCGGTTCCCAGGGATCCGACGCCTCCTCCTCCGCCTCCGCCGAGGGAGAAGGGACCCTCCGAGCCACTGGCCGAACCAGTCCCGCTCAAGAAGAAGGAACCCAAGAAAAAGATGCTCCTCCCAAAGTCGAGCAAGAAGGTTCCAAAGACGACAGAGCCTCAAATCGCCGCCAGACTCAGGATGTACTTCCCAGGGTTGTCCTTTACGAAGGACACGGAGGCAAAACTACTCCAGTCTCCAGATCGTGGCTATTCTCTTTACGTCTGGATGAAGGACGCTATCGAAGCCGGAGCCGGAGGCGAGCGCTTCATCCAACATCAACGACTACTCCGAGCCCATCGCGCACCAACCAGCATCGCCGAGGCCCAAAGAATCCACCACACCAATCAAGGTATGTCGGCCTTCCTGCCACCAATTTGGGCCCACGAACGAACGGGAAATCCGCTGGAAGCGCCGGGACACCTACGTTTCTACTTGAATGAGAGCGAAGACCCCTCGGACTACTCTTCAAGACTGACCACATCTCCCAACCTGGACGAACCAAGTTCGGAAGATAAGCCGAGTTATGCCGATAACTTGAAGAAATAAGTAATTAGAAATCGTGACGAGAAGACTGTCTTCTCCAAACTAGGAAATTATTATTATTTGTTTGCGTATCAATTATTTAAGAATGTAAAATATTTTATGCACCATTCATCATCATTTAAATAAAAAGATTATTTTATGATTAGATATTGTTCCTCCTTTTATTTAAGGGACCCCGATGATTTATTCTCGGGGAGGGACGTGTGGTGATTCGGCATCACCTGAAGAAGTAATTAGCGGTGATTATTGTGTTACTAATACTCGCCACTAGAGCGCGCTAGAAATACCGACTAGACTGACTAGTCTCGTGTTTCTGCGAACCTGCATAATCGGAAGGATTTGCATATGACGTCATTTCCGGTTAGTATATAACGCCGATACTTGACCGGAAACGACACTACAGTTACCACATTTCAGCAAGAGCACCATTTACCTCACCTTTCAGGCCGTTTCACGGATTGATCGAGGACCGGTGCCCGCTGACCATTTCAACTGTACAACAGCCACATTTATTTAGCGTAGCCAATCTACGCTAGAATAAATATTCGAACGATATTCGTTTAATTCGCACGAGAAAGCGAATTCTCGCGTGTTCATAATAACACGTGGAAATACCCTAGACAACAAACATAGACCACGCGTAGGACTAAACAATTGGATCCGCCATTGTTTAGCGGCAACTCGTATTCGCAGCCGAATCCGAGGACCAACACAGGAAACATCTTGACTTATATTTGTATTAGTAAGCGTGTTTTAATAAAGCAGTATTTGAAATATATTGTATTCCCGAGTGTATTATTTATTATCTTTAACCACAAAGTCGAATCACGACAAACTTCGTACGAAACTTACTTTAAATTCGAACTCGAATTCTTTTTTGGGAAATTAAACTTTCTCGTTTAAGCCTGTCCGCGCGTATGATCGTAACGGTGACGATTAGACGTTCCGTGAACGGACAAAACAACGATAAGTTCGGATTAGAATTCAAACATTCCGTGGTGAGATTTTTAGGCCTCGCCACGTGGTAAAATAATCATTTTACTTGACGTTCAATTTTCCGGTGGAAAATCTGGATAAAAGTGAATTATACTTTTCGTTCTTTACGCAAATGTTTGATTTTCCTGCAGAAAAACACAATGCAAGTGAATTACACTTATCATGAGATTTATTACTTCGAATAAACTGGATTCTCGACATTTTTTAAATCGTTTAGCAACAATTTGTGAAAGCACGTTAAATCGTTCAATTTGGGTAGCTTTCCCGTAAAACACCGTTGCTAGGCAATCGTAGCAGCAAAAGTCTTTGCTAAGTTCGAATGGGATTCTATTCGCGAAATTGGTTTTAAAGACTTAAAACCAAAAGGTGATTAACACATTTGTAAATTAGAATGTAAATCAGGTATGTAGAACAATTTATCGAAATAAAATATCTTTTATTCCATTGAATCAACTTTTCCTTCGTTTTATTTAATCAAATAAAATTAGGCCTTGAAATATAAAAACATTCTTTATTTGAAATCTCAAACAGAATTAAACTTGGTTGTTTTAATCAAAACAACCGGCGAATACTGGAATTCATTTTTGAATTTCCTTCGAGAAATGTTCGAACTTTATGTATTAAGCCCAACCACGTGGTTTCTCGGATCGACGACGGCGAAACGACGTTACCCGGGCGGACGTAACAGCGACAAGTTCGGGCAAGATTTTCAAACTTTCGTGGTAGGTTTTTAGGCCTGACCACGCGGTAAAATTATCATTTTACACAAATATATAATTTTTTCTTCAGAAAAACAAATTAAAGGGAATACAATCGTTGTTCTTGTGATTTTAATCACAAAACAACATTCAATACATTTAGTAAAGATATAAATTTCGTTCGAAACTTATTTTACAAGAAATTTTGTCGTAAGACTAAATTATCCAAACTCCACTTTTCACGAGCACGATTTCCAAATTCATTCGAATAAGAATTGTAGTCTATCGTCGGTAGAACCGCTTGTGGCGGTCCTAATGAAATTCCTAGAAAAGTTTCACGAGGAGAACTGTAAAACAAACATTAATTTTACCGTAAAAAATTTCATTTGAAATTTTAACACCGTAAGCACATTTCCTAAATTCTCATAAACACACACAACTCAAAATTCACTTGAATTTTTGCAGCCTTATCTCGGTAGAACCTCCACTTGTGACGATTCTGCTTTTGGCTGATTTATTAGCCATTTTAAGAGATAAATCGGTCGGAACAAGACGTTGTTAAGACTAACAACAACCTAACCGAGATAAGCTACGAAATGTGCGCTAAATGAATAAAACAACGAAATGATATAAACTTACGGTTTTACTTGCTTGTTTCTACGAATACAAATGGTTCGGGGTTCTGGATACGTGTAAGCGGCGGCTACACTGGTTGAGGATCCGGGCGATGCACGAAGGGTACGGCTGACTTTGCGGCATCGTCACAAATAACGCTACGGAGACGTATTTGGTCCGCAGCTCGAATATCTAATAATACGAAGAGTCCTTCGTATGGAAAGGAATATTCTGTAGAATATTCCAGGTCAAATAAATACAAAGTGATTAGTGGAATACAACAAATGAATTGTTGTATAAATATTAATGGGGCGGGGACAGTCACGACAGTCGACAGGACCGTCGCGGGAGTTGTTGAGGCTCCATCCGCCAGCATGCCTTACGACGACAAGATCTCGTGATCAGGCGCCGAGTATTTGTTTGTACGCTTTACATCGCTATCGGTGGTACCAACCACCGGGTAAACATTCCTATGGATTTACCAATTCCAGGATTACCAATACCTGAGTAATTGTTTAACGAAATGTCTTCACGGACAATTCTCACGGGCTACCAACCCGGCGTAGTGTGCCTTTAAATATGCCATTCACCGACCACTAAAGTACGGAAGGACCTATGATACGCAATTCGCCCTGGAATAGCATTTGTCCGTGTTTGTTTCGTGCTCGGGTGGGACCTCCCGCACACACGCTCTTGGCAGAGCGTCTGACCCTCGTCCGAGGAATCGCTCAGATAGATGCGACTATCACCGATCATATAGTTTGACATTTATTTAACGGGTTAGTCAATCCCGTGCATGAGCATTATACTATGCCACCGTATGAAATCCTACTGTCCCTTAGAACAGCTGGCTAACACTACGGGGCCATTTCATGTTGTTAACATGTCTACAAGGTTAGCCTTCCCCGATGGGCCCTACAACAAGCAATAACGAGATAGTAAGTCTACATATCCATTGAGAGCTGAGGAGGCCTGATGTGTCGATAAGAAAGAGAGAAATCAAACGATAACCAACAATACATACAAACAATATTCAAATCAAGCCAGGGGCCTGGTAGAAAACCAGAGCTTATATAGTTCCTGAGAACAATCAGATTGGCGACAGCCAATCAGGTGCCTGGATCGACGGATTCGTGGATCACTAGTCCGGACCTAATAGAGACCGGGGTTCGGACCTAATATGGAATTGGGTCCAGAAGGGTCCGATTGGTCCCCTTCAACAAGTAAATATAAAATATAATATTGATTCGGCAGAATCAATATTTAAGTAAATAATACTTTATCATGTTTAATAAATAATTTATATTTATTCACGTCATTCCGACAATTAATTATAATTCTCGCAATTCATTCGAAAATGCGCGCTTTTAGTCAAATAGCGCCATCTGGCGGCAAATCGGAAATTATACGGTTTTATAACCGTCACATATTAACGGTTATACAATTAATAAAATTAATTATAAAACATTCATGAGATTATTACCCAAATCGGGTGTCCATTTGGGGTCACAACACCCATTTACATAGTGGGTCAACTTGTTGACCCCTGGCCACTAAACATGGCGTCGCCTCCAATTTATAACAGCAGATTTACAGAAGGGAGCACACAGACGAAAAGTGACGTAGAGAACGAAATTTGACGTAGAAAATGGAAAAATAATCGCACACAAAATCCCCGTTCGGCACACAACAATGCGATATACAGTGGTGGAAAAAAGTTTTGAGACCACTACAGGTTTTTCAGTTGCAAGTCAAATTTTGATGTCAATTCTTGCAGTTGTTACACCTAATTCTCATTTGTTTCACCACATTCTGACTGAGGCAATATACTACTCTTCTTCCATTTAGAGATGAATTTCACCGAATAATGCACCTACCGATGCTAAGAACAACATCAAATAATCTAAAATATTTAGTGAATTCAATGACAAATAGGTTCATTATAGTTATTAGAACAAGTAGGAAGTATACCAGGCATTAAAAATAAAAATTGGTTATATTTTTGATGATTTAGAGCACATGGTCTCAAACTTTTTTCCAGCATAAATGACATTTTTTAGAGAATTATTTTAATTTCTTAAATTTGATTTGAGTTAATTATCTTAGAATTTTAAACAATGCTTTATTGTCATGATATAAACCTGTAAATAAATTTTCAAGTCAAAATTTGACTTGCAACTAAGAAACCTGTAGAGGTCTCAAACTTTTTTCCACCACTGTAATGTGCACTTACAAGTTAGTGAAGAACAGACATTTTCACAGAAATAGACACCTACAAACCACACCGACAACTTACCCCACCTCATCTAAATAACCAGATATTCCTCCAGATGTAGTTCTACGTTGTGGCATAGTAAAGACTGTGCCTATTTTGTTATTTTTTATTCATGGGAGTACATAAAGTACACAATTCTTTGTTGTGAACTTCAAATGGTAACAGAAATTGTTGTTTTTAATCAATTTCTACTTTTAGATATATTTCAGCAGAGGTGAAATGAAATTACCATCAATTCTCAAAAGTAGAAGAAGTATTAAAAGAGACACTAGCACCATTCTTACATTCAAAATGCTAAAAGTATGCACGCAAATAATTAGAAACGAATTGAAATTTATCAATCACTATGAATTTAGATTATTCGATTGAACTTGCAATCGCAACCATGCCTCAGCCATGATGAATACAAAAGATGCCAGGTTGATTGTTACAACAAAAAGATTTATGATAACATCCAGTGCAAGTGAGTTGTAAAAATAAATGAAAAAGACTTGCTGGTTTCTCTGCACACTTGCAAATGCTAAGTAGTTACCATCTGATGCAATGTAGTTCATAAATTTATTTTACCATACTTTCAGGTTACCATTTCTTAACAACATAAACAAGAATGAATGTACCAGCGCTAAAGATGCCTTAAGAACATTGGCATTTTTCTTGAACAGTTCCTTAAAAGTTGATCTAAGCAGAGATTGTGGGTGTCACCAACCTTGTGAAGAACCAGTGTTCGAAACCTTTGTTTACTTTCAACATCCTGAACTACGATTATTGAATGGTCTTTTTATAATTCCAATGAATAATATAATTGAAGAGATTACACAAATATTATCCTATAATGGAGTTGCACTGTGCTGCGATATTGGAAATTGTTTTGCACTAATGCTTGGTTTTTCCATTTTTGCAATTCCTGAACTCTTGCACAAGTTGTTTTTTCAGTTACTAAAATTAAAGAAAAAATTCTAATCCCATTCCCATTCCCATGTTAACATTATAAAGCCATGCATCATTAAAATCAAATCATATTTACTCATTACCATGTATTGTTCATACCTTTTATGTTTTATCAATACCATGCTGCATTGTTGGGCTTGGGGCTCAATATACCGGGTGGCCCACATAAAAGCGGCCCCATAATATTACATACACACATTTTCGGGCCGCTTTTATGTGGGCCACCCGGTACATTCACGCAAAATGTCAGCAATCTAATAGTGTTTGCATTAAGTATTAGGTGCATTCCAAATATTGCATTCATACTTTTACTTCAGGTTTATCTCTTTACACATACACAAATGCATTTACCAATAAACTGAAGTTAGATAAACGTATTGGATCATTTGGCTTGTAAAATTTGGATGGGTTCAGTTAGTCTTAATACTAGTATTATTTGAGAGCCTAAAGTATAATCAGCATCTAATAACATAGCACCTGATTAAAGTACTTTTAAAACACAAATCGAGTGGTATTTCAATATTACTTGACAGGAATATATCTACTAAATTTAAAATTGTATGTAGGAATTTAATTGGTTGCACATGTTTAAAAAAAGATTCAATTTTACAAATATTTGTTGTTATTTTGGGTTCACTTCTTTCTCTGCACATTGAACTCACATTCTCTGCCATAGTTCAATTTTACTAGTAATTATTTGGTTTGGGTTTCATCTGTGTTATTTTTTTTATAGTTTTGTATTTGAATTAGCATCGTCATTATTCTTCTAGTTCTGAGTCTAAATGAACTTCATGTATTGTACATCATAGCAAATAAAGAGAAAATACACAAAAAATAAACTCGTCCTCTGTTGTAATATAAATATGATCCGTAATATGCGTGATATTAAAAAAGTCGACAGCTTCATCGTGTTAATACATATTCATTCTTTTGAACTTAATGAAAAGGGTCAAAGTTACATTTAATTAGTCAGTTGTTGCACAGGAAAGCTGCTCATTGGCATATACAGATGTACTGTACTTACTACGTGTTGACAAAGCATTTACAGATACAGGGGTACTCGTTCCAATGACGAATCGCCCAAGAGCAAATTTTGTGATTCCCCAATGGAAACCTATTTTTACGTTCCCAACAGCGAATTTCATAATATTTGCCATTGGAACAGCATTCTAATTTTGAACTAATTGAGTGAGTACTGGGTGAAGCAGGATCAATCCCTTTATCTCCAGTGTTCGACACCTTTGTTTACTTTCAACATCCAGAAGCAATGGTATTGAATGGTCTTTTTATAATTCCAATGAATTGAAGAGATTGCACAAATATTAACCTACGTATAATGGAGTTGAACTGTGTTGTGATATTGGAAATTCTTTTGCACTAATGCTTGGCCTTTCTATTCTGGCAATTCCACAACTCTGGCACAAGTCTTTTTTTTTAAATGCTAAGATTAAAGAAATAATGCAAATCCCTACATTCACATTCCCACAGTGACATTTTAAAAACTGGTGTTTGTAGTGTGACTGGTATGGTCTTCACCAGAGCAATCAGGGGACTGATAGTGATTACACTGGTGTGGGACGCATACTCACGTAAATAAAACTAGGAGACTCCACATTGTTGGTAGTTGGCCTTTAATGTCTAGGGGTTGGAGAATCCCGTCACCCGTTGCTGGGGTGCCCTTGCTCACAGGCCTTGGACACGTCTTGTCCCTTCGGTGGTCGCAGCTCCTCTCTCTCTCACACACTCTTGTAAAATCCAGATTTGATTTAGTGAATTTTATTAGTTAATAATTCGTGTTTTTGGTTTAAATTTAATTGTGTTCTTTATTCAGAAAATGTTCATTTATCGTTTACAAGTGTTTTATCTCATATTGAATTGATTTGATAGTGTTTCAATGAATAACTGTGTTTTTGATCGAGGGTCACCAAAAGTGCCCTCTGGTGTGCAATCTGTACTTTTGACCGGTCCCTGTTGACCGGAAGTTAACCCCGTTTTTTGGGTTGACCACCATCTTTTTTACCACGCGTTTTCTGCCTATGATAATTTCAACGATTAAACCTAGTTAATTATTTGTTAAAACTTGAATTGTTATTTGCGCGTGCTGCAATCGCAGCTAGATTATTTCGAAGTCTCGAAAACTCTCCTCCTCACCACACCACTCTGCTCCCTCCTCCCCCGTACTGGGTCAGTCCACCGCAAGGAGACCGGCTTGGGGCCGTAAGGCGGTGTGTGGCAGTGACGCAGTTCACCGAGAGTGGCCAAGCGGTCACAGTAGAAAGGCGAGGTCATGGGAAATCAGAGGAAGCAATTGTAACGACGAGCAGTGGAGCCAACGTTCAGAATTTGTATTTAGTTGAGATGACGCCCAACAGGAAGCACATGCAAAGTGTCATAAATTGTCATAAAATACTTTTGTTTCTTTGAAATTGTACCTGTGACCCCCGATTAAAACACAATAATTATGCATTTATTCACACTCAACGTTTATCAACTTTTGGCAAAATAATAACTCTAATCCTGCTTCAACTACTCCAAATGATTCGTGAACGTGAAACATATGTCAACAAATTAAAATTTAATTTGAAAAAAAAGAAACCAACTTCTAACCAACATTTTCTACTTTCACAATATAATTACAGCCACTTTTTCATTATTTTTACATTTAATTTGATTTTGCTTACAACTTAATTGCACTGACAACTTGCTAAACTGACCCTGCCTACACCTATGCTGTACAACATATAATTTCCTTGTTATTTATTCCAACTATCGTGTCAAGAATGAATGTTAATTTGCTTATTTTTCAAGGAAGAATTAATGATTTTGCAAAATCATTATCACTCTGACTGCAAAACAGTAATTACTATCTGCAAACACAAAAATATATTATTTAAAGTAAAAATCAATTTCATGGAAAAATTTACTTCTCGATATTTCACAAAAATAATTACTACATACATGTTGACAAAAACATAAGAAGTGGTCAGTCAATCCATAGATGCAGCTAAAGCTGTAAACACTTTTCAGTTAGGCTTCTTGAGCCAAACTACGGTATTGAAAACGCCAAAAAGCGGTAAATAATTTTTATTCCTTTTATTTTGCACGTTCTATCAATATTTTTAATTTTGATATTTGCTAGTTTATAGAATTTTTTTAAAAGCAAACTGACATTTATACTCACATTATTGGGGCTTGAAGCTCGGGAATAAATGAGTGGACCCAAACTGCACCGATTTCGGGTGTCGACTCACTTTAATGAGAATAAAAAGCGAGAGCGAGAGATGTTGCTAGGCTCAACTGCCTAGCAACACGTAATACAATACTATTAGTTGTGTACATTGTAATAATAACGGGGTGGAAGACACAACATGTCTTCCCCTTTTACAAAGGAAAAGGCAGTAACGTTTGACGATTCAAATCCGGTGGCGGGCGGCAGCTTAAGCCCGGTAGGTCCCGCAACGAGCTGCGACTTGAGGTCCCGGGATGACGCAAGTGATGTCTCAGTCGAATAGCGACAAGCGGCCAACACAAATGGGGATTGATTAAGGGGCGTCGAGCAGGCCATGGGAACGCGGGGCGGCGAGCGGCCACAGGAGTACAGTGGCGGCAACCAACACGAATGCAAGGGCAGCGAGCGGGCCAACGCGGATGCGGGGCAGAGAGCGGCCACAAGGACGTAAGGCAGTGCTGGACTGGCCCGGCGGGCTACCGGGAACTTCCCGGTGGCCTGTGGCCTGGTGGCCCGGTGACGGGCCCACTGTGGACCGTCCTGGCCCACCGTAGCCTGTCCCTGTGGCCCGACACATCTAGATTTCCCGGTACTAAATTTGTACCCAGTCCAGCCCTGACGTAAGGGCAATAAGCAGGTCAACGCGAATGCGGACGGACTAAAGGGCGGCGAGCAGGCCACGCGGATGCGGCGCGGCGAGCGGCCAAGCGAATGTAGGAGCGGCGACCAACGAAAATCCGGCGACGAGAGCAAGTGAGCAGCCCACGCGCGGGCGCAGAGAGCGACGAGAGGCTGCAGCAAGCGACAAGCGGCCCACTTTCCCCCATCGAAATGAGGGATAAGCGGGCACACAGGGCGAGTTAAAGGTGAACTCCAAAAGCACGGAACTACGGAAGGCCCAAGCGAGTAGCCAAGGAAAGGCCAAACGAGTGACCACGATGAGAGAACAACGTCGATGCGTTGCATGACTACATCAGTCGTGTTGCACAAAACAAATGCACGCGGTGTAGAAAAACACACATGGTGGGTGAGTGGACAAGTACCATGGCGACGTAACCAACCAAAGAGTGACGAGAATAGGTTGCTACAGCGACGCGAGTTTAGCGACGTCGACTTTAGCGACCGCCACAATTTTTCACCAGTAAGCACAGCACGCTCTTTAAGAAACTGCGTCACTCTGATGACATCTGCTCGATTAGCATCAGGACGATGACTACGCGCTGTTGGGTCAATCGTTATTACTGGTTGCACTGTGTTCCGAGTACAGGTTGAACCTCTATATACCGAACTCGCTTATTGCGAATTCCTCGTTATAACGAATTTTGAAAAATAAATGGCTGGTTTCCTATACCACGATAGAACACAATTCCAAGTATAAATAGTGCACAATAGAAAGCAATTCCCATCAGGGGGTGGCATTAAAAACACAACAAACAATCCCCTCCCAATGTAGTTCTACATTGCGGCACAGACACTACGGTACTTTGCCCCCTTTGAATATTTTTTTTGGATCAGAAAATTCAAAACAAGTGCAAAAAGCCAGCATAATTGATTAGCTAATGTTGAGTTAATCGAAATAGCAAATGTATCCATTAACAGAATAAAGGAGTTGGAAGGCTTGCGTATTCGTCGTAGTCTTATTCGCCGTTTGGTGCAGCAAGATATGCAAACTGCAATATCTGACAAAGATAGTTTGAAGTTTATCGACAATATTATCAACAAGAAAAACAGTTGTACACTTCGAACAGTTTGGTTGGTTGGTCTGATTGTTTGTTTTACCATCTGTTGTTATCAAACAATTGAAAGACTTCAATACTACTTTCATGGCCATTTCAAAGTTGAGGTCGAGTATGTTCCAATTGCAGAAAAAGAACCATTCGAATTTCTTGTAGTTGGTCTAGACACCCAATTGCTGACGAAGTATTGGAAGCAGTTAAAAGAAGAATCTATCAATGGTATGAATAGTTTTACTTGTACCCGTCCTGTACAAGCAATGATCGAAGAGAAATTGAAAGTAAAGAATTATACAGAATTATGGTTACAATCCAACATTCGAAGCAATTTCCAACAAATTAGAGTTAAACAGGTATGGTATTTGATAGTACAGTACAATTTTCATCTATGCAGTTCGACAATTGCGAGAAAGTGATGAAATTACTTTAACAAAATTAAATTCCATATCATACTGAATGATTCCGGTACATTTATTTTAGGGCAAGACTATTCTGCATGAAACTTCAATTGCAAATGGAATTTATAAAAAGGAAGACACAACAATTACATTCAAATATAAAAATACCATTGTTGGAAATATGCTGATCATCATGCCTGGTTAAAATAGAAGTTAAAATGTTTTATTTTCCTTTCTAATTAAAAAATTATCAATTTTCATCTAGATGTCAAATTAACCCACAAAATGATAATACAAGTACTGTTTAAAAAAAACGGAGAGTGCGAGCAGCCATGGATTTTAGTATGAACATAATTTCACGTCATATTGAATTCATTACGAACCTGTATTTTAAATTTAAAAACGTTTAATTTATTTTTCAGATTTCTATCAATGACGATCTCATGCCATTTCGATATGCCCAAATAATGAAGATGGAAATAGAGCTTAAATTTCAATTTTTTTTTCGAAAAGTAAGTGAAGTTTAGTAAGCTGAGTTTTGATTTAGTTTAGGCTTATTTCTTTCCTGGCAGTATCGATTTTTGCCTGCAAGATATCCTTTTTGCGAGTCAAACCAGCAAAAACAAATCCAATGTTATGAAGAATGCGTGACAAAGCAAACTCAATTAGATCATCCAGATTGCAGGTTAAAATCTATTATTCCATTTAAACCATTGAACATTGTATACTAATAGGTTTTTAAATTAGATTGCCATACATGACAGACAAAAATCTGCCAGATTGTAGTTTAGAACCGAACAAATCAATTGTGGCTAAGGTGTATGCAGACTCTTACAGTCATGAAATAGCTACATTGGCATCATTAGACTGTGGCTGCTTGAGACCTTGTCAAAACAATGTTTATCTCCTCATAATACAAACCGATGATCGTTAAGCTAAACTAAAACCATGTTCATGCATAATAAACAAAATTATTCCTCTCCCTTAGGTTTTCAAGATATTCAAAATAATGAAGAACTTTTAGGCTTTTATGTTTCTGTTCGCGAAGAGACATTTGTGCGAATGACGGAAGTCTACATTTACACAATTTCTGACTTGTTGGTAGATTTTGGTGGCAATTTGGGATTCTCATTGGGATTTTCTCTTCTCTCTATAATTGAGATTGCGCAGCTCTTCTTACTCCGTTTGTATAAGTATATCAGACCTATCCATCTTGAATCCAGCATCAAGAAAAAAATTACCAATGAACTACATTTGGCCGTTAAGAAAAAAAATGCATTTGCTGATTCACAGACTAAGCTATTGTTGCTGCAAGAAAAACCTGTCCTGCTTCGCCTGTTTTACTTAATTCTTATTTCTATTTGTGTCTTACTAGCATTCTATGTAAGCAAGGAAAAAATATCATTTTATTTAAGCGAACCTACAAGATTTGTAGTAATCATTCAAGAAAATACCACATTATATTTGCCTAATGTAATTGCATGTATGGATGGACCCTTTATGATTTACTATAGGAGAAAATATGCCAAAGAAATAGGCACAAATGAATGCAAGATACATTTTATCAATTTAATGGATATGACTATTAAAAAGAAAAAACCATCAATAGAGGATGTGTGGAAACTACAAACCCCTTTAATGGATACAAGTGCAATAAACCTGTCTATGAAAGTAGGTTTTAGGTCAAATATGTATAACCTTGGACATAATAATCGTTGAAGTCTAGCTTGAAGCTCACCTGCAGAATCTAGCCACCAGCTGATAAGTTATGACATATTGACATTTAAATGATGCCACACAATCACCTTCACATCATGGGTTTAGATGATTGTGTGACATCATTTAAATGTCAATTTGTCACAACTTATCAGTGCGGTTGTTCACCTGGTGGATACAGCCAAAAACGCCCATTTTGCAGGTGAGCTTCAAGCTGGACTGGGACGATTTTTATGTCCAAGGCTGCACAGCATTATCTGGTCAAGTGTGTTGGTTGTTTAAATTTTAAAATCACAATCTTATAGTAAAAGATCTTTTCGCCGTGTAGGCCAACTTGCCGCCCTTCCAAAAATACAGTCATTTGAATGTTTTGCAAATTTTGATTTTGGGTCCTCTAACTTCTTTTATAAACCCATGGTTCTATAGATTTTTATCTAAGCCGTCCTTTTTTTAAGCTTTAAAATATACGTTTTGTTTTGTTTCTGTAACACTCATGGTTTAAGAAAATATTTTGTTGTCATATATGTAATTGATACTTTTGAACTTTCTATTGATAAACTTTTGACCCCATTGATAGTCAAGAAAACAGTCTTTTTTAAACTTTGAATGTATAATCTGGCCATGTGTAAGTTTGGCCTAAATCCGAGCCTTTTCTCTGGTGTAGTGATACAAGAAAATAGATCCAAACACCGGAGTTACTGGTATCCATTTTGTTTCAGACTTAACAATCAATAATAAATTTCAAAATTGTTTTGGTTTCTGGAAGAAGCAAGCAATAAACTCTGAACTATTTTCCCTGGTGGCAGCACAGAGTGAGTCATGAGGCTCGGATTTAGGCCAAACTTACACATGGCCAGAGTATATATAGTAGTAACACTACTAGGTGCATTCAAAAACTCTAAAACGCCTCTAAAACTCGTTTAGTGTTTGTACGTGACGTCATTCCCATTGAATAACATGGGAATGTTATTCAATGGGAATGACGTCACGTACAAACACGAAACGTGTTTTGCATACGTTTTAGACTTTTTGAATGCACCTAGTGGTGACTCTGTAATCAGTTTTAATCATAACATAATTAAAGACTCCAGTACACGGAACCGGAAGCAGAATTTAGAAATGTCAATGATTTGAGAAAAACATGCAACTCTCAAATTTACTTAACCTCACGCATTTGTTCACTATTTTAGCTTTTGATTAACTGATTTCAGTAATAGGAAGTTTGACTAGTTTTTGGCCAAGTATGTTAATTACTTGCGCTAGAATGTCATGTCACAAATGATTGAACAGATACAAGTTTATATAAATTTGTCCCTCAAGATGAATGTGTGGGGGGTAAATTAAACGCCCCCCAAAAAGACCGGGATTCCCCCCAAATAAAACTAAATCGGCCCCTTCTTTTTCAACCCCCCAAAAAAAACTAATTTGCCCCCCTTTATGTAGGAACCTCCCCCCCAAATTTTAATTTGTCAAAACAGATTACAGAGGCTTATAACTGGAAACGATCAATGCCAGAAATTAAAATCCGGACAGAAGAATACACTAAACGTTACTTCGTTGTTCCTACTGCTAAAAAGTCACTGCGGGAATGTGACATCGACAAGTACATACGACAGGTTGACCTCAAAAACTGGCGCCACTTCGATACCTACATACAGTCGAAGAATAGTTTATGGCTTGTGACCATTGAAAACAGCAAATGGGATGAAGGGACTTGCACATGTCCCACTTTTTTTAAGACTTACTGTGAGTGTTCGGACGGACGCCACGTGGTCGGGGGAGAGCCACGGAGGCGCTGGACGCAACACACACGATAAAACAAACCACGAAATACACGGAGACACAATATAGTTTTAGTTATGGCTTTATTGGATGTCTAGGGGTATGATTGTAGTGTCCCATAGTGTATTTCCCAAGGCGGCGGTTCCTTCGAACCGTCCCTAATCAGACCGCGTGGCACGGCGGCCATCGGCCGCCATGACACACGAGGTCGGTAATCGGTTTTGGGCCACGCCGCCGAAGTTACGGTTAACGTCCGGCGGACGTGGCGCAACTGGACGCTCAGGTCCCGGCGGGCGATATCATCGCCACGCCGATAGTTTGGGTTATCTCAATAGCCAGTTTCGGAGGCGGTCGCAACACGACCGTTCGCCTTGCTGGTTGATCAACAACTCTCTTGTCCCTACGGGGACCAACCACTTCCGGAAGGGCGACTTCCGGGGCCCGATCCTGCTTGACCAAAGGCCCGCAGCTCCACCTGGTTGCGGGGGACCGCAACAGGCTGCGCGAGATACGAGAGGCGCTGGAGCTGCGCCAAGTGCATTGCCGTTGCAGTGCAGCGACCCGTGCGCAGGGGCAGCTGGTCACATTTCCCCCCCCTGGAAAAAGGTAAGTACGAGGGGGTACAACGCAGTCACTGAAGTGGTTGTTGAAAGTTAACACATCGCATTACTTTTCTTTTTTCAGATTATCAGATGACCATATTTCGGACGAGCCATCAGCTAGAACGAAGATCACCGGTAGGAATGCACTTGGGAAAATCAACACTACAAAGGAACACATACACACTTACCCCCAGGATGGAAACTTGTACAATTTAAACACTATTGAAAAATAAAAATGTAAAATAACACTTGTAATTTAAAAATATATATGAATAAAAAACACTTTTTGAACTTTAAAATCTAACATTTGTAGTTATTGAATCCATTTAACATTTAAAAGGTAAGTATGCTAATTTTAACACTTTGGAATAATAATAAAAAAACTTGTTTTGACAATAAAAAAAAATTATTTCTGGCACTATAAAAGTCTTAATAGGCTTGGCCAAAATCTCCTTTAAAACGACGGCGAAAACTTCACTGCAGCGATTTCCCCGGAGTGGGTGGCGTATCGTCGTTTTTTGGCTCTTCTTCAGTTTTGTCGTCGACGAATTCTTCTGCTAGCTTCTTGCGTGACTTCTTATTCGACTTCTTTTTCACGGCGGTAGCTTTGGGCTCGGGAACGACTGGCGGTGGTGGTGGCGGCGTGTGCGACTCCTCGTTCGATGCGCCGTCAATTTGCATCGCGGTCTCGATCGTTGCTTCGGCGGTGACTACATTGTTGCCGCAAACTGGTGGAGGATCCGCGAATCCCTGGAACACGACGTTCGTCGGGCGTTCTCCAACCATCGGCGGCATAATGACAGCCGGCGTCGCTGCTGTATTGGCACCAAACATCGTTTGTGCCGTTTGCGGTAGTTGGCAGGCCGCTGGAAAAGCGATTGCGGCCGCCGTGGCTTTGGTCGGGATCAGGTTCACAATACCTTGGATTGGTTGAGGGCCGTACTGTCCCGCCCAAGCTGTTCGTAGCTCATCGGGAGTTTTTTCCGTTTGAGCCGGGATTTTTTTAACGAGTGCGCGTGGCGCATTCGATGTGATTGTGGCCGATGGCGCAGTCAATTGCTGATGAGCCGCTTTCTCGGCGTCTCTTTTTGCCATTCGGTCCTTATGGTCCGCGTGTTTTTTCGCTCTGTACCGAATTTTTGCTTCGGTATTCACGCTTCGTTCACTCAACGTGGGATTTTCGATCGCCACGAGCCGTCGCATTTCCAGCAATTTCTCCGAAATGTTTGGACGGGCGGTCGGTGGTTGGTGAGGAGTTGGGGCGACGATACTTTGTACGGTCGCTTTTGTCTCCTCGGCAGCCTTCTTTTTAAGCACAAATGGCTTATGTGGCGGACGAAGAACCTGCTGCGACGTCGTCGCTGCGGTTTTCTTCGTCGAAATATTAGTAGAGGCAGTCGGCGGCGGTTGAGAGCGTACGCTCTTCGTTGCCGTTTTCTGTCTTTTCTTTGGGGGTTCTGTCGGTGCGGCATTCGCCACACGCGCTTGTTCCCTGTCTGCGATTTCCTTCTCGCGTTCTGCGCGCGATCGGACGCGCATCCAGTTAATATGTCGGTGGTGCAGCGGAATCGGCTGACCGGGCAGCGTCATGAACATGACAAACCATTCCTCGAGTGGTTGATCCGTCAGCACGATTTCGTCTCCGCCGCAGTTCATGCACGGGATTCGCGACAGATTCCACAGCGTGATGTAGCCGAAGCCGTTACAGATTGGGCACTGAACCCATTCGTTGTTTCGGTGATTTTCCATCGTTTTTCCAATCTTTTCGTTTCGATTTTCCAGAGAAGTTCCACACGACTGGTCAGTGGCGATCGCAGCGAATAAGTGATTTGGACAAAGAATGGTGGTGGCTAAGTATAGAACCGGAAGACGTTTCGCGAACGTTTAATTGGCGTATGGACCGCAGATGTTTTGTAAACAGTCTGTGATTGGTCCAAATGGGTCTCCCGATTTGAAGTGTCACCTAGCGGTCAATCCCGATATCGGATCGGTAAAACGTGATTTCTCGAAGGTCTATTTGAGTCCGAATTTGGTTTTGGTCGAGCCGTCGTGGGTTTTTGTGAATCCACTTGTGGCAACAGCAAGGGTTTTATTCTTTTTGGTTTCCCAAAAGGTTTTACTGGTGTTGGCAACTTAGTTGCGATACCAGATTCCGTTGGTCGCACTGGAGTTGGCAATATTGTTGCTGTTCCAGTGTCCACAGGTTGGTTTTCAAGAGCTTCTTCATCTTCCTTATCTAAAATGGGCCATTCAGCCTTTTCTTCTGAGGGGATGAATCTCCTGAGTTTTACAATGTTGTGTGTACCCCTCGCTTGCAAAGTTATTGGTTTCGCAAGGGCATACGCATTGTTGTTAAAGACTTTAGCTATTACATAAGGTCCTTCAAAGCGATCCTCAAGGGACGCAGCATATCGATTAGCAGCATTGGACAATGGGTGGGTCTTTAGTAGAACCAAGTCTCCAATTTCGAACTTATCGTCGCTGCGGTGTTGATCGTAGTAAGTTTTCTGTTTTGCTTGGGCCAGACTCTTATTTTTAAGAGCTGCAGCAATCAGAGTACGGTGTCTAGCGACTAGCATTCTGACAGCGTCGTAGGGCCTATTTGGGTCGAATGGGGTGTCATAAGACACATCTCGATTATCCCAAAATGGTCGTAATTCCCTGCCATACGTCAGCATTGCTGGTGTAAAACCGGTAGACACATTTGGGGCAGAGTGCAAAGCAAAATTTATCTGGTCAATGCATCTGTCCCAGTGATCGTGCTCAAATGTAAAAATTCGAAGCATAATCTTGATATTCCTGTTTACGCGTTCAGTCAGGTTAGTCTGGGGATGGTAAGGCGTTGCTTTAATTGGTACAACCCCTGCATCGTCACAGAGAGTCTGAAACACGTCAGAAATGAATTGGGGGCCATTATCGCTCAACATAAAACGAGGGCACCCATGACAGCTGAAAAATCGTCTTAAAATTGGTGCAATTGCAGTCATTTTAGCGGATCTCAGCGGTGTAGCTTCCATCCAGCCGGTGGCATAATCCACCACAACTAGAATGAAGCGATTTCTGTTCGAGGTTCTAGGTAATGGACCTATTAGATCGATTCCTATCTTCTCAAAACGACCAATTTTTGGAGAAGTTGGGACCATCAATCCCTTTGGTTTTCTCTGAATCGGTTTGCAGCGTTGGCAGCGATTGCAGCTTGCTACATGAAGTTTTACTTCTTTTTGCATGCCAGGCCAGAAATAAACTCTTTTCAATCGCTCTAGAGTTACTTCAACTCCTCCGTGACCAGCCATCGGATGGTCGTGAATTAGTTGAAGTGCTGCGAGTTGCAGAGATGGTGGAATAAAGATTTTAAATCCAATTCCCAAATCCTCTTCCTCCACAAAGAAATCAGTTTTAAAAGGTGCATAAATAATAAGCATTCCTTTTCTAGTGAGTGTGCAGTCGTACTGCCTTTCTTCCAAGAACTTAGGAAGTTCTGGTCGAGGTTGTCCATCATCCAATTCCAACCATTCGATTAGTTTTGAAAGATGTTTATCTGCACGCTGCTGTAATATAATGTTCTCGAAAGACATCGGGTAATCGGTCTCATTGGTGAGATATGCCAGAGCAACAGGCTCTATAATCTCAGTTAGAGTTGCT